>CM069927.1:797669-1997669 GCA_036172225.1 Cryptocoryne crispatula var. balansae
GGCATTCTTACTGTTATTTGAGATATTTATTATTTGAGATATTTATTGGTTCTGTAAAATGTTAAGACGAATTTGGATGAATGATTGAGCTATGCTATGCTGCTGATTTTAAAGTTAAACAGGGAGAGGAACTTCTAACTTTTGTTGTCTCTGTCAATTAATTTCTATGTTGTTTTCAAGTCAACCTGTAGATTTTCTGAACTCTACATGATCCAATTCTCTCAGGCGCAGTCCTTTCTGAATGACAGACGGAGGTATACTCAACTGGCTGATCCTTTGCTTCGAGGTCAATTCCCATCACGTTCCTTTCATCAGCTGGTCGTGATTTCTTCAATGTGCCTTCAAGAGCAGCCGCATGTTCGTCCCATTATGCAGGATGTTGTTGTTGCTCTCAAGCATGTGGCTACTCAACCATATGCTCCCAGAAACATCGGAGAAGTCTGTAGCTCACCTTCATTTCCACAATCTTATTAGACAATCAGTTCTTCTTGTAAAATGACGAATCCATCTGTTTGCTTGAAGAAGCAGAAGATTGGACAGTGTCAGTACCCGAGTCCACCAGGCCCCTGCGTCTGCTCTGATTTGGCAGACTCTGCTCTGCATCTATTGTGGAATATCACAGATGACCGCGTGGTTATGCACATCTCAAGAAATGTTGGATCATGGATGCATCCTCCCCTAGGATCGCTGTCTTTAATAATAGGAGAATATTAGATCACATTGTGGCCACTTGTATATCGGCATGTGAAACTGAGATGTGTACATATCCTGGTGTTGCATGGTTGCCTTCATTGATCGACCATTGAGTTGGGACCATTGAATCGGGATGAACTTTTTCCAGGTTTCTAATGCCTATGCTTGCAGCATGTGAACCAGATTTGTGTGGTCTCTAGCTTGGCCGGTTTAAGATCTTTGCCTATGGTTGGTCTGCAGACTCTGAGTCTCTTTGAAAGCTTGGGATTTAATTGGGATTTCTTGGGTGCTTTTGCTCCTTGTGATTAGTGTCCCCCATTGTGTTCTGGCTGTTAGTGTTTCTTGACTCCTTGCTTCTCACAAGATTGTCGTAGGGTTGGAGGGCCAAATTATGCATTGTTGTTTGATAATGAAAATTCAAGAACATGGGAAGAAGTCACAAAATATTGTTAAGAAATCTGATCATGTTGCATCGGATTATCTTTAATAAGATGAAGGGAAGCCTTGCCTTATTGTGGCAGTTGTACTTCATGTCGCTAGGTTGAGCCTTGTTGATGCCTGTTGGGGCTTCTGCTGGGTGTGCTGTCAAATGTCGCAATCTTCTTGCCATATTGTCAGCTTAAATATTTATGCTCATCTCGTGAAGAGTGGTTCGGACAGAAGACAAAATTGGTAAAATAAAAGATAGCCAATTTTGTCTTCTTAAACGTTCTGCTCTCCGGTCTCAAATTAAAAGAAATTGCAATATTTTTTCGGTGGTTTGACTGGAAAGGGCAATTGGAAATAATTTCTCAATTCTGGCCAATCGATTCTTGGAACTTTGGGCTGAAAATGTCAAAGCCATTTCACTGATTCATTTGAACACCAATGGCTTCAATGTTATCGGCTTTCATGAACATCTTGATATGTTTCAAGATCCCAAAACTCTCTGCCTTCTGCTCTTTGTTCCTTTCAGGTTTTAATTTCTTCTGTAGATGCTGTGTAGTTAACAGCCTACTTCCAACCTTAAATTTCTCAAAGGTAGGGCTCCAAAGGGATCCAGATAATATCCATGTCTATCCTGAATTTGTATCCGCATATCAAGATATTATATTATTATCCAGTTGTTCAACCGGGGGGGGGGCATGGAAATCTCTTTATTTTTATAGGAAACCCTTAAGGTCAGAGAACATGGAATATAAACGTTGCTTATTTTACAATAAATTATGTACTTCCGAAAATATGAGGAGTCTTTGGTGGGCAAACTGTTGTTTAGCTGTCTCCGATTATATGTAAAATAAGATGCAAATTTAGGTACGATCGACCTTTGAAACTATGATATCAAAATCTTTGAATTAATTTTCATGTATCAACTAGATTTAGAAAATGGTCAGTGTTACATTATTGTTACATGAAGTAAATACTCACACTCGAACTAGTGTAAAATAAATAAATCAAACTTGAACATCATACCACTGGACTCGACTCGTTTGCACATAACATATATTTAACTAAAAACGACACATTTATGACCACGGATAAATGTAAAGAAGGTTAGTAAAATAAAGAGAGATGTTAATAAAATATGGATGAGAGTTAGTACAATATGAACAATATTAGTAAGATGTTGATGGAGGTTAGTGAAGTATAAACGAGGTAAATACATGTGCCATTTTAGGTAAATATGAGTTGTAAACGAGGTATACCAACCGAAAGAGCTCTCTCCAAGTACGGACTTAGGCAATTTATGTCCGGGCACTATATCGTCTACCTAAGGTAATTTTGGGATCAATTATAAGATTCTAGAAATTGATGTCTTCCTGAATTAGTTAACAACATGCATATCCCCCTAGCTAGGGGTGTTCATGATTTGATTTAATTCTGTTGAAAGGTTATGGTTCCATTTGGTTTGGTTCAAATTGATAATTGTTATTTAAAATACATCATACATACTATCAATTTATAATTTAAAATATATAAAAAATATATTTTTAGATAAAATATATAATACTATTTATCAGTAGAAATTTCTATTTTTGATATACTTTAAGTTAATTCGAGTTGGTTGGTATGGATCAGTTTCACTAGTTTGTAAAATCAAAGCAAACCAGTAGCCTATTCAACTTGACCCAAATGATCTGGTTCGGTTCAGTTCATGGGATTGAACTTAAGAGTGAACACACCCCTACCCATGACCCACACACCAACATCGACTTCATGCCCCGACGGTTTCCCTCCATTATCGTTCTTCATTTCCATGGTTAGGAGTGTCCTTGTAACGATTTGGTCTGGGTCGGGGAGATTTTTTTCCAGCACAAACCAAACTGAACAGCTCACTAAACCAAACTATTCTAGTTCGGTTTGGTTCGATTCAAAATGATAATTTAAAAATTATTATATAAAATACTTATATATAAAATATCAACTTATTAATTAAACTATCTAAAATATATTAATTTATGATAAAATATATGTATAAAACTATTTATCAATAGAAAAACTTGCTTATACATATTTAATATATTTCTAGTTGATTTAGGTCGACAACTAATTGATTCGGTGGCTTGGTTCATAACGGAACCAAACTAGTAGGCGATTCAACTTTCGAATCGAACCGAACTAAATTACCTAGTTTGGTTCAATTAGGTTCGATACATCGGTTGAAGCTGAACGGTATTGTTTCAAGGAATGGGAGGGTGAAAGTTGGAGAGTTGTGTTAAAGCTTTATAAGTAAACTTTGTATGCAATTGTTGATCCCATTTGAATTTTGAGCTTGGCAAGTCGACTTAATTAATGCATCTTCAATAACAACTTGGCTTCAAATTCCAACACATGTTTTTTTTTTTTTGAAGAAATGGATCGCATTATGTGTCATGATCCATTTTACACGCTATCAATATCCGATCTTAGGTGGATCGGAATCTTGTATATATGCTTGGATCTTACTTTGTATCTAACAAGATCGACTTTGAATCGGATCCACGGGCTAAAATGTTAGTATATGTTTTTGCTTCATGTACGATGTCTAATATATATGTATATATGTATATGTACGATAGAGAAAGGATGGTGAGATGATTCGAACGGAGGACTATGAGATTGAGCTTATAAATATAGAGAAAAGAGAGGTTAACCACTAACGAAGAGTTCAACACGAAAAGTCGTTGATTACCTAGTTTGGTTCAATTAGGTTCGGTACATCGGTTGAGCCGAACAGTGAGTACCAACGGGCCACCGTATTGTTTCAAGGAATGGGAGGGTGAAAGTTGGAGAGTTGTGTTAAAGCTTTATAAGTAAACTTTGTACGCAATTGTTGCTCCGCTGTTGAATTTTGAGCTTGGCAAGTCGACTTAATTAATGCATCTTCAATAACAACTTGGCTTCAAATTCCAACACATCCGTTTTTTTGAAGAAATGGATCGCATTATGTGTCATGATCCATTTTACACGCTATCAATATCGATCTTGTTGGATCGGAATCTTGTATATATGCTTGGATCTTACTTTGTATCTAACAAGATACGACTGAATCGGATCCACGGGCTAAAATGTTAGTACATGTTTTTGCTTCATGTCTGATGTCTAATATATATGTATATATGTATATGTACGATAGAGAAAGGATGGTGAGATGATTGAGAACGGAGCACTATGAGATTGAGCTTATAAATATAGAGAAAAGAGAGGTTAACCACTAACGAAGAGTTCAACACTTCTGAAAAGTCGTTGATTACCTAGTTTGGTTCAATTAGGTTCAGTACATCGGTTGAGCTGAACGGTTGAGTACCAACGGCCACCGTATTGTTTCAAGGAATGGGAGGGGGTGAAAGTTGGAGAGTTGTGTTAAAGCTTTATAAGTAAACTTTGTACGCAATTGTTGCTCCACATTGAATTTTGAGCTTGGCAAGTCGACTTAATTAATGCATCTTCAATAACAACTTGGCTTCGAATTCCAACACATCTGTTTTTTTGAAGAAATGGATCGCATTATGTGTCATGATCCATTTTACACGCTATCAATATCTGATCTTGGCTGGATCGGAATCTTGTATATATGCTTGGATCTTACTTTGTATCTAACAAGATCTGACTGAATCGGATCCACCGGCTAAAATGTTAGTATATGTTTTTGCTTCATGTCGATGTCTAATATATATGTATATATGTATATGTACGATAGAGAAAGGATGGTGAGATGATTCGAACGGAGGACTATGAGATTGAGCTTATAAATATAGAGAAAAGAGAGGTTAACCACTAACGAAGAGTTCAACACTTCTGAAAAGTCGTTGATTACCTAGTTTGGTTCAATTAGGTTCAGTACATCGGTTGAACTGAACGGTGAGTACCAACGGCCACCGTATTGTTTCAAGGAATGGGAGGGGGTGAAAGTTGGAGAGTTGTGTTAAAGCTTTATAAGTAAACTTTGTACGCAATTGTTGCTCCGCTGTTGAATTTTGAGCTTGGCAAGTCGACTTAATTAATGCATCTTCAATAACAACTTGGCTTCAAATTCCAACACATCTGTTTTTTTTTTGAAGAAATGGATCGCATTATGTGTCATGATCCATTTTACACGCTATCAATATCTGATCTTGGCTGGATCGGAATCTTGTATATATGCTTGGATCTTACTTTGTATCTAACAAGATCTGACCTGAATCGGATCCACGGGCTAAAATGTTAGTATATGTTTTTGCTTCATGTCGATGTCTAATATATATGTATATATGTATATGTACGATAGAGAAAGGATGGTGAGATGATTCGGAACGGAGGACTATGAGATTGAGCTTATAAATATAGAGAAAAGAGAGGTTAACCACTAACGAAGAGTTCAACACTTCGAAAAGTCGTTGATTACCTAGTTTGGTTCAATTAGGTTCGATACATCGGTTGAGCTGAACGGTGAGTACCACCTTGGCCACCGTATTGTTTCAAGGAATGGGAGGGGGTGAAAGTTGGAGAGTTGTGTTAAAGCTTTATAAGTAAACTTTGTACGCAATTGTTGCTCACATGTTGAATTTTGAGCTTGGCAAGTCGACTTAATTAATGCATCTTCAATAACAACTTGGCTTCAAATTCCAACACATGTTTTTTTTTTTGAAGAAATGGATCGCATTATGTGTCATGATCCATTTTACACGCTATCAATATCGATCTTGAGTTGGATCGGAATCTTGTATATATGCTTGGATCTTACTTTGTATCTAACAAGATCTGACCTGAATCGGATCCACGGGCTAAAATGTTAGTACATGTTTTTGCTTCATGTCTGATGTCTAATATATATGTATATATGTATATGTACGATAGAGAAAGGATGGTGAGATGATTCAGAACGGAGGACTATGAGATTGAGCTTATAAATATAGAGAAAAGAGAGGTTAACCACTAACGAAGAGTTCTACACTTCTGAAAAGTCATTGATTACCTAGTTTGGTTCAATTAGGTTCAGTACATCGGTTGAGCGAACCGGTGAGTACCACCGGCCACCGTATTGTTTCAAGGAATGGGAGGGGTGAAAGTTGGAGAGTTGTGTTAAAGCTTTATAAGTAAACTTTGTACGCAATTGTTGCTCCGCTGTTGAATTTTGAGCTTGGCAAGTCGACTTAATTAATGCATCTTCAATAACAACTTGGCTTCAAATTCCAACACATACGTTTTTTGAAGAAATGGATCGCATTATGTGTCATGATCCATTTTCCACGCTATCAATATCTGATCTTGGCTGGATCGGAATCTTGTATATATGCTTGGATCTTACTTTGTATCAAACAAGATCTGACGTGAATCGGATCCACGGGCTAAAATGTTAGTATATGTTTTTGCTTCATGTATCGATGTCTAATATATATGTATATATGTATATGTACGATAGAGAAAGGATGGTGAGATGATTGAACGAGAGGGACTATGAGATTGAGCTTATAAATATAGAGAAAGAGAGGTTAACCACTAACGAAGAGTTCAACACTTCGAAAAGTCGTTGATTACCTAGTTTGGTTCAATTAGGTTCGGTACATCGGTTGAAGGCGAACGGTGAAGTACCAACGGCCACCGTATTGTTTCAAGGAATGGGAGGGGGGTGAAAGTTGGAGAGAGTTGTGTTAAAGCTTTATAAGTAAACTTTGTACGCAATTGTTGCTCATTGTTGAATTTTGAGCTTGGCAAGTCGACTTAATTAATGCATCTTCAATAACAACTTGACTTCAAATTCCAACACATCTGTTTTTTGAAGAAATGGATCGCATTATGTGTCATGATCCATTTTACACGCTATCAATATCTCGATCTTGGTTGGATCGGAATCTTGTATATATGCTTGGATCTTACTTTGTATCTAACAAGATCGACTGAATCGGATCCAGGGGGCTAAAATGTTAGTATATGTTTTTGCTTCATGTCGATGTCTAATATATATGTATATATGTATATGTACGATAGAGAAAGGATGGTGAGATGATTCGGAAACGGAGGACTATGAGATTGAGCTTATAAATATAGAGAAAGAGAGGTTAACCACTAACGAAGAGTTCAACACTTCGAAAAGTCGTTGATTACCTAGTTTGGTTCAATTAGGTTCGGTACATCGGTTGGGCGAACAGGTGAGTACCAGTGGCCACCGTATTGTTTGAAGGAATGGGAGGGGGATGAAAGTTGGAGAGTTGTGTTAAAGCTTTATAAGTAAACTTTGTACGCAATTGTTGCTCCGCTGTTGAATTTTGAGCTTGGCAAGTCGACTTAATTAATGCATCTTCAATAACAACTTGGCTTCAAATTCCAACACATCTGTTTTTTTTTTGAAGAAATGGATCGCATTATGTGTCATGATCCATTTTACACGCTATCAATATCGATCTTGTGGATCGGAATCTTGTATATATGCTTGGATCTTACTTTGTATCAAACAAGATCGACGACTGAATCGGATCCACGGGCTAAAATGTTAGTATATGTTTTTGCTTCATGTACGATGTCTAATATATATGTATATATGTATATGTACGATAGAGAAAGGATGGTGAGATGATTCAGAACGGAGGACTATGAGATTGAGCTTATAAATATAGAGAAAAGAGAGGTTAACCACTAACGAAGAGTTCAACACTTCTGAAAAGTCGTTGATTACCTAGTTTGGTTCAATTAGGTTCAGGACATCGGTTGAACGGTGAGTACCACCGGCCACCGTATTGTTTCAAGGAATGGGAGGGGGTGAAAGTTGGAGAGTTGTGTTAAAGCTTTATAAGTAAACTTTGTACGCAATTGTTGCTCATTGTTGAATTTTGAGCTTGGCAAGTCGACTTAATTAATGCATCTTCAATAACAACTTGGCTTCAAATTCCAACACATCTGTTTTTTTTTTTTGAAGAAATGGATCGCATTATGTGTCATGATCCATTTTACACGCTATCAATATCTGATCTTGGCTGGATCGGAATCTTGTATATATGCTTGGATCTTACTTTGTATCTAACAAGATCTGACCTGAATCGGATCCACGGGCTAAAATGTTAGTATATGTTTTTGCTTCATGTCTGATGTCTAATATATATGTATATATGTATATGTACGATAGAGAAAGGATGGTGAGATGATTCAGAACGGAGGACTATGAGATTGAGCTTATAAATATAGAGAAAAGAGAGGTTAACCACTAACGAAGAGTTCAACACTTCTGAAAAGTCGTTGATTACCTAGTTTGGTTCAATTAGGTTCGGTACATCGGTTGAACCGAACAGTGAGTACCACCGGCCACCGTATTGTTTCAAGGAATGGGAGGGGGTGAAAGTTGGAGAGTTGTGTTAAAGCTTTATAAGTAAACTTTGTACGCAATTGTTGCTCCGTTGAATTTTGAGCTTGGCAAGTCGACTTAATTAATGCATCTTCAATAACAACTTGGCTTCAAATTCCAACACATCCGTTTTTTTTGAAGAAATGGATCGCATTATGTGTCATGATCCATTTTACACGCTATCAATATCTGTTCTTGGCTGGATCGGAATCTTGTATATATGCTTGGATCTTACTTTGTATCTAACAAGATCTGACCTGAATCGGATCCACGGGCTAAAATGTTAGTATATGTTTTTGCTTCATGTCTGATGTCTAATATATATGTATATATGTATATGTACGATAGAGAAAGGATGGTGAGATGATTCAGAACGGAGGACTATGAGATTGAGCTTATAAATATAGAGAAAAGAGAGGTTAACCACTAACGAAGAGTTCAACACTTCTGAAAAGTCGTTGATTACCTAGTTTGGTTCAATTAGGTTCAGTACATCGGTTGAACTGAACAGTGAGTACCACTGGCCACCGTATTGTTTCAAGGAATGGGAGGGGGGTGAAAGTTGGAGAGTTGTGTTAAAGCTTTATAAGTAAACTTTGTACGCAATTGTTGCTCCGCTGTTGAATTTTGAGCTTGGCAAGTCGACTTAATTAATGCATCTTCAATAACAACTTGGCTTCAAATTCCAACACATCTGTTTTTTTTTTTGAAGAAATGGATCGCATTATGTGTCATGATCCATTTTACACGCTATCAATATCTGATCTTGGCTGGATCGGAATCTTGTATATATGCTTGGATCTTACTTTGTATCAAACAAGATCTGACCTGAATCGGATCCACGGGCTAAAATGTTAGTATATGTTTTTGCTTCATGTCTGATGTCTAATATATATGTATATATGTATATGTACGATAGAGAAAGGATGGTGAGATGATTCAGAACGGAGGACTATGAGATTGAGCTTATAAATATAGAGAAAAGAGAGGTTAACCACTAACGAAGAGTTCAACACTTCTGAAAAGTCGTTGATTACCTAGTTTGGTTCAATTAGGTTCAGTACATCGGTTGGGCGAACAGTGAGTACCACTGGCCACCGTATTGTTTCAAGGAATGGGAGGGGGATGAAAGTTGGAGAGTTGTGTTAAAGCTTTATAAGTAAACTTTGTACGCAATTGTTGCTCCGCTGTTGAATTTTGAGCTTGGCAAGTCGACTTAATTAATGCATCTTCAATAACAACTTGGCTTCAAATTCCAACACATCTGTTTTTTTTTTTGAAGAAATGGATCGCATTATGTGTCATGATCCATTTTACACGCTATCAATATCTGATCTTGGCTGGATCGGAATCTTGTATATATGCTTGGATCTTACTTTGTATCTAACAAGATCCGACTCGAATCGGATCCACGGGCTAAAATGTTAGTATATGTTTTTGCTTCATGTCCGATGTCTAATATATATGTATATATGTATATGTACGATAGAGAAAGGATGGTGAGATGATTCGAACGGAGGACTATGAGATTGAGCTTATAAATATAGAGAAAAGAGAGGTTAACCACTAACGAAGAGTTCAACACTTCTGAAAAGTCGTTGATTACCTAGTTTGGTTCAATTAGGTTCAGTACATCGGTTGAACTGAACAGTGAGTACCACTGGCCACCGTATTGTTTCAAGGAATGGGAGGGGGGTGAAAGTTGGAGAGTTGTGTTAAAGCTTTATAAGTAAACTTTGTACGCAATTGTTGCTCCGCTGTTGAATTTTGAGCTTGGCAAGTCGACTTAATTAATGCATCTTCAATAACAACTTGGCTTCAAATTCCAACACATCTGTTTTTTTTTTTGAAGAAATGGATCGCATTATGTGTCATGATCCATTTTACACGCTATCAATATCTGATCTTGGCTGGATCGGAATCTTGTATATATGCTTGGATCTTACTTTGTATCTAACAAGATCTGACCTGAATCGGATCCACGGGCTAAAATGTTAGTATATGTTTTTGCTTCATGTCTGATGTCTAATATATATGTATATATGTCCGGGCACTATATCGTCTACCTAAGGTAATTTTGGGATCAATTATAAGATTCTAGAAATTGATGTCTTCCTGAATTAGTTAACAACATGCATATCCCCCTAGCTAGGGGTGTTCATGATTTGATTTAATTCTGTTGAAAGGTTATGGTTCCATTTGGTTTGGTTCAAATTGATAATTGTTATTTAAAATATATCATACATACTGCAATTTAAAATTTAAAATATATAAAAAATATATTTTTAGATAAAATATATAATACTATTTATCGGTAGAAATTTCTATTTTTGATATACTTTAAGTTAATTCGAGTTGGTTGGTATGGATCAGTTTCACTAGTTTGTAAAATCAAATCAAACCAGTAGCCTATTCAACTTGAACCAAATGATCTGGTTCGGTTCAGTTCATGGGATTGAACTTAAGAGTGAACACACCCCTACCCATGACCCACACCAACATCGACTTCTTGCCCTGACGGTTTCCCTCCATTATCGTTCTTCATTTCCATGGTTAGGAGTGTCCTTGTAACGATTTGGTCTGGGTCGGGGAGATTTTTTTCCAGCACAAACCAAACTGAACAGCTCACTAAACCAAACTATTCTAGTTCGGTTTGGTTCGATTCAAAATGATAATTTAAAAATTATTATATAAAATACTTATATATAGAATATCAACTTATTAATTAAAATATCTAAAATATATTAATTTATAATAAAATATATGTATAAAACTATTTATCAATAGAAAAACTTGCTTATACATATTTAATATATTTCTAGTTGATTTAGGTCGACAACTTGATTCGGTGAAACCGGTTCATAACCCGAACCAAACTAGTAGCTGATTCAACCTGAATCGAACCGAACTAAATTACCTAGTTTGGTTCAATTAGGTTCAGTACATCGGTTGAACTGAACAGTGAGTACCACTGGCCACCGTATTGTTTCAAGGAATGGGAGGGGGGTGAAAGTTGGAGAGTTGTGTTAAAGCTTTATAAGTAAACTTTGTATGCAATTGTTGATCCGCTGTTGAATTTTGAGCTTGGCAAGTCGACTTAATTAATGCATCTTCAATAACAACTTGGCTTCAAATTCCAACACATCTGTTTTTTTTTTTGAAGAAATGGATCGCATTATGTGTCATGATCCATTTTACACGCTATCAATATCTGATCTTGGCTGGATCGGAATCTTGTATATATGCTTGGATCTTACTTTGTATCTAACAAGATCTGACCTGAATCGGATCCACGGGCTAAAATGTTAGTATATGTTTTTGCTTCATGTCTGATGTCTAATATATATGTATATATGTATATGTACGATAGAGAAAGGATGGTGAGATGATTCAGAACGGAGGACTATGAGATTGAGCTTATAAATATAGAGAAAAGAGAGGTTAACCACTAACGAAGAGTGTTCAACACTTCTGAAAGTCGTTGATTTTTTGGCGTGACGCTGATTTAATTTTATATGGTTTCATTAAGAAGAAAAACCTCAAAGCGACATGATCCTAAAAGAGTTGAAATAAACTCCATGTCTACGTATTCATAAGTGATTACAATGACTAAAATAGAGTGATATGCATGGTTAATTAACTAGCTACTTCCATCTGTGGGAATAACTAACTCTCACACCATATCATCAAGAAGAGGGACGGCCAGAAGAACAAGACGTCGGTTGATCACACCTGTGCCCTCTATGTTTTAATATATGTATATCATATGTGTAATAACATCCGTTCATGATTCATCACAGTATGCATTGCATTTAGCAGATTATAAATAGGCGCATTGGTCCTGGGAAATCATAGATCGACCTCTCTGTGTCTTCAAAGGCATGGCCTTTCATGTGGGACGTCGTCCAAAGCAAATAAAGACAGATAAACATGGAGGATCAGCTCTAGGGATCTAAATCTTCCACACAACTGCTGCAGCCATCAGATAAATGGGTGATATATATAGTCTGATACATATAAGATCATCATCATCGTACTGATAACACTAGAGGATCATCTCTAGGGATCTAATCTTCCACACAACTGCTGCAGCGCCACTATGGGTGAGATATATATATAGCTATATAGTCAGATATGTACATAAGATCATCACCATCATCATCATGAGAGAGACCTCAAAACAGATGACACATATAATCTAGTCAACTGGGCTAAAGATCATCATCTTCGTCATCACCATCACCCCCATCAACAGCAGCAACGTCAAAAAACAACACGAGACGGAAAAGATTAATTAACCACATTTCGCATCTTGCATCCGGTAAGAAAAAAAAAGTCATGGAAGAAAGATGAAGATGCATCTGGCATATCATCAGTCACTAGCACACAAATGCACAGTCAAGATAAAAGATACAGACAAATAAATACTAGATCACCGTATGCATGTGTTGCACTCCCCTCTAATATATATATATAATTAATCAGCATCCACTACTGAGTGATCGACCACTTCTTGCTGAATGACACTACAGACATGAGATATATGTTTTACCTAAACTGGCATAAACTAGGTTTTAGGGTTCGGTCCCCTTTTCCAAATTTGTTTCGCTCTTGAAGGTAAAACAGCTCGGCATGCTCAGACGAACCCATGCTCCATCGGTAGCCGCCTACGAACATTAATGTTGTCGTCGACCCTCGAAGCGGATGAGCAAGGAGGTGGCTTTGGCATCTCCTCCGGAGGCGGCAGGTTCAGATCGACGCCGCAGCCCCGTCGTCTCGAGGAGAAAGCTGCCGCCGCCGCCGCCGCCGCAGCAGCAGCAGCACGAGGGAGCGTCGATGTGTACGCCTCCGCCGCCGCCGCCGCCTCCGCCCACTCGGGCTCACTCGTCACCTGCCGGCCGGGGTGATGGCCGTGGCCCCTTTGCCGGAGAGCGGTCAACTTCCGCTTCCGGAACCGCTTCCCACACTCGCTGCGCACCTTCGGGTCGTCCTCCGGCGCGGCTGGCCGCTCCGATCCGCCGGCCGGCTTGGGCTCGGCGGCCTTCCCACGGCGGCGGTACACAATTAGGGCTTTCGAGGCCCCGAGCCAGATGGGGGAAGGGAAGGATTCGGAAGAGATCGGTGCAGAGGGGTTACCGAGGCATCTCTCGGCGGAAGCGGCGGCGTGCGCCATGGTCTCCGGGCGCGCGGCTGTCACGGTTGCGCGGATGGGTGCCCTAGTCCTCTCGCCGGCGGCAGGGCTTCTACGATCGCGGCGGCGCCCTAACTCTCCGTGCCATTGCCGCTCGCCCGCGCGCTCTTCCTCGATCGCTCCATGTCCGAGACCGGCCGACCGATCTGTTGCCTGTTGATGTCGCCGCCGACATCGATCTAAGTCCACTTAAATAACAGTGTCCGAGGCTGGCAAAGCAAAGGCTACAAAAGATTACGGTCAGCCTCCAAATTAAGGCCAAATGGTCCCATCCAGATACCTGAAGAAAAGGGTGAATAATCTTTTTTTTTCTTTTTCCTTTTTTTTTTTTGAAAGGGTGGGTACGTAGTCGCTAGATTATAAGGTGAATAACCAGATGATCATGCCTGATTAGATGAAGGGCATGCACCTTTGGTATCAATTTATAGAGGAGTTTTAATCATTTAAAATCTACACCAAATGCACCTGTTTTTTTATTGATTTGGGCGTAGGAGAGACTAGCTAAGAGAGATTCGTTGAATTGAAAAAAAAGAAAGAGAACTATACATAATGGGGTGTTTGGTTGCACGATAATGGAGATTTTTATTTTAATTTTTAAAAATTATAAAAAAACTTGTTAAAAGAGATGTTTGACAATTAATCGTGACAATTTTATGTTTTGAAAGTGATTTTCTTCTTAAACAAAAAAAGAGGGTCTCACCTCTTTCTTTTTTCTTGTGGTCCCCCCCACTTTGTTTGGTCATGTACGGTAGTTACTCTTTTTTGTTGTCACATCTCTCCAAACATATTGATAATTTTATGTCATGAGTTGGTTCACTCTTTATTTTAATACAAATTTTTATCATGAAAATATATGAAAAATCATCACGTAACCAGACACCCCATAAGAAGTTTATAAAGACTTAATTATCTTGTGGTGACACTTATTGGAATCTATTCTATACTCGACAATTTTATCTTAATTTTATCTTTTATTTTTTTCACGCTCTCACTTTGTCTGTTCACCTACGTGCCTCTTTGTTATTATCATTCTCACTCTCTATCTCATGGTGCATAGAAAAAAAAAGCAAAGGTAAGCAAAATGGTGCTTTTACATATGCATGGTGAAATCTAACATTTTGAAACTTCAGATAAGGCAACGCCTAAATGAGGTTTTGAAGTCGAATGCATTAAATTTTAAAATGAAAGACCTGAAAAGTATCATTCAAGCGATTTTAGAAAGATCAATATAATAAAAAGTTACATCCAAGAGACCAACAGCACGAGCGGATTGGTGTTATGCTCTTGTGTCCGTTCTGTTTAATTAAATGGAGATAATCCACACACACTCAGATATATCTTTTGGATTCTGCGGAGAGAGAAAAAGATAACATCTGCTTCAAAAAAATTCATTGGAATTTATTTAATTATTAAGTGTAATAATCTATAGTTCTAGACACATTACTCTCACATCACATGTATTAATATAAACATTTATATACTCAGAACGAGAGTAAATTAAGACGCTCTACTAGCTAGTACTGTTTATTCTGTTCAACAATTTAAAGATAGCCGTGTCCATGTTATATATACCTGCTCTGACAAATCTAATCTAGTAAATAGCTAGATATCTTATCTTGGTCTTTGCAAGGAGACAAGAAATAATACTATATCTTGTGTATTTACCGTTCAACATACACAATGGATCTTGCCCATATTCGAGATATTATATATTATTTGATATGGTGCGACCACGTTGCAATATATATCCCAAAACTGACATCTGGTTGACTGCTCTTCGTGTGTATATATATATATATATATATATAGAGAGAGAGAGAGAGAGAGAGAGAGAGAGAGAGAGACTTCAAGACAAGAAAACGAGGCTTCTTCTCGTTAATTTGTCTTGATCGATCATTAGGTTGAAGTAATTAATCAACCCTGTTTGATTCAATAGGGAGCGAGCTCTCACTATTCATTTGCACATTTCCCTTAGAACTGGTGTGGTTGCTTCTTCGGGGCTGTTTGCTGCGGGATTGATTTGGTGGAATATTAATGAAATGCCAATGGAGGTTGCTGACAGAGAAAGAGAGGGATATCTACATAGTCCGCTTTCATGTAACAGTGTATAGATATATACATATTTATATATGTGAACTGTGGAGCTCATCATTTGACTCCGATATGAGACTCACACACTGTTCCATGAGACCTATTGTATCTGCGCCAAAGGAAAATTTCTGAGAAGCCGGAGGGAACCTTAGTTCCAGGATACTTTATAAGGTGTTTGGCTGCACGATAATGGAGATTTTTATTTTAAATTTTAAAAATGATAAGAAAATTTGTTAAAAGAAGTGTTTGACAACTTTGACAATTTTATGTTTTGAAAGTGATTTTCTTCATAAATAAAAAAGAGGGTCTTACCCCTTTTTTTTCTTGTAGTTCTCTACTTTGTTTGGTCATTTACGGTAGTTACTCTTTTTTGTAATCACATCCCTCCAAACATGATAATTTTATGTCATGAGTTGGTTCATTTTTTATTTTAATATAATTTTTTATCATGAAAGTGTACAAAAAATTATCATGCAACCAAACACCCCATTAGTTCCAGAATGCTTTAGATCAGATTTAGAGTGTTTAAAGGACCCCAAAGAGCGAAAACAAGAGATAGCTACCCATAAATGTTTAATACAGATGGTGTAGCAAGAGTTTTTTTTTTTTTGAACACAACAACATCAAACTAGATACCATTCAAGGGATAACGGGTACATCAATTCCCAGCTGATTCCAGACATGCCCTGGAAGATCTGCTGGATGTTCAACATAAAAGCTAGAGTCTACTGAATCTAAAACCCATCTGGCTAGCAGGTGGGAAGCTTGGTTACAAGCTCTGGGAGCAAAGGTAATAGATAATAAGTTAGTAGAAGAAATAAGCTTGCGACATGACAAAATGAAGGATTCTGCCCTCCATAGAGAGAGACCAGTGCCAAGGATGGCCTCCACCACTGACTTGGCGTCACTTTCAATTGTAACTTTCCTTCTATAGCTGATAGCCCATTTGCATGCTTCTTGAATAGCTTCAGCTTCTAATATTTGTGGATGGTTGAAGGTGGAGTTCCTTGCAAGCCAGTGAACCAGATTCCCACCATGGTCTCTAGCAATGAATGCTATAGAGCCATACATAGCATTTGTAGCACAGTCTACGTTGATCTTCAAATCATTTTGAGGAGGCAGCTTCCATGCAGATAGTTGAAGGTTTTCTGCATTACCTTTGATGGTTAAATAAAATTCAGCTTCTGCCAGTGCAATGTTGAGGATCCTCAGTGGATTCACCTTGGAATTTCTGAAAACACAGTTGCATCTAGCTTTCCAAATTTGCCAAAGGATAGAGAAAGCCGTAACCCCCATTTTACACATGTGATGATCCCTATGTCTGATCCACTTCAGCCAGGTGGTAGCTAAGACGATAAGGGATTTATGTATCCAATCTTGATTACACCCAACCGGTGAAGCAAGCCACGTTGCTTTACTAGAGGGACAGGTAAAGAACAGGTGGCCTTCAGTTTCCACCTCTTGCTTGCAAATGGTACATAGTGGATCGATATGATTGACCCTTCTGGCTAACTTAGCCCCATCTGGCAGATTACCAGACACAACTTTCCATGTGAAGATGAGAATGTTCTGGGGCAGAATTTTCCTAATAGCCGGGTTCCATAATAGCTTCCAAAATTCATTACCAGATGAGCTAGGTGGTAGCTCCAACTCCCTGACGAACCTATATGCACTTTTAGTATTAAACATGCCATCAGGGGTGAAAGGCCAAATGAGAACATCCTTTTCACTGGATGGGAAGACAGGTGTCCACGGATTGGAGCTCCATACTCAGGATGAGAAGGCACATAAGACAGTGAAACAAATGTTAATTTATCTTGTTAATCACTACACACGAAATAAGTGGTATTAGGTATAAGTCGATTTTTCATAGATAAAGGGAATTATTCATTGTGTACACTAATCAGCTTCCTACACATTTTTCGAAAGTATAGTACGCACAAGTTGAAGTGTATTACCTAGCTGCAAACTTCTTAGTACGCAAGGGACATATACTATTCCGACTAACTTAATGGCTTAGGTAAAATCCATGTCATACTAATTCTACTATCTATCATCGTAGATAAATCATGTTTAATTTATCGACCTATACCTATCCATGACTGGAAAACTACAGCACATTAGAAATTTAGTATTGAGACAGCGAATTTGAAACTTCTAAATAGAAAACTCGGAGAACAAACATAATCTCAACTTCATATCAAACAACTACTAAAATAACATGACAGATAACATGTGCTTATATATAACCACAACTATGTCTATTTAGCGAACCTAATAAGTCTCAACCACAAACTTTCATTAACCACAGATACCAAGTTTCACCTAAAAATGTTCGGCACACTAATAACTCATAACAACCTAGCTAAAGATATGTGAAAGACAAATCAATTGTAGACAAACTTCTCGTCTTCTAGGTCACCAACTTTTTTAGAATATTCTTCAAACTCTTCTCTCTGGTAATAACTCCTTGTCACATGTAAAACGCATTTAACAAGGGAACATGCATGGGACTTAATAGAACTTATTTCATTATCTTACTCGTATAGTACAAAAGATTCCTAAATGATAATAATGTTTTATATATAGAATCGGATGAACATATTATTAACTAAATCTTTAATTCTTAAAGTTTAGTTAAATATGTAATGTTATTTTTTACTACTTTAATAAGTCACATAACATTTTTAGACAACTAGTTTTGGGCATGAAACTATATTTCATAAGATATGCAAAATAGTCAACTAACTCAACTTAGCAACGGAATGCATTCTAAACTATACTTAGATTAATGGATCTTCTAATGAAATCCTAACATAATTAATATGCCAACATATGCAAAAGACTATATGAACTTTAACATACCACAAGACATCACTTCCGTTGGTTGCACAAATCCCAGGATAATATTAACATGATCCTAAGTCTTCTCATAATGATTTTTTTGGAACTCCTCTTTAACCACTTTATTCTTTGCTTGCCTCTCCATTTTTTTATTAAGAAAATTTAAACTAGAAAATAGTTAGGAAAGAAGTAAGATCTAAAATGTAGGGGGTGTAGATGATCAAAATTCAAATCAATAAAAATTATACTTGAATTATTTTTTATTTTAAATGAACAAATTTGAATAAAAAATAAGTCTCATTCAATAATGAGTTAAAAATGATGTTATTTGGATTTTTATTTTGAGTAATAAATTACATAAGTTAAAGTAGAATTTAATTTCAATTTAAACTTAGATCAAGTTTCATAAACAAATGAGTTTAGGCATGTTGGAACTGAACTTGAGTCAAATTTATTCAAACTTGAGAAGCTCAAAAAAGGGTTGCACCCTTTTGTAGAGACTCAAGTTTGAATCTCAAAAAGTCAAATAGAGATAAATAAGTCCAGTACTTATCTCACTCATTTACACCATCACTAGAAAGAATCATCTTGGGAATAGGAACAAAAAGATGTGTAATGAGAGCAATACTGGCCAAGGTGAGTTCATATAGTCTGGAGCCTCTCTCGGTGGAACCCTTGCCTCTCTCGACAGAATCATCTATCGGCAGAGCCTGTCACCACCGGCAGTACCTCCCTGCGGAGCCCAATCTATAGCATCTCCTGGCAGAACTTCTCTTAACAGAGCCTATCGCCTCCCCTTGGTGGAGCCCATTGCCTCTCCCGACAAAACCCTTCTCGCCCATCCCGACGGAGCCCCCTCACTCCTCGAGACACCCCTTGCCCCTTCGGTAGCTCCCCTTGGTTCCACCTTCGACTTCTCCTTCTCTTCTTAAGCCATCTCTGGCGCTCCCCCCCCCTCGACCTCTCCGACGCCCCTCTCGCCCCCACCTTCAGTAGACCCCCCTTGCACCCTCTTTGACTGTCCCCTCCCTCTCACCTTGAGGTGCACCATTGCCCCTCCGACATACCCCCTCTAGGTTCCCACTCTGGCCTTTTCCTTTCTCCTCAAGCCATCTCTGACACCTCCACCCTCTAGACCTTTCCATTGCCCCCTTCAACTCCCCCCTCCTTATCTCGGCACCCCTCCCCTTCCTAACCTCTCTGATGTCTTCCCTTTGCCCCACTTCTGTAGACCCCTCAGGTCTCTCGCCCCTGGCTCCTCCAACTCCACCTCCTCCCTTCCAATAGCCTAGCAACTTCTCGACCTTTGGTTAGCCCCTTCAGTCTCTCCATCCCACTGGCGAAACACATCACCCAGGGTAGTTTTTCTTTGCTATTTTCTGTTAGAATTTGGTTAAGGAGGATTCCCTTCCTAATGTTAGTTCTAGTAGTATTGCTCTTATTCTTGTGCTCGGCCTAAATGTGAGCATTTAGGCATTTTGCTTCTTGTTTACGCACTAGAATCGTGAAGTTCGGCCTGTCTATGTTTGTGTCTGTTATGTTTTTCTTTTTTGTCCCTATGTGTTGTATTGCGGTTGAGTTTTGTCCATTGTCTTTCCATGTCTTTGTTATAGTCACAATCTCTCTTCCGAGACTATTAGTCTGGATAATATCCACATTCTTTTTGTGTGATCATCCGATCTCATGACAGTTGTCAAACTCCTATCTTTACTATTCACCTTTGGTCAATTTGTAGCTATGTCTTAATTTGTTAGACAAGATAACCTCCAATAGAACTTCACTTATCTTCGTCGTTGTGTTGTGCTTGTTCTCTTTTAATTGTGTCTTTGTAATGTTGGGTTTGTACTCTCTTATCATGTTAATTATGAATATGAATGTTTCATTTGACCAAAAAAAAGAGCAATACTAGCCGACTATTTTTCCGTTGTTCGTGAGTGTCATAGATGCTAGAACATCATTCATTTGATAAGTTAACAACAAAACCTTTATTCTCTTTCACCGACTTGGATATCATCACACACATATATATTATAATATGACATAATTTGCCAAAAGGATGTATATACACTTCATCCCTTGATGCCCTAAACGTTTGAACATATATTTTACGTTACTAGAATGTGGTGCTAAAGAAGTTCAAACGGAGAAATTAATTCATTTGGGCGTTTTGACTTTCATCAGGTAGTGTATGGAGTGTGGGAAGAAACATCTAGCCCCTGTTTCTTTGCATACTAGACGCGCCTATATCAGCATTTCATTTCGTATTTGATGGTAAGCTTTACTACTGAAGTTTAATATATAAATATTAAATAGGGTCCATGTAAAGGTTGACTTGGTCAACTCAAGGATTATTCCGGACTCTTCTAGGCACATCCAATGTGCTCAAGTATCTTCTAAGCACATCTAGAGAGTGCTTAGATATTTTCTAGAGATATCTCAAAAAGGTATCTTCTAGCCAAATCTAGAGAGTTCTTACCACCTCTATATAAAGGCATGAGGAGGGGGAGAAACATAACATATATAAGCAAGACGAGACCAAGCTAGCAAGAGAGAGCCACCACCACCCTATTCTCTTCTTCTCTCTATTTCTTGTATTCTCTTAGGAGATATCATAGAGAGAGTTTGAGGGTGTAAAGGGCTTCGGGTCTTGAGAGATTCTCCATCCTTTGTACTTGTTTCTCATATAGTGGAAGTCGTTTGTCTTCGCCCGTGGACGTAGGAAGGCATATCGCCTCCGAACCACGTAAATCCCGGTGTGCTCCTCTCTATCTCTACTTCTCGTATATATTTTGTTTATTTATTCTTTGCAGAGTCGGTATATTAGTTCCGCACTATATCAGTGATATCTACCGCGATCCTCAACAGTTCAGCTGGTCGATGTACCACTTATACTTGGAGTCGCTGCGCAATCCATGGGAGTCCGATATCAAGACCTCACTGGACACACTACATACTTCGTTTTATAGGATCAGAAATGGTTTATTCTATATAGAGATTAGTATATATTCATAAGCCTTCTTCCCCAGCTGATATGATTTTTAGAAAAATTCGACCTAATCTTTGGGTGAAGAACGATCTTTTTATTTACATACAGGTGCTCCATTTTATTTCAACATATACAGGCTGCTCGAATGTGCTCCGTCCGGTGAAAATGAAATTTTTTTTTTCTCTTGCACCTTCACCCTCTCAGGTCATGTTTGGTAATTGCAATGAGTACATCAATATCACTATCAAATTTGATATTGATATATAATTAGTGATAAAAATCATCAATAAATATTAATTTGACTATCAATATCAATGTTGAACATGTATAATATAAATGCATGATTGTAACAATTTGATATTGACGAGAAACATACTACTTCTTACTAATTAACACAAAAGAAGTACACATGGACTGGGTTAATGCTGCAAGACTGCTACTAACATATTTTATAACCTCCAACAAAGAGGTTGGGTTTACATGCGAAGATCTTATAAGAAAAAGTGACACTTGAAGATGATGAGAACAGTTGACACGAAAGTAGGTATATATAATAACCACACAACGTACTGCTCAAAATTTTTAGCTCCAGCATAGTTGAATATTTCCGCGTAAAGTGTTGAACCGGCAGTACCCTAATTATGTGCTTGAACGGTCGTTGATCGTCAAAAAAGATTAGGAGGACTCTTTTTATAAAATATGACATATTCGTCGCGAGACAGGATGATCACACTATTTAAGTGTGGACGTCATACAAATTAATGGTTTTAACGAATGTGGCTATGTTAACGGTATTGAAAGACACAAGACAATAGAGTAACAACCAGGAAACTTAATTAGATACAAACACAACTTAACTAAGTCTAGATGCCACCACCTGATCAATACACAAAAAAGAATTAAGAAAGAGAAGATTCTAAAATAGTATAGAACTGAGGAAACTATATATCGGTGTGGATCTCTACGTATAAACATTTCAAGGGAAGCTCTCACAAGGTTTCGAAACTTGGAACAGCAAGGAGAGAGTGTGAGGAAGACTCACGATGGCCGGAAACACCATATATATATATGCAGGGGAGGAAGGTCGGCAGGTGATGCTTCTCGATCTCACCTCCTCGCTCCCACGAAACTTGGAAAGAAAGGAAGGAAGTTTGATATTGATGTTTCATTCTCTACAAATATCAATGACAGGATTGACATAATATCATTCATTTTTGATACTCTAATCAAGTGGACACAGGAGGTAAAGTACGTAAGGGTTATATACAATCAGGGAAGAAATTAAGATTGTCCGTATTTAAATTTTTAATAATTTTGAAGATAAAAAAGATTGTCGCAGATATTAACGTTAATTCGGACAATCTGAGGGCACACTCCCCCCCTTCCTGAATTAAAAATAAGAGAGAGAGAGAAAGTGGACGCAAAAGTTGACATCTAATTAATTAACAGTACTTCTCCCCAACCTCTTGTTATACACCGAAATCAGCTTCTTCTCTTTTCTTCTTTTCCTGCATCCAAAGGTGATTCTTAATTTTATATATGTGGAAATTCATGCCCAGTCCACCACTTAGAAGAACCAAGTTTAATAAGTGGTCTAAGCTTTTAAAATGTTTAACACAAGGTCCAACAATATAATAATATCCTCAATTTCCGCTCTCATTGACGAAGAGGGCCGGGGAGATAAATTTGCATATAGATTTGTGTTAATTAGATGGATTCTCTTGAATATATTCTTTTGATATTAGCTAAATAATGATGAACAATAAAATTCTTCGTATGACTAAGAACAAAAACAACATTAGATGTATTTTAAAAAATAAATATAATACAATTTTTCAAAAATATACAACAAAGGAAAAAATTCACCACCGACATATTTAACTTTTATTAATTTTACAAGATGATGCAGATCTGTATATATAGCTATTAATGAAAACGTAATCCCTGAATATATATCTATGGTTATTCATATATATAATTTCTCGTCAAACATGTTTAAAAGAAAAAAATAATGTCGTAACAAAAAAAGTAAATTTTACTTGGATATTTTTATTTATCTAACAATATCCGAGATAATGCAATATCGGTGATACAAAAATGATACAACTGTGGGTCTGACAAGACATGATCACACAACGGAGCTGAAATTAGGAAAGATCAAACAGATCAAAGCGCGGATATATACTAAAGAGAGATACACTCAAACAGATTAAAAAAATAAGTCGAGTTTCTTACCTGGGCTGGAAATTAATCTTCTCTTTATTCTTTCTGACAACAAAGGAATCGGAGCAATGCTAGCTACACGTACAATCTGGTCAAGAAATCGTATACAATATTGGACCACGAACCACTGAAACTGTTGAAGATCATCTCCGGCTAACGCGACGATGGCCCTTCGCACACGAGTTTCACCCCCAAGTTGTTGAAAAATCACCAACGTCGAAACAGTTAAAATTTACCTCCAATGAGCGCCGCGGACTGAGAGGGAGCTTATGGGGGGGACGGTAAGGGAACCAAGGGTGGGGGTGAACTAGCCGGGGTGGAATCTAACCTGTAGGGGAAGTGGGACGTAATAATGGGGAATCAAGGGGGGGTCTAGCCGGAGAGGAGATATTGGAAGACGGAGGGAAGGAGATGATATGGGATCTAGGGGAGCGGAAGCTAAGCCAGGGAGAAGAGTCGAGGGGGGCTTAGGGAGTGGTGGGGGCAAAATGGGGACCGGGGTGCGAAATCGGTGGAAAGCTAGCCGGAAAGGGAGATATCGGGAGTTGGTGAAGGGAGAAGCTAGCCGGAATGGAGGCGATACGGGGAGCTAGGGGGTGGCACGGAGGGGGAGGGCGAGAGATTTGGGTGGGACCGCCATAACCGGTGAGGGATCCGGTGAGGGCGCCGATGGAGGAAGCCGCCACCAGCGAGGATGTGCCCATGGGAACCGCCGTGACCGGAGAAGGATCCAGCGAGGGTTTCACCGCCGCCCGTCTGAGATGTCCGTCAGGCTGCCGTCCTCGCCCGGGAGCCTCTCGCCGCTACCAGAACAGTCGTGTGAGGCAATATATATGCTGACAGATCTTCGGATGCCAGCTACTATGTATGTGACCGACTGCAAGAATTTGGTGTTTACGTTCTGCATATTCAGTTCGGTGTTTGGTTTTTTCCACATCAGTACTGTACTGTTATCTTCCTTCTAGATCTTGAAACAATCTGCATTTCATGAGCTAGCTAGCTTCTTGTTCCTAGATGTTTTTCAGTGTGCTTCTTCTGTGTGTTTCATCCCCTGAATGTCTTTTCACTGAGCCATATGTCATGCCGTTGTTATGTAATAATAATGAAGGTATAGAGTCTATAGACCACACCGGGCTCACACCAGCTGCATAAGCACAAGAAAACACGTGACTAATATTATTACTAAAGCATTTAAATTATAATGTTAATTGATTATCTTTTAAACTACTTGTACATTGTGATCATCAATCAGCAATTAATTCTCGGTTAACAGAAAATGTAGTCTTCTATGTAAGAACAAAGCATATAGAAGTGCATCATCACTTAACAAGAGAAAATGTGCCCTTAGAATAGATTAAAATACATCCTATAAACGCAGAACCATAAGTTGTAGATCACAAACTTTGAAGAACTAAGAAGATAACTTTGTATGGGGAGCAAAATAAAAGCTAATAAACGAGTTGCTGAGGAAGAGTAGTGTTAATTAGAAAAAAAACAGTGCTTGTGTGTGTGTGTGGTGCTCGTACTGATCTCTCTCTTGAGGAGTTTGAATTTGGTTGTCTCATCATGATCGCGGTCGTTTGGATGTTTGACAAAAATCACAAGATTTTGTGTTGCTTTTTTCATTCATTATAAACTAGCAAGCTAGCTAGAATCATCGCGCCAAAAATTTTCTCTTCAGTTGGCCTCACAAGTTCCAATCTAGCTTGAAGACGTGATTTTTAGTATGCAACTGTGTCGTTGTGCCTTACTGATTTCTAAAATGTCTCTTTAGAATGTAGTATCAAGACAGAGAAAGCCTAAAAATAAAACGCTTCTAGAGTTTCTACCTATTATATCCTTCTGTTAACTCTCAAGCTAACATATAATAATTCACTATTTGTTCACCTATATATAAATAGTTGATTTCTCTCATGTCGTTTCTGATAAGAACACTACACTTTTGTTGTTGATTGCTCAATCTTTGTTTGTAGATTATTATGACATTTAAGATATTTGTCAAGTGCCCGAATTTTTCCAAGGCAAAAGCTTGGAAAGAGCTAGCAGGTTGAGAAAAGAAATTTTAAGTTCTCTTGACAGCTTCTATATGTGGGCAGCAAACAGTCACTGGAACTGGAGGAAAAAAAGAATATATTTGTAATAAGGGGGTAACAATATGATTAAGGGGTTTGAGCATGAGGTCTCGTCTTAAGCAAAGATCAAATTGCTGCCATTCCGTTTCAGTTCATTATAACAAAGATGAAAATTTGCATCTATTGAGCCGGAGGATAAAGATAGAGAAGAGAAAAAAAAACATGATGACGTAAAAGGAGCACAACTTCATGATATATTTTTATTAGATAAATGAAAGAAGAGTGTATATATACACATATGCATCTGTTCCCTTCACATACATAAACATGCCCATTCCTCGATCTCCACCCCCTAAAGCAATCCCCCCAAGCAGTTCAAAGGCATCTCTCAGTGTTGAAGACTGCCCAGTGTTGAAGGCCGGAAGACTCACACCAGTTCGTAGTACTGTCGGAAATACTCGGGCAGTTCAATCTAAATATCTTAACCGTCGACGGAATTACAGCTAGCCGAGAATGTTTTACTTTGAACGGTTTTGTTTTGTTTTGTTTCTTAGTTTTTTGAACATTGGCCATCGTATAAAATTGACAGCAACCAAAAGAAGAACAAGATATATTCAAGTTTTATACTCTGGTTTATTTTAGAGATTACTAACGATTAGACCAACGCAGTGATTAAAGCAACCGTTTCCTCTCCTTTGCAGCGATCAAAGACTGAAATCCAGAGCAAAGTGCGGGTCCACACAGTAAACTCGTTGATTGAATCACAGTGTGTGTCATATGCCCAAAATCTCTCTTTTTCGACTCATTTGCAAGCAAGTTCTTCGTAAGTTCAAAGTTTCAGCTTCACATACGTACGAAATGCCGTTAAGAGCTTACTCTCTCTGCTTACATTAGATCTAAGCTCTCTCTATATTTTTAGCCCTTTCTTGCCTGATTCAGACAGTTGGTTGATTCTACATGTTGTTCACTTCGGGGGGGGGGGGAGAGACGGGGACAGAGAGAGAGAGAGAGAGAGAGAGAGAGAGAGAGAAAATGAAATTGAGTATTGTAAAACAGTGAATATCAAGATTTGGCAAAATGAATCTCTAGAAATTGCAAGCCTTAACATTTCGATTTATCTAAAAACTTGAATATCAGATGAGGCACATAAAATGTACATCTTGTTCAGAGATATTGCACAGATTATCAGAGAGAGAGGGGGATTGCAGATTGGTAAAGAGTAAATATCAAAGATATATATGGGCAAAATGAATCTCTAGAAACTGCAAGATCTATAGTTGAACATTTTTCGATTTGAAGAGTTAGTTTGTCGACTGGCCCTTTTTCCTTGCTGATCAAGAACTAGCTGTCCCATGTGTGTTTCTAGCTAGTAACGTCTGCAACACAGATCCAACCAAGACCTTGAGATTTGGGATGATTTCAACTCAGGCAACAATAGATGGGAACACACAAGCAGGTGGAGAGAAAGGGGGAAGATGAAGACGAAAGATGTACCAAATCAGATTAATTATTCTAATCGATCATAAAACATAAAGGAAAGATCAACCCTCATATAATAAGATTGATCGCATATTGTAATACAGTACCAGTTCTTCCTCTCTTGGTGTTCTTTCTTCGCTAATCGAACACACACACGATCAACAGCCAATGACTTCTGTTTCAGAAACTCCGTTACATGAATCGGAGATTACCAGCAAGCTATATATATAATATATATATATGTATATAAGGAACCAAAGCAGCTCGATCGAAGGCACAAAGGAACCCCCAGATCAGCTGGCTGCTGCTCACGGACCATGGCTAGCTTTTCCCGCAGGAGGCGTCGCGGAAGAGTTGCTTTCCGGCAGCGGCGGCGATGGGTGGTTCAGATCGAAGCCGCCGCGGGCCTGCGTTTTGGGGACATAAGCAGCGGCAGCAGCTGCTGCAACATGCAGCAGCCACGCGAAACGCCGGCCCTTGGCCGACTCCCATTCTGGCTCCTCGAGCTGCAGCCTGGGTCCTCCATAGTTCATCCGCGCAAGGTCCACGGCTAGCGCTTGATCAGCCTCATTGCCGTCGCCCTCGGCGGCGGGCTCGATCGCCGGCGGCGATTCCTTCCTCGGCTTGACCGACGGACGACGGTACCCGGGCGGCGGGCGGAGACCGCGCCAAGGGCGGTCGCCATGGCTCCTCATGTGCCCGAACAGCGCCTTCTCCGATAGGAACTGCCTCCCGCACTCGCTGCAGGAGCTGGAGACCTTCCCCCCCTTCTTCGCAGTACGATCGCCCCCATTATCCCCCGCCTTGCGCCCGCCGGCGGCGGCGGCGCCCGCCGTGGCTTTCCCCCCGCCGAGGCGGTGCGAAAACACGGATTTCAAGGACCTGTACTTGTGCGGGCGGCGGCGTCGGGGATCGAGCGGACAGTTGGGGATGCCCTGCTCGCCGCCGGCGGAAGCGGAGGCGTGCGCCCTGATTTTCGGCGCCATGGCTGCAGGCTGCACGAACCTTTCCCCCAACACTCTCTCTCTCTCTCTCTCTCTCTCTTCCTCCGTGGGCAGGACCGGCCTCCGCCCGGGGGGTACTTAAACGGGTGTCATCGGAAGGGAGGCATCGGAGGAAGGAATGATGCCGGACGCCAGCGGGGCCGCTGCGCTATCCTGAAGAGAGAGGAGCACGGAAAGAGGATAACCCTAACACCACCTGGGTGCACGGGGATTGCGGGCGGGCGGAGCCTCCGGAGGCGGTATCTTTCCGGGTTCGCCGTCATTGATTCGGAGAGAGCTAGCCATGCAGCGGAAGAGATACACCCGTTTTACTATGTGTTAAAAATGCTGGCTTTGTTCGAGCCGTCATTTTCCTCCCCCATTTCAGACATATACATAGGTATGTATGTATACAGACGTACGGTGATGTCTGATTTCGGACATTAAAATTCATTCTCAAAAGTAGAATATTTGAATCCGATATTAGAGTGGCTTCTTTGATTAATTAAAACCCACTTAGTTTCGAGTGTTCTATCATGATTTTTATCTTCAAAGACAAGTAACTAACATTTCATTTTCCATGCGAAAATTAGAAATGAAATTGAGGCTTTAAGCAATCCGATAAATCAAATAAAGCACCACCTAATTAGTCTTTCTCATCTAGGCCTGGTTCTTTTGACTTAATTGATACGTGTATAATTAACCTCTTAAACATTACTGTTTAGATCACTTGATAAAATACATAACATCTTAGAAAATTACTTAACTTTAAATAATTCGCTATGACTTTTTATTCTGTAATTAAAATTTTGTGATTTACCAAACAAGAAATTAGAGATGAAATTAATTAAGATTTTTAGATGTTTCAAAGCCAAATCAAACGCCACCCCAGTCTTTGTTGCTTGCATTTCCAATCTTGAGAACCCAAATTTGATTTTTTTTTTTGGCGTGAGAACATGAGTAGCTATATCCCATACTTTTGAATATATATTCTAGCTAGAAAAGATGCAACCACCAAGAAAAAAAAATCAGACATTATTCACTGATCAGTTTTGGTAAAGTTCGATTAAGGTAATTTGGCTGGGAATTTTGGACTACTTTGGCTTTAAACTATATTGGTTGTCCACCATTGAAGGACTGGTTGGTGCAAAACAAATAGAGAACCAGTCATCCAGCTTACTAGTGAAGAACTTAGCTAGCTATATATATACATATATATATATATATATATATATATCCTCCCATTGGATCAGATTTGTCACAGAATTTGCAAGAATATAGTACTCTAGCATTTGAATCTTAAGATTTTATCTCACTCCATATGTGTGTGTGAGAGAGAGGGAGTGAGCTCCTATATATGGATCGTCTACTATATATATATATTGAAAATAAGATCCAAAGGTAGAGGGCCAATAGATGACTGTAAAGAGTATAAAAGTACCACATCATGTTCTTATGTGAGACTAAATGAACTTGGCATTCTTCACATGATCCAAGTTAGCAAGTATGAACCTGACCAATTGGACTCGTCTAGTATATCTCTTTGAAAACAGCCAAGATTCACCCATCCAAGTCTGACTATTAATCTCTCTAGTTCACCTAGCATTGTATTAGTGGACTCTGATATCTCCTATCATGATGTCCAGAGAACTCGTTCTTTAATTAATTAGATAAATTATTTTTTAGATCTCAGCTGCATGCATCGAAAACCATCACACATTTTTTTTTTAAGTTTTGTTTAACTACATCCATGTGGACAGAGGACTCACCTCTATCCCTTTGAAAAGGGATTCAACTACAGAGAGCCAATAGATCGCTATAGGAGTCAAAGAACACCCCATTTCTCTGACCTCAGACTTAATAAGCCTATTAAGGTGTCCCTCGAACTATCTACATAAAACGTCAAAATCTCGCTTTGAAACTAACTAACAAGTTGTAGAAATGTTGATGGACATAGCAATGTAAAAAAAAAAGAAAGGAAAAAAAATAAAAAAGCTAAGCTAGCTTCAGCCTAATGCGCAACAGTGAATTATAGATCCCTGAACAATTTGATGGTGTTACTGCTCCAACTAAGAATGGTGTTACTCTTCTTCTGCGCAAGCAGGAGAATGGAGAGAGCTGAGCAGCTCTCCTCCACCAAAACTTATTAACACATTTTTATTAAATGCTTCAGTTCAATTAGATCAGGTGACACAGTTTGGTTCAATTTCACAAATTTATGAAACCAACCCAATTTGTCCATGGATCAAGCCAGACTATAAACTGAAACAAACTAAAGTGGTTGATTCTATCATGCCCCATCACGGGCAAGTCGATTTTTTGGCTGTCATGTGGACCAAAAATAAGAGTGCGTGTGCACAGATTGTACCATGGACGTCTCTCTGAATATGTCATCAAACTCAAAACTTTAAGATGATGAATGGGGTATGCACTTTCTTATATTTTCATCAATCATTTTCATGTCCTCAATATGGGCTTGTTCCAACACATCAAGCTGAATAGAATAGTAAACAGTCCTATCTGGACGAAGATAAATGGCAGGACTCCGTTGGAGGAGGGAGGAGGAGGAGGAGGAAGAAATATAAAATATTATTGTTTGTCTTAGAATAGTAAATTTATGTGGGGTTGAATTAAGTTTGCTACCAATTTTAAAATCCTTTGGCGAGTTCAAAACATTAATCATTTAGATCGGAGCAAAACAAACTCAGATGCGCTCAATATGATGTAAAATCACAGTGAAGGGAGAGGGACGATATAGATCAAACCACAATAGACATGTACAGTTCTAGCTATAGGGGTTCAGTCTCTGATGGATACACATTTAACATCCAGTACTATATATAATTCACACCTATATATCTATCTATGTAGTTATTTTAAAACACACTCCATATATTAAATCGACACCACACACAAACTGGTACAAACAAAGTTTCTCTTTGAGGTTACCCTCTAGCTTGTGTGGAAATTGAAAATGAGCTTCTTCTTGGACCGTTGAGCTTAAGCACCATCATAAAATTGCTCTCTTGTGTAGCATTTAAATGCTCCGAGTCTTGTTGGGTTTCTTCATCCAAGGAGAGTATTTTTATGTCCTCAAGTTCCTCCAACCTTCAAAATTTAGAGGATCTTATCACGTCGGTCAATTGATAGATGGCATTCCACCAACGTGGCTGTTTGGCAAAGTTTTCCTATACTATATATATAAAAATCAGTTGGACCTAGCAGTTTGTTGGTGAGTTTATAGTTTCCGGCTTGAAAATCATTTTGAATATATGGGTTGACTGGTGCATTTTGCTATCTAAAATAGCATATCGGTCGACCAGTGCGTTTGAAGCGGTCGATTGATGTATTAATTTTATGTACTTTAGATTTTACTTATATATCTTTGAGCTAATTTGGTTATCTCATTCCTCATGATTTTTCCAGAGATCTAAACTACCACTTCAAATTTGATTTAGATTCAATACCACTTTCTTCCGATAAAATTTGTTCAACAACAAAATCTATAAGAGGTACCTTCGCATACAATTTTTACGTAAGAATCTCAGCGGGAGGAAGCTGTGTACCGTTGAGGGAGAAAACATAATGCTTGGGAGAAAAAGGTAGCCAAAAGATCAGATGATCGTATCCTGGCATGCTTTCTCAGGGAGGGATGTGGAAGCAAATGTTTTTTATTTTTTGACAGTAACACACACATGCCTCTTTCATAATTTTAAAACAAGAAATTAGTACAAATTTGATATTACAAATAAGAGAGTAATTAAGCTAGCTAGGTTGAAAATATGAGACAAGAACTTAGACATGAGCAAACACACCACGAAGATAAAAATAACATCAATTATGTCGAAAGTCATCATCTCCGACACACTCGAACATATGCACATAGCAACTTGCATAGTGGGTGCTTTGAAGGACGAATAGTAGAGATACGAACTCTTATGGGAGAGTTTGACAAATGCCATCAAGTTAGAGGATCACACCAAAAAGATGTGGATATCACCTGGAATGACAATCTCTTTAGGAAGGTAATGGTTATAATAGAGCTGGACCACACAAAAAAGAGGCCAACAAAGAAAAAAAACAAACATAGATACGCGGTGCACCACCTCTCCAATGCATAAAAGAAAAGTAAAACACCTAAACACCCATTTAGGCGAAGCACTAGAATAGAGACAAAACTATAGAAACGAAATTTTGGAGAGGAAGAAAGATTATTACGTGTGGATCTTCCACTCTCCCTGAACTGAAACTACCTTAAATTAGCAAATAATGGCACTCCGCTGTGAGATTTCCTTGAGAAGGCATGAGGACTCCATGTCAAGAGAGCGATGGTTCCATGGCACTCCGCTGTGGTGCAGGAAGTCTGCAGTGCTTCCCACAACAGCTTCTATTGTAAGGACTTCCGCGGCATTGCAAGGGCTTTTGCAAAAGATTTTCGTGATTGACGGCTTCTACCATGAGGCTTCCAGCTTCTGTGTTGAGGGCTTCCACTGTGAGATCTGTCGTGAGACTTCCACGGCATGACCACAATCGGGAAGGCTTCCAAAGTGAGGCTTCTGCCATGAGATCCACCACAAGGCTTTAGTGGCTTGTGGAAGAAAATGTCAAAAGCCTATAATTGGCTCAACATTTGAGAAATAGGAAGAGACATGTTTATGTATTTATGCCATTCAACTAAAAAAAGATATGACTAATTGGCTAAAGCTAAGACCCATGTTTCATATTCACAAGGAGGAGTTGTCCCTTTCATATTGATCGCAACTGCATGAAGTAAATTAGGGTATGATCACCCATAAATTCTCAAGGTGAAGGCCATTGAAGACGCTTGTTTATGGGCTACTCAATCAAACTCCATTTGCACCATCGAGTAATGCTAAGGCAGTGGTCGAAGCTATTTTGAAAATTGGCCTAATACTATAAAGAGCACAAGGACAAATTCTAAAATGTAGAAATCTTATTCTACATAGCAACGTCCCTATTTCTATCTCTTTTGCTCTGAAGTCTTGTAATCAAGTGGCCCATCTACTTGCTAGATGGGTAGTAAATGTTGTATCAATGGTGATACCCAAGTGCCACCCACTGTGTTGTAGGGGAGCAAATCTGTAAGGAGATGTTGGGTTAATCTTGAGTGCAGATTTTACCTCTTCAAAAAGAAAAAAACTACATAGATAGATCTTGATTTTTTCGGCTGTAGTAAGGAGTAGCATTTTCCTTCAAAAAAAACCTATAGTAAGGTTGCGTATATAGCTAGTTAGACTATAGACTCTTATTGTCTTTACCAACCCCCCTTGCCAATCATGGTGATTCCGCCCTCTCCGGTGATCTCCCTCTCTCGCCTCCCCTTCAGGCTAGTTCCCCTCGTCGTCAGAGTGGAAACATGCGTAGTGGACTTGGCGTCCTTGCTGACCCCCTCACATGGCGGTCCTGCCCCCTCCGAAGGTCTCCCCCTCTCACTTCTCCTCTAGCATACCACATCCCCCTGGCTCCCCCCTCTGGCTCACCTTCAGCTCCCCATACCCCCTTTCCCTTCCTACTAGCTCCCCTCATCTCCCCATATAGCCCCCCATCCAGCTCCCCTCGGATCCCCCATTTCGCTCCCCTTCTTCTTCCGACTAGCTCCCCCTCGGCTCCCCATATCTCTCCTCCTCTTTCCCCTTCCAGCATATCCCCCCATTTCCCTCTTGCTAGCTCTCCCCCCCTCCGGCTCCCCTCGGTTGTCCCATTTCACCCCCCACTTCCCCTCCTGGTTCCCCCTCTTTGGAGGTCTCCCCCTCTCGCCCCCCCTCTGGCGTATCACACCACCTTGGTTCCCCTTATCACTCCCCCTTCCCCCCTCATCCTCCCCACTCCCCCTCTTCCAGCTAGCTATGCCCCGTCTCCCCCATATAAATGTCTACATGTGGAACAACTCTTCTGTTCCCCTACTCCTAACACTACATCCTCCTCATCGATCATTGTCGCTTGGTAATCTTTATCGGAGATCATTTTTTGCTATTTTGAGGTAGTTTCTTGTTGGGAGGGAGAGCTATTTTTTTTCTTCCTCTCACACTCTCACCTTAGTGTTCTGCCTAAACATGATTTAAGATATTTTGTCTCTTTTTGTCACGCTAAAACTGTAAAGTTCGATTTATGTATATTGGATCTTTTTATCTTTTCCCTCTTTGTTATTGTCTACTGTCGTAGGGTCAAGTTATGTCATGGTGCCTTTCCATGTTATCTTCATGGTCACTAATTTTATTTCGAAACTGTTAGTCTGCACAATATTCATACCTTTTTGGTATGATCATCCAGTCTTGTGACAATTGTCAAATTCTGTCGATGGAGTTTCTAACTCTGTTGTTCGACTATTCGAGCACTCATGTGTGTTGGTTGATTTGTGACTATGTTTATATTTCTTGGAAAAGATAATTTCTAATGAAACTCTTTCTATCTTTAGTTCAGTCGTGTGTTTTTTCTTTTTAGGCATATTGTTGTACTATAATGTTTGTACTCCTTGTTATGAATGAATATCTTTTTTCTAACTGAAAAAGAGAGAGTATAGACTCTTATTCCAGTTGCTATTTCTAAGAGTTTTCTCAATCTTGATAAGATATAAGGCTCCCTTCTCCTGATTATATTCGCTATATATTGGTTTGATTTTTGAAGATTTTTTGTTGAATCAAATGAAACTCAAGTACCTCCCAACAAAACCAAACCGAATTGGTCCCATTCAAAACCATATTTTACTATAGTATAGTATATATGCCTATGTATAATTTCATTTGGTTTGTTTTTGAAACCACATTCTATTGAAATTTAGTGTACATATATGTTTATATGCTTCATTATTAGCTATATATTAAAAAATCTTGAAAACAATTTATTTTTAATGGGAAATATAGATAAATATTGTTAATAATATATATTAAAATAAATAATCAATGTAATTAGTTTATCCTGTTTGGCTGGTTTGATTTAGTTTAAATGATCTAATTAGAAATTAAAGTAAATCTATTGGTAGTTCAAATTAGTTCAAACCAAATAGAAGTAGTATGGTTTTCGTTTGGGTTGAACCGATGTCTAACACCCCTAATTCTTGCCGTTGAACCCTCAAGCAATATTAGTGTCCTCTCCATGTATCACATTTTCCACAACCTTCTTCAAATGAGTTAAAAATCTAGATCCAGCTAGCTAGCTCTTTTAGTTTGAGTATTCTGAGTAGAATATTTGTAGATTGAAAAATCCAAATCAATGATTTTCAGCTATATGTGGGCATGCCACTATGCCCTACGTTTTTTTATTTTTTATTTTTTTTTGAATCAAATATCGTGCATTTAACACTTAGACGCGGCCCGGTTAATTAGTTAACCACGACGTCTGATATATATGTAGCTAGCAAATGTTATCCATCTACTCGATCAATTCTATGTATTTTGTCAGATGGATATATATAATAATCTTTGTATATATGCGTGTATAGCTAGCTATCTACATCGTCCATAGAGCAAGTCTCAATAATACATCTGCCTCGCCATTACGTTTATACTTTGTGTATTTGGCCAATATATATAGGCATCTTCATAAAGTCGCATCCTAATTTGCTATAAATTTCTATCCACCTCCTTGGGTGACATGATTCACTCATCGTCTTGGAGACACCAAGGAAAACACGATCTCAATGTTATATGTCATTTCTTCTTCTTCTTCTTTTTTCTCTTTTTCTCTTGCCATTCTCCCATCTCATATCTCTTCTCTTTTCTTTATTAACGTTATTTAAGTTTGCATGCATAAGCTAGCCATCCAACTCTCTCTCTCTCTCTCTCTCTCTCTCTCTCTCTCTTTGTGTGTGTGTGTGTGTGAGAAAGATGGAAGACCGTGATAAAAAAAAATGTGATCTCACTTCCTTTTATCTGATAAGAAAGTCTTTATAAAATATTTTAATCATGATTTTCAGGCATCTATTTAGCAAGCTTTATTCAACAAATATATATTTGATTCAATCATCTAGCCGTTTACCGTATAACATGGTAATAAATAACTAATCATGAATAAGAATGCCCATATACAAATATAGGTGGATACACAGAGAGAACACTAGATAGGCAAAATACCAAAATAAAAAATAAGAGTTCTGTACGTCAAGTGTAGCAAATGGTAAGGGAAAATTTTGACAGGCTACCACAGTACTTCCTTAATTATCACTAATGAAAAAATAATCAAAAAGAGGGTACATCTTCAATTCATATCCATCGGAACATCACAGCCCACAGCAGGAGGCAATTAATAAAGGGTCCTTTTGATACAAAATTAATTTGAGAAAATTTATGGTTTATCTTTAGTTTCTGAAGATAAATTATAATTATCCTCAAATTAAACTCCTACCAAGCTAGAGAGCTATTAGATCCTCTTATCATCTTCCTTTGATATACTTCATTCATACTTCAATACTCTTTCTCATTACCTCCTAGCTAGCTGGCTAATCGTCACCGGTAATGAATTAAGAGCACCTCTCAGATGTGTTCTCAAGAATTTTATCAAATCTAAAGTAAGTGAAATACCAATATGTATTTTATTCACATTCCCATGCCCCCTCGATATCGGGTTTACGAGATCATCAGGGCCTAAAGAGAGGTATGTGTCTTCTTCTTTTTTTTGAAAAAGGGGGAGATTCATTCTAAATATTAAAGGGAAGAAGGAGAACAACACAGAGAGTCCGAGACCAGCTGGTCTACTACAACAACAGAAGGGGGTTCAGGGGGGATACTAGCCTGCACTGGAAACTCCATAGCCCATCTAGCTAGGAGATATATGGGCAGCTGCCTGGTTACAACTTCTCGGAACAAAGGAAATCACAAAAAAATTTGATTCCAACAGCTAGCTGTTTGCAATGGAGGATATGCTGGTTGGCATGCCAGGGAAACCGTTGACAGCGTTGACAGCGTTGACAGCGTCTGCGATGATTTTGGCATCCGTCTCAATAGTAACAGAGGAGTTCACTTGCGCAACCCACACACAAGCTTCCCGGATAGCCAAGGCTTCAAGTAACTGGGGGCCATCAAAAAAAGAAAATGATGTCTTCCTGCAGTGAAGCAAAGACCCCTTCTCATTTCGAACAATAAGAGACTAGTGGAGCCACGGCCATACTTGATGCCACAGTCAACATTAACCTTGAGAGTAGATGCAGGAGGCGGACACCAATTTGCAATCTGGACATTCTGGAGGTTGAGCACTCTTCATAGCCAAGAAGAAACTAGCATCTTTGGTTAGCTCTAAAGAGAGTGATGTGTCAAGCTGCTTGAATTTCCATATATATATACAAGATAATTGAAAAGCTTGCTACGCGCATACACACGGCCTGATTGATTGTATAGATCTCCCTCACATGCATGAAACACCCTCGTAATCAAGTAGACTCTTGAGTTTTTGCTCTCTACTTCACTTGTTTAACATCGGGCCAGATTGATTCAGCTGTTCGACTATTCTCAACTGGCAATAACTGAACGCATCGCTGGTAAATTGTACTCGCAACGGCTCCTCGATCGGCGGCCGCCAATTCTCACCTAAACGTTGCCTAAATATTTGTTCTGGTATCTTTATATTGTTTTTGCAATGACCAGAGCCATCTCGAATATGACTTCTAGTGACGACTTTGCTTAGCCGTCGTTAAGTATTGTGTAATTAATGGTGATGGTCGTGGTTCAGCCGTCGCCATTTCTTATATAAATGTGATAGCTGTTGTCAAGTTGTTGCTATTAAATGTATTGGTGACAATTTTTTTAAAACCGTCGTCATTATCTCATCGCTGGTAAAATATTTTCTTGTAGCCAGATACATAGATATCAACTTATCATATTATAAAGGACTAAGACTATAATGTTATATCAAGAGATTAAATGAACTTGACAGGATGATTCACCTTCCCGAGTGATCTTACTCTTCTCTTGAGCTCACCCAACATTGTGTGAGATCTAGAACTTTTTTTATTAAAAGGTGGGGTAGATAAACTAAATAGTCGAAAAGTCAATACAGAGATAAGGCATATCAACAGCTGCCAGGGAATATAAAGTCTGAGGGGATACTTGGGGATTTTTCAGGGCCCATTTCACAAGAAAATGAGTTGCCAAGTTACGCTTTCTAGAAGCAAACCAAATTTCCAAGGAATATCTTCTAAGCATGGATATCTTCAAGTGGTCGAGATGTCGTCTTGAGCTCTCCATGGGGATGAACCGCTACCCAAAATTGCATCAACCACCATCTTTGCATCACTAGTATAGATAGATTCCAACCACACAGTACACCCTTACATACAGATTTTAATTAGAGAGTTGACCTCCATCCATGTGATGTGAGGGCCTCATTCGACCCTCTAATATTCTTCTGACGAGGGATTCATGTATATATAGAGAGAGCCAACGTCGCTGACCTATTTTTTAGGAGATCATCAGAATGGAGACATATATAGGGGTATCAAGAGTTCCATATATATACAAGAGTAGAAAAGATTGTTCCTATACACAAAAACGATAGAGCTCACTTGTATCAGCTGAATACTGTAAGTTTTATTTTCAACGTCTCGCCTCTTCTGGTGACCTTGTTTTTCTTCGGCTATATATGCTTGCCTTTCAATTCCCCAACGCTCTCTGTGCTTAATTTAAGTATATATCTGTGTTAATTATGCTGAGAGGTACGTTGTGTATTTTCTATTTTGTCTTTGTATACCCTTTTCTTGATATATTGTCTTGGACCCTAATTAAGGATCACATGTTGGCTTCGAACCTTTCAAATAGATTTTTAATCTTAAAAAATCTATGTTGATTAATGTTATTCCAAATAAAAAAAATGGAAGGAGTACTTACCCCACTCAATAAAAATTAAGTGACCCACAGACGATTTTCATGTTGAATGTAGCAGAATGGCATGTGAATATAGGTAATTAAGTTAATTAGCATTGGGGAGTAATTAAGGGTGTGTTCATGGTAATTTTGATTTTGTTTGATTGTTGAGTAATTTTTTTCTAAACCAAAACTTAACTCCAGAACCAAACTACGGCAAATCAAGCTTTTTTTTTAACAAAGGCTGGAACACACTATATATATTAAGACGAAGGAAACGATTATAGATACGTAAGACTAGCTCATGATAAAAAGACATATATTTTGAACATATAGACGAAAGTTTCCAACAGAGGAGGAGAAGCATAATATAGGGACGGGCTACCGTGGACAAAGAGACAAATCTAGCTTTAGAACAGTTCCAAATCTTCAACTTCAATATCGTCGATAATTGCCATGAAATAATATGGACTTGCGCATTAGTATGCTTTGACAGTTCAAGAGCAAGGACTCTCTTCGTAGAGTCAGACATTTACCTAGAGGCTGGAAGATCACATCGTGAAGATGTGGATGTTGCCCAAGCCAACCTCACATATATATAATCTCAAGACCATGTAACGGTAGAGAAGACAAACATAGAGCAGAAAAAAGAAAAAAACTAGATAATCCAACACTAAGGTAGACCGAACTAAGACACTTCAAACACACAATAGAGCCCCAATAGAGAATATGTAAAAGTTTCGAGGAGAAGCCTCGCACAGTTTCAAAACTCTCAAAATGGGGTTCCGAGTAGAAAAGAGGAGAATTTATTGTGAAAACAATAAAAAAGATCGACCGAAAATGTAGAAAAATAGAACACCAGCAAAATCGTCTACCTCATCGTACGCTAATACTCTATTCCTCCTTGATGTGAGAAACCCTTGGCAAATCAAGCTAATTTGGCTCGGTTACAGCCATAACCTTCTTCGGATTATTCTAGTAATCTATTTTCTCTAAATAAATTAAATCCCTTTCATCGTTGCACACAAACTTAAAAAGTTGGGCAGATGTTTTTTGCTTGAAATTATTATTATTATAAGAGAATCAAATATTATAGTAACCTTGGAAAAACTAGAATTAAACTTGGCTCTAAAACTCTTCAATTTATTATCAGAAAGGACTCTCTTCACCTTCTTTCATATACAAAATCAACAAAGTTAAATGTCATAAAATAAATATATAAAAAATTAAGCAATCTTTTTTGGTCACAAGAAACATTCGTATTCATAGTACAAAATGAGAGTACAAAACCAATATTACATGGCACAGTTAAAAAGACCAAAGACATCACAAAGACAAATACAAGTGAAATTCTATTGGAAGTCATCTTGTCCAACAACCTAAGACTTAGCCACAAATCAACCCAAGGTCACACCATAGATAGGATGATCACACCAAAAAAATATAGAAAGACAAAGTCCAACCATAAGATAACACAAAAGAACAAAAGAAAATACGACAACACGCACATAGATAAGCCGGGCTCCATGACATTAGTGCATTTAGAAACACCAAAATGTCTATATATACATTTAGGTTGAGGACGGAATCAGGAGCCAAACTAGCTAGTAGAACTATACATAAGGGAGGATCCCTCTCTAACCAAAATCAAAACAAAACAGTAAAAGAAGACAACCTGACTAGTGTGCTTCGCCAGCTAATCGGCATTGGATGGACCACTGGCTACTAGAAGAGAGGAAGAGTTGGAGGGCCTAGGGTGCAAGGAGGTTCTATAGAGGTGGAGCGAAGGGGTTGTGCTGGAGAGGTTGGGAGGGGAAAGTTGGAGGGGGTGAGGGAGTACTGTCAAAAGTGGGGACAAAGGAGGGCGTTGGAGATGTTCGGAGGGGGAGAAGGGCGTCAGAGATGGCTTGATGATAGGGGGAGAAGCTAGAGGGGAGCCAAGGGGATCTATTAAGAGGGCAAGGGGGCACCTCGAGGGGGCGAGGGAGGTTCTACCGAGGGGACCCCGGGAGAAAGGAGTTAGAATAGTGCCATATTGGCTAGGTAGGGGAGGTACCTATGCTTATAAGCCTGAGCCTCTCTAACTCAGTACCGCGGTTTTGGGTTGGTTAACATGGTATCAGAGCCAAGGGCTGTGGACCCCCCTCCGTCAACCGTCACCCGTAAACAGTGTACACGTGTCAAAGCCAGAAGAGCTTGCACGTGAGGGGGCGAGTTAGAATAGTGCCATATTGGCTAGGTAAGGGAGGTACCTATGCTTATAAGCATGGGCCTCTCTAACTCAGTACCGTGGTTTTGGGTTGGTTAACAAAAGGGAGGGTGCGAGGGGGTTTGCCGAAGGTGAAGGTGAAGGTGAAGGTGAAGGTGAAGGTGAAGGTGAAGGAGGGACGGACGAGGGTTCCGCCGGAGAGGGGACCCCACGAAGAGGGGGAAGTCGAGGGGGGAGAGTGAAGGGGGAAATATGTCGAGAGGTCGAGAGGGGGAGGGGGCGCCGGAGATGCCTTGAGGGGAAGGGGAGAAGTCGGGGAAACAAAGGGGGTGGGGATGCCAGAGGGAGAGGTGAGAGGGTATGCCGGAAGGGCGAGGAAGGTTTCACCCAGAGAGTTTCTGCAAAGGGGCGGTTCCACCAGCGGAGGGTTCGCCAGGAGGGGTGAGGCAACGTCTCGATTTGGATTGCCTCCAAAGTAAACACCTCAAAAATTAAACAATCATTAGAACACAGATGAACCAGACATCTTCTCCTTCAGACGGAGAAGTTGATACATAGATTCAGTCGCCACCACGGTTTCGGCTTGTTAAGGAACTAGGGTTTCAGTTTAACCCTACAACAAGAGCGGCTCAGACGAGAAGCCATGGCTATCCGGCAGCTCGCAGAACTCCTCCGGAGGTGGCATGTTCAGGTCGAAACCGCAGTCACGTGCTCCGGTGGCGGCGGCGGCGGCGGCGGCGTCTTTTGCGGCAGCCAAAAGCATCACCCACCGCCTCCATTTCTTCGACTTCCACTTGGACTTTCTGCGCCGCCTCGAAGCCTGGCCGCCAAGGAAGACCGCGATCTCAAGCTCGGCCAAGGTGGTGGCACCCGTCTCCGGCGACTCCCATCCCGCCGCCGCCGCCAAGGGGACGTTACCCGGGGGAGGCACGATCCCGCGCCACGGGCGGTCGCGGTGGCAGCGCATGTGTCCGAACAGTGCCCTCTCCGACCAGAACTGCCTCCCGCATTCGCTGCAGGGCCTCGAGAGCTCCGTGACCTCGACGGCGCAGCCGGCGGTGGTCCGCCGACCAGCCGCCTTACCAGCCGCCTTCGAGGGCGTGCGCTTGTGTGAAGGGGGCGAGTTGGGCGCCGCCAGCGGTATGCCGCGAGGAAGGAGATGATCGCCGCCGATTCCGGCGGAGGCGTGCGCCTTGGATATCGGCGACGACGCCATTGCCGCGCGCGGCCGGCCGGCAGCAGCCAGTTGTAAGCCGTAAGCACCGCCCTCCACCGTCTCGAGGCTACTTGTAGGGATGTAAGCAGGCATTTGGGGGAAAGAATGACGCCATGATTGAACTGGGGAAGAACATCAAATGCCTTTCTTCTCTTTCCAAGAACGACGGATAACCCTACTTCAGTGGGAGACAGACAGACTGTTGTCTGAGCCTGCTGGTTGGTGTCATCTCTAGCTAGGTTTTTGAACAGGAAATCAGCCGTTTGAAGGGCCATCTGATGCCGACCGGAGGCTTAGGGTTTCCGAGCCGTTCTCTCTTCCTGTAAGAAAACGGCAGGTAGATTGAAACGGCGTACGTCGTCTTGGGAATAAAAAGAAAGACCGATGAGAAGATCCAGATAGTATTCATTGATGTCATACTCTTTAATCCACGAGTACCTCCTCCTTCTCCTTCTTCTTGTTCTTGTTGAAGGTAGGGCAGATGTGTTTTGATTAGAGAGTCCGTCTGGTGTGGTTGTTTGTGAAGTTGTCCTATGGTTTGATTTAGTTTGATTTTTGAGGACATTTTTTCTTATGCCACGCCAAGCCACAAACTATATCTCAGACCAAATTAATTTGGTTTGATTTAGTTTGGTGCGGTTCAAATCATATATTTTATTATTATATGGTCTATATATATCTCGATATATAATTTTATTCAATTTATTTTAAATCACATTCTTTTAATTTTCAATAATATACATATGTTTATACATTTCATTACTTTAAACCTATAAATTCTAGAATTACATGTATGGTTAATAAAATGTATACATATATCATTGTAGATAATTAAAATAAATATTGAATTTAATTCGAGTTATTTAGCTTAACAACTTAACCAGTTTGTTTGAAAGAATATACGTAATCAAATCAACCCGATCGATTTTAGAGGGTTGAATCGAATGCTGAAAACTCTTATGAGGATGTTTGGTTGCATGATAATTTTTTGTATACTTAAATGATAAAAAATTATATTAAAATAAAAAGTGAACCAACTCATGACATAAAATTATCATGTTTTGAGGGATGTGATTACAAAAAAGAGTAACTATCACACATGACCAGACAAAGTGGAGGACCACAAGAAAAAAGAAAGAGGTGAGACCCTCTTTTTTGTTTAAGAAGAAAATTATTTTCCAAACATAAATTTGTCATGATTGTCAAACACCTCTTTTAACAAATTTTCTTATAATTTTTAAAAATTAAAATAAAAATCTCCATTATCATGCAACCAAACACCCTATTACTAGTTTGAGGGATATTGTTGCAAGGTGATAAATTCATATGCCACTCTCTGATATGGAAAAGGGCCGGGGAGGTTTTCTGATCGAGAGATCTTTGTATATATCTCAGCTGATAAGTTCCTATTCCTACATGCACAGAGAATAGTGAGGGTGTTAAATATTAATCATAGCATTCGTATACATCAATCTTATTCATTGCATCATTTGACCCAGAAATAGATGACTCTGATGATAGCATGCAATGAAAACCAGTACTGTATGAACATGGTATTCTGACTAGCTAAACATATATACATTGTTCGACCACGGCTGGTGCTAAATAATATATACATGAAAAAGGCCTCTTCTTTTAATTGCTCCCCACAATAGTTATAATAATATTATTGTACATCTTCGAAAGCATACTGTAGTCAGGGAATTAGTCTTTTTTTCTAGTGAAGTCCCTACAATTACAATTATTATCATTATCATTATCATTATCATCATCATCATTATTATTATTGTTATTATTATTATATTATATTCGATCAGGGAATTGCATAGAGAGAGATCATGAAGTTCAGTACTAAAGATGTGTGAAGCTTTCTGATACTCATGAAAGAACAAGCAAGTTTGGGTTTTCTTATAAAATATAGTGGGTTACACCTATCTAGATTTTAAGCATGATCTTAACATTATTAACTTTTCTAATCTCAGATGTTCTAACACTCAAGCATTCTTTCATAAAGTTATTCCTTCAAGTAGGAATCAATAAAAATATCATATTTTAAGACGCTCAAAATAATTGATTTTTTTGTTTATGTCTTTAATATATCATTAAAATTATACTATGAAATATTGACATGTGCACATCATATTTCTCTAATGCATATGTTTTCTTTAACCTAGAAACAAATTATATTTTATTTATTTTTTGTTTACACCTCTCTGTCCCCTCTCTTTCTTCTCTGTCTTGAGAGACATGCGTGAGGACACAGATTGGTAATCATCATTATTTATAATGTAGATGCAAAAAATTCTAATAGTGCATTTGTTTAATTAAACTTTAAATATTTTTTAAATAATGGTATGAGACCCAACATCTTGCTTTGATTTTTGGCTTTTGAGCGCAATATTGACGGATCAAAAGATTCTTTAGAAAAAGATACATAATGATGCAGAAAGCGAATATGATAATGGGGTGTTTGGTTGCATGATAATTTTTTGTACATTTTCATGATAAAAAATTGTATTAAAATAAAAAGTGAACCAACTCACGACATAAAATTATCATATTTGGAGGGATGTGATTACAAAAAAGAGTAACTACCACACATGACCAAACAAAGTGGGGGACCACAAGAAAAAAGAAAGAGGTGAGACCATCTTTTTTTGTTTAAGAAGAAAATCACTTTTAAAATATAAAATTGTCATGGTTACCAAACACATCTTTTAACAAGTTTTCTTACAATTTTTAAAAATTAAAACAAAAACCTTCGTTATCATGCAACCAAACACCCCGTAAGTGTCTCAAACTCAAATTAGATCTTTAATATTCATTTATAAAACTCAATTGTAAACTTCTCTATGAAGCTCTTACCAAGTTTATGCTCAAATAACTTCAATTTTAACTTATTTAATATGCTTTGGTAAAATTATTTAAATTCAAAATACTTAATTTATTTTTTAAAATTTTTAAACAAATGGTTAATCTAGTGCATAAGCAATTAGTCATAAAATTTATCAAGTCACGTAAACAAAGATCTAATCAAACTCATCTTAATAACAAGTAGAGGTTTTTTTTTTTTTCAAAACTGGCTGCATGGGTCAAGTTTTCTTAAAATGTTCATCCCCTTTCTATTTGGATACAAGTAAACTAACGGTCGATAGAAAATATATATATTGTGCTGAGTCCCTGATTTTGGCATCCCTTGGATTATCTGGGACACCATTTTTCGTGACCAACCCAAGAGTGTGAAGTTATAATAGAAAAGTTATTTTAATTCTAATCAATTCTAATTATAGTTTTTGTCATATCTGTCAAGTTTTAAGAATATAAAAAATATAAGTAGTATGCATATGTACAAATCATCTTTTAATATATATATATGAAACATGACATTAAGAGTCATAAAATGTTGTTTTTAGATAGAGAAACAATATTTTAAGAAGTTAAAATAACATGAAATTATCATATATGTAAAAACTATTCAAAAATATTTTTAAACGTTATTTTAAAATGCACCAAGTGACATACTTGCATTTACTTTTTATTCAAATTTAATATTTTGTAAATAATTTCATCTTTTGTTGTTTAACTCTCAACCAATGCACCCTTGCCAAAAATTATCCAATCCACTTTATTTTGTATTTTGATGTCAAAAAAACTATAAAATCAAATGAAACGTTGACCATGATTTTTTATTTTGCATTTTAAACCATGATTTCAAAATAAACATTTTTAAAACGTGATTTAAATGTTTTATTTTGTTGAATAATAAGTTTTAAATCATAAATGCCTAATGATAAATTGTAAAGTTTTATAAAAAAATAAATTATTTTATATTTCTTTGTGTAAAGTGACACATAGTGTGAAGCATACTTATCCCAAAATCGATTTACAAGTTTTCAAATAGCTTTGAGTTGCTTCGGTCTCCATGAAAAATGATTACATAAAAACTTTATCTTGGAATTCTATTGTTGCATGTAACCTAACGTACACGTAATAAATAAACTGAGTCAAACTTTTATCAAGTGGACTCTTAGGCTCGTAACAACCATATAAAAAGGAAAAACATAAACTTTTAAGATAAACGTGTAGAATAATAAGCAACAATGATGAATGGTTCAGGTAATCGAGATGGATGCTTCAGAAACAAGAAGGCAATGGGTGAACGTAGGCGGGGGATAAATACCAGTAGCCAACATCACATGAACACATTATTACAGGTCTTTCGGCACATTACAACCTTTCTAGTTGCTGACTCTGCAAAAGCGGCACTCCACGTTCACAGAATTATCTGGTTCAAATAGATGGAGTTGAAAAAAAAAACAATAATTCAAGCAAGCTAAGGATTCAAAAGGCAATGGCATCCTCTCCATCTTTCTTCATTTTCACCATAGAGCGTCTGCAGGCGCCAGAGCTCTACACATGACTAGGAGAGGCTTTTCCCAAAACATTCAACAGCTTCATCCTGTGCAGTTCTTTACCTGCCGGTGAGAAAAAAGAGCACAATGTCTTAATGCACTTCATTGATGCTATAAACTTGCCATAGAAAAGCTTGAGGTTAAGTTAGTTCTCCACTCTGGGAGACAATCTATCTGCAGGGTGTGAAGATGCCTTTGCAACGGACAGCAGATAAAGATGGATAGGCAATGAAGAATAGCTGCATAAAGTATGTGCTGACCCAGGATGTTTGCCTTAGATATTTAGGTTGGTATAGGGAATTAAGCAGCAAAATAGAAGCCTATTACCTTCCTCAAGCAGAAGATGTATTGCCCGTTTCTCCAGTTCAACCGCATGCTTGCTACGGCCGATGGCTGATAATGATCGGAGCACTGGTAAAGTGCAAAAGAAAAGCTACTATAAGAAAATTCGGGTGATTCAGGCTTGGAGTGTGTGTATGTATATTGAGCTTACTCTGGACATAATCTTCCTGACTGGACTGGTCGCAGCTATTCAAAAACATCTGTAGTTTTAGGAACCGCTCTTTCCAGTGCATTCTATTTGAACTTGGAGAAATGGCTCGGACAGGACTTCTGCAGGAAATCATACTCGGTGCTGCTGACAAGAGCTGACTTGTGGGCATTTTCAGAATAGGAGGTGATGCTCCACAAGAGGGAAGTGCTGCAGAAGCTTTTGCTGAAGGTGAAAATGCTGCAGAAGTGGGAAGTATTATCTCCTGTATCTGATGCGGTTGATGGCCTAATGTATTGAATTGGTCATTACTATCCTTTCTTTTCTGAAACATAGTCATGTCCATGTCATCACAAGCGCTTAACTTCCCTGCTCCTTCAACCTTCCTCCGAGCATAAACAAAATGACCATGGGCATCATCGCATGTTGACTGCTGAAGGGTATCAGAAGAACAATCACATGAATGCCTCTTCACGCCAGATGTCCTTACAAAATCAGAAAAATCTCCCTTTTCCTTGGGAAGGAAAGCTTCGCAGGGATTAGTGATGGCATTCCTTGTTCCATTTGGCAAATCACTCAGTGGTTTCTTTTTGACCGGCACCAACTGTTGCTTGCCACTAGAAGAAGAAACCAGCTGTTGCTTGTCATTAGAATGCACTGGTGTTCCCACGATGGGAGATCTAAATTCCATGGGAGTGATAGTATGGCTGTCGTGCATACAGGAAATTTCTTAGCTGTAGACAAATGCAATGCTTAAACAAGTGAAATTCAGATGGAAACTTATGTAGACACACTTGCAAAAGACAAGCATCAACCAGAATAAGCTGTCACAGAAAAAAGAATTCAAGTTGGAAAATAATTGTTAATGTTGAATGAATATTCTCAAGAACAGAAACTAAACATTTAAGGGTAACGTGAGGGGATAAGCTAGCACTGTAATTTCACTAGCGAATAGCTAAGGGCCTGTTTGGATATAGTATATACATACCACCTATATCAATATTGTATTTTTCTATTTGATACCATCAAATCGGACGTTGATATGTCTAACATGAGTATCACAAAAAATATTGTATTAATTTTAGCATTCTGACCAAACAGGCCCCCAGTGTCGAGAAAAAATGACATGAGCAGACGATCAAGAATCATTTGAGAGCAGTACTTTTAGCATTCTCAAAACAAAATTCACAACAGATTCTCATTACATGAGCTCAAACTTAACAATAAACATGCGAATCTGCTGAAGGTCGACCAGCCCTGTCTCAGAGGCCCCAACACAAGAAGCATACAAGATTAAGGGATTGTCTGAGAAATGAATTGATTGTTTTGTCATTCTTAAGACACCATCACCATGCCTGGAGAATGTGGCATGCAACATCTTTCTAGAACATTAGAACAATATTTATTTCTCACTTCCTTGACATTTAGAAATGGAACTCCCAGAAGAGGGTTTAAAACCAAACGGAGCACACCCAACAACAGGGGCCAAGGCACCTCAAGCAAGCACCCTTCCCTTAACAGAGAAACACTTGACCTGCTGTCTGGTCTGGGGCACAGACGCGCAAGCGTTGAAGCCCAGTGAAAAAGATGCTCGGGCAAACACCAGTCGTGGAAAACACTACCTTCGCAGCAAATCGAACGATTGAACTGCACGGTCCTACCATGCTTCCGCTGCATATCGACGACAGTACCGTCGAATAGATCCGATCGAACAAGTCGAAAACCAAACCCAATTGTCGCATCGATGTCATGTCGCATTTTAATTCGTAGAACAACATAGTTTACTCGTAAAATAGAACAGAACAATTTAAGCGACGTCAAGCCACACAAACCGACATCGACAGGAGTCCGCTGAATTGTGCTGCCTCGAATTTTGGGCGAGTTGATCGAAACTCAAGCTAATCTGACCGCACTAACCCTTGTGAATCCGATGAAACAGGATCGTCCCAAACACAGGCTGAATCGGCCGGAAATAGAGTTGGAGGCGGGAGGGGTGGGGGAAGTGGCGGAGGGACTCTGAGCCATTAACTGAAGCGTGAAGAACGAATTAACACTTCGCAAACAAATGCCTCACCTCCGGCAAGGCGTGAAGCAGTGAGGGCAGCAAAGCGGCGACGGCGTCGGTGCCGCCGGGCGGCCAAGGTGTCCGAGAATGGAGACCTTCCGTATCTATACCAAGTAGTCGCCTTTTTTTTCTGCCGGCCACGATTCTAATCTCCTTGGCGACACTCTTCTTCTTATTCTACCAGTTCGGTCGCTGGTCCTGCTCCCTTCTCTCCTCCTGTGCCTTGCCACTCCCGGCAGTCTGGTCTGCACTCTCCAGCAACTGGTCTCTTAAAAAAAGCTACATTTTTGTTTGACTCACCGAATCGCACGGTGGCGGGAAAGTGGGAAATTGTTGGCGGGGCGGAAAAGAGATTCTGGCGCGGCAAAGCGCGATACGTTTCCGAAGTCTGAAAACTGCGACCTTTCCAGATTCCAGTAGGGACCTCTGAGCGATTCCACTTTAGAACACGTTGACCGTACCGGAAAGGTTCCGAGCACACGATTCAAATTTGGAAAGATTCATGCATCGTTATGTCAATGATACTTGTCCTGGTAGAGACATATTAGAGCTTCGGCTAGATTTGAATCTGAAGTTCACGACGATCGAAAATACAAAGCTGGAAACTTTATTCCTCTACAGTGAGAGAATTATCCTTAGTTATTTAAATCTAATATGATCAGATCAATCATTGGTGCTTGAAGCCATTCCCCTATGCTTAACACTACATCAGATTAACTTTTATCTAATTTTGGATCCCATATTATAGTGAATGAAGCAACCCTCTGCTTATTTGCCTAAATTATAATTTTAACATATTTGGACAGAGAGAACCAAGTTCTAGTGACAATCTCAATAAAAATAAATAGGCCAGATGATTTTCTAAAAGAGGTAGCTGAACCATTCTAAAAAAATATTCTATTATGAAATTTTACCTGATTATTGATCAAATTTATATTTTTGACTGGGTAATATAAACTGGCTTCCCCACCAAACCATAAGATTACCATATAAACCCTAATGGCATATTCGACCATCTGATGTTCTGTCAATTCTTCTTGGTGGGTCCGAATTCTATCGATCCCTTCACTACGTCGACATCATTGAGAATAAAATGAAAAAAGGGCAATTTAAAAATTGATAAGACTTGCTTTAAGAGTATGCATGCAAATAAAGAACAAAGATGGATTTAAAAGAACAGAGTTTTTAATCCATCTCTCTTCTTTATCAACAATCAACAGACCAAAACAAAACAAATCAAAAAGATCATCTCTCCCACTAAAAACAAACAGAGGCAGCATGATTGGGCCAAGTTCAGATTGTTAAAACAGGAATTTTTATATTTTATTAACCTTTATAGACGTACTAAAGTAGTAGACAGAAAATCTATCTGCGACCATCTTCAAGTCAGGAAGTGAAGATGCAGGACAAATTTTGAAGTCTTTCTTAAGGCCCTGTTTGCGTATGGTATCAGGTCCCAATATAATACCATCAATATTTGATGGTAATGGTTTTGATGCTGAGACCATGTTTGGTAACTATAGTAGGCACCTCTATCGCTGTCAAATTGGAAATTAAGATTGATCTCAATCATTAAGAGGTGTTTGGCTAACAGCATCAATTTTGAAACCTGCAGGACAAACAAAACAATTTATGTAATATAAGTGTCCACTTGTATCAATTTTAATATTGATACTCTTTTCTCTTCAAATATCCATGTCAATTTTGATAACCAAACATGCCCAAATGTATCCCGTACCAGTGTTAAAACTGATAATGTATTAATTTTAAAATGTTATGGCATGTTTGGTTAGAGTATCAAAACTGATGCTATATCAATTTTGATATTGGTATTAAAATGATAGAATATAAGTATTAAAATTGATACAATCGGACACTTGCATTATATAAGTTGTTTTGTTTGTATTATAATTTACAGGTTTCAAATTTGATACTATCAGCCAAACACCTCTTGATGATGGATATCAATATCAACTTCGAAATTGATAGTAATAGAGGTGTCTAATATGGTTGCCAAACATGCCCTAAAGTGAAGGTCAAGATTGACCAATTTGGCACCTCACTGGGTTGACCACCTTTCCATGCGTAACCATTTCATTTGGTGAGGCACCCATTAAATAGATATTTGGACTTAGCATGCCAACTGTCTCTCTTCAGCACTAATTAAGTCATTGATCGTGGGATTAGAATCGGGACCCGGATCAGTGGGTCTTGATCCGATCCGGATTGAGAACAGATTGGCCAATTATCAAGGAGAAAAACCAATGTGGAAGCAGTCCGGATATGTTCTTCAAAAGGCACTAAAAATGACAAAACAATACATAAGATGAGCCTATCTCAGATTCCAATATGACCTAGGTGTTTTTGGGGTCAATTTCGGCCCCAAAATAGGCAGTGTAAGGCCTCAAAGTGGCAGTGTGCCACAGCGGTGTCTTCCCCACCCACCAGATCTGGTGACCGGCATATCCGCTCCAGTGACTAGTGATGGGGACCCGGTCCGGTCCATTTTGGGGTTTATTTGCATTTACGTTCATTTGGACTAGTTTGTAAATATTTGAGTTTTATTTGTGGTCTTTTCTTTTTATTTGGGTCCTCAAGAGGACATATATGTAATTAGTCATTTATGATGACTTGTTTGTAATAGGCTCCTCTATTTAAGAGGGCCACTTGTTGAATGAATTAGAGAGAGTGTTATTGTCCAATTTTTGGAACCCTAGGGGCTACCCCTTGTGCTGCGGCGCTGCCCCTTCCTCTTCACCCCCTTCACGATGGAGGTCGTCCAGCTCCACCTCCGGTGAGGACCGGTCTCTTCGCAACCCTCCGGCGTGGGTGCCTTCTCCTTCTCCTCCGTCCAGCGGCCTCCGAGCCATTCTTGCCCCTTCTCCCTTCACCGGTTCGTTTTGCAGCCCTATCGACACCGTTCACCCCCGTTTACGTCCGTTTCGACATCTCCGACGACGTCCACCGTCTCCACCCCGTCCATCCCACCTCCGGCGATCCCCGGAGTACCTCCACCCCACCATCCCTTGCTGGAACCCCCCCCCCGGTCGGACCCTTAGCAGAGAAGAAGGAGGAGGAGGAAGAGCCGCGTCTGCGGCTCCGTCCGTGCGCAGCTAGGGCTCCGGCGACCGGCAGCTGCCCCCCCTTCCACGATGGCAGGGCTCCTCGGGCTGCCTCCCATCGTCTTCCAGTGGAGGGGCCGGCTTCCGCAAGGCCGTCGACAGCCCCTGCTTCCGCCGGCTCAACTTCCCCCTTCCGCGCGCATCCGGCACCACCAGGTGCCTCCGACTCCTGGCCCTCCTCCCGCGACGGCGTCCGGCGACGACGGCCCCTCCGGCCACCTTCTTCCCCTCCGACGACGGCGATGGCGGCGTCCGGCGCCGATCGCGGCGTCTCCTCCTCCCGCAGGCCGTGCCACCGCGGCCGCAGCCGCATTCCGCGACGAAGCCTTCGCGAGCTCGCGAGGTCGACGACGCCCCCGAGGGGTACGCGGCGGCCGGCGAGCCGGCCGCGTCTCCTGCCCCCGCGGCCAACCGCGCGGGGCCACGACCCCCCCCCCGCTTGTCGCGGGCGAACCGGTGCCCGGTTCGCCCCGCTCGCCCGGCCGGCCTGCCCCTCGCTCGAACGGGCACCGGTTCGTCCCCAGACCGGGCCAGACCGCCCGTTCAGTCCGGTTCAGGGCCGGTTCGGCCCGGTTCGGCGGTCCAGAGCCCGGTTCAAGCCCTAAACCGGCCGGTTCAGGCCATTTCGGGCCGGTTCACGCCGGTTCAAGCCATTCTGGGGCCGGTTCATGCCCGTTTTGAGGGTTTCGGGCACGGTTCGACGCATTTTGGGCCCGTTTTGACCGGTTTAAATCCGGTTGTGCTTGTTTACTGCATTTTTAGGTCTTTTGCGCCTCCCGAGGGCCCGCTGTAGCGCCACGTCGCCGGTCCGTCCCGCCTCGTCCCGCATCAAATGGTATCAGAGCCTGGGATCGGCCCATTCTCATGAGCCGACTCCTGGGATGCTTCCGATGAAGTGCGGCGCTTGGTGGAACGTGACGGCAACATTTGAAGACGTCAAAACTCGAGGACGAGTTTTCTCCTGGTAGAGGAGAATGATGGGGACCCGGTCCGGTCCATTTTGGGGTTTATTTGCATTTACGTCCATTTGGACTTGTTTGTAAATATTTGAGTTTTATTTGTGGTCTTTTCTTTTTATTTGGGTCCTCAAGAGGACATATATGTAATTAGTCATTTATGATGACTTGTTTGTAATAGGCTCCTCTATTTAAGAGGGCCACTTGTTGAATGAAGGAGAGAGAGTGTTATTGTCCAATTTTTGGAACCCTAGGGGCTGCCCCTTGTGCTGGGGCGCTGCCCCTTCCTCTTCACCCCCTCCACGATGGAGGTCGTCCAACTCCACCTCCGGTGAGGACCGGTCTCTTCGCAACCCTCCGGCGTGGGTGCCTTCTCCTTCTCCTCCGTCCAGCGGCCTCCGAGCCATTCTTGCCCCTTCCCCCTTCACCGGTTCGTTTTGCAGCCCTATCGACACCGTTCACCCCCCGTTTACGTCCGTTTCGACATCTCCGACGACGTCCACCGTCTCCACCCCGTCCATCCCACCTCCGGCGATCCCCGGAGTACCTCCACCCCACCATCCCTTGCTGGAACCCCCCCCCCGGTCGGACCCTTAGCAGAGAAGAAGAAGAAGGAGGAGGAAGAGCCGCGTCTGCGGCTCCGTCCGTGCGCAGCTAGGGCTCCGGCGACCGGCAGCTGCCCCCCCTTCCACGATGGCAGGGCTCCTCGGGCTGCCTCCCATCGTCTTCCAGTGGAGGGGCCGGCTTCCGCAAGGCCGTCGACAGCCCCTGCTTCCGCCGGCTCAACTTCCCCCTTCCGCGCGCATCCGGCACCACCAGGTGCCTCCGACTCCTGGCCCTCCTCCCGCGACGGCGTCCGGCGACGACGGCCCCTCCGGCCACCTTCTTCCCCTCCGACGACGGCGATGGCGGCGTCCGGCGCCGATCGCGGCGTCTCCTCCTCCCGCAGCCCGTGCCACCGCGGCCGCGGCCGCATTCCGCGACGAAGCCCTCGCGAGCTCTCGAGGTCGACGACGACGCCCCCCCCCCCGAGGGGTACGCGGCGGCCGGCGAGCCGGCCGCGTCTCCTGCCCCCGCGGCCAACCGCGCGGGGCCACGACCCCCCACCCCGCTTAAGTCGCGGGCGAACCGGTGCCCGGTTCGCCCCGCTCGCCCGGCCGGCCTGCCCCTCGCTCGAACCGGCACCGGTTCGTCCCCAGACCGGGCCAGACCGCCGGTTCAGTCCGGTTCAGGGCCGGTTCGGCCCGGTTCGGCGGTCCAGAGCCCGGTTCAAGCCCTAAACCGGCCGGTTCAGGCCATTTCGGGCCGGTTCACGCCGGTTCAAGCCATTCTGGGGCCGGTTCATGCCCGTTTTGAGGGTTTCGGGCACGGTTCGACGCATTTTGGGCCCATTTTGACCGGTTTAAGTCCGGTTGTGCTTGTTTACTGCATTTTTTAGGTCTTTTGCGCCTCCCGAGGGCTCGCTGTAGCGCCACGTCGCCGGTCCGTCCTGCATCAACTAGCCTGATAGCGCGGGGTAGACAGCTGCCACAGAGGGCCTGATTCCAGCAAGGAATCAACTGATTTGGTCGATTCTAGTCTCAATCCAAGCTGATTCGACCCATTTCAGTTTATTCCAACGGGAGATCAGATTGGATCGGACTCTGGGCCGAAATTGGGTTAGACATCCAATCCTATCCAGGCCAGATTAGCCAAATCTGCAATCAATGAATTAAGTGAACATTATTGAAAAGGGGAGATGCTTTAACAGAAGCCCAAGATAGAGGATGGTCAGCCTTCTGGTGAAACTAAACTTTTTAGAGGACTTTCAGGCCCAAAAGACTCGATTTTTTCTACATGGCAAGTTCGAATAAGAAAATTGCTATCTAGCTATAAATTAGAGCAGATGAAATCATATCCCGGTAAGCAAAACTAGCATCTTTAAGGTATGTAAACTTTCCTTTTCCTCTTCCCAGTTGTGTCGAAGTGTCAGGATGACCTTCTCAGTCCCCATGTTCCTCTCGTTTATCCATAGATGTTCTTTAAATGCAATATCCCTAATGAAGGTATAATTCCATTTTTGCCTTTAAATATTTCTATCTGATTCGCCATATAAACCTTTGAACATCAGAATTTATCATCTAATGTGCCATCCAATCTACCGATCCTAATCAAGATTGACCCTGGCCAATCCAGTGGCAGATCCCACATACCCATCCTGGAATATCTTGGTGATATGTATCTGAACGTGAGTACCTTGGTTTTGCTCTCTCTCCATTAAAATTAACTGTCATTGTTTTTTCTATTGTTGCTTTCTCAGTTATGGCATATATAAGCAGAAAATAAAAGTAGCCCTAACATTCTATATCTCATTGAGGGAACTGGCTTAGGGAGTACACCAACAAGTACAAATAAAGCAGAGATGTGATAACCAATCCATGTCGATCAGAGCTAATATAGAAACTGTATGAATAGGTCTAGATATTTAACCACACAACAGAAAACAAGTTAGACACCTCTGAAACATACATCAAAGTTCACACCCACTGGTCTATTTACTTTATCATCAAGAAAAAGCAGAAGTTGTCGCCTTGCTGTTGAGAATCATAAGAGGGGAACAGACTAATATTACCCCATCCACACAGAGTTGCAAGCCACTGGTGCCAAGGTGTCATGATCATCAGGTCAAATCTACTGACCAACATTCCGTAGCAGGTGCTCAACTGCATCATTTACATTTCCAACAGTAGCAGTCAGTGCACGGATATTCTCTTGGGTGTCGAGAAAGCCCATTTCTTGAAGCTGGGATAGCTGAGTAGCATAAAGCTGTTCTAGGGGCACTGAAAATCCAGAAGACAAGCACTTATGTCGTGTGTTAAAATCCAAGCAAGTACTTCCACATGAATAAGACAATGTAAAGCAGGTGAAAAAAAAAGTTACAACACCATCCAATTCTGCTTCTCTATGGCTCCGCCTAGAAAAAAGAACAAGCAAATAGAGCCATATGGCTAGCTTCATTGTATCACCTTCACTTCATCAGAGCAACATCAGTATACAAAACTGTGCCACGGATTCACCAAGACAATGAATCCAAACAAAAATCATAATAGATATGTCTCAAGCATATGAACCTGGGTGTATACTGGGAACACTGCCACCAGTGTCAATCCCACTGAACATGCTCGTCGAGAATTCTAATTCCATCAAGAACTCTAACTTGAGGGAAAACATGTGGTATTAGTGGTAATGATGCTTTGATAATTTCCATTTCAGAAAATGAAATCAAGGTACTTTTTCTTATTTTCTATTTTGATTGAGAGGAAGAATTGCAAGGCTTGTTTTGAAGGAGTAAAAAGATTATGGGGTGTTTGGTTGCATGATAATGAAGATTTTTATTTTAATTTTTAAAAATTGTAAGAAAACTTGTTAAAAGAGGTGTTTGGCAACCATGATAATTTTATATTTTGAAAGTGATTTTCTTCTTAAACAAAAAAAGAGGGTCTTACCTCGTTCTTTTTTCTTGTGGTCCCCCACTTTGTTTGAACATATATGGTAGTTACTCTTTTTGTTATCACATCCTTACAAACATGATTATTTTATGTTATGAGTTGATTCACATTTTATTTTAATACAATTTTTTATCATAAAAGTGTACAAAAAATTATCATGCAACCAAACACCCCATTAAGTTTTGCCCCTGCTATCAGCTAACGTAAAATATAACTCTGTGGCATGATAGTATCACGTGAAGCAGAAACCATTTAAAAGCATATTTTTCCTGGCCTCAGATAAGCAGAAATGCAGGATGGCCACTTTGCCAAATAATCCAAGTTACCTGTATCATTGCCTTCCAGGTTTTGCTGCTCCCTACGAAGAGAAGGAACAAAATGCTGAAGGAGTCGCTGCAGGTGATATGAAGGAACATTCGTTAAACAGTGGAAATGACGTGATGAACACATTTAGAACATATTCAAGGTTACAGTCATGAACTTTCACGCAGAAAAAGAAAACTATCTCTGGTGTAGAATAAAATATATATATTTTTTTAACTTGCTCTTTCCCAGAGAAAACATTGATGTGTCACGACATGAAAAAATCTTTCTGAAAGGTACCTCCATTTCTCCAGGTATAGTCAACAGACGATGGTATTCTGGGGTCTGCAAAATTTCTCTCAATTGGGTATTTGATTCAAGCAAAATACGGACCTGCAGATTTAAATCAAGAATCTGCATGTTGTAACAACATAAAAAAGGAGGAACACTAGAGCAAAAACGTGGCCTACAAAGCCAAAATATTTACCTGATTCATATGTTGAGGATCAGACAGAAGACTCTGCAACAGCTGGGATAATTCTGGAGATTGCATAAGTTGATCCCAGAGGGACTGACCATCACCAACCGTCCCCTCAAGGTAAACAGGTTCCTCCAGGCCACCACGACCAGAAATCCTTGTGCCATCTGCAGGAGATGACACTATAAGATCATTTCGGATGGCACCACCTACAGAGCACAAACCATCAAGTCCAAGAACATTTCAGTGTGTGGCCTTCACAGTTTGCAAACACATGAAAGGAAAACAAAGAAGCACAGCACCTACCGGGATAACTCCATGGGTCCGGCAGTGGATTTGCAATAGGTGCAGATTCAACTGTTTCTGAATTGTTATCAGATGTATTCTCTGATTCATTTTCATTCCCAGGAATGATTTGGTTTCCCATGAGAGCTGCAAGTTCATGTGGCCCCAGCCTACTCGCCCCTTCTGTGGCAGCTGCTGCATCCAGAAAAGGCTCCTGAACATTCTCATGCATGTGCCTAAGCAAGTTAAAACCTTCTAGAGAAGATTCAATGTTGCTTCTAGCCCTGTCTGTGTTTAGCCACATTTCCCTCGTAAGTGCAGTGTTTCTTGCAGTTTCCAGTCTCTGGTGAAGAAGGCTTGTATCATTAAAGATGTTACCAAGTTCAGGAGATTGGAATATGCTATCCCTCATTACGGGATTTCTAATAATCAAGTTCCTCGACAGATTTGGACCATTTGCTAGATTCTGCATGGTAGGCAAGTTCACAATTTCTCTCATCATGTCTGGGTTCTGAGCCAGTTGCTGCTGAATAAGATCAAAATCACAAATCCCAGCATGAATCATGTGATATATGTCAACCGCCCCATCATTTCTGTCAAAAGGTGGAACAGGAAATGAAGCACCAAGAAAAATTATGTGTTCGGTTCTCTGTGCATTATCTGGAAACATCTGGGGTCGACGGACCAAGTGAACAGTGTGATATGACTCCAGCCCTGACCAAGTTGATAAGAAAAAATGACAATTTCAATTCTTCCGTAATGGTTAACAATAACCTGAAGCAAAGGTTCAGACAAATCACAGGAGTCCATTACCGTCATGCAAAGACAAAAGCAATAATGAAGAATAAAAAGAAAAAGCCAGCAAACAGAGCCTTGAAGTGTGTATTTAATATACGGTAGGGGTGTGCACAGTTGACAGTTCGTTTGGTCTGGTTTTGAGACTTTTTTCCAAAAGCAAACCAGTTCGATTCGGCTTGAATCGGTCTGAAAACAAAATTAATTAAAATTTAATTATTTACATATATTCATTTGTAGTCATAAATAAATAAAATGATAATAAATATATATAAATATTTTTTATAAAAATATAAGAATAATTTTGTAAAAGTATGGCTTAATTTATTTAATTGGTTTGGTTAAGTAACTTTTGTTTGGAAGACCTCCAAATCGGTTGAACCGAACCGGCAGTTCAATGGTTTGGCAGTTTGAAACATTTAGTGCACACCCCTAATTCAAGGTCCTACTATTGGCTACTGGATATCGCATGCAATGATCACTCTAGGCAAACAGACTTTCAGCTCTTAGTGTGAAAGGTTCTAAGAAGCATAGTTTACAACCAAAGCAACATAGTAGCGCCTTGTGGCTTTGGCGATAAGGTGAGGCATTAGGCAACATCTTTTTTAGTATTAAAATTGATAGATTGGCAAACATTTAAGTGGCAAATAATACATAAAAAAGAAATAAATATATATCAATATGTAAATCAATTCAAGTCATAGTTAAACAGACTAGATAACACAAATGCCTAATTAAAACTACTCAATTAAGTTAGTATTAATACTTAATTAATATTAAATTTAGCAAACATCAATAAAATTACTTAATCCTAATTATTATTCCATTAAAATATCTGTCTGTAATCAAATTAACTATTAGAACTAGCTTCTTTTACCTTAATACTTAATTAGAACCATTCAATTAAGTTATATGAATACTTAGTTAGTATTACTTAATAATAAATTAAACAAAATAAGACATTTACCGGGTGCTCGCCTTGATAGGTGAGGAGTGCCTTTTCGCCTAAGCGATACCTTAAAACAATGCTAAGAAGTATCGCTTTTGATAGAATAAGCAAATTAGCTTTTTGTGTGGCTGAATCCAATCAAGCTACAGGTTTGTCGGTACCAATCCTCTAAATAGTGGAGAAGAAAGTCATAGTTACTACCAAACATAGAAAAGGCAGGTACCTTTAAAGCAGTCTACTTCATACAAGGCACAAAAATGCTATCTGAAAATGGTGTTACCATCATCTAAGATGTTACTAGTTAGCATTTAAGGCTGCAATAAAAAAAGTCTAAGAGATTAAAAATTACAAATTATCACTGACAAGTGTCTACATGTCAGCGAGAAATATTTGCAATTTTGCATGCTTTTCTCCGCAACATATTCATATGAATCATCAGATTGAAAAGTTGAGTTGCTAAATGCCCCATCAACGTTTTGATAGTGAACATGAAAAAAAACAAACACAATTGGGCAATTGGATAATACATTTTCCATCTGTAGACAAAAAAAGTGAATTCAACACAGATATTGACAAGAAATAATCTATCAAACCACAAGCTTTAGACACAAGATTATAGGGTTGGTTCTTTTGTCTTTATGAGGCTACAAATTTAAAGAATCATATGTCATCCAGGTAATAGACAATTCAATCTGCAGCTATGATGACTAAGGAACACCAAATTGTGACATGCATTGAACCCCTTGAGTAATGCATACCTCATCAGCAAGAAAAAGTAGAGCTCATGCAAGCAGTGGTACTGGTTTGATGAAGGTGAGTCCAATTGGCAAAATCAAACAGGACGTGTACGTGCCAATGGTCGCTCTTATCTACTCGAAATGGGTACCATAAAGCATGAATGAGCCACTAGAATCCAGACACTCTAAAATTAGCTGTATGAAAAGACGTCCATACTTCCACAGAAGGTGTTTCATCAGCCTTCAAGGAGTTGCTTTTAAAAGTAAAGAATCCACCGAAACCAGCTGAAATCATCCCATCCTAAGGCAGGATCAGCTACATAACAAGGATTGATCCAAGAAATTCAATATATTCATGACTACACCGTGTTTTACAGGTTCAAATGAACCCAAGGCACTCCACAAGTATCAGAAGACTTAACTCTTTAAAACTCGAGTAGGCTCATACATTATGTTAAATGAATAAGTTCCGACAAGAAAAGAAACCCAAATCATTTAATAAGCCCAACTCATTTAATAAGCTCAACTCGATAAATTTCAAGAGCAACTTGTTTAAGTACTTGGTTAAGGACTCAATTAATATTCAAATACCTAATTGATTAGACTATTAATAAAATGTTTTTTTTGAGTATTCATTTGAAGTAATGAAAGGGATAACACTTAATTAGTTGTATTGCATCGAATAATTAAAATTGTTAAATTGGCTAATATTGGGATCAACCCTAGTAAGTCAAGATTGAACTCGAGCTCCAGCATGAATCAAAATTATAAACAAGCTCAAACTTGTTCTTGAACCAAGCCAGAGTTAATCTTCTATCTGAGTCTGAACTCGAACTTAGCTCAACAACATAAATGAGTGGCTTGATGACCAGGACTAACAAGTCAAGCTCGAACAATGATATTGTTTGCTAGTCGAGTATTGAGCAGGGATAAAAGCAAATCAGCAGAACTTGAGCAGCACCTACTTGGCATAAAACAGCTCCTTCACACCCTTGGCTGAAACAGTTTGCAAACTACCCATCCCCTCCCACAGTTTTGTGGAAATGAGGAAATTATATGTTCAGCTACAACTATTCATCATCAACTTACCTTATGAAGAATAATTGCTTTTATTAGTTTCTTGTTAAGGCCATGATTGCGTAAAAACCGAAGAGAAAACAACCAAAACAGTAGACGTTCAAGGTTGCACAACAGAAGTTATGCAAAACAGTAAAAATCTTATCTTCTAAAAAATTCACCTCTTTATCTTCCAGCAATGACGGAGGAAAGACAAGTAGGTACATGTATGAAGCATACAAGTCCTTTTCTCTATTTTTCTGCTGGTAATATAGCCTCTTGTAATATTCTTATTCACCACTTACAGTCTCTTGACAGGCATAATACCATGCTTTTTTATCTCATCGCAGTCACGCCACAGTGTTGACCTTCAAAACAGCCAAAACTGGCCAATTTGCTCGGCCTCTCTTGCAGACCCAGTGTCTCACGCACTAGTATCATTCTTTCTGACCCCTTTTTATGTACTGATGGTTTATGCACTCGACCAGCAGATGGATCAGCCATCAGCCTTTTAATGGGGGTCTAGTATCCCAACTTTAATCAATTTCCTCTAACATCCAGCCCGAGTCCCTGAACCTGTGAGAAGGAATCGGGGTTTTATGTTCACAGGTTAATGACATTGACTGGTTTCAATGAGCATGTTTTTCATATTTGAAGAGATAATCATTATCATATCATTTACACAGTATAAATGCACTTAAATTAGATTCCATAAAGTCTGTTCTCCTAACTAATCAACATTATCATACGTTTTTATGTTCATTTATGCACTTGAACTTTCATTTTAGGACTCCATTCACTCAAGATATCTGGTCTTCAGGAGACAACACCAGGAAGAAAGATGAAATTCTTTGCTTACAATCAATGTCATATGGTAAGATGCCTTAAAAATGTGTTCTTTTATAGTTTAGGTATTTCCTTATGACCTACCAAAAATGGTATGACAAGTTTTCTACTGGCTGTTCTTCAGTATTTATGTAGTTTGGCTTCACATATTGCACACTTGCCATGTTTGTAAATCAGACAGCATTATGGATAATTTTCTTCATTTTCCTCATCATTCATTTATTCCATGATGAATTATGACAAAGGAGCACATTTCTGTGCATACTGCACTCACAGTCATTTAAGGCTGGTTTGAGTCTTTGATAGATGAGCATACCCCATTTTAACTACCCTGATGAGCTAATACCTTCATACTTTTAATATCGAAGGGCATAGAGTAAATGTCCCACATGGGACAGATTGACAAAGGACCATTCCCTTGAGTACCCACCAGAAGAGTATCAACAGGACCAAGTTCCATCAAAGCAACTGTGCAGTCTGTGAGAGTTAGTGTAGCTCTTCACATCAGAAGATTGTATCAACACTGTTCTCTCTTACATATTTTGCGGTCAAGTCAAGAGTCAATGTAGGGAGTCTGGATGACCATATTACATCTCACTGTATGGAGGTAAACCTTATACAACTCTTATAATCACTTAGAACAAGACAGTAGTCGGCACTTGGTTTTCCTAGTAGGCAGAATATTTGCCAACTGAATTTCTCGTTTACAAGTTGTGGAATAGCTATAATAGCAAAGAAGAGAGGTAGTTCACCTAAGACATGAGAACAATAAATAGTTAAGCATTGAAAGCAGTAGCTTTAGCTTATGTATATGAATAATATAGTTATACTAGTAAACATGATAAGATGAGATATAATAACTTTAAATCTACTATTATCATTGCTTATTACTCCAAACAATGTAAAAATTAATGTAACAAAAAGACCGAGGAGAAATTTGGCTATTTCAAATTTTATGAAGGTTAAGATGTCTTCAAGTGGCTACCTCGAGTGGATTCAGGCGGGAAGGCCCTGCCTCACCTTGCCTTGACTGCTCCCATTATATAGTAATGTCTCCGGGTGAAGAATTATGAGTTCATATCTCAGTAACGGATAGCTTCTGCATAGGGTCTGAAGAGCAAAGGGAGGACAGGGGATTGCTTGATGATTGCAAGATGGACTCCATCTTTTTGAGATAGCAGCCGTGTTTATTTACATAGTAACTTGTGTTGGATAATGAAATCTGAGGGGTCATATCAACATTTTAAGGACACGGTTTCTGAAAAGTACATGAAGTCAATGTTGGATAATATTCTTATTTGAATGGTTATAGCAGATGAATAAAACTATTTGGTTATCATAATGTCAATATCCAAATAGCTGATATATGTATTAGTAACCATAAGAGGTATAATAGTAACTTCAGGTACTAATGTGCCCATCAATGTAAATACACAAATAGACAAAATAAGTATAAAACATTTATATTAAGAAGGATTATAAGAAAATTACATAGGCATCAGCTGCTTGGTGGATATGGTTGTTTGCTCAAAATTAACAAGAATAAATCAGGATACAAGTGCAGCTGGTGTGAGAGTGGTGGAGAATTGTCTGATAAGAGATTAAGAGTAGATCATCCAGATGCAGCAGTAGTGCTGAACAAAAATTTCCATGTTAGGATTGGATTCTGGATCAGCCAATCCACTAGAAGCCAGGATTGACCAATCCTGGTCCGACGACACTGACAAGGTTTGTCCAGGCAAGATGCTAGGATCAACTGTCCGAGCTCAGGATCAGCTGATCTTGGCCAATCTCAGCCTGTTCAAGCCAGTTCAACCATATTGGCATGGATCCCACTAAGATCAGCCAATCCCAGTCTAGAATTGCCTGATCCTGGCTGATCTGGCCAGATCCAGACCGACCTTGAGTGAAGCTCACATCAGGATCAGCCTTACCCCCTGAGAAAAAATTCTCTGGTCTGTTGTCAATCCCAATCCAGTTGGCTACTCCTGCAAACCATGATGGTGAAGAAAGATACTCGGAAGGTAAATAATTCACTGTATGGATGAAAGCTATTCTTCTATTCTTTTATGTTATGTGTTGCAGCCAGGTCAGCTTTTAAAAGAGTAAAAAAATGAAAGGGCCACTAAGCTCCAATTTTCAAATCAATGTTTATGGACAATAAAAAGATGTAACTAATTAGAAGAAAAAAAATCAGAAGTACTTCATCAGACCCAGTTAACTTCAATATTTGAGTGTTCACAGTTTATATATAGCACAAGATGCAGTAATTGAAGATGCCCCACAATGCCTACATGAATAACCTCGTGGATGGTCTAGGAGACATGTTCCTAGTTGATAATGCAGTTCACTTAGTGGTCTTATTTCACCCTCTATAAACAAAAGAGGACTTTCATATCAAACCTTAACTCCGACATAGCTTGCTTCTTTTTGGGTGTGAAGCAGGTACCAAACAAAAATATCCAACAAATATTAGATTTCCCTGGAAGGAGGTGATCCAGCCACAACTTCATGCACAGCCACCTTGTTATCACGTCAGTTCAGTCACAATCCCATCAACCTAAAAATTTTACTTTTCAGTTGTAGTTTAATTATGCCTAATTTATAATCCATTTAAAAATTCACTAATTACAAGAAAGGAACTACTTTTGAGCTATTTCACATAACAAGAATTCAATAATAATCGTATTTTGGAGACAGAAAACTGCCATCAAGCAGTGCCATTTCCTAATGTTTCACACACTACTGCAACATTATAAATTTCAAAAGTTCATATCAATATAAAGAAATATAGTTTATGCATCATATCCTTGCAAAACTCGACTGGCATATAGCCAATACAGCTTTGACATGAAAAAATGTACAACAACATGGTTAGTAACAGAGAGATGGAAATAGACGGACAATATGACAAGGAAATGATTTACCAAAATGGTTTACTGCTTTTACGTGAATATCCTTTCCTTATGGGGCTAGTTCAACTACTACACAGTTTCTACCAATTAAAAAGGGACGATATAACTCTGATGTCTAAGGAACAACCTTGAGGGGTTTTATAAATCCATTTAAACGGGTCTAGGGATACAAATCATATCATTCTTTTGGAAAAGGGCCATAAATCAGTTAAAAAAGGGAAGTTACAAGATAGAAGAGAGGTACAAAACAGATCCCTCTGTTGCCGATGTCATATGTACTGGAACACTGCATAATGAAGATTCCGTCAATCAGGTCCCTCCAAATGGCCCACAATAATACTGGTAGATAAAAAGCCCAGGTGTCTTCATGATCCTTCCAAGAGTTGAATTTCACACCAGACAATGGTTCATAGATAATTCTGCAGGTTGCTTGCCCAACAGATATACATACTCAAGCTGTTAAAACCTGCCTCCAAATAATCCGAAAAATCACAAACTGAAAGAAATTATGGACAGTAGGTTCTTCCATGGCTTTACACGGATTACACTTTCTGTTACAACAAATCTCAGACTTAGAACACCCCACAAACAATTTCCACTACTACAAGACATGTATGTATGCATTTTTTGGAAGATATGTACTCATACGATGAAAGGGGGAGGAGAAGACAATAATTGCCAACCACAGGTCAGGAAAGTCTAGGCAAAAAACAGTCATGCTGACCAACCCAAGTGAAGTTAAGCAAACAAAAAAGTCATGAGACACATGAAGGTTGAATTATTAACATGCAACTGGGTTACTTCCTTGGATGAAACGGAAGAAACATGTGCATATTTTGCAATATCATATCTTATCAGGCCAAAGGCTGAGAAATATGCCCAGAGCATATGCTGAATTGGAAGCCTCGGGTGCTTGTACAGAAAGGTATGGTACGGATCGTAAGGCTGAGAAATAAGAACAAGAGGGTGAAATCATGGCAAGACTTGGGGACAAATAAACAAGAAAGTCCCATGCCATGGTAGTCCAATGCCGTTGCTTAAAGGCATACCAGCAACGACAGAAGTAACACAAGACAACTAAGAAAGATCGATGCAGAGAAGAAGAAGAAGAGAAAGACAACAAAACGCGTGCAGCGATGTGAATAGGATTTCGAGAGGATCATAGAAGTCGACGAGAAGAGACTGGGAAGATCGAACGAACGAAGAAAGCGCTTGAAAAAATAAGGAATCATGAATAGCCCAATACACTAGAAATTCCGGAGTCAAACGAGTCGCTCAACTAATAATAATAATATTACGGCGATCAGAAACGTTCTTCAACCGCGCCTCGTCTCTCGATTACGTCAAAAACGCAGAGACATCGCCCGGTCGACCCGGATTCAACGTCGATCGTAAATTCAACGCCACGAACGTCTCCTTCCGAAAGAAGGCAAAAAAAAAAGATTGCACCTTTGGCTGCTCCCGCGGCGCCCATGAACCCGGAAGCGAAGCATCCAGCAAACAACCGGCGCTGCATGTTATAACAACAACATTGTGCGAGAGACGCGGGAAAACAGAGAATATTTCGGAGGCGCCGGACTCCGTGTCCGTTGTCCATGCAGGGGTGATATCGATAAGAGGGAAGCCCACCGTAGCTCGCCAGCGTCCGCGCGTCCTTCAGGAAGCGGCCCCGGTAGATCAGGCGCTGCTGGCCGGCGGGCACGTCCGACTGCTCCGCGACGATCGCCTTGAACGAGGCGACGGTGGAGCCGAGGGCCGCCCGCACCGTGAAGGTCGAGCCGCTGACACAGTTCACGTGCACGGGGGCGAGCTCCTCGACGGCGTCGACGTCCATGTCGTCCGCGGCGTCCATGTCCACGGAAGGCGGCGGCGTCCCCGAGGCCATGGAGAACTCCGAAGCTTGCTGCGAGCGCTGTGCGGAGATGGTGGCGACTGAGTCGAGGAAGAAGGGAGGAGCTAAAGAGGGGAGGGAGGGGGGCGGAGAAGCGAGAGGAAGAAGACAAGGATAGGGAGTGGGCGCCATGGGAGGCCACCTGTTAACCGAGTACGAAGTGGGAGGGGCTCGCATTTACTGCAGATACACGCCAAAATCGATAGTTTCGGATTCGGATCCGGATCGTGAATCCGGCGCGCGCAGACGATCCGATACACTCGACGTGTAACTTTCCTGAAAATTCCTTGCTCCGCAAAAATATTAATTTTTATCACGTTAAATAAATAGTGTAACAATCATATATTAAATAAGTTTTTTTTTAAAGAGTAACGGACTTATAGTCAAATTAAATCAGCTTCACCGTCCCAACGGGACGGTGGATGTAGAATAAGTGGAATAGGAGTAAATTTATGTGATTGATTATTCGATAGGTTGATTACCAAAATTCAACGACTTGCGCAATGAAAGATGGTATAAATTATGACTTTTCCTACTCTGACTACTCAAAAACTTATACAGATATGATTATAATTAATATGTTTTTAAAAAATGAGTTCGAATCGCCTCGGTTTTGGAACGGAGGATAGTCCTCTCGATAAAGTGATGACACGTGGTGTCACACAAGATAAGATGAGAGAGTGTTTTAACGAGGACCTAAAGTGGATATGATGTCGATCAGTAGTGGGCCAGTAGTGGATTTTTAGAGTCTTGATAGCGAGTCTGTAGCTTTGGTAGCGAGTCAATAGAAAGTCGATAGTGGGTTATTGAAGTTTCGGTAGCAGATCAGTAGAGACGCAATAACAAATCTTCGAAGTCTCGGTATCGGATCTCGGTAATAAGTCCTCAAAAACTCAGCATACTCAATAACAGAGTCTCGAGGAGTCGAAACGACGTCATGTTCTCATCAAAATATATTCCCGCTTTGTCTTCCGCGACACTACATATCGTCGTCCCGTTGTGAAATGCAGAAGTTTTCTTAGTTGAAAGACTGAGATGATATGAACTGATTTATGATAAGTCACGTATGCTTTACCAAAATATTACAAATATTAAAAAATAACTCGCGCTGTCTGAACTCTTACCAAAATATCATTAACCAAATATTTATGTTTTTGGGGAAACAGCATCTTGCTCGCCAGCTAGCTGGATATAGAAAAAAAAAGTTTTTAAAATGGAAATTTTTATTTTCAAATAGCAAAAGAGATTCGGGGATTTTTAATATTTTAAAATTTACGGGGAGATAGTTCTAATATAAGTAACAACTAGAACTGATATCCCTCAATCTCATAAATTAATAATAGAAAATATTAACAACCATACAGAATAGCAACTTTTTTTATTATTGGACTGAACACTGTACATTAAATTTTTTTTGTTGTAATTAGTCACCAAGTAAATAGAGCTGTTCCCCGTTGGATTCAACTCAAAGTAATTTGATTCGATTCGATTCGATATAAACTACTCATCTATATCAAATCGAATCAATAAACTAAATAATTTAAATTGTTCAGAGATCCATAAACGTTGTTCTAACATTAACCCTTTATGTCCAGTGTGCCAGATGGAGCAGGAATATGTGGAACATCTATTTATTTCTTGCCCACGTAGCCGTGCTGTATGGATGTTATCTCCTTTCGGAAATAATAGAGATTGGGGTCAGTCATCTATTTCTGATCTTATTGTTACTTGGTTGTCTTGGCTGGTATCCAGAAACACTGAATTAGTATGTCTTGGGGTTATTGCTTGTTCTATAATCTGGCATTTATGGAAAGCTAGGTGTAGGTCTCAGTTTCAACATAAAAATGACAAGCCTATTTCTATTTTCTCTTTAGCCATGGGCACTATGGAGTTCTGTCTGCAACATGCTCCTAATATAGTTCACGATTCCTCATCTGGTTGGTCTCCTCCACCTTTCAATTTTCTGAAAATTAACGTTGACTGTGCTCTTTCAGAGGTTGCAAGGGCTGTAAGTTTTGTGGTCAGGGATGAAGCTGGTGGCCTCATTTACTGGAAAACTGAACTTGTGCCTCCCCAACGACCTGAAATCTTGGAGGCTCTGGCCATATATAATGGGGTGTTTGGTTGCATGATAATTTTTTGTACACTTTCATGATAAAAAATTGTATTAAAATAAAAAGTGAACCAACTCATGACATAAAATTATCATGTTTGGAGGGATGTGATTACAAAAAAGAGTAACCACCGCACATGACCAAATAAAGTGGGGGACCACAAGAAAAAAGAAAGAGATGAGACTCTCTTTTTTTGTTTAAGAATAAAATTACTTTCAAAACATAAAATTATCATGGTTGTCAAACACCTCTTTTAACAAGTTTTCTTACAATTTTTAAAAATTAAAATAAAAACCTCAATTATCACGCAACCAAACACCCCATGAGCAATAATTATTCAAATAGCAAAAGAGCAGGGTGTGGGTTCAGCTCATGACAACTACAGCCGCGGCACTGCATGGCTTCGCTGTCACTGAGTCAGTGTATTTTTTTTTCAAATATGTCATTAAATATTACAAATATTAAAAAATAACTCGCGCTGTCTGAACTCTTACCAAAATATCATTAACCAAATATTTATGTTTTTGGGGAAACAGCATCTTGCTCGCCAGCTAGCCAGCTAGCTGGATATAGAAAACAAAGAGTTTTTTAAATGGAAATTTCTATTTTCAAATAGCAAAAGAGATTCAGGGATTTTTAATATTTTAAATTTTACGGGGAGATATTTCTAATATAAGTAACAACTAGAACTGATATATATCCCTCAATCTCATAAATTAATAATAGAAAATATTAACAACCATACAGAATAGCAACTTTTTTTATTATTGGACTGAACACTGTACATTAATTTTTTGTTGTTGTAATTAGTCACCAAGTAAATAGAGCTGTTCGCCGTTGGATTCAACTCGAAGTAATTTGATTCGATTCGATTCGATATAAATTACTCATCTATATCAAATCGAATCGATAAATTAAATAATTTAAATTAGATTAAATATTTTATTTTAAATTATAGATAATATAGTATTTATGTATATTTTTATAAAGATAAATTTGTTTTAAAATTTTGATATGTAGTGTATAAATATATACATAAAATTTTAATAGAATAAAATTTAGAATAAATAAAATAAATTTATATATCTACATATCTACTATATCTAAATAAAAATATAATTTGTATCGGATCAAATTAATTTAATTTGAGAAATATTTTAATTTAATTGAAAATTTTTTGAAAATCGAATGAAACCAAACCACGAACACCGTGGTTGAGATATCCAGTCGTCTCAGGCGGTACGTGATATTGGATCCTAGTCAGGACAATCCGAATCACTGGACCCGAATACGCATGGCAGACTCCGAGATCGCCCCGGGATCTCGGCCCCGAAGTCTGTCGACTGCAGGGTAGTGGTAGCGTCGCCGGACTCTCCATTTCGGTCGGTGCCCGGCGGCGGCGACGTTCGCTTCCCTCGGAATCGTTCTACCCCGTCGCCGGCTGCGGATGCCTATCCAGCTTGTAATTGCCGTCGCAGTTCCATTTATTCTTTTATTCTTCGCATTCCGCCGAGCAGTGAACGCCTTTCCCTCTCCCGGAATCCCCAGCTCGTGTCAAGAGTTCGCCTCAACCTGATCAGATTCGCGGATGAGGCTCCTCCAATGGGGGCTGGTGGTTTCTATGATAGCATCTATCAGCGCCATCCTGATCTTCATCACCGGCGTCCGGAGTCCCGGTAAGGTGGTCACCTCGGTCATCGCCTTCCACACTGGCTGTACGGTTTCAGATCTCGAGGTCTCTCTCTTAACGGTTTGTGAGAATCTTACGCTTTAATCTGTTCTCTTTATGTGCCAGATGAGTCTTTCTCGGACGAGGATTCCAGAGCGTTGCTTTCACTTCAGAGAAGTTTCCAAAAGTGTGTGGTGGGTGTATTCCTTTCTTCTTCTTCTTTTACTCTCTTTCCTCGTTTTTCTCTAGCTTCCTTAGTACTTCTGCTCCACTTCGTCGATGAGCTTCATAAAAGCGACGAGTGTCATGCTTCTGCCACAGTCACGATTAGCTGAAGGGAATTAAGTAGAAGAAGAGGACCTGGTTCAGTACGCTTCCACGGACAACGTCTTCATAGTTCGGTCTCAATATCTAGACATTTATCGACTTATTCTTCATCGAAATCTACAGAAAAACCGAAATTAAAGCAAATTTTAATGATATTTCTCTATTGAATTGCATGAAATTCATTATGGAGCTGCAGTGATCAAGAGTTGCAGCGTAATTTATTGAACCGTCAAATTGGAATTCTTTGAAAGAAAAAAATTAACTGTATCACAGTCACCCTAATCATCTTCATCACTATCTACTTCCATACTTTACTTATAATTTAGTGCAGTATTTACTTTTTTCTGAAATATCAACCACAAATTCATCAAGGAAAAAGAAGTGCAAAGATGAATTGCTCATCAAACTAGTGGCAGTCAGATAGAGAAGAGGCCGAAATGCAAATATCCGATGGCAAACTGTAGGCTTGCTGAAACAGAAAAAAAGTTTTTCTAAAAGGGCCTAATGGTCTTAGCCCAACATCAGTGTGTTCGATTTGTCACGGACAAAAAGAGCAAGACTTGTCAAGGAAGAAGGCACTGGCTTGAAGGTCTTGCAATCTCTTTCCTTCCAAATGCCCCCTACATTATTATCAGCATCATCCCAACCTAGTGGGGGCCTTCTTATAAAGGGAAAAATATAGATCTGTTGATTGTAATGAATAGTGTTTTTTTTTCCATTTTTCAGTTTCGTGTGTAGTCTGCTTATCAATGATTATCTGAATTCTTGGAACAATGAGCTTTCTATGGCATCATTGTCTCAGTCACCAAGGTCCTGCCCCGTATCTAGTATTCCTCTTATTTTTATCTAGAGGGTCACAATTATATCTCTCTAGGTTGACATAATCAGTTACATCTTCTATATCGCAACAGTAAGTTTATATTTTACACTTTATTCTTGATTCATCTTCTTATCCAAAGGAAAATGGCATTGTATTTATCTGAAACCATGGGTCTTTTGTCTATTTGAATTGTCTCTATTTATAGATATAGCTCCTCAGTGGATGTATTCACGTGATTGTGGATATTCTTATTTTGACGAGATCTTACAATGACACTGCAGAAAGCAAATGGTTTAGGTCTGCAGGCTGCAAGCAGTGGAGATTATTGTCAAGTGACATTAAAGTTTCCTGATGACACAGTGCCCATGTGGGTAAGTTTTTCTTGCCTTAAGTGTTACATTGAAATTCAACTACTATGATTTTACATGTCTAACATTCATTGGATTGTAAGGACAATCATGAACATTATTGTACAATAAAACTTGACGACTTTACTTTAACATCACTGTTATAAAAGAATTATGGTGTAATTTGCATTACAACTGTTTAAAAAATTTGGGAGTCACGGCTGAACTCTTCATCCATGGACTCTAAGCTACTGCTCATGCATGATCATGATAATCTCTTGCATTCTTTTAAATAGAACTGTACATCGCACCCTAGAATTGTAAAGCAACGCTAGGCAGCTGAAGGTCTGAACACTCAACACTGCTTATTGATTTCAACCCTACACCTTACCCTTTTTAGGCATTTATTTATGTAAAAACTGACACTTTGCATCATACTGGGTACTGTGCTTGAATGGCTTATGTAATACAGTAAACAACTTCTTTGTTCTTATGGGATGTTATTTGTCAGAGTTTATTTTGGTGTGTTAGCTTGACTTTCTTCACATTACCAAATTTTGCACAGAAAGATCCAAAATATGGAGAACTTGAGGGGTTGTCATTTGATTTCAATATCTGTGAGGCCGTTCTTGCGTGGGAGCAGGTTAGTTAACAATTCAAAATTCAGCATTTTAATTTTTTATGTTTGTAATAAAAGACATCGGTGCACAAAATATCTATAATAATTTGTTCTTTAAGTCATCACACCTTTTTCTCAGTTTCTATTATAGTGTGTTTATATAGGAATTCATTGTAGATACAGATGAAGGCAAATGTTAAATTCCAGTTACGTTGTGTTTTAGGAAATCATTGCCAACATAGATGATGCTGAAGGTAAAAAACAGATATTTCTTATGCAAAAGATTATTTTTTACATTGAGCATATCATTACTGAGGATCTTGCTGTGGGATTTCCCTTTTAGACTGTGTTATCTTAAGTAATGCACTTGGATGCATCATCATCTACTAAATGCGGTATTTACTATGCTAATGATGAAAAATTAACAAAGACGTCTTTGAATGTATTTTGTTGTTTTATTCTTTTTTGTCATTACAATTTGTTTGTAAATACCTTTTTGTTTAGGGCATAGATCGCAGAATCGGCCAATCCGGATCGAAATCAGCCGATTCCTGGATTGGATCGGCCATTGCTGATCCGATTCTTGGCCGAAGGACCGATCCAAAAAAAAGTTCCGACAGAATCAGTCGGGATCAGCCGGATCGGTCGGAATCGGATCGGAATCGGATCGGCCGAATCAGTCGGGATTGGAATTGGAATCGGAATCGGATCGTTTTTTTTCTGTTTTTGCTATTCCAGTCGGATCGACTAGGATCGGCCAGAACCAGTCTGGAATCGGATCGGAATCGGAATTGGATCAATTTTTTTTGCTTACCGATTCTGGATTGATTTTCTTCCATTGGATCGGTTGGAATCGGTCCAATCCGATCTGATCCGGATCGGATCGGTACCTACCGATCCTGATTCCGATTCCGATTCCAATCCCGTCATCCTTGGTTTAGGGGTTAGAGTGTCAAATTGATGGCTTTACATGAGGAGCCCTTCATATACCCTCAAAAAAGAGAAGAGAATAGAGTTGAATTTTCGGAGCATTGGCTGGTCCTATAGGGTGCTCGGCCCCAAGATCCTTCTATCTTTGTACCCTTGTTTGGCTGAGTAGCCTTCATCCATCTTCTTCTTCTACAGAATTATTCTCTTCACACCCAGCAATCTGTGTCATTCTCCTTCTCTTCTTCCCATGGTTTGACATCTTCCTGGTCCACCTCTTCTTCCTCTGCAGTTGATTCTTCTTCAAGCCTCTGGTTTAGTTCTTGCATCTGCTCAGCGTTGTATATGAGCACGTCAACAACTCTGCATCAACATCTTGTCAGATCCTTGTCAACCGCCCGGCAATCCTCGGACTGAAGGTCTCTCATGGTGGCACAACACTTCAAACTCGAGGAACAACATCAGGTTGCGGTGTCTTCTACTGCTCCTTGCCCCAGCTCCGGCGATTCCCGGAGTCCAGCATCTATCGAAGCCCTCACTCATGTCGTCTGCAAGTTTGGATGTCGCCTATGAATTTGGATGTCTTCTGCTCAATGCCCCATCACTCAAGTGCCATCTCCCCAGCCACAACCCTCTAATCCCACCGTTGTCACTTCCTTCCCCTTACAGCCCTGTTCATTTCCGGACCCCGCTGATCATCTCCGGATCTCCTATGTGACACCTCTTTCTGGTGCTGTCTGATCGTCTCCTCTTCCTTCTCCTTCCGGCTACCTCCTGACCTGTGACCATGTCGGACATCCTGGCATCATTGCTGGAACTCCCACCGCCACCTGACACAGGTTTTCTACTCCACGCCAGCCTGCCCTTCGTTTCACCAGATCCGAAACCACCTGCTACCTCCTCGCTCATTAGCCCCTTCACGCATCTGTCAAAGCCTTTCCACTTTGTCTTCTTCTATGATGACGAAGGAACAGTGCCCATCGTTTCTTTTCTTGCCTCTCATGAAGTCCTTGGTCATCTGACTTGCTGAAGAATCGAGACCCCCCACCCGGACCAGATCCATGTTTTCCCTCTTACACCTCTCAATCTGCTAAGACTTCGATGCCCTCTCACTCACACATTTCACGGATCCCCACCTACCCTGCCACCCACACACGTCCTGTCTCATGTTTGCAAGCACATTCCCAAGTTTGTCACATCACCCAGTCTCAATGCCCTGGACCACTTGAACTGCTTCTGTTAGTTGGTTTGGCCTGTTTGGACCAGTTTAAGACCAGTTCATCTTGGTTTGGTTGATTCTGACTTGGTACATGCTGGTTTAAATTTGTTCAAACCCAGTTTTAGTCTAGTTTCACATAGTTTAGCTCATTTCCAGTGTTATTATTTGTCTTTCTCATTTTGTCTTGCATCAACTAACCTGGTTGGGCATAAGCATGATGCAGGAATGTACTTGCCAGTGTGTCAGCATTTGTAGTGTGTAACGGTACTAGCATCAGTATGTCACACTGAACACTGCTTTCCAGGTTCGGAACAGCACCACAATATTGACGAAGGAGTTTATTGATGCTCTACCAAATGGATGGAAGGAATATGCATGGCAGAGGATCAACAAGGGCATTGCTCTGTAAGTACAACTCAAATTTGAGATGTAGAGTGCAGAACAAAGAATTTTGCTGGCCAAGTGATTCTTTTACTTCTTAAAATTACCTTAAGATAGCAATCTTACGTCTCCACTACAACTTCTATATATTTATGTTTTTTTCTTGTCTTTGGACCTAAAGTTGTAGCTGAAGTCTGGGTGCTATTGCAAGGATAAGGTCACAAGAAGGACATAAGACTTTTCTTTATACTTGCAGTAGTATATCCATGGTACCTACTTTCTTCTGCATGCAAATGTCTAACAATACTAGTGAGAAAAATTCTATGAAACCTTTTTAAGAATCAACAGATATATTAAGTACCTATGGTTCCATCCATTTGGAACTGAATGAATGTAGGTCCTATGTAACTTTTACCGTTATCATTAAGTGGCCTAATCCAGATCTGTTATCATACCAGCAACAATTGTGAAAATAAAGCACTTTGCATTGAGAAGCTTGCACTGGTACTTCCTGATACACCACCTCTCCAGCCACGACAGTTTGGAAGATGTGCTGTGATTGGAAACTCTGGGGATCTTTTGAAAACAGAATTTGGAGATGAGATAGATGGCTATGATGCCGTAATTCGTGAAAATGGTGCACCGATACAGGTGGGTTAATTGTCTCTTTGACATGATCACATAGTTCATGCTATTTTCTCTTGAGGATACATGATGTGTTCTTCTGATTTTCTCATTATTGTTGTTGCTGCAGAATTATACTAAATATGTTGGGAGGAAAAGCACATTTCGGCTTCTCAACAGAGGATCTGCAAAGGCCCTTGATAAAGTTATAGAGCTAGATGGTACATGAGTTGCTTACTACTTTCCCTTTTTGCATGACTATGTGCATGGACATGTTGACTGTTATTTATTTTCAGAAACCAGGCAGGAGGTGTTGATCATCAAGACAACTATTCATGATATCATGAACAAAATGATTCGGGTATGTGTGCTGCATACTATTTATTCTTCAGTAGTCTGAGTTGCTTATTGATATGCAGATATGTTTTTCTTTTTATGTTACTAATCAGTATAGTTTTTTTTATATATTACATAGTATCTGGAGTGAAATGTGAAATTCTTAAAATAAGTTGCTTTTCTTTTTGTGTCTTATAGGGTGTTTGGTTACGTTTTTTCCCTCTTTTTGATCTAAATTTTAAAAATAAAAGAGATAAGGTGTTTGGTTGCAATTTTTAACTACTGTCTCATTTTTAAAAGTGGGATACTCCATGTACATAATCTCTTCTAAAATAAAAATAAGACAAGTCTTGTTTTATTTTTGAGATAGACGCGGAGGCAGGACGTGGGAGGCGAGACATGCGTACGTTGCGGGAGGGTGGGGGGGGGGGGCTTCCGGGGGGGGTTTTGCGGGCCGGGGGGAGCGCCCCCGCGGTAGGGGGAGGGAGGCGGAATGCCGGGGGGGGGGCTTTGCCCGCCGGGGGGAGCATTGCCACCGGGGGGAGGGGGTTTCGCCCGCCGGGGGGAGCGCCCCCGCGGCGGGTGGGGGGGGGGGTTCGCCCGCTGGGGAGCGTTGGGAGGGCCTTCATTGGCTGCCGCCGCCACCGGGGGGAGCGCCGCCGCAGGTGGGAGGGAGGCGGACGACGCTGCGGGGGGGGACAACACGGGAGGGGGGGTCTTGCTGGCCGCCGCCGCCGCCGCCGCTGGGGGGAGGGAGGTAGACAACGCCGCAGGGGGAGCCTTCGCGGAGCTGCAGGTCCTCTCTCCGGAAGGAGCCCAGAAGAGTTTTGCAGAGCCACAGATTATACCCAAACACTACTATCTAATTTTTAAAAATTATGATAATTTTACCAAACACAAAGTAATTAGACTATTTTGATTTTAAAAATAAAATTGAGAAGTTAAATAATCTAAATTTTAAAAACGAGGTTGTCTTAAAATTAAAAGCGCTACCAAACACCCTATTAGTTCTTTTTTCCTATTCACATGGTTACGCATGTAGAAACTCATTCTCATGAATATTTTTTCTTTTTCTGATTTTCATGGTCATGAATACTCAATGCATGTGGAAACTGAAGTTTGTGGTTGTGGTAACTCTGTTACGTGCTATATCTCAATCCAAATGTGTTATGACAGCTTGTTCGTTGTCAACTGTCATCATTCTTTTATTCCTTTAACCCTTCTTTAAAACCAGGCAGTGTCAAATACTGTCATCTGCTGGTCCATTTTCTTACTTGCAATGTGCTTTGACTGCTTGAGTCTTTTAACATTTCATTAGGTCATCATATTTGTGCACTCATTTTTTCTTTTTACTGGTGATTGCCATTTTTCATTAGAAGTTTGTTGATTGTCTGATAAATGGGGCCTGTTTGGTGATACTTCTGACATTTTTATTCAGCTGAATAACTTGCTAAACTTGCCAAAGAATTTCCTTTTAGCACTTTCATTTTGCAGTGCTTGAATTTTCTCTTTTAAAAATTTTATATTTCTTTTCTAAAAGAGACCCTGATTGTTTCTACATACTATTTTGGGCTCATTTTTGTAGGATCTTCAAATTAAAAATCCTGTATACCTCTTCTTAGGTGCATCTTTTGGTTCAGCTGCTAAAGGAACAGGGCTCAAGGCTCTTGAGTTTGCATTATCCATCTGTGATTTTGTTGATATGTATGGTTTCACAGTGGACCCAGGTTACAAAGAATGGTAGGTAGAGAAGTACAGAAATTACATTCATGTATGTGGATGGTTTTATCGGTGCAAATTTTTTTATCATTATCATCTTAAATAAATTTATTCTCTTGCTTTATGTTTATATCCAGGACTAGGTACTTTTCAGAGTCCAGACACGGGCATACCCCATTACATGGAAGGGCATACTACCAGATGATGGAATGTCTAGGAGTAAGTCCCATGCAAGGAAGGCGGGGTCGCGGGTCGGGAGTGGGTCGGTTGGGCCCAAATGAATCCGGGTCGGCCAGGGTCGGGACCCGGGTCGGGACTTGGGTTGGCCGGGATCGGAATAAAAAATAATTAAATAATAATTAAAAAACACCTATGGGGTCGGGATCTTGGGGTCGGGATCGGATCGTTTGGCCCAAAACCCGATCGGGTCAGGCCTGGGTCGGGACCCGGATCCCGATCCGGCATTCCATGGTCCCATGTAACGTTTTTAGCTTTTCTTTCATTTTATCTAGTCCCTTGCTAACATAAGCTTCTCTATTTGAAAATTGGAAATATGTAGCTTGTCAAGATCCATTCACCGATGCGGAAGGACTTCAACCGTGTAGTGCAGTGGTTACCAAGTCGTAGCATCATTTATGCTGCACGCATGGCATCAGAAAAGCTATTAAGGTAATGATCCAATTTCTTTTCCTCCCTTCTATTACATGTCTCTGTGTGGAAATTAAGTCAGCTGAAACCTGAAGGGGTGCTCAAATAAACTTACACTATACAAGTCAAATTTTAACTTCATTACTGCTATACCCAGAACTTAAACAAATAAACTACTCAAGCCTTAATCCCAAATTATTTGGAATCGGCCACATAGCTTCCCTTTTACTAATGTTTTGAGTTATTTCTTCGGAGATATTTAAATCATACCAATCATGCTTGACTTGGTTCACTTCCCTGCATCTCACTGCCCCCTTGTCTCCTTCCCTACCCTGGAGCCTGCCACTTAGCCCCCCTCTATCCCACCCCTTCTGGCTCCAACCGAGAATCCCTCCCCTCCTGTGTCCCTACCTTTAAGCCTTCACCATTGTCCATCGCCTTATCTTACACATCTTTAAGAACATGACTGCTGCCTTGCCTCACACATCTTTCACCTCGTTGTTAGAGAAGATCCAATCCGATCCCTAGTAGGCTAGTACAACTACAATAACATAAACCGCAGCCTTATCTTGCACTTGTTTCACCTTGTTGTCAAGAGGCTTAGAGCTCTCCTCTCAATCTTCCTTCTTGAGCAGGAAAGGCCAGGCGGGCGAGCTTCTAAGCTCATGCTCGATCGTCAAACGTCGGAAAGAGGGGAAACCGCCCGGTGCCACAGGCCTGCGTAGGGAAGCCCAAGAGCACCAGAGGTACGCCAGAGGCATCACCATGTACCCTCTGGAGCACAACCCCGAACACAGGATGCTCTGCGTAGCGCCATGACTGAGGCTTTCTGCTGCCTTTTTTCTTACACATCTTTCACCTTGTTGTTAGGGCTGGTGATATCATCACAGGGGGCTTTAATCAGGTTGTCGTCGTGAAGACACAGACTCACAGAAAGTTTTGAATGGGTCCTTGTAGTCATACCAAATAGGTTGTATATTCATTTTTCTAATCAATATTACGTCATTATATTTTATGATTATACTTATGAAGTCTGATAAAATTTTCATCTTATTATGCAATGAAAAAGTTAAGTCGGGTCTAGCCGGACATCTGAAGTTTAATTTCTTGTGGCTGAGACCTTCAAGGGGATAAACACTAGATTCTTGATCAAGAATAGGGCCATTTTAACTAGGCTGGCTGATTGACACTCTAGATGCGGGTTGATTAAAAAATAGGTACCATTAGGGTATGCCAAAAAGAAAAAAGGTTTTTACAAATCGATGTCTATTTTTTTGATATTGTAGATCTGATCTTATTTTTTATAAAATTTTAATCCTTGTGAAAATTTTAAATTAATTTTATCATGGTACATTCAATTTAAGCTCATTAATTTAATGGGTAAAATTACTAAAATACTTTTCTTTCTCAGATATATATATATTTAGATATATGATCTTGACATACTTAAACTCACTAGAGATTGGTAAATCAAGAGTGTTTGATTTACTAAAATACTTTTCTTTCTCAGATATATATATGTTTAGATATATGATCTTAATTTTCTTAAACTCACTAGAGATTGGTGAATCAAGAGTGTTTGATTTAATGTCTTAATCTTATAATAAGATATTTATATATTTTCATGATAAAAGGTTGTATAAAATAATATTTAAGCTAGTGATTGTTGTCAAATTTGAGATGTGATAACAAAAAAGACTTGGATTATGTATTACCACAAGAAGTGGAAGATCACGAGATAAGAAAAAGAGTCTTGTATGCTTTTTTGCCTGAGAAAGATTTTTTAAAAATATAAATTTGTAATAGTCTTTGTTTCAAAGATCATGCCGTGTCACTGCTGAAAGCATAAATTTGACAATTTTTAACGAGGTTTGCCAAAAAAATATTTTTTGATAAGAATTCATTCTTTGTAAAACCAGAACCCTTGTAAATTTATCTATTATATCATAATAAATCTCTTTAAAACAATTTGTAAATTTTAATTTTTAATTTTTAGACAATTTTTTACAGAAGATAAACGTATGATATGACTTAAGTAAACACTAAATTGAGTAATACGTAAATACCTTACCAAAGATATATATTTTTTTACCACAAATAAGCTTTTAGATATAAAATTAAGATTTCATATTTTCATAGCGAGCCAAAACAAATATCACCTAAATTAACAAACATATTTTGAATCAGGTCAGATTAAGTCATGTTAAGTTCAATGTTAGAGTCACGAAGACTTTACGGGGTTTTTCAAAAATTTTATCAAGGTCACATAGCAATATTTAAAAAGTTAATAACAAGAAAGACGTGCATATACAGAATCATACATACATATATATATATATAAAATAAAACAATCCTGTAACAATTCGTTTCGAAAACAGATGAAATATACGAAGAACTCGGGGGACTTGTGGATAAAAATCCCGGCGGTGCCGCTCGTCGCCCCCTTCCCCTTCCCCATTCCCGTCCAGATCTCCCGCTCCTCCACTCAAGAGTGCGAGGGACGAAGAGCGGGAGAGAGGGAGGAAAATGGTCCACGCCATCTGCGAACTGCAGGAAGCGTGCGATTGAAGAAGCTGTACGTGGAAAACAGGAAGCTGTGTCGAGGACAACATGCGGAGGAGGCGATAAAGCCAGGTCGGTGCAACACGCGAATCTCACTCACCTCGGTTAGAAGTAGGTCAGGTTCTTCACACACGGTGGGAACCTCCGATTTTTGGCTTGGCTCCGTGTATAAGAAGCATTCTGAGAGCCCTCTCCATCTCTATCCGCTGCTCCCCCTCCCTTTCTGCGATTGTTCTTCGTCATCAGCTCATTCATGGAAGGAGGAAAATCCGTGGCGGCGACATCCGAATGTTTGAGTATAGCCTTCTTCCTCTTTTCGTAAGTTTTTTTTTTTCATTCCATCCGATCATCGTCCCTTGTTTTTATCTTCGATTTTGATTTGTGATCATCGATCTTGCCGGATCTGAGTTCCCAGGGAGGAAATGAGCGAGCAGGAAGACGAGAACCAGAGGCTGAAGGCCGCGTATGCGAAGTGGAAGATGCTGCCCGACAGCGTACAAGAACAAAAACTCAACACACACATTGTTTTCTGGTGGCGTTATTTGGATCTTACCGTATATATTGTTCATATGACAGGAGAAAGCCGATTACATCAAGAGAGGTGAAGAAATGGAGGCACTGATGGAGAAGAATGCCATCTACGGTGAACTCAAGAAATATGCTATTCTCCTTTGCTCATTGGACGTCTGATGTTGCCGGTCGTCGGGAGCCGGAAGGTCTCATCTTTTAGTTGTTCCTGGCCACAATATTGATCGGGATGATCTCATTGTACGCACTTCTTCTTCTTCTTATTGAAGTCTTTTTTCTAGTGAAGTTTCTTACAATATTATTAATATATGCGATCTGAGAATTATTGTTATTATTATTAAAGATGCAAAAAATTGTACATTTTTTTCGTCGGAGATAAATTAATTATTATTGTTTCGTCAACGATCTAACCGAGTCGAGTTAATCTACAGCTCAAAGAACAAATCGGCATTGAGTTCAAATATTGATTATTTTAGAGATTTCCGTTAATATGGGGGGTAAATTCTTGATTGCTTTCTTAGAAAATTAATTTCAAACCATTGAATCTTTCTTTTTGATTTATAATATTGAAATCAGAATAATATTCTCAGTAAGTAAGCGGCCATGTGACTATGATTTGCTTGTGTGATAAATATCAACCACTACTTTTTAGTATAAACATTATCCACTATTTTCCGTAAAATAAAAATACGTTGCATCCACGTTGGTTGCATCCAAACAATGTAATAGGGTTTACTTGGATTCAGTTTTTCTTCTTCAAAGCGTACATTTTAAAGATGTAGTGTATATATGTATATATCTGTAAATAGTTTTACTTGATTTAATTCAAGTCATATTCTATTAAAATAGAATATTATCAATAGGTCTAATTCGATTCGACTGTTTGGTTTAGATCCCATTTCGTAAACTAATTTATTTTTTATCCCATCGTTTATTAAGACGTGTTCGGCACGTGCGTTAGTGCTGCTTGAAATAAATTTATAAAATTATATTATTTTAAAAATTAAGTTATATTTTAGAAATTCGAGAACATTATGTTTAAAATGTTTTTAGAGGATATGAAATAAATGTTTTACATTTTGATACAGAAGGCTCCAGATACTAATATTATTTGCGTTTAAATTTTTTTTTTCATTACCACAGAATATTATGCAGGTAATTTTTACCGAGGCCTACTTGCCTGGTACGCTCGTCGCCGTCTTCCCCGCCCCCGTCCAGATCTCTCGTCCCACTCAAGAGTGCGAGGGACGAAGAGCAGGAGAGAGGGGAGGGGAAATGGCCGCCCTCTCCATTGAACCGCCGACCGTCCCCGCCGACCTCGAGCCGGATGCTTCCGCCGGCGGTGATCGCTCCCCCTCCATGGAGACCTCCATCGTGTTCGGCGGCCGCGAAACCCTCGACCAGATCCGGAGCCTCACCGACGTCGGCGCCATGACCCGCCTCCTCCACGAGTGCGTCGCCTACCAACGCTCCGTCGACCTCGGTTTGGAGGCCCTCCTCGCCCAGCGTCCCGAGCACGACCGCCAGCTCCTCTCGCTCCACCGCTCCTCCCACCACCTGCTTGCCTCTGTCCGCGCCGACGCTTCCCATCTCCTGTCCTCGGTCGCCTCCACCTCCGACCTGGCCGACCGCGTCAGCTCCAAGGTCCGGGAGCTAGACCTTGCACGGTCGAACGTTCAGACGACCCTCGCTCGCATCGACGCCGTTGTCGAGCGCGCCCATTGCCTAGACGGCGCCCGCCGAGCCCTCGACTCGGAGGATTACGAGGCCGCCGCTGCCTTCGTCCGCACGTTCCTCCAGATAGATGCCCGATACCGGGATTCCAGCTCCGACCAGCGCGAGCAGATGGCAGACATCCAACGACAGTTGGAAGGGATCGTGCGCCGCCGCCTCTCCGCCGCGGTCGACCAACGGAAGAGGGAGAGCATCTTGCGGTTCGTGAAGATCTTCTCCCCGCTCGGGCTGCAGGAGGAAGGCCTGCAGGTCTACGTCTCCTTCCTTCGGAAGGAGATCGCTCTTAGGTCCAGGTTGGATTTCAATCGCCTCGTTGAGCTTGCCGACCAGCAGCAGCAACAGACGCCGCAGCTGCTAAATCAACCGGCACAGGAGGAGGCCAACTTTATTGGCTGCCTGATGCATCTGTTCAAGGACATTGTGGAGGCTGTGGAGGAGAAGGAGCTGGAGGACAAGGACAAGGTGCTGCGGAGTCTCTGCGGGGACGACGGGGTGGTCTATGCCATCTGTGAACTGCAGGAAGAGTGCGATTCACGGGGTACACAGATCTTGAAGAAGTATATGGAATACAGGAAGCTGTCGAGGCTCGCGTCAGATATCAACTCCTACAGCAAGAGTTTGCTATCGGTTGGGACTGTGGAAGGTCCCGATCCGAGAGAAATTGAGACTTATCTGGAGGAGATCTTGACACTGACTCAGTTGGGAGAAGACTACATGGAGTTTATGTTGTCTAAGATCAGGGGATTGGGTTCTATTGATCCTGAGCTTGTTCCGAGGGCCACAAGGGCGTTTAGGAGTGGCAGTTTCAGCAAGATGGTTCAAGAGCTTACTGGATTTTATGTGATTTTGGAGGAGTTCTTCATGGTGGAGAATGTGAGGAAGGCAATAAGGATAGACGAGCAGGTGCCGGACAGCCTCACCACCTCAGTTGTAGATGATGTATTTTATGTGCTGCAAAGCTGTTGCCAACGGGCTGTCTCCACAGCAAATATCAACTCAGTGTTTGCAATATTGAGTTGTGCAATGAATTTGCTGAGCAATGAGTATCAGGAGGCATTGCAACAGAAAATGAGAGAACAGAATGTGGGCGCAAAGTTGTTCCTGGGAGGCACGACCACACAAAAGATGGGAACAGATATTGCAACTGCTCTTAATAATATGGACGTGAGTGCCGAATATGTCTTGAAGCTACGGCATGAAATTGAAGAGCACTGTGCGGAGGTAAGTGATGCTCAATCGTTGTAGTGTTTACATTCTCTTTTTTCATAGCGAAAATGCTTCTATTTTTATTCAAATGAAATGAAGATACTCTCTGTTGGATCCATCAATGAAATTTACGCATTTCTTCAACATCTTCGTGCAAATGACCTATGGAGTGACAATTACACAAATGCAGGATTTGAACAGTTAAATATAATTTGGGTTGAGAATTGTGTTAAACCTCACAAAGTTAAAGAAGACATCAGGTGCACAAGTTTCTATCACTGCATGTGAGTAAATAATACTACTTCAAGTTCAAAGGAATGGACTACGAACATTGGCCTTCACTTTTTGTTATGCTGATTATGCCAGAGATATTATTGACATATGAACTTCTTTAGTGTTATTCTGCCTCTTTGTTTACAATGCTTTGTGTGCGTGCATGTATTTTGGCCTCCTGTCGCATATCGTTAACTTTTAACTCGATAACAGAGGAATACTTCAATATATTTATCCATAACTGATTGGTTACCCTCATACAGTCATACGGTCATACACAATGTGATGTAGGGTGTATACTTGTATCTACCAGAGGGACCTGTCTCCTATACATTTTCTTTTTCTATTTTTGAATACTTCATTTTTCTAGATGAAAATTGCATGCCCTGTGAGCATTGGAGTATGTATTTATGATTAGTTTAGGATGTATCTTAACTAAATGTGGAGGATCTTGGTAGGGTTCTGCTAAGAATAAACATGTATTTCTTATTAGGTAGGATTCTGGTAGGATTCTGCTAAGATCTTGGTAGGATTCTGCTAAGTTAAAGAAGGCATTAGGTGCACAAGTTTCTATCACTGCATGTGAGTAAATAATACTACTTCAAGTTCAAAGGAATGGACTACAAACATCGGCCTTCACTTTTTGTTATGCTGATTATGCCGGATATATTATTGACATATGAACTTCCTTAGTGTTATTCTGCCTCTTTGTTTAACAATGCTTTGTGTTTGTGCATGTATTTTGGCCTCCAGTTGCATATCATTAACTTTTAACTCGATAACAGAGGAATACTTCAATATCTTTATCCATAACCAACTGGTTATCCGCATATGGTCATACGGTCATACACAATGTGATGTAGGCTGTATACTTGTATCTACCAGACCAGAGGGACCTGTCTCCTATACATTTTTGTCTATTTTTGAATACTTCATTTTTCTAGTTGAAAATTGCATGTCCTATGAGCATTGAGGTATGTATTTATGATCAATTTAGGATGTATGTTAACTAAAGGTGGAAGATCTTGGTAGGATTCTACTAAAAATAAACATGTATTTCTTACCTTCAGCCACTGATAATAGATTTAACATTAATTCTGTGTTTGACTGTGTTTTTTTCGTTAACTTGGTGTTCTTTTTGGTCATTGGTTCCATATTCTTGTGCACATTTCCCTTTAATATCTTAAGGCAACCAAATTACGTAAGGATTTATTGAGCAACGTCTATTGCATCTCCCAATCTTTCAACCCAACCACAGGAAGGCATATGGACAAGTTAACAGGTAACCATTGCATCCTTTGATAGAAACTCTGAATTATCCACAGAGATTTGAGATATTGGACTTGGTCCAAGGCAACAATCTAGTAATCCTGTTAGACATGGACAAAGGATAGGAAGCCATATAACTTTCTTGCAATCTTTGAAAGTTATTCATGCAGATTAAGGGTTTAAGATTTTTTTAATCTGGAGAAAATTTCTTATGTAGGGCAAATGTTACCTTAGGATAGCTTGGTTCTTGTTTAGGCAACAGTAGTAGAGTATAGGAGAGCACTAGCTCTCTGAGGTGCTGTTTTCTCTCAGATTGCCAGAGTCTCATGAACGAAGTCATCTTTATTTTTCTGGAGAAGCATGTTAGGAGCTGTAATGCTGTATCCAGTAAATCTATTTTCATTGACTTAATGATTTAAGTATGGTGAAAGATTTGGCAAAAGCTGTCACACTACAAATAAATGCATGTAGAAGAAGGGTACCCTGAAATAAGTCATGACCAGAAAGTAGTATGTATCATCTAATCGGAAAGTTGTTCCAAAATTGTTGTCTTACCTGTTGGTAGAAACAAGGTACAATATAGCCAGAGAAGGAGCTCGACATCTCTAATTTAGCCTGCAATTTATTGTAAACTACTAATAAAGATGCTTTAATATAGGGACACCTCAACTCACCTAAAGCTGTGATCTCAAATTATTTGGGGTGGCCATATGGATTCCTTCTCCACTCAGGTCTATTTTGATTTATTATTAACTAGCTTTGTTTAGGAGCTTTTCAAGCACCCAGAGTTTATCATTAAATAGATGCGTAGGTTTGTGAGAGATTAGTCTTTTGTTCACACCGGGACTTAGTTTGGGGGAGGATACTTTCATGAATGATCTTTTAATTTCTAGCTCTTTCTTCTTGTAAACCCCATCCCCAAGGACCCCAACTATCTCCTCGGTAGTTGAGAGATGAGGTACTAATGTTTGTTTCTTTCTCCCCTGCCACCTTCAAAAAAAAAAAAACAAAAAAGATCATCACTTGATATTTGATCCAATGCAAAAATCTCATTCCCACTCCTCTGCCTGCCTGCAGGTCTTCCCCGCACCGGCCGACAGAGACAAACTGAAATCCTGTGTGTCGGAGTGGGGTGAAATAAGCAACAGCATCAGGCAAGTGCTGGCTGCCGGGATGGAGCAGCTGGCGGCCACCGTCACCCCCCGTGTCCGCCCCGTCCTGGACAGCGTGGGAACCATCAGCTACGAGCTCTCGGAAGCCGACTATGAGGAGTACGAGGTGAATGACCCATGGGTCCAGAAGCTCCTCCATGCAGTGGAGACAAACGCCGCCTGGCTCCAGCCGCTACTGACCGCCAACAACTACGATGCCCTTGTCCACCTGGTCGTCGACTTCGTGGTCAAGAGGCTCGAGGTGCTGATGCTGCACAAGCGGTTCAGCCCCCTGGGCAGCCTGCAGCTTGACCGAGACATCAGGGCGCTGGTTAACCACTTCTGCACCATGGCGCAGAGGCCCGTCCGGGACAAGTTCGCCCGGCTCACCCAGATGACCACCATCCTGAACGTGGAGAAGGTGTCGGAGATCCTCGACTTCTGGGGGGAGAACTCCGGCACCATGACCTGGCGGTTGACCCCGGCCGAGGTGAGGAGGATATTGGCTCTTAGGGTTGACTTTAAGCCCGAAGCTATTGCGGCGCTTAGATTGTAGCATTTGTTGTTTCAAACAGGTCTTTCTATCCCCTCCGCACTGGCGATCCATCTATATGTCAATATAGGCACTTTTGTGTTTTGTGTTCGCTGTGGTGGTGGTGTTAGGCTTATTTAAGTTATTTCTTTCTTAAATTTTGCTTGTTGTCGTCTTCTGTTTTGTTAGCTCATTTTGTCTTGATGTCTTTCCAAATCAATTCTATAGTTATGTACGTATATGTGAGATCGTTAGTTTGGCTGATATCTATATTACATGATATGATCATCTAGCATATTTCAAACTCCAAGAGTTCAATTTTCTACTTCTCAACCGTCAAGGCATCTTTTCGCGTAGGTCATTTTCGCTACGTGACTTTGCCCTTGTGTATGTTGGTGAAGACTTTCGGACAATATCTTGGTAATCAATCTGTCATTGTTGAGGTCCTTAGTTGAGCTGTGTTAGTCTTACTCTTATGTGTTTCATTATTGTCGTAGTGTTATTAATTTGAAGGAGGATGACTTGTCCTTGAACCAAAATCTCTCCTCTCTCTCTCTCTCTCTCTTCAGCTGTATTGGAATTTATTGGGTGAGGTGAAAGTACTCGTTCCAGTCCCACCCCTACCTATGTTAATGGCATTCTGATAAAGTGATCTAGTTTTAGTTTATCAGCTAGTTTTTTGGGTTTCTTCCGATTTTAGCACACGCTGTTTCGATCATGTTCCCTACATTTGATCGGTATTCGATTGCTTTCTTCATTATTTGAGGGTTTACTGCCCATCTAGTAGCTGCATTAATTAGCATTACTTGTCTGGGATGAAGGGTCTTATTTCCAGCTCTTTTTTAATGGCGTGCCGATAAGGTGAAAGTTCTTTTTTAACCTGATCGTTTTTAGTTTATCAGCTACTTTTTTGAGTTTCTTCTGGTGGGTTTCATCCTTCGTTCGGGTATACTTGGATCCATGTAAAAGTACACACGCTTGAAAATGATGTAATCAGGCTTCCATGGAAAGCAAACGACAGATGTCTTATTTGGTACAATGAAAATTAATTTTCCTGAACACCTTTTCAGTTTTTTAGTTGTTGCAAGGTTTTCCAAAATATTTAACGTTTAATTTTTTTTCATAAAACATTTTAAACCTTTTTGATCGAAGTTATATCCTCCGTATTTCTTTTTTTTTCTCCTAAAATTGTGTATACTATTCCTTGTTAATTAAACAAAGGTTTGTGGAAAGCTTGTGTGTCGGGGAAAAAAAAAACATTGTTAACAAGGAGTTGAGAAAAAAAAATGTTGGCAACGTTATACCATTTTGAACCGTAGTCAACGAAAAGCAATTGAATATATTATTATACTTTCATATTTCTATATTTTTTGAACTTCCCGATTTGCATATATATATATATATTTACGAAACTTCTTCAGCTTTTAGACTTCTATCTCTTACGAGATTTTTCACCTTTGAGAAATTTCTGATTGAAAGGATCTTATGATTTTATTAAATGAGAGCTCATTACTTATACATACCATTTCATGGATCACTTAACTGTGTTCCGGAATTTTCAGAACCTGAGAGTTTCAAATTTTAAATAATATACTTATATACAATTGGTGGAAACTGCGTTCTTTGGCGGCAAGGTTAACGCGACGGTGAATAGACTTTTTAACCCTTCGTATTCCCCAAATCCTTACATTATCTATACGGTGATAAAATGCGCACAACGAGTTCATTAAAATATAATCATCAAGTAATTCAATGAAAATAAATTAACTAGAATATATAACATATTTAAAGATTTGATAACGTCAGGGTTGGTTATTATAATATTGTCAAATAAATGATTAAAGCGAAATTATCTAAACCAATAGAACATTCAATCAATGATTTAAAAACATATATTTGATTAAATATAAGTTCATCTCTCAAGATGAATAGGAAAAGATAAATCCAAAAAAATAAATAATAGTAAATTATTATTTATATTACATTTAAATATTGATATAAGTCAAATATAATAATTCCTTACTCCAAATATATCGACATTTTGTAGTCATAAATAAAATATAATAAACCACAGTGTAAAATACACAAAATTAACATGATATAATAAATATATTACTATTAATGAATTTTATTAAATTTTAAATTTCATATGAATCGGGTGCACTACTTTTATTCATATATATAATAACAGTTTGGCACAATGTACTGTGTGAATTAATATTTTTAACACCATAGTAGCCATGGAAAAATCCATCATAAAAAGTATATTGATATTTTTATGACGGGCCATCGTACTACCTCCGCGTAGTCATAAATGATATATAAATCACATTAATATTTTAACAGGTTAAGCCCAAGGTGAAATTATCCGTGAAGCTTGTGGCTGAAGTATGAAGTAGGAATCATCCGACCATGAGAGAGAGAGAGAGAGAGACTTTCACTTCACCCAGAAAGACAATAGTCTATTGGTGTTGAATTTGATACCGACCATTGTTCTTTGGGATTTCAATATGGTACTTAGGCAACCATCTGAACAATCGGGAGAAATACATTGCTACAGGTCTAACAATGATAGGAACTTTTGTAACACAAGTCCTATTTGAGAGCGGATTGGGGCTCTAGTACATCTCAAACCACAACCCCCTTAATCTCTTATCTAAACCTCCCGAGAAGAAGTCGTCCAAGCCCTTCAGATTCTTGAATCTGAAAATCTAAATAGAATGGACAGAAAAAATGAGAACCCAAGGAATCCGGGAAGAGGATATGTTGGAGGAGGCCGGCTGTCAGGAAGGAATTCATCGATTTGTTGGAGATGGAGCATATGGAAGTGGAGGCAGAGAGCTAAAAAAGTGGCTTGAATAAAGAAACACAAACACAAATTTTCCCCACGTAATGGCTGGTAACTAAGAAGACTAGGAAGAATCACACATCAAAAATCAACATTGAAGGGTCCTCACCACTAAGGAAGACGCAATATTGCTACAGGTTTTGTGCGATACCTATCGGCCTAGTTATTTGAGGAAGACTGCTCCCGGAGAGGCCCAATAGGAAATCGACAAACCGAAAACTGCCGGAGAAAGACACAGTATACATAGTACTTCCCTAATTACGTTGATATCTAGGGAAGAGAGACTGAAGATAATGTTAAATGTTAAGCACACGGGGAGGCTAGGAAAGACAAATCTTCGATCCCGGATGGATTCTCGGCCTATGTGTGATAAACGATGAATCTTAATTTGTACGAAGTGGTCAAATTCATTCAAAACGACACAACCACCTGCATGATAGCTCCACATATTTCTCGAGTAAAATATTAAATCTATGAGATGAGCCAAATAATAACGTGACAGAAGTTTGAAACTTGAAATCCTCACGTGTCCCGTTTTCGAAAGTCAATCCTCACATACAGGTGTCTATTAGTTATTATTCCAGGTGGATTTGATATATTCTCACCACCAACACTTCAATCCTTGTCAACCGACTTTGCCTTCTCCTCCTTAAACTGTAAAAAGACTCTTATAAATGGCCTGAAGACCAGATATTTCTCATTCGTCTCCGGGCTGCAATCTCTCTCCATGTTCCGACCTTTTTCGACGTATGCCGCCTTGTCCTGGAATGCGATGGAAATTTGAAGTTAAATGTTGGCATGCGACAACTAGCGAAGAGTACAGTGAGAATTGCTCACCTCCTCGGACAATTCTTTCCATCCTTCGAACGCAGCGGCGATGTGGTAACTCTCTGTTTCAACTTCAGGTTTGCCGTGTTTAAGCCGGAGTATAAAGTCCTCCCTAGTTTGCAGATCAGTTCAAATAAACAGACAACGGAATATTTTTTTTTAAAAGGAAAATGAAGTAAAATAAATGATTTCGCAAGATCACACATGAATAAGAAGAAGGCTTGAGGGTCCTTTGGATCCATGCGCGATCTACTGGTATTCAGCCTCGGGGTTTGCCTAGAGACACCAGAAGCAAGCCGATCAAGATCCAGGGGGTAAGAGCAGCCTTGATAAAACCAACCATCGAAAACCAATATCCAGCACCGTCTTATACAGAAAAAAATCAGCACAAAATTAAAACGACCCACTCGACAGTGGCGTCGACATTGCCGGACTGGATGCCATCTGCGTCCATCGCTTTGTCTACATCAAAAAACGTCAAGAATCTAGGAGAAGACGGGGAAAACGAAGAACAACGATCCGAGCAGCGGGGACAAGGCAGGAAAAACAAAGAACGGCCGATCGGAGACAAGATCTTTCGGGGGATCAGAGAGCGCACCTACCGATAGAAGAAACGAGAGAGCGAGAGAGAGAGAGGGGGGGGTCAGGCTGCGAGCCAAAACGAAGAAGAAGAAGAAGAACAATCGATTGTGGAGAGAGCAGGCGAAAAGAGGGGGGGGGGGGTGAAGAAGATATGCCTCCACCGGAACTGGAAGAAGGTTTGTTTCGAACGCCCCCGTAACAGCCGCGCGGGCGATGCGACCCGCGTGAGGGTATCTGATTGACTGTGGCCTGTGGGTGGGGATGGGTGTCTCGCTCGCCGTTAAGAACGTGTGAAAAAAAAAACAAAAAAACAGGTCGCTTAAGATTATTAGTGGATTAAAATTTACCACGTCAGCAAATAAGAGCTCCGCGTTCCCTTGATAAGAAGAGACCGGATCCCCTCAGGAGGCCTCCTGAGGGGGTCCGGTCAGGTGCACACCCATATGGGTGATGTGACCGCTATCACATCGCATTTAATGTTCCATCACATCACCGGTCACATCACCCGTATGTGTGTGGCCTGACCGTATCCCCTCAGGAGGCCTCCTGAGGGGATCCGGTCTCAAGAATAGTAGGCTCCGATTTGATCAAAAGGAGGACACGATATCTAGAGTTCTCTAAGACATTAATTTAACTCAAGGCTCGATTCTTTGTTGGTGCGTCGGAGGAACCTCGTCCGGCACTCCCCTTGCCGGCGAACTCCTTGTTCGGTGCTTTTTCCTGCTGGGGAACCCTCGCCTGGCAGTTTCCCTCCCGGCGAACTCCTTGGTTCGTGGCTTCCCTTCCCCGGTTACGGTTTACTCGCTTAGTACTCTTTAATTCCGACATTTCATACCACTTCCTTCAATCCTGGTTTATTCTCGGATTCCCTTGCAGTTCTTTTGATTTTTTCGGTTCTTTCCCGTCCCTTTCTCTGCTCCTTCTTCTACCTGTTTCTTTACGTTTCTGCTTGTCTGTCTCCTCCCGTTTTTCCAGTTTCTTGATTCCCTTCCACTCCTCATCCTGTTAGCTGGTTACTACTTTCTTCTTTCCGTCGATCGTTTAATCTTGTATAGGATTTTCTAGCTGCAATCCACCATGCCCTCTTCCGTCCTCGGGTTGGATCCTTTTCGTTTCATCGCTACAGTTCCCTTCTCTCTCTTCTTTCCTCTGGATTCTAATTCATATTCCACTGCGCTTTATTCCACTGACCGCTTTTAACCTTAGCTAACTTTGATGAGGAGCCCTCTGGGGTCGAGTTTCACCCCCAACCGGTGATTCCAGGCTCTTCCAGGTTCTTCTCGTCTACTTTTCTACTGTCTGACCATCTACCGCCTTCGTTGGGGTTTGTTCTACGCTATTTTTTTTTCTGGGTTCCCCCAGATTCTTCTCTTCCTCCGGTTCCTGTGCAGTCTGTTCCTAGTGCGGATTTTCTCCTTCTGCTTTGCTGTTCACACTTCCTGTTCTCCTTCTCCCTGGCCGTGTCCCGTCTCCCTTAGTAATCCTGTTTCTTAGCCGTGTGCCTGATGGGGGACGAACAAATACTCTCACAGTTTCAAAAACTCCTTCTTCCTCCAAATCCTTCGGAACCATTACGTTTAGCCTCTCCAATGGTCTCCGAAGATTCTCGTTGAAAAAAATGCTCAGTGTTGAAGGTTCTCTCTTCTACTACAGTCAGACTAGCAGGGCTTAAAGAATGGATCCGTCGAATGTGGAATCCAACCTCGCCTTGGTCTTTGCTGGACTTCCCAAATGCTGCCTTTCTCCTAACATTCCAGTCCGAAGAGGAGGTTAATCGAGCCTGCCGGCGCGCGCCTTGGTTTTTCAACTCCGACATTCTTCTGCTGGAAAAAGCCAGGCCTTTTACAGCCCCTTCCGAATACAAGCTACACTATGCAGACTTATGGGTACGCATTTACGACCTACCTCAAGAGTTACTAGTTAGAGATATAGTTATGAATCTTGTCTCCCAAATCGGGACGTCATGGGATCCGACGCCTGACATTGTGGCTTCATGGAGTCTATGTGCTCGCATCAAAGTTAGATTAAATGTGTTGAATCCTCTTCCTACAGAGGTGTCGGTGGGCTTCCCTGATGGCGCTATTAAGTCCTTTGATATTGCATATGAACGGATAAGCAAATTCTGTCACTTTCGCGGCCGTCTAGGTCATCATCATGGTGATTGTGAGGTATTATCTAATTGCATCGCCTGCATTAAATCTGAATATTCCGAGACACTCAAGGCCGCCATGCGCAGTCATTTGGTATTTCGGTTTGGAGATTGGCTTACTACTGTTGGAAGACAAACTCATGGAGGTATGCGACCCTCTCCTCACACTAATATTCCTGTTTTCCAAGATGATCAGGTGGGAGGTCCTACGACAGTACCATCGGATGCTGCTACCTATGAGAATGGGGGTTCTTCCTGTCTAACGCTCTTGGCACTTCCAGCTCCTAATACTCTCACGCATATGGATAGCGCTTCACCTCCTTCTGTCATGGTACCAGGTAATCCTAAACCTGAATCTTGTAAGGACTGCCAGATCATGAATCCTCTGTCTTCAACTGGTAATTCACAGCAGCAATGTTCGAGACTTTTGGAGGTATCAAGCTTTTCTCTTTTATCTGTATCAGAGCTGACACCCCCTCTTTTAATTTATTACCTTCTTCTACTTTCCCTATAAAAATTCCGAATTTAAATAAAGCCAGGGTGTCAAAATTGACTGTCTCTCCTGCCAAAGTTCTGATGAAAAAATAGTCTCTTAGAGAGAAACAGAAGTGGAAATCCTATAAACAGGTGTTCCAGCATACTTGCATAGAAGATCACCATTTGTATCCTATTCAGGTCGAGGTGATTTCACAATCGGCTAAGGATTCAGTGAGTGTGGCAGCTGGCCCTTCACAGCTGCCCACTCCCAAATGAAGCTTATCGCTTGGAATTGTCGGGGAACGAATGGACACCCGACAATTCGACACATTGACTGTCTGGTCCATTCTATCAAGCCTAATATGGTTTTCTTATCTGAAACTAAAAGTTCTATCTCCGTTGCTGAAAAGTTTTTCAACGATAGATCACTTACGCACTATTTCATAGTTCCTTCGTGTTCTAGGAGAGGCGGTCTTTGGTTTTGGTGGGATCCAAATGTTTCTGTTCAGATTATCTCTCATACTGATTCTTGGATTGCGGCTATTATTCAGGATACAAATTCCAAGTCTCCTTATGTGCTTATGGGTGTTTATGCCCCAACCCTAGATGATGGCAGGGTGGCTATGTGGAAAGAGTTGTCATCCCTTATGGCAGAAATCTCCCTCCCTGCATGTCTTATAGGCGATTGGAACTGCATTAGGAAGGCTTCCGAGAAATGGGGAGGAAGGCCACCCATCCGAGCTCATTTGGCACATTTTAATCAGTTTATTGACACTAATTGCTTGCTTGAAATTCAGAATGATGGACCGATTTTTACAAGGAATAATCGAAGATTTCTTCCTCAACATGTACGTGAAAAATTAGATCGATGTTTGTTTTCAGCTTCATGGCTTACTCTATTTCCTTATGTGCAGCTTCATGTACTGCCCGCCTGCACTAGTGATCATAGCCCTCTTTACTTGAATACTAACCCACCTATGCAGCCTTCAAGATATTGGTTTAAGATGGAAGGTATGTGGTTAAAACATCCATCTTTTAAGAATCTAGTTCATCATGTATGGTTGCATTCTCCTGACCTTCATACTCATTATGGGCGGAAAATGAAGGATATCAGGAGAAAGCTGACTTCTTGGAAGAGAGAAGTGTTTGGGAACTTTTGGCAACAGTTGAAGCAAACTCAGGTAGACTTATCTAATATCCAAAATCTGCCACCCTCGGCTGACACTTTGATGCAGGAAGGTCGTCTGGAGAATCAACTACAATACCTAGAGGACTTGGAGGCAACTTACTGGAGGCAACGGGCAAAAGTATATTGGCATACATCAGGTGGCCGGAGTACTAAATTCTTTCATACGAAGGTTCTGAACCGATGAAGGTGGAACAGAATTCAGGGGGTGTATAAATTAGATGGTACTTGGTCTGCCGATATTCATGATATTAAGTTGGTGTTTTGGGAATATTTTAATTCTCTCTTCTCGGAAAACTCATCCTTTTCAGCTGATGGGGTCGCTCATGTTATCCAGCTTTCTTCAGTTAGTGACGAGTACCAGGCCACTTTGTTGACTACACCTTCCTATGATGAAGTCAAAAATGCAGTCTTCTCAATGAAACCGGACAAGTCCCCAGGGTCAGATGGTCTACCTCCTTTATTTTTCCAGTCCTTTTGGTCTTTTTTAACACAAGATATACATCGTTTCATACAGTTTATGTTTTCGTTGGCACGGGTTCCTCCTTCTTTAAATCATACAATTATCACTCTGATCCCCAAAAGAGAGAATGCATTCTTGCTTGAGCATTATAGACCAATTAGTCTATGTAATGTTTTGATTAAGATATTAACTAAGGTGATTGCAAATAGAATTAAACCTATGTTACCCAACCTGATCTCTGAATATCAATCAGCATTTGTCCCAGGCAGGCATGGTACAGACAATGTGATCATTGTTCAGGAGATTAGACATGCATTTAAATTTAAAACAGGTCGAGTGGGCTATTTCATGGCAAAATTGGATATCCAGAAAGCTTATGATAAGCTCAAATGGGACTTTTTGCATTGGGTACTTATCAAGGGAGGGTTTCCAACTCATTTGGTGAACATTATCATGCATTGTACCACCACAACTACTTATTCTATTAACCTGAATGGGCATTTTTCAGATAAGATTACTCCTCATAGAGGGATACGTCAAGGCTGCCCGTTATCTCTATACCTATATATATTATGTGCTGATGTGCTTTCTTCAATGATATCACCGGCAGCCCAATCTAGACAGATTTCTGGGGTGAAAATTTCCAGTCGTAGTCCTGTTATCACTCATCTAACTTTTGCAGATGATATAATAATTTGTGGACAAGCAGAGGATAGGGAGGTCAGAGTCTTTATGCAGCTGCTTCGGGATTTCCAACAGATATCAGGTCAGGCCATTAACTATGGTAAGTCCAAGATTTGTTTTAGTCGGAATGTCTTTACAAATAGCAGAGATAGCATATGTACTCTTACTGGTTTTCAACTGGCATCTAAGGAGGATTTTTATCTAGGCTTACCGTGGGATCCCTCTGGGCGTAAGAAAGTGTTATCAGACCATCTCATACAAGTATCTAATAAAAAACTTGCAGGCTGGAAAGTTAATATGCTGTCTACAGCTGGTAGGTCTACACTTATCACTTCTACTTTAGGGAATATTCCGATGCATGCTATGTCTCTTTCAAAACTTCCTGTCAAAACTTTAAAAGAATTGGAGCGCATCCAACGTAGGTTCTAGTGGGGCTACACATCTTTGCATAATAGGAAAGTTCACTTCATTAGTTGGAAAGCTATTAAACAACCCAAGCTTCTAGGTGGCATGGGCATTAAGGACCTACAGGTCCTAAATCTTGCTTCTGGTATGAGATTACTTTGGAATTTTTTTGGCAGCGGCAATCTTTTTGGGTCAAGTTGTTATCCATCAAATATCTCCATACGTCAAATATCTGGCAAGTGCAACCTAAACCATCCGATTCTCCAACTTGGAAATTTCTGCTTATGGTCAGACCTTATCTTTTCTCAGCTGTTGTTTGGCAGATCAAGGATGGTGTGGGACTTCTCCCTTGGAAGCATAAATGGGCCGGTGAAGATACTAGTCAATTAAGACCCAGGGTCCTTGGTAGGTATTTCTCAGGGTTCGTAAAAGGCCTAATTTCACATGGTTATTGGAATAGGAGGCGGGTCTTTGAATGGTTTGATTACAGTTCAGCTTTACGTATTCTTAATACCCCTATTCATCATGAGTTAGAACAGGATATGCCGATCTGGCCCTTCACTCCTCATGGCCTATTCACACTCAAGTGTGCTTACAGATTACTGAACGAAGTTAATATTCCACCTGGTTCATCTCGAGTTCAGATCTGGAGAAAACTTTAGCATTCCAGGGTGGCTCGGTTACTTTCTCAACAAATGATTGTTTGCTTGTGGAAAATTTTATCTTTCTCTGTTCCTACTAATTGGGATGTCCATCGCAGGTGCCCAAATGTAAATCCTTTATGCAATACATGTGGACTGGAAAATGAGACTCAAGAACATCTTTTTTTCCATTGTCCACGGAGTAAGGCAGTATGGATGCTTTCCCCACTTGGTAGTAATCCAATTTGGCAGGCGACCTCCTTGCATGATCTGATTTCTCAATGGCTAGAGTGGATTATCAGCAAGGATAAGTATATGGTGAAGTTAGGTATCATTGCTTTATCTATTCTCTGGCAACTATGGACAGCAAGATGTAGATTTGTTTTTCAATCGAAAAATGAGATTCCTAACAAGCTTTGCCTTTTAGCTATGAAGACAGTTTTAACTCTGTTGGGCACAGGCACCGGAGGATTATGCTGTGACTAAGCCTTCCTGGAAACCACCTGATCACAATCAGTTAAAGATTATTGTTGACTGTACCACTTCTTATGATGCAGGTGCTATCAGCTACGTGGTTAGAGATGCAGCAGGTCATCTTGTATTCTGGCAATCAAAGATCTCGCACTTTACTAGTCCGGAAATATTGGAAGCAGTGGCTTTACTAGAAGCCATCTCTTGGGCGGTAACTTCATCAAAACTGGTGCAAGTGGAAGGGGATGCTAAGGGGATCATCGATGCAATCACTGGGAACGGTCCTTTGTTATGGAGAGCACGCTCCCAGATACTGGAATGTATACAGTTACTTAATGTCTGTCCTTACGTATCTGTTTCTTATGTAAATAGGAATTGTAACTATCTTGCTCACTCCTTAGCAAAATGGGCTCTGAAATATTCGAAGAAGGACTTGTATCCTTTGACTCTACCAAAATGGGCTCTGAAATTAACGATATGCGCATGTTAATTAAATGGACTCCTCGAATTTTGAATCACCTTAGTTAGCCGTATATTATTTTAAGTCAACAAACTAGAATAATAAAGAAATTAGATTTGTTTGATGAATGCAGCTTGCACGGTCTTTTTTTTTTTTTTGCAAATGAGCTTGCACGGTCTTCGAGCTCAAAAGAATCGAATAATGTTCGATTTTTATGTTAAGCATGTTAAACAAATTATAATAAATTAAGAATTCTACGAGTGTTAATTACACGAGTATACGGAGTAGATTACATTAAAATTTAGTTTAGTTTTTATACCTGGAGCATGTTGTATGCGTAGATTTAAAATTATATATGTTTCACACGTGGAGAAAATTTTAAACTTCGATTGACAAGGAGGGTTTTGCTCGCGAGTCATGAGTTCGGACTTCGGACTGCATTATTATTATGTAAAATGGTGGATAGAAATGATTTTCAACCAAGATATCTATAAAAATAAAAACAATACGTGGAAATAAGGTTAAGTATAAAAGCAAATAACACATCGTTTATGGTTATCACGTTGGATTTGATAAGATGTCCTATATATTTCTCTCTCCCTCTCTCAAATAGATTATCTCTCCCATCTTTCTCTCTCCCTCTGCGGGAGGCAGAACAAGTTAAAGTTTCTACTCTTACTAGTCCAATCATCGTGCTTTCCACGAGTTCGAATAATATATTATATATCAATTAAATATAAATTCACATGATAGTGAGATAAAATTCTTATGATACATATAATATATATTATAAAAAACAAGTTATATGATAAATGTTATATTTTATTTCTCGAATATACACATAAGTTTTATGTTATTACATAATGCAAGCATTAATGGGGGATTTTTTTACCACCACCAATTTAATAAAATTTGATTGGTGGAGTAAGTTCAAGTAAGTATTTACCATTGTAATGTGTACTTTGTGTTTTGTAAAATGGCATTGATTCTAGAGACATTTATATAGAACATAATATATTATTATATAATGCAACCAAACACAAAAATTATCAAAGGCAGTAAGACAATTACCTTGATGAATTTAGGTTGAAATTTAAGATTCAAATATTTACATGAAAGATTCTTTGTGGAAGATTGTCAATAAATAAAAATTTAATTAATACGAAGGGTCATCTTATCAAGTAGACCTATTCTTTTGATTTTTGAGTTTGAGTAATATATTGTATACCAATTAGATGTAAATTCACATGATAGATGAGATAAATTCTTATGATTTGTATATATGATAGATACATTATAAAAAAATAAGCTATATTATAAATGTTATATTTTACTTCTTAAGTCGAATGTCTCAATTTTTTTATCATCACCCGTTTAACAAATTTTGATAGAGGAGCACGTCTAAGTATTTATAATTTTAATGTGTGCTTTGCGTTTGTAAACCTACATTATTATTGTTATCATACATATTTATTTGCAACAAATGTAAGGAATAATTAATTCTAATTAGTTATGAGATATTGTTATGTTTGCAGACATATTCATTCCAAACCTTTAAATGCCAAATATAGAGACGCCAACTTGAAATAAAACTTTCTGATTTGTATGGGCATAATATAAATATGATATATTCATAAACTCCTATATAATTTCTAAAAGTGTTTCAATGAGATGTTACAAATATGGTGTAAATAAAGTACATAATAGACATGAAAATAAAGTAACAACATGCCTATTAAATGATGGATGAATGATGCCTTTCAAGGTGCGAAGACTATAGAAATAGTCTGAGAATGCAAACAATCAGCAGATCCATAATCCCGAAAGCTGAAAGAATTTGCTCAATCTGATGGCAGACTTGAGAATTCTATAAAAGATTCTAGAAACTTGAACGAAAGAAAAGCAAACCAGCAACCGAGGAAACCGGGCTCTGTAAGCCTGAAATCCAGAAGTCCAAAAAATCTCTGAACTTGCGCAATATATTATTAATCTAAAATTTGAAACTTAAAATTTCAAATTTTAAAACTGAAAACTTATAAGAAGACTAAACAATGCTCTGCCACACCAAAATATGAGAATGCAGACAATCAACAGATCCATAATCCTGAAAGCCGAAAGAATTTGCTCAATCTAAAGGCTTTCAATGCCAGAGGCCCGAGAATTCTCTAAAAAATCTAGAAACTTGAGCGAAAGAAAAACAAATCAGCAACTGAGAAAACCAGGCTCTATAAATCTGAAATCCAGAAGTTTAAAAAATCTCTAAACCTGTGCAATATATTATTAATATGAAATTCGAAACTTGAAATTTCAAATTTTAAATCTGAAAACTTACAACAAGACTAAGCAATGCTACTGCCACCTGATCTTTTATTATTATTATTATTATATTTTTTTTAAACACTAAATATTACATTCTCAGCCTATGTGTAATAAACGATGAATCTTAATTTGTACGAAGTGGTCAAATTCATTCAAAACGACACAACCACCTGCATGATAGCTCCACATATTTCTCAAGTAAAATATTAAATCTATGAGATGAGCCAAATAATAACATGACAGAAGTTTGAAACTTGAAATCCTCACGTGTCCCGTTTTCGAAAGTCAATCCTCACATACAGGTGTCTATTAGTTATTATTCCAGGTGGATTTGATATATATTCTCACCACCAACACTTCAAGCCTTGTCAACCGACTTTTCCTTCTCCTCCTCCTTCCTCATTAAGAAATGTATACATGGCCTGCAGTTCAGATATTTCTTATTCGTCTCCGGGCTGCAATCTCTCTCCATGTTCCGACCTTTTTCGACGTATGCCGCCTTGTCCTGGAATGCGATGGAAATTTGAAGTTAAATATTGGCATGCGACAACTAGCGAAGAGTACAGTGTGAGAATTGCTCACCTCCTCGGACAATTCTTTCCATCCTTCGAACACAGCGTCGAGGCGGTAATTCTCTGTTCCAACTTCAGGTTTGCCGTGTCTAAGCCGGAGTAAAACGTCCTCCCTAGTTTGCAGATCAGTTCAAATAAACAGACAACGGAATATTTTTAAAGAAAAGGAAAATGAAGTAAAATAAATGATTTCGCAAGATCACACATGAATAAGAAGAAGGCTTGAGGGTCCTTTGGATCCATGCGCGATCTACTGGTATTCAGCCTCGGGGTTTGCCTAGAGACACCAGAAGCAAGCCGATCAAGATCCAGGGGGTAAGAGCAGCCTTGATAAAACCAACCATCGAAAACCAGTATCCAGCACCGTCTTGTACAGAAAAAAAATCAGCACAAAATTAAAACGACTCACTCGACAGTGGCGTCGACATTGCCGGACTGGATGCCATCAGCTGCGTCCATCGCTTTGTCTGCATCGAAAAACGTCAAGAATCTATCTAGGAAAAGACGGGGAAAACGAAGAACAACGATCCGAGCGAGCAGCGGGGACAAGGCAGGAAAAACAAAGAACGGCCGATCGGAGACAAGATCTTCCGGGGGATCAGAGAGCGCACCTACAGATAGAAGAAACGAGAGAGAGAGAGGGGGGGGAGGGGTCAGGCTGCGAGCCAAAACGAAGAAGAAGAAGAACAACAATCGATTGTGGAGAGAGCAGGCGAAAAGAGGGGGGGGGGGGTGAAGAAGATATGCTCAACCCGAACTGGAAGAAGGTTGGTTTCGAACGCCCCGTAACAGCCGCGCGAGCGATGCGACCCACGTGTTGGTATTTGACTGGGTATAATACTTATATGCCAAAAATTAATGGTTGATATTTACCACACCAGGAAATAATAACTGCTCGAATATTTTAACTGAGCGTCAATTTATTTAAACCCCGACTCTGTTAAATGGTTAACCAAACTTGAAAGACTCCGTTAATGGTATCGCGCGCCCTGAATTGACTCCTCAATTGAAGGGTGAAGAGATTAGCTTTGTTGATGAATCGAGTTTGAACAGCCTTTGTGCTCAAAATAAATTACAGAAAATTCGAAAAACTCTTAAATGCCTTTGCTTTGGCTTAATATGAAATTTTAAACTCTTAAATTTATCATGTTGAATTTGATAAATGCCCCATATTTTTATATCTTATTTTTACATAAATCAATTTCTCTCTCTCTCTCTCTCTCTCTCTCTCTCTCTCTCTCTCTCTCTCTCTCTCTCGTAAATAGATTATCTCTCTCATCTTTATCTCTTCGTTTTCGTGAAGCAGAACAAGTTAGGTTTCTTCTCCTTGCAGAAATTGGTTATTAATCTTATTTGAAGAATATCGTACCAAAGACGTGTACAACTTTTTTATAGGACAAATAAAACATTGTGCATTAAAACATTTTTGATCGAATTGGCGACCAAGCAATTGAGATATCCCGCGGCCAAACATTAAACGATTCAGACGAAATTAACCAGCAGCGGTTATAACATTTTAATCTTAATTAGCAAAAACCACCAAAACGATCTAGTTAAGATAAAGTTGGACCGAATTGGACCTAAAGAGTTTGCTATACAAGCTCAATCTAACAAGGTTAAAACCTCGGGGCCTCTTTGGTATCAAAATTTTTTGGAGATAAATCTAGTTTATCTTCTAAATTTTGAGAATAAACCAAGTTTATCCCCAAGTTATCCCGATACCAAATAGTCCCTAGGGGCCTGTTTGGCACCATAAAATTTTAGGAATAACCCAGATTTATCCCCAACTTATCCCCATACCAAACAGCACCTAGGGTTACGTTTGGTATCGGGATAGAAATAAAGAGGATAGGGATAAGTCACCCCTTGTGATTATCCATGTTCTTATTATGTTTGGTTTGAGTTAGAATAGATTTTGAGGATAACCCTATTCTATGTTTGGTACGACAAAGATTAATTCGAGGATAAACATATATTTTTATATTTATACTTTTGTAATAACTTATATTATATTTTCATAAATATCTTCTTAATTAATTTACATAATCATATAATAAATCTAAAATATAATTAAACACGTAATAGAAATAAATTTTAAAATATAAATAATGATAAATTTTAAATATATAATGCAAATAATAATCGTCACTAACTATTTAAACGTATCTATTTAAACATTTATAACTCTCTTATGAGTTCTAAATTAAGGAATTACTCAAAGGTGACCTTCGTTGTTGTTAATCTAGATAGTTACACTTTTAATCTCATCTCATGTCTAATAATGTTACAAATTTTACTTTTTATAAAAATAAAAAATATGCTCTTGGTTCAATAGCTGATCAAACCCAAGCAAGTACTCCTCCTATACACGATTAAAATAGGAGAACTTAAGCGGGACCCGACCAGATAATGTTGCAGCGCACCAGTTCAGTTGTGCAGGGATCCCATTCCCATCTCTGCGGCACACCGGTAACGCGGACACGGAGAGAAGAAAACTGGCGGCGCTGTGGGCTTCAGCTGATTTTGCCCTAAATATGTTGTAATATATGGCAAAAGAAGAAGGGAGAAAATATGAAAAAAAAATTTATCAGGATGCCCTGTTCTGGGAGGAGTTGCCGCCAGAAGCACTGCCGCGAGTATAATATTGGGTGATCTACGATGCTTTTATTTAGTAGGATGCTCCACATTTGCCGGCGATCTGAGTGAAAGAGACGGCAACGGGCGGCGCCGGAGCGGAAGGGCAGAGGGCCGAGGTGCACCTTCGGGACGTCCGACCTTGGCGTTCTTCCTTGCGATAGAACAGAACAGGTTCTCCGCCGCTGCCAGATTCATCGGAGCCTCAGCCGCTGCGCAAGAGTCCGAGAACCAGCCGCCCCGCGAGAGCCGCCTGGTATCGTATCCCCGAACGTCCGCCTTATCCCACCGAAAAGAGGGGATGAGTTAACCATGACTTTAACCTCATTTTCAGGAATAAGCCGGATTAAATAATCCCAGGATAGCATAAAATTTATGTAACTACCAAACAGAGGATTAAGGATAAACTAGGTTTATCCCTTCTTATCCCTCTACCAAACAGGGCCTTATTGTTTTGCCAATACCGTGATATTTTCTCTATTAATATTCTGTCATCGGCATGATTTGTTTTGCTTGTACAGATGAGTAAGTTATACCTGAAAAATAGAGAGAGTATACAGACATGATACGTTGATTATGAATTAATTTTTATGTTCAGATTGGGACTTGTTGAAAATCTTGCTGGTAGCATGTCTTGTAATTAAGAAGATGAATTGTGTCAAGGGTGTTACCTAATGGCCTGTTTGGTTAGAATATCAAAATCAATACAATATCAATTTTGATATTGATATTTCAAGATGACAGAATATCAATATCAAAAGTGATAATATCAAATCTTATAAAGTGTTTGATAATACTATTTTATTATTAAAATTCATATTACGTGTTTGGTAAGATAATATCAATATCAAAATTATTATTAGTCAAAATTATTATTATTATCAAAATATATTATTAAAAATATGAAAATATTTATGTTACTTACAAAAAATATAAATATATACTTATTAATTTTATTTTAAATAATAAAATTAAAGCAAAAAACAAAAAAGATACAAAATTGAACACTTTCAACAAATTGAAATATCTAACCATGATAAGAGCCTCCTAGCAATTAAATGGTCCATCTTTTATTTTTATGTGTATGAACAACAATTTGAAATAAAGGATTCTACTTATATAATGTGAAAAAGACACTAACTTGAAGCACGATTCCATCCAATTGGAGGAAGCAAGATCACATATATTGCTGACATTTTTAATAATACTTTTGCAAGATCATATGGTCAACATCAATCTAGCTATAAAATGCTCTCACTAACACATTTCAGTTGGAAACAATTTAATGTTCACTGGCAGAGAATAAACATAACTACGGCAAGCACAAAATTTTACAGTCTACTAAATGCATTGGCGTTAGTAAAATATTTTGACATAGAGAAGGGTCAACCATATAATCTTTACTAAAATGATTACATAATTCAATAACAAAGTCAACAAGAAACTATTATATTGGACCTAGTTTATCATAAACAATAAACACTAATGGCTTGTTTGGCACCATAAAATTTTGGGGATAAACCTGGATTATCCCCAAAATTTTGGGGATAATTTTGGGGATAACCCATGTTTATCCCAGGTTATCTTCAAGTTATCCATGTACCAAACAACACCTAAATGACTTGTGTAACAACATCTCTTGCACCATCTCTCTTCGCCTCAAGCTTGGAGACCAACAGAGGTACACATCGACATTTGCTGATCATGTGTATACCATATGTGTAAATATTAAGAACTGAATCATTCTCTGGATTTGGACAACATACGAAGAAGCTCCAGTTTGCAAATAGAACTCTCTTTATCTCCAACAAAAACCACTCCAGTGGCTACAAATTAGGTTGCACTCTATCACTTTAAAGAGCCTACTGGCCGGTGATGATGGAGCCATAGTGCACAGTGATGCCCAGATCGAATGGTCATGCCATGCTGCAGAAAGCACAGATGAATTATACTTGTACAAAAATAATTGAAAATAGAACACCCCTTTGCCAAAAATATTAAACCAAAATGCAGTGGAATTGTGTCCTCTGCTTCATCTTTTCTTTCATAGATTAATCGCCTTTATCATCGGAAGTAATTGCTATGGGCACTTGTGGTAGGATGACCTCATAACTACTTTTACAATGTAATTCATATTCTGGAATGCATGTTTGTCCAGGTAAGCAGACTATTATCCTTTGCACATATCATGAGCACTTCTTTCTTGTCCTCAACCAAGATATTTTTACATGTGAGGCAACTAGAAATACAAAGACTGAATATAATATAAACATGGAAATTTTAGATTTAAGATCAAATACGTACAAAATATTATATCATCTTATTCATTTGTTATACACCGGATTGCTTGAGTGAGAGGCATCAAATTTCTGTTACACTTAAGAATACTTGAAACTATGATCACTATATCTTTAAAGAAAAATTTTAAAGGCAAACTCTATTTGTTGGTGTTTAATCAGATGACATCAAATAAACTTAATTATTCCCAAATTTTTAGGAATAAGTCAGGTTTATCTCTAAACAAAACTCTAAAAAGGTCATTAGGGATATAAGTCATGTTTATCCCCAAATTAATTTTGTACCAAACAGAAGGTCAATGATTAACTGCCCTTTTGCCTTTGCTCGGGCGTCATGCACATGCTTATATGCTCTCCCACTTTCCGTGACCATCTACCAAATCATCATAATTGGCAATTGCTTTTTTTCCCGTAGAGGGTTATAGATGTTCCATAAAGAGAACTTACAACACCGAGAGCCTTATGAACTCCAAATTATCCTTAAATCAGCTCATTTGTCCCATACTGAAAACCTTAATTTAATGTTTTGGGTGCATAAATAACCAGGAAAGAACAACTCACATGAATATTTTAGAAGTCTAGAGGTCACCTGTGCATGCACTCCGTCATATGACCTCACCCTGAAAGTTGACAGCAAGATCCGAGTAATGCTCAACACCAGCATCAACAAATACTTTCCTAGAAGTAGCTTCAGTGTTGTACTGGCGGATAAAGAATATGTTAACAATAATTCAAAGATTTACTTGGTATTACATGATAGAAATGTATTTCCCATATATATACATAGAAAAAAGGCTTTTATTAAACGCTAATGATACAGGGTAAAATGGTAAACAGATACATGTGTAATGGGGAGTAGAAATAGTAAGAGTTTTCTTATTTTTTGGGACCCAAAAAATGAACATATTTAACGCAGCTACATACATATCCAGTGCAGTCTTAGTCCATGGTAAAACAGCAGAGATTGATCAAGCAAGCATGCATCTACTATTAAATACGCCTTACAGAAGTAGAGATCGACCACCATCCCTACCTCCAAGTTGCACCCTCCTCACTCTGAAATTAGAGCCTCCAAGATCCAATGCATAGAAAATCCCTTCTCATACCAAGTAGGTTCCAAGTGAGAACTAACGCAGACAAAGAGAAAAGATGGAAACAAATATTGGAATGCAAATTTGTGCGCCAGATTCTATAGCACCAGAATAGTTATTCAGCGAAGCTTGTAATTTTTCCAAAGAAAGTTAATTTCATCTAGAAGAGATCACGACACCCTAGTATTCATTGGCCATGGAGCAGGGCTCATAGACCCATGAGGAGCATAAAGCATAAACCGCCTGGGAGAGGAAAATGCAACAAATCCTCCCAGCCATGACATATCTCACGGCCTTTTTAGTCGCTAGCGATGTTCGACGGCAGCAGATGAGTTTGCCATGGAGGAGAGTCATAGAGTCAGAGCATCGATGGGGATAATATCATTTCTTATATTGATTTTGACAGAGAAGGCCATCACATGTACCTTCATCGCTGCGATGAGAAAAATAGGAGAGCCCGATGTGGAGAACCTCCCTGGCTAGATACGCACACCGCCAACTCTTTGATTCAACAATCTCCCGTGCCGACATCACCGTTGACTTTGCAACAGTAAGGTAGTAGCCAAGTGGAAAATGGAGGATGGACGGGGAAAGCTAGGGTTTGAGGGAGGTGGTAAAGGAGAGACGCTTCCTTCCCTGCCAAAGAGCAGAGGCACAATCGGAAAGGAGAAATCGCCGGGAGCGATGCGGAGCCATGGGAGCTTTGATACGAGACTGAGAGTTGAGATGCCATCGGTGGAGGAGTACTGATGCAATCGGGAGCGACTGCAACAGGGCAGATTGATTTGTATCCATTTTAAAACAGTTAGACATCTGTATTAATTTTAAAATATCTCAGCACTATAAATTTTAAAATTAATACAGTTATCCAAACACTAAATAATGACATATATTAATATTAATTTTAAAATTAATACTAATACAGTAACTTACTGTTACCAAACAGGCCGTAAATATACGAAACATGACGTCAAGATACTCTTGGATACTCTTGTATCCAAGAATCATGATTACCCATGCTCAAGAGATATCATCTGATTTGATACTCAAGACATGATTATCTACGCTGTCAGTATGTGATTTGATGTGTGCCTAACATATGATTACCCATCTCGTGGCTGACCAAATGATTTGCTTGACCTGTTTGTTTTGCATGTATGCATGGTAACCACTTGATGCCTGGTGATAAGTTAGCTTCATATATATATATATATACGATGAAGAAAAGATACTTTGGCATGTAATAGAATTCGATATTATTGACATGTTAGATATGTTACAGGGTAGGTAGATCTGTTTACATAATAATTATCTATGTATGTTGATGTATAGTTATTCAATTATTTTAAACTTTTTTCGATAATCAGAGATAGTACAACAAAAACATGATAGATCAAAATTGGAAAAGTTAATCGAGGAAAGGGAATCGTCATAGTACATCCCTTTTTTATCAAGCGCTAGCCGTTCATTAAATCTTTCGATGTCTCTTCTTCTATCTAATTCGCCCTTTTGTCTCCTATGATACTCCCAAAATCCTCTTCACAATGCTGCACCCTTTTTGTCGTCCTTCTCCTCTTTTCTTCTACATCGATATTTCTCAGTTTATTTGCAGGGATGCATTGTGACACTTCTGTCATTACTGTCATGTCATAAGTTAGTGTCAATTGGACTACCATGGGATTTGTTTGTTTATTTTTTCCCCCAAGTCTTGCCATGATTTCACCCTATTGTTCTTCCTTATGATCTATATTATACCTTTTTGTACAAGCACCTGATGCTTCTAACTCAACATATGCTACATTTGGTCTCTTGAGAGATAAGTGGCTTAATTAGTCGCCGTGCTATGAAGCCTTTGGCCTGATAAGATGTGATCTTGCAAAATATGCACGTTTCTTCCGTTTCATCCTATGAAGAAACCCACTTGGATATTATTGATTCAACTTTCATGTGTCTCGTGACTATTTTCTACCTAGACTACTTCACTTGAGTCGGTCAGCATGACTATTTTTGCCTAGACTTTACTGACTTGGTGGTTGACCATTCTTGTCTCCCCCCTTCATCATATTAAGTACATAGCTTCCAAGAAACACATACATACCATGTATTGTAGTAGAGATTCAGAGAAAAGTGTTTGTAGGGTGTTCTAAGATCAGGGTTTGTAGTAATATATAGAGAGTTGGAAGAACCTACTGCCACAGAAAGTTTTTAACAGTTTGGGATACACACCATGTATTGCTTTCCGCAACCTATGCAATGATTTATGAACTTGTGCCAGGTGTGAATTTCAACTCTTGGAAGGATCATGAAGACACATGAGCTCTTTATCTACCGGTATTATATTGTGGGCCATTAAGAGAGAGTTGAATGGCGTAACCTTCGTTATGTAGTGTTCCAGTACAAATGACATCAACATATCAGAGAGATCTGTTTAGTACCTCTTTTTCTATCTTGTAACTTCCATTTTTTAACTGATTTATGACTTTTTTTTCCAAAAAATGACATGATCGATAGCCCTAGACTCGTTAAATGTATTTATAAAACCCCTCAATATTGGTTTTATGCCAGTCAAGTTTGCAAGGATATGATGCATAAACCGTATTTCTTTATATTGATATAAACTCTTGAAATACATAATGTTGCAGAGTGTGAAACAATAGGAAATGACACCGCTTGTTGGCGATCTTGTGCTTTAAAATATGATTATTGCTGACTTCCTGTTATGTGAAATAGCTCGAAAGTAGTTCCTTTATTGTAATTAGAGAAATTTCAAATGCATTAGTAATTAGGCACGATGAAACTATATTTGGAAGGTAAATTTTTTAGCTAGATGGGGCTCATGACACTGAACTGACATGATAAGAAGGTGGTTGTACATGAAGGTGTGGTTGGATCACCTCCTTTCATAGAAAGCTAATATTTGTTGGATATTGTTGTTCGGTACTTCTTCACACCCAAGAAAACCCAAGCTATGCCATCCAAACCCTTCAGACTGGAATCCGTTTGGCTATAGGTGGAGGCTTTCAATGCCCCAGTTGAGAGTTGGTGGCATGGTTCATCAGGTCGGCGACCTGGTCGGCCGAGTCGTCCGACCCAGTCGGTTTTTGGGCCGACCGACCCAGCCCCGGCCCCACGACCTCGACCCGGTTGTTTATTTAAAATAAATTTCTTATTAATTTCTTTCCTGACCCGACCCCAGCTCGACCCAGGTCGTGACCCCAACTGACTCGGGTCGATTGTAGGCCCAACCGACCCGATCCCGACCCCCGACCCTACATTCCTTGGTTGATGGATTGCCGACTTTAGGGATCCAGACCCAGTATCCCACCCACCTCTTTAACCATTTAAAAAAAATTGAGATCTCATATGCAGAAATGGCAGCAGGACCTTGATTGGAAGAAGAAGAAGAGTAGAAGTAATTCAACAACTTGTTGGATATGGAACATGTAAAGTAGAGGCAGAGAGCTAGATCAAAGTGGCTGAAAGAAGGGAAAACAAACACAACTTTTCATGTGTAATGGCTAGTCAAAAGTGTGAGAAGAACCACATATCAAAAATCAACTTTGCAGGGAGTGGTGTCAAATTCATTTAAAACGACACAACCACCTACATATATAATAGCTTCACATTTTTCGATCTCAAGTAAAATAAATCTATGAAATCAGCCAAATAACATAACAGAGATTCGAAACTCGAAATCTAAGGTAGTATTATAAATAATTGATTATATTTAAGTATGAATAAGTCATATTAACTTATCTCTTTAGCCAATATCAAATTAAGTTTGATCATTGAATTAGTCATATGAAATATAAAGTTTAGAATTAGTTGATGTAGAAGTTAAGAGTTGTGTTCTATAGCTGGGCAGTGAGCCTAGAATAAGTAGAATATATATATATATATGTATATATATAAGAGAAAAAGTTGTCACTAATTATTAGATTCTTCGATTATCGAAATCCATGAAATAAAAAGTGGTGTAAATTGTAAATTTTAGTAGTACAGATAATCTAAATTTTGTCAAAATATGACTATAATTAATATGATTTTTAAAATTTTTCAATGAGTCATAAATGTAAATTACGTAACATAGATGTATGTATTATAGTACTTATATTGTGTAAAATAATGGATGTAAATAATTTTATAGACCGGTGGAATATGGGGATATTGAGATATAAAGGTAAGCTATAATGTAGCCATGTATTTATAATACAATATCAGCAAAATCTGTTTGATAAACATTGTGATAGACTGATAGTATAATGTAAACAAAACAAATACAAGTCAACATTATCAAGCATATGTACATTATATTCATATAATGACAAGATAATAAATTGTATAATATGATATAAATAATAATATATAACATAAATAACAATGTTCAAACTAAATTCGATGTTAGCTAACTCAGAATTTATTCGGCTCAAATTTACGTATATACCCGATAAAGTTCGAGCATGAGGGCCGACACGAGACCCATCGGTCCGACCGGCTCACGAGCTAGTCAAACCGGCCGAGCTGAGCCGAGCCCGGCCCATCCGGGCGAGATAGCGAATGGACTCGTCGGATCGTCACCGCTTGTCCCCAAACGCTCTTCCGCTTCTCCCCTCTCCCCTCACGCCGCTGGCCGACTCTCTCGACGCGCTTTGAGCCCTAGCTTCGAGGGTATCGATAAAGTTGATTTCTACTATTTCGCTCTGTTCGGATCTATTGCTCTTCGTTCTCACTATCTTTTCCTCGATTTTGCACGGATCACAGTGTTTTTTTTCTGTAGGTTCTGCGATGAAAGGGGGCAAGGCAAAGGCGGAGACTAAGAAGAGCGATGGCAGGCGAGTCGTTTTGGTTTTGTGTTGTTTTTTTTTTTTGGCTATCTAACGCTGGATTTAGTTGTGATCGTTTTATTACGATGTTCTGTTACTTGTATCCTAGCGGATTTCGATCGTCTTGCTTGATAACTGGGTCTGGATGATTTTTGTTTGATTTGATGATGCTTATGTCGCTTTTAGACTCTCTGTGAAGAGGAAGGCCGCAGAAAAGGCCCCTAAGAAGCAGGGAAAGAAGGCAGGCAAGGATCCCAACATGCCAAAGAGGCCTTCTAGTGCTTTCTTCGTCTTCATGTATGCTCCCATTTGATCGTACAAAATCCTTTCTGTTTTATTCTCTACTTGTGACTTTAATTTTCATTTGTCTGTGTCTGATTTATTTCTGATTTTTGTTTGATGTTTGCGATGTAGGGAGGAATTTAGAAAGCAGTTCCGAGAGAAGAACCCTAACAATAAATCCGTTGCCGCTGTGAGCTTTAGTAACATATTCCAAATATTATGTCCACTCATGCACTGTTGTATTTTTGTTGTTGATTTTGTTCGTCTAAAAATATTTTGTAGGTCGGCAAGGCTGGAGGTGCTAAATGGAAGAGCATGTCTGAAGCCGTAAGAAAGAATTATTAACCCATAATATCTTCAGCTACATGTTGCCGATGTTTAAATCTAAATTTCTAACAATTTATTATAGGAGAAAGCTCCTTACGTCAACAAAGCGAACAAGAGGAAGACTGAGTTTCAGAAAGCTATGGCAGACTACGAGAAGAAGAAGGTGAGCACCATATTTTCTTGAAAGTTTGCCCTATGTATTGGAAGACAGTGATTATCAAACGAGTATTAACTTCTTCTTAAATCAAACTGATTTATCTTCTTCATTCAATCCTAATGTGACAGGATGCTGGGAGCAACAGCGCTGAAGAGGAGAATGAATCTGACAGGTCAAAGTCTGAGGTCCATGACGAAGATGATGATGAGGGAAGCGAAGAGGTAAATTCAAAACTTTAAGCCATATCTTTCTTCTGATAGACATTTGGTTGCATATCGGATTGCATCTAATTTTACTTTTACTTGCAGGAGGAAGACGAGGATTAGATTCTGTAGCTCTGGCTAGGCCATAATAGGTTATGTAATTTGCATCCTCTGAACACCGATCAATGTTGGGTCGTGCATGCCAATGGAAGATGAACTATCATTACTTGTTGCCAACTGCTATGGAACACATGATTGTCTTATTACTTCGTTTTTTCCTGCTCTTATCTTCTTACCTCAATCTTCCCATCCCCGTTTTTCCCTTCTTTGCCTTCTCCACTGTTCTCATATTTCTCTTCCCGTCTGTACTTCACGCATGTGTTCCCCCTTCCTCTCTTTCCCTTTTTTTGTTTCCTCTTGGAACATCTTGCTCGATTTTTTTTCTACTGCAGGTCCCAATCTTTGGTTTGCCTTAGGGTTGGCTTGTTATGGTGCTTGTTGCTGTGTGTTTATGATTTTAGAGATCAGCATCTGGCTTACCGTGGTTTTTCCCAATGTGTAATATTTCAGTATTGGGTTGATGTTTGTTCTTCGTCAGCTAGTCTGTTAACCGAAGGTTGTTTATTGGATGCTACTTTTCCTCTGATACAAGACTGTAAGTAGACCTCGATAAATGAGGAGTTTATTAATTTATCTGAATTTCTATCTCTGGTGTATCTGGATATGAAAGATATCTATTTATTTAGGTCTTAAATTTTTTTGCCCGGCTTTTCAAAAAGTGTATTGGATAAATTTTTTTCATTTATACAAATGTGGATAATCATATATCTTTCTCTTTCCATGTGGGATGTTTCTCTGTATGAAAATATGTTCCTCTCTATCACTTATCAATTTATAATTGCTTCTTTTTTGTCCATTGTTGGATGTTTGATCCTGCCGTATGTTACCAATGGCTGATGCTTCGTGCTTGCTTTTTATTGTCTCTATTTGATTGTTGTTTGGTTTTCGCCTTTGAGTTAGTTGTTCACCAATATTGTGTCCTCTATGATAAAAATGAACGACATGGTCCTTTGGATCATGGTTATGTTGTGCTTTCTTTTTATTGTATCCATTTGATTGTTGTTTGGTTATCGCCTTTGAGTTGTTCACCCATATCAAGCCCTCTACAGTAAAAAGGAATGACACGGTCCTTTGGTTCTTGGTTGTGCTTGTATATATATTCTACTGATCATATTTTTATCTCATAAAGATGTTAAAATTCTTTATGCCATCGATAGTTTTTCTTTTGAGACTAATGCTTCATAGCCATGATTTGTCCACCAGATATGTATAAGTGGCCCCCCGGCTGCTCACATCCAGAGTCCCCTTATGTTGTCGCAAGAATTGCTGTTCTCTTGTCTTTATAGAAGCTTGTTATAAACTGAATTATATTTTTATGCTGCTTGTTCTGTAGCTATTATCTGGTGGCAAGATACGCACGATTGCCTACTTGTTTACTAGTTAAAGAGGCCCTTATTATAACCAGATGTCGTCTGCCCCGTTGTTTTTGCAGTCTTCTCATGACTCGTCCAAATAATTTTGGCGATATCTATTGTTCATCTATTCCGTAAATTTTGTTTCCAACTACGTTCTGCTTTATGCCTGAATTATTTGCCAAATTCGGTAAATGCTTCGCTCTTGCAATTGACCTCAATACCTCATTGGGTAAGTCTGATGGTGAAAATGGACATCGCTTTATTTTTTTTACGCATCACTTTAGCATGCTGGTCCTGTCGTAACATATTCCTTATGTGGACCGGCCGGTTTGAAACCATTAATGCACACCCCTATTCAGCAGCAACTAGTTCAGAACGCAGGCATGATGAGAGAAATTTTGAACTTGCCTGCTGTGCAAAATCTCGTGAGTGATCCATATCTTTTGTGGAGCTTGATCATTTGCAATCCCGTTCTGAGGGTATCATAGTCCAAAATCCTGAACTTGGTAACATCTTTAATGATCCAAGCGTTCTTCGCCAGACACTGGAGGCTGCAAGCAACACGGAACTTAACAGGGAGATGGTGCGAAACACAGACAGGGCAAGAAGCAACATTGAATCTTCTCTAGAAAGTTTAACTTGTTTAGGCACGTGCATGAGAATGTTTCGTAGGCATATCCTCTTATTTGATCTAAAGTGGTATAGCTCTTCTTGTTCATGGCCCTATCCAATCGTTTTCTTGGACACCAAATCTTGTATCACAAAATGTGTCGTTAAGAAAGTTACGCTACAATCTGCGCACGTTGCAACATTTTATGGTATAATTTCAATGAAATATATATATTATAAGGTACATCGCCTCGTGTTTACCTGCAGAAGAGAACTAAAAAATAACGACGCTTCAAAAAATCGGGGAGCCGGCCGGGAAAACGAAGAGCAATCGGGACATTCTTATCCAAATCTCCAAACAATTATGTATGTCCATGAGCTCCAATAGATTTTTCTATCTCTCTGCTTCTTAAAATCTTGGCCGTACTCTTACCTAGAAAACCAACAAAAATTAACATTTTTAAATCGATCTTATATCTAGATGTTTCTAGTTTCTACTTTGACTTGGAACTTATTTTGTTAAAACACATGTATGTATTATCACGTATACCCCCCCGCCCAGCTTTTAGTCATTCAAGTTACGACTAGACCCGAGATATTAATCGTTCGGTTCGTTCCAATAATTGACTAAACCGAAGTGATCGGCCGGAGACCGGGTCGTTCCTTTCTCGGTCAACCAGAACATCATCGTCGGCCCAAGGCGGCGGCGTTGACCTCGTCGGTCCGACCGGCCATCTTTCCGGCAAATTCCAGGCACCTCCGGAAGCGAAGAGGAGGACGCAGGCAGAGCCAAGAAGGCTCTCCCCTCCTTCAATATAATGACGTAAATGCCGCGTCGGGACCTTCTCCACCGTAACGCGGTGGTCAGTCGGCGGGCGGCGACCCGGTTCGAACCCCCGTCGCAGCCCCACACGGTGACGACGGCACGCCTAGAAAGATCGTAGCTTTCTTCCTCTTCTTCCCATATAAAAGAGTCCGCCGCCCTCCCTCTATCTCCGCCACCAAGAAAAGCAAGCTGCTCGTCGCTCCGAACCAGCGGGGGAAAAAAATTACCATCTTTGCGGAAGCTCTCGGCACGCCCTCGTCTCCGATTCGCTTCTTCTCTCCTTCCAGCAGGCTCCATCGATCTCGGTTCTCTCGGGGGGGGCGGGCGACGATGGACTTCCTCCTGTCCATGTCGATCTTCACCTCCGCCGCCGACGTCTCCCGCGAGGGGTGCAAGGCGCGGGAGTGGATGAGGGCGTGGGTCGCCACCGGGGAGGACAAGAAGGGCGGCGCGGTGGCGCCGCCGCAGCCGCCGGAGGAGACGCGACGGATCAAGAGCAAGCAGGCGGCGCCGTGGTTCGCGCCGGAATTCGACGGCCTCAACTGCTTCGAGACCTTCGTCTCCCACTGAGCTCTTTTCCGGATCCTCCCATCTCTCTCCGGCGGCGGTGGCGATTCTCCTCCGCTGGATTGACTCGTCTGTAACTCGGATTAACGAACGCTCTTGAATTTATCAGCTAAAGATTACTATTCATTTGTAGGTAAAACACCTGTTCATTTCTGAAACTTGTGGATGAAGAAATATCATCGCATATATATATCGCATGGGTTAACTAGATCCCATCTTGTTGTATCAACCTTGTCGACTTGTAATCAAAGGTTGAAGTTTTACATGCATAATTTTAACCTGCACGGCCTCTCTTGTTTGATTGGCCGTCATGCATTTCAATTGTCGGCCGGCTGTAGTCTGGTTGGCATATCTCTCGTGATCCGGTGTGCAGAGACTGGGTTAGAGCGCCGCTAGAGCTCAACTTCCTCTGGGGAAGTGGGGGAAGGTACTGATGGAGATCGAGCAGTGAGACTCGATCCTGCATCGCGCCACGCAGTGCGGCGTGGAGTTTGACGGTTCGACCGGGTGACCAAAAAAAGAAAAGAAAAAGTTAGGCATTTCAATTTGTTTGGTAAGATGCCTGACTTGTGATTTTTTTTCTTTGGAGCGTTTAGAGTTTAGGATTTAAGATTTAGGGTCAGATTTTTAGACCGTATGATAAAGTATACAAACTGATATGTGAATGTGACTCTTAGTACTTAAAAAAATTATTAAAATTTAAGAGATTTGTTATAACGAAGGAAGATGAGGTTGAGAGCTAGAAGTGAGTCGGTTGGGCCTAAATCGATCTAGGTTAGCCAGAGTTGAGACCCGGGTCGGGACTTGGGTCGGCGGGGATCAGAATAAAAAATAATAAAATAATAATTTAAAAACATCTATAGGTCGGGATCGGGTTGGTTGACCCAAAAGCCGACTGAGTTGAGACCAGGTCGAGATTCGGATTCCAATCAGACATTTCATGGTTTTAACTTTTATACTTTTTTAAAAAAATAAGATAATTAATATTTTCTTACGAAGGAAAAGATTTGAGATGAATTCATATATTTAAATTAAGTCAAAGCAAATATCACGTACGATAAAATGTCCAAATCTTTGAATTTTTCAAGAATGTAGAATTTTCAAACCAATCAATAAAATATATAAGTAGAACACTATTTTTTAAAATCATTATGTTTTAAGTGAATTATTATAATTTTCTTTCTAAAAAGTGAGACAATTAGTTTTTCCTGAATCAAAAGATTAGAAATGAAGTAAAAACTTTAGATATCTAAATGAGGTCCAAATAAACATCATATTAGGAGGCTAATATTTGATGTATCCACGTCTCGTGACCATTAGAATATCTGATATTTCTTAACCATGCATGATATATATATCTGACATATTTGTGTTATCAATTGTATTATTATTAAAGAATTCTTAAATGAAGAGTAAACTTATGAGGTGTTGTGTTGGATGACAAATAATTTTTTGTAACAAAAATATTTTTATAAAAAAATGTTATGACAAGTATCATAACAATCTAAACAAAGGTGATACTTTCTTTCCTTTTTCTCTGTGACACCCCACCTTTCATTGTTATACATAGTCCCACCTCTTTTGTCATCATATCTCACTAAAATAGATAATTTTTATTTTAAATTTATTTTAATAGAGTATCTTATTATACATATAAAATTTATTATGCAACTAATCGTAGCATTATAGGGTGTTTGATTAGATCATAAATTTTTATACATTTTTATGATAACAAGTCGTAGTCAACCAACCATATAAGATTGATGATGTGCCAAAAAAGTGTATGAATCATATATGATCAAAAGAGCTTGAGATCACAAAAATAAAAAAAGTTTCGGATCTTTTTATCTAATAAAAATATTTTTAAAAATATAATTTTTTAATAGTTACATAACACTGTTCTTGATAAACTTTGTCATAAAAACATAAATTCTTGACAAAAACTCCAACAAAACATCACATTTGGGGGGTTGCAAGCATAATTCGAGATTTTGATTCAAATTTGCTACATATTAACGAATCGAGAACATATTTTTGGATCTCGTAAATTATCAGAATAAAATTTAAAATAGTCAACTCAATTTGGCATCTTTAAAAATTAACATCGTAATAAATAAAAATACATAATCATTTAAAATACTGATTACAAGTTAAAAATAAAAATAAAAATTTCGATACAGTATATTAAAAAATAATAATATAATATTTATTTACTATTTTTGATAAAAAGAATAATTAATATAAAATTTAGAAACTATCAGATTTTTTGGATTTCTGACGACAGAATTAGAAATTAAAATCCAAATATCAAAATTAATAGAAATTAAAATCTAAATCGCTTCACCTATGTCGGCATATGAATCCGAAACTAAAATCAGACAAGACCGCTGCCAAATCCGACCGATTTGCAGTCCTAAGCTCATCGAGTTCGATTTTTCTTTTCCATTTACGCAGTCACGGATTCCTATCAGGGGATCTTTGATATGTCCATGAAATTTAGATCATCTCAATTTTTCGAAAAAAAATACTTTCCACCTTTAATAAAAAAAGATCACGATGTTAACTACTTAAGTGATGAATAGTGAATTATTAAAACGTTGATAACGATTCCACTCATCGATAATGAATTAATGAGTTAATAAATCGTTATTGAACTGTTTTCGACGTTTTACAAATTCACTGTCGAATGTAATATAATTCGTTGTCGACGGATAATGAGTTAACAACACGTTGATAACAGTTCAATCATTTTTAATAACGATTCACTGGACTTATTATTTGAACCACCGTTCAAATGATCTGAGTCATGATTAATTTTGATCGAGAACTGAAGACACCCGAAGACTCAGATGATCCGAACTCAAGCCCACGGCGTACCGGCGGGTCATGGCGTTGTCGGCCCCTTCGGAGCTTTACGACTACGATGCCGGCCGAAGACGACCCCGTCGAACGCCCAGCGCCGCGGCCTCCGCCCGACCGGCGGCCGTCCTCCGCCGCCACGCGACGCGACAAAGTAGGCTTCCGGCGTGGTTCTTTGACTTGCACGGCACGGCAGCCGCCGCCGTGCCGAGTTCGAAGACCGCGCACGTTCCACCGAGTTCGGCCGTCCCCCACCTTCGGCCTCACGCCGGTCGGAATCTTCCTGCCGTCTCTCCCGCTGCCGGCATAGAAAGCCGGAGTCTTTTTCCCCGCTGTATCTATGAAAGGGTGGGAAACTGGGAAACCTCCCTCCCTCCACCGCCTCGGCTCCACCGGCAGAACGCTCCTCTTTTACGGCCCTGCTCTCTCTCTCTCTCTCATAGCCAGCGTTTCTTTGAGCTTTTGGGCGATGGAGTCCATCTGGTCGATGTCTTTCTTCGGCTCCGCCGCCGAGTTCTCCGGGGAGACCGGGAAGGCGCAGGAGGGGGCGAAGGCGCGGGTCTCAAACGACGCCGGCGGCGGCAACGGCTCGGCGACGGCGGCGGAGGGGCGCACGGTGAAGGCGCCGCAGGAGAAGCGGCGGCGGCGAGGGGCGCCGCGGTTCGCGCCGGAGTTCGACGGGGTCAACCTCTTCGAGACCATCGTCTCCCGCTGATTCGCCGCCGGCGCCGGACGGGAAGCGTAATTACTGGCATTAATTAATTTGTAAAATATCGCCGTTTTATATATTTCAAATTCATATTTATCACAGATTTATCGGTGGACGTGAAGTTCTCTCACTCTTTTAGGGAAGATCATCGTTTGATTCAGATTGTGTCAGAAATTTTCGTCGAAGACCTTCATAAGCTCGTGTTTATGAGCTTGGGAGGATTTTAGGAGATTTTTTGGGCACATGCCTTCATCTCTATTTTTCAAAATCTACCTTTTTATACTGAGGTGCTATATATGGGAATAACTCAGAGATAATAAACCTGAATTATCTTTAAAATTTAGGAGATAACTCAAATTTATCTCCAAATTTTCAATGATGCCAAACATATCCTCAAAGTGCGTAACCAAAAATATGATATACTTTTTATTCAAAAAATGCATTCTTAATCATCTTCTTATACGCCGTATGATATCATCGCCGTCGACATCCGCCATGCTCTTCAACTATTATTCTCGCTCATTTTATGTCTGTATCAGACTAATAATAGCTAAATTAAAACTACATTATGTTTTAAAAGTGATTTTCTTCTTAAAAAAAGAGAGGGTTTCACCTCTTTCTTTTTTATTGTGGTCCTCCACTTTGTTTGGTCATGTGTGGTAGTTACTCTTTTTTGTAATCACTTCCCTCCAAACATGATAATTTTATGCCATGAGTTGGTTCACTTTTTATTTTAATATAATTTTTTATCATGAAAGTGTACAAAAAATTATCACGCAACCAAACACCCCATAAATTAAATTTAATTCTGGTAAAAAAATACGCAGCGGCCTTGGACTTAGATCGAGATTATTTTTGGCGCTTAAGGGCATGACTGGATTTAGATTTAAATTACTTTGGTTTGATCTAGTTTAATTTTTTTGAAAAAAAAAAACTGAATCAAACCATGAATTATATCCTTGACCGAAGTATTATCTAAACTTCAGCTTACATTTGGTTGGAATTGTGAGAGAGATATTTCCGTCAAAATTCTCAAAAACTCATGATCATGGATTTAGAGAAACTCTTTTTTTCTTTATCTCTATGCACGGAAGTTTAAAAAAATATATATCGGATTTCCCGTGTTGCACTCCTCTCGAGGGTTTTGTTTGATTTGGATTGCGTATCGGACACCTCCGTCAGATCTTCAAAAATTTATATCCAGAAAATCTTTTTCTCTGTCGACACGTTTCTGTTAAAAATCTTTTTCTCTTTTAAGGCGATCTTATATCAAGATGTTTTTCTAGTTTCGTCGACATTAGCATTTCTACCAACATATCGAATATTCGTTCGTTACAACAGCACCTATTTTCACGTACACCTCACAAATATCATGTCACGACCCGGATTTCAACCTGCACAACGGAAAACAATTCGGCGACGTAACCGGGGAAACAACCCCCAAAAGCACATCGGTTTGGAAAAAAAAACTCGAAGACACGGGTCCCAGTTCATAATTCTAACACTATTCAATCATCTCAAATCACGTAATAAAATTTCAATCCAAGTAATCCTATACCGGTCTAAATTGCATAATAACCAGATTTCAAATCCTTCATTAGAGTCCATACCACCAAGCTTCTGCTCGCGCTAAACTCGATATCACCGAAAAAAAATATAATAGAGATTGGAGTGAGTCATAACGACTCGGTAGACATCCCATCATCCACCAAATTGGGTAGCCAAAGACCACTAACATGATACATATACATTACACAACCTGCACTTGATATATACCATATAAAACTAAACAATATATATATGAAAGTTGGCATTCCACAAATTTTTAGACATACAACCATAACCAACCCACAACTAAGACCAAAGAGGGCTTCTCACAAATATAAAGTATGAGGAAGAGGTTATGCAATGCAACACTAACTAAAGGACATACCATGCATATCATACAAAACATGTATGCTTAAATGAACTAATGAACACTACATAAATATTAACACCGATACCACTCTACAATGCATCTATCCACTACATGAAACATCAGGCGATTTTCATTTTTCGCAAGGAAAACGTCGTCTTGCGATCTCGACGAGCTATGACCGGATCTACCATATATAGAGTAATTGTATAGCTAAGCTAAATCCCGTAGTGCACCTGGCGGGTGTGGCACTTAGGATAACCCGCGGGATCCGGGATCGAAGGATGCACCGAACGGTTCTAAGCTCCGCTGCCCACGGACACGACTACTAGTCCAAGTATAGCTCGGTCTCATTAAATTTCTTTAATGCACACATGCATCACAATGCATCTCATACTATGCAATGATCAATCTCATACAATATGAAACAAATTTGCGATGACAAACTATCACATTTAAAATGAAGACCCTACCACCATGATAGCCAATAGACAAGCTAGTAAACCAAGCATTTTCACAACCCAACAAAAGACACACATAGACATGATACTTGACGCTAAATGCTACTAGCACTCTATCTATCATGATTAAACAAAACGACATTCTATACATAAGCATGCTATGCCAACATCGACATGACGTAGACCCCTAATATAACCACAATATGAAAGATTGATGGTGTTGCAAGAAAATGCAGATTTAATAATTAAATCGGATTCTCTCTAATTTGATTAACCTACCACATTAAGCACGATATAAATCAAAGACTAAGAGAACTAATCATAATCCATAGGGTTGACAATTAATAATCAAGGTTTACCACATATCGTGCAAGAATAAAATCAATTAACTATGATAGAGCTAATTATACGATCATCACTAATTGACTTGCAAATACATGCTAAATAAATCGAAATAGACAACTAAAGATAACTTCACACATCTATCTATTTGATTATTACCTACAAGTCATGATAATATTTTCAATAGAAATTTAGTGATAATAGACATGTCCGGGATGCCTACCGGGATGGAGTCGACAATTTTGGATCCGAGATTAGCACGTGCCTTGACCGGTTAATAAAGATTCCACTCCTCAATCTAAGCTAGCTGCAAACAAATAATAATATAGAAGAATATAACACAATTTGATAGCTTAGGAGAAAGAGAGAGTGAGGGGAAAATAAAAGAATACCCGGATTGAGCGGGGGGACAGAGTCGACGCACCGCCGCTGGTGCCGCGTGGGAGGGTGCTAGTGTGCTGAGGGAAGCAGGATTTGAAGGGGGGTTCAAAGGCACCGCGGCCGCTGGTCGGCTGAGGGTAGAACCGAGGGGGTCGAGGGCGAGTGGGGCGGCGGGGCCGCTGCACGTGGGCGGTAGGGGCTGGGCGGCCGCGCGGCGGGAGACTAGGCGGCCAGGGGGTGGGCGCGGGGGCCCCGAGGTGGCTGGGGGGGGCTGCTGGGCAGCCCAGTGCCATCAACGCGCTGGTCAGCGCCAAGAGGGGGGGATGGCTGCAGGCTGCAGCCGCTGGCGCATCCGCGCGCGCGAGGGGCAGCGCCGCGGCGCTGGTCCGCGCGGGGGAACACGCTCGGAGGAGGGGGGAGCTGCTGCGTCGCCGCAGCTGCCGCGTCCACGCGGGCGGCCGAGCGAGGGAGAGCCGGGGTGCCGCAGTTCGCGCGCAGGGGGCGGGCAGAAACGGCGCCGGTCGAGCAGGGGGGCTGGACTCCGCGTAGGCACACGGGAGGGAGGTGCCGCAAGCGAGAACCGAGAGAGGGAGGGAGGAAATGGAGCGGCTAGGGCACAAAATGGGGGTTTCGACGGGGGTAAAATTTGGGAAAAGGAGGGGCAAAAGGGGAAGGGGGAGAATGATATATAATATTAAAAAAAATCAGATATTACATATCAACTTTTATAATCAACTTGTCATATTTTCTAGTCAATGAACCTGAATACCCTTTTATTTACTTTACGTCCTTTTTGATAACATCGCTAAGTATTTCCATCACCATCAACTTTAAAATTATATCGATAAGAATTATTAAGAAATACTTGATTAATTGTATCGATTTTAAAAGTTATAGTGCAAACAAAACATATTACATGATAAAAATGTCGACTTATATTAATTTTGATATTGATACTCAACATTTGAAAATATCAATATCAATATTAGTATAGTACCAAAAATGAAATTCTAACCATACACGGCATTAACCTCCAAGAGCTCTCTCTCTGCCTATAGTCAAGAGTAAAAGTAGAGCTTCTGAATCTAGCGCTTTCAAGTTTTAACTAGTTTGAATATTTAGGGATATAATCGCAATACTTTACTCTCACGGGTGTCTACACCGATCAGGGGTGTAAATGAAATTTGATATTTTGAAATTTAGATTGAATTGCGATAAAAATTAACGAATTTAAAAATTATTTTTGTATCGTATAAGTTATCAGAACTGAAATCGAATGTTTCGATAGTTTATCGAAATCGGAATCGGAATGAGGTGATTTTATTTTTATTTATTTAATTTCAATAAGTAATAAATAAAAATATTTTAAATAAAATCAAATAAATTATAAATTGTGATATATAAATTAATAAAAATAATAAAAATACAGTTAAAAATATTATATCAAAATTTTAGTAATTATATATAAATTATTAACTTAATTTTAAATAAAAATTAATATTTAATATCAAAATTAAAAATTATCATATTAAAATTATAATTAATTTTAAAAATTATCGAAACCAAAATTGAAATAAAAAACATGGTGTAATTGATTTCCGCCCGCTGGTGCCCGGTTTTTTCGAGGGCTACATGTGCAAATACAATATCGGTTAGGGTATGTATATTATATCTGTAAAGGCGCCTGAAAAAAAAGAAATCTCATCCCGCCACACGGACGACGAAGATGGAGACACGTCATTGCTTTTCTTTCTCGAGGAAGCGATTTCTTACGCGCCGGCGGTGCGCTCACCCACCGGCTTCTAGAACTCTCGTATGCACCGCACCTTCCCCAGGTCTGCCGCGGCTCGCCGTGTCCGCCACGCAACCCCACGCGGCGCGCCGAAAGCACATCCAGGCCGCCGCCGCCTTCCCCACGCGCGGCGGGAAAGCAGCGGCCGAAAGCTCTCGGGCCTCTCCGCCAGCCTCCGTATAAGAGGCCGTCCACCGCACAAGGCGTTGTTGCATCACCGGCAAGCTCGGGCAGCAAGCCGCCACTCCCTCTGCTCTCCTCCGTCCGCCTCCGCCCCCGATCTCTCCCCGATCCTCATCGGTTTCTCGGCGATGGACTTCCTCTTCGCCATGTCCGTCTTCAGCTCCGCCGCCGACGGCGCGTACGAGAAGGGGAAGGCGCAGGAGTGGATGAGGGCGTGGGTCGACAGGGACGACGACGGAGCGGCGTCGCTGCGGGCGAAGCCGCGGCCGCGGCAGGACGAGCCGCCGGCGTCGCAGGGGAGGAAGAAGGAGGAGGAGCGGCTGCAGCGGCGTAGGCGGGGGTTCGCGCCGGAATTCGACGGGATCAACTGCTTCGAGACGTTCGTCGCCCACTGAATCGATCCCGATCGGGCGAGTGGATCGCCGGAGATCCCTGAATCGTCTCGGCTCCTATCGATCGGATGTCGCTAACTGATATTTTTCCAGAGATGTATTGTTGATCGAACTACACGATCTTCTTGTTCGATTTTAAGGAGGGAAGAAGCATCATGCGGTTCTGCCATGACTGTAAAAATCTGTCTCTTGGCTGCTCTGCGATCCTCCTCCGGACAGATTTTTTATTTTTTTGTGGGATGTCTGGTTGAATTAGAAATTAAGATGGTACTACAAACTTGTGACCATTGTTATAAAAATATCTTTTATATAAAATTTTTTCTTTAAAAACAGAGATGAGGATGTTTTTCTCCTTGTGGTCCTAATTTTTTTTAGGTATACATGATCTACAGTCCTTCTATCGTTATATGTCATGTAATTTTACCTTTTTTAAATTCTATCTTAATAAGCTTTTAGGAAACCATATAAAAATTATTATGCAACCGTACACATCCTATTATCGAACATCTGATTCGATTGTCTGACCAAAAAAAAAAAACATCTGATTCGATTGGAAGTTGTGCACTCTGAGTATCTCGAAAGATTAAGATTATATTTGGTTCAGGCTTTTGAAGAGAGAACAGCATACTAATTGGAAAAAATATAATTTTTTTTATTGAAAGACAATGTCACGCTCGGTTAGAGTATAAAAACGATGTTGTATTAATTTTTACCATTTACAGAGGATAGAGTAACGATTAAAAGAATAATACAGGTTTGGGATACAATCAATATTTTATTTACACTACACATTTTAAATTCGACTTTCACAGTCGTCGAACACCTCATGATAGTCTATATTAACAACAATTTTAAGTTACTGGTGTTAAACGTATATAATGTTGTTACCAAATGGAAAATAAAGTTAACAAATAAATGAATATGTTAGACTAATTAAGAATTTTTCTTATCATAAGATTGCAAGGCGGGAAGGAGGTGTAGCGGCGTAGCGCCTTGAGAAGCGGAAGAAGAGAAAAGACCCTTGACAACCGTGGAATGGGGAAGAGCCGGGCGGAGACCGATGGATTTCGGTCCAAGGAGGGTTGGGTCGGGGGTCGCGACCGGGTCGCGGGACCCCCAGGTCGACCGGGTCATGACCCTAATTTGTAATTATTATTTTTTTGAAAAATTCAAAAAAAAAGAAAAATGCGAAAAAAATCTGAAAAAATACAAAAAAATTGGATAAATTAAATGACATGATTTAAATAAATAATGCATCAATTTTATTCCAACATGATGTGTTGTACACTTTGTAAGTAGTTGATGTACTCTCCCCATATCATTTGGGTTGATGAGAGTGGGGGGTGGGAGTAAGAAAAATTTGAGCAATGAAAGTAATGAGAGCACAAATGAGAGGTTGAGAGTGAGAGTGTGGGTGTGGGAGTAAGGAGAGCCCCTTGGGGGCTTTAAATAGCCCCCAAGGGGCTGAATGGGGGGGCTGCGCCCCCCCAAGACCGTTGGCAACGGTCTCAAGACCGTTGCCAACGGTCTGGCAACGGTCAAGTGACCGTTGCCAGACCGGGTCGCGCGACTCGCGCGACCCGGCCACGACTCCGCGACCCGGCCGGGGGAGTCGCCCCGACTGGGTCGCGATCGGGCCGGTCGGGCCTAAACCCGACCGGGTCGGGGTCGGGTCCCGGCATTCCATGTTTCGGTCAATACCGTATCCAACAGCAAATATTTTAAGAAAAGCAACGGCAGCATAACGAATTTATACATCTTTCTGAGATGAAAGCATGGTCGGTGAGTGGAATACGTATACAAACACAACCAAGAACCAAAGGGCCATGTCATTCCTTATTACCGTAGAGGACTTTATATCGGTGAACAACTCAATGGTAGAGAACCAAACAACAGCAATCAAATAGACCATAACAAGCAAGCACAACAAAACCAAGAACCCGAAGGAGTGAAGGACCATGCCATATTGCCATTCCTTCTTTGCTTACCGTAAAGGGGGCTTGGTATCGGTGAACAACCAACTCAAAGACGAGAACCAAACAGCAGTCAAACAGCGACAATAAAAAAAGGCAAGAACGCAGCATCAGCGATTGGTTACATACAGCTGGATCAAGCATCCAACAATGGGCAAAAAAGAAGCGATTTGAAATTGAGAAAGTTTCCTTTTTTTTTTACATTACATTGCTAATAATTAATACCCACAGATGGCAGAATGTTGGACCAGGGAAGACACAGAGGAGAACATCAAAAAACAAAGGGAAAAACAAGTGAAGATACTTCATCCTCCATTGGCATGGCATGGCATGCACGACCCGACATCGACCGGCGTTGAGAGGATGCAAATTACATAACCTATGATTGCCTAGCCAAAAGAGCTACACAATCTATTCCTCGTCCTCCTCCTGCGAGTAAAAGTTGATGCAATCAGATAGTCAAGCAAATAGTTGTCGGAAGAACGAGAAGCCTCAAAAGTTTTGAATTTACCTCTTTTCGCTTCCCTCCTCGTCATCTTCGTCGTGGACCTCGGGCTTGGACCTGTCAGATTTGTTCTCCTCTTCGGCGCTGTTGCTCCCGGCATCCTGTCACATTAGGATTGAATGAAGAAGATTAATCAGTTGGACTTAAGAAGTCGATGCACATATGAGAATTACTGCTTTCCAATATATAGGGCAAGCTTGAAAGAAAGTATGACGCTTAGCTTACATTCTTCTTCTCGTAGTCCGTCATAGTTTTCTGAAACTCAGTCTTCCTCTTGTTGGCTTTATTAACGTAAGGAGCTTTCTCCCGTGATTTGTTGAGAATTTAGATTTAAACAAAGACAGCATATAATAACATATATAGCGCCCAGTCGCCCCCTCCGCTGTCGACCCCCCCCGGTTCTGCCTTGGCCGCCCAGCCCCCCGGGTCACCTATCTCCCGCCAGCGGCCAGCCGCCCCCTCCGCCCCCCTGGCGTGCGCCACCTTGCACAGCGCAGCTCCCCCCCCCCCCCCCCCCCCCGGATATTTCTCTCTCTCTCTCTCTTTTCCCTCTCGCGCAGCTCCCTCCCTCCGCCAGATTTCTCTCTCTTTCTCTTCCTATTTTCTCTCTCTCGTGTGAAGCTCTCTCCCCCTCCCCGGATTTCTCTCTCTCGGTTTATCCTGCGCGAATCCCCCCTCCGCGGCGCCTCCCCCCTGCGTGCGTGGCCTCGCGCCCAGCTGCCTGCTGCAGCTGCGTCAGTTTTGGCAGCTGACGAGGCGTCCGCGCTGGGCGATGGTGGGGCCAGCCCATCCAATGTGGGTCCCACGAGGATTTTGCAGACACTGGATTAACTGGCGAATGACCGCGGAGCCTGCCGGGTGACCCCTTCACTGATCGGAGTTCGAATCGCCTCGGGCGCTATCACGCGGATCGCTCACGCTGCCGTCCTTCGCGAGTTTGTTCTCCCATCCTCGCTGGCCCTTCTCATTCCCCACCATCTTCCTCCCCTCTCCTGCTCTCCATCACTCTAGTGGCCGACTCTCTGAACTCGGGGCGAACCCTAGCTCCAAGGTCATCGGCAATGTGGTTTATATGATTTTGCTGCGGCTCGGCACGATTGCTCTTCGTTTTCCCAGCCTTTTCTCCGATTTTTGACGGTCGAACCGTTTTTTCTGTAGGTGTTGGGGGCAAGGCAAGGGCGGAGACTAAGAAGGGCGATGGCAGGTGAGTAGTTTTGGTTTTGTGTTGGTTTCTTTTTCCATCGAACGCTGGATTTACAAAATCTCATGTCAACCATATTGGAGAGATTTTCCTGACACAGGTTTTATATGTCTATCTCATTTCAATTCTCAAAATGTTTCTTTTTATTTTCAAGCATAGAAACCAATATGAATATGTTGCATTTAGTTAAGACTTTGAGTTGTCGGATATTTCTTACAAAATTCTTCTCTCAAAATTCCTATAAAACGTCACCTTAACTTTATTTCATTTACATGTATATTGATCTCTTTTATTTATACTCTATCACTCTTCCTGGTCTTGCATCTCTCCTCCAGCATTCACTGAACTCCGGCGTCAAGCATCCCAGCCACTGTTCTAGAGAATTTCAAGGCCTCCTGCATGCCCCGTTTTCCACACGTACACCTAGCTGTTCGCAGTGTCCAAGGATCTGCATTGCAGACTGGCTGCCGTTATAGCAGCCTCCGCCTCAACGGTCCATAAGTTCTATGGAAAGGGAAGAAGCTGCTACTTGTTCAACTTGGGCATGATGAGAACATGGTCCTCATTTACCTGTCGGTTGTCTCTGATTTGCTCTATTTCCTCCAATATATCGAACGCATGAATGCACTTTGGAGAAGATCCTGCGAGTATCTGTCAAGAGCATCCCGACTACTTTCATGGCAGTCAGAAATTCTCGCCTTGTGCGAGGAGCGTAGGCTAACAGAAGCTCTCCAGATTCTCTATTCCTGCGAACCTGGATCAGCCACTTCACCAGTTTATTCATCTATCCTGCAACTTTGCATGGATTTGGGGGCTAAGAGAGAAGGCAGGTCACTCCATGAATACCTAAGGAGGCACGGATGCCGTTCAGATATCCATTTGGACACTAAATTTATCATATTCTATGGGAAAAATGGTGATACTGATTCTGCACGTCACTTGTTTGATGACATGTCCGAAAGAAGTGTTGTTTCGTGGACTGCCATGATTTCAGCATATTCACAGAATGGGCAGGCTGAAGAAGCATTTGAGATTTTCACTTCCATGCATGTTTCTGGTTTCAAGGCAAACCAATTCACATATGGGAGTGTACTTAGGGCATGCACAAATTTGCTATGTATGGGAAGAGGAAGACAGGTTCATGGATGCATTGCCAAGAGTAGATTTTCACGAAATATTTTTGTGCAGAGTGCTCTTCTGGACTTGCATGCAAAATGTGGTCAAATCGAAGATGCTTGGAATTTGTTTATGGAGATGGAACAGAAGGATTTGATTACTTGGAACTCAATAATCGGTGGTTATGTTGTTCAAGGTCTTGGAGATGTTGCAGTGGGGCTATTCTGTTCTATGCTTAAAGATGGTATTCACTACAAACATATTTTGTACTTGATAATGCCAAAGCTATAATTGATATTTTGTGTGCTATGAGTTTTATAGCTATAAGAATGTTTAACTCAACATCAATTGCTTTTAATTCTCCAATATGCATCATCAAAGACATCTTTTAGAGAATTTTCTATTATATGCTTTTGTCTAAACATGGCCTGTATACCAATGTTTAAAACTGTCTGGGCAATATGCGGTGATAGACCCCTCTCTTGATTAGGCGGCTGCCCAGGTGGCAAATCTGCCTCCTCAAGTTTGGGATGAGTGGTCATACTACATACACCTGATTATCTCTCCAACAACGAACATACTTCATTGTTATACTTGGAGAATTAGATGCTCTTTATATTTAATAGCCAGACTTAAAAAAATTAGTTTTTTTTTTAAATTACATTCGGAGCAAAATGTTTAGTAATTATCTTAATTTTATACGATGATTTTATGCATGTATTATTTGTTTAAATGTTTATTGTTTGTACAACCATAAGACTTGCAATATTGTGTGGTAATAAATGTTGGACAATAAAGGGAAATCGTGCTTTCAAAATAAGTGATGTTGAATTGAGAATGTGTTGGCACCCAAAAAAATGTCATGACATCCAGAACTGGCAAGTTTTGGGCAAAATACATGAAAGAAAATCGAACAGGCAAGTGTGATCTACTTTTCATCACATTTAGGACCAATGGGCCGAACAGGCCCAATAAGCCTTATTGGGCCCGACCAGCTGGATGATGACTTGATAGCGGTCAGACACCACTATCTTGTCCGTCTAGCTCAAACTTGAGCAACGACGAAGTCGGATCGAAAATACGACTTGAATTTAACAAGTTATGGGTCAAACGGTGAAAACACTCCCGAATGGCCTTTGGTAGGCTTAATGGGCCCAAATAACAAAACAAGTGGGCTCACAGCACTGTACCAGTCAAGACATTTCCAACGGCACCTCACATGTCAAAATCTGGTTTCGGACAGTAAAATGACCGTTTTGCCCTTGTGGGATTCAGGCAATCTGGGGAAGGTCCAAAGAAAAGTGGCACCACCAAAAGGTCTACTTGACTTTCAGATAAACAATGACAGAGTCAGATCGGCAATCCGACCCATATTTGGAAAGTTATGAGGAAAACACTGAAAGTCAATTTTCGAATGGCCTTAATAAGGGCACATCAAGTCCGAAAAACAAAACAAGTGGGTCCATGGGGCTGTACCAGTTGAGGGCTTCGCAACGGTACCCTGAATGTCAGAATCCGATTTCGGATGGTACCCGAACGGTAAAATGACCTCTTTCGCCCTTGGTAGGTTTGGGCAATTCGGGATAGACTCGATAATATCTTGGTACATCATTAAGTCCGCCAAGCTCCATATTGAACAACGTTAAAGTCAGATCAGAGATCTGACTTGTATTCGGCAAGATATGGGCAAAACAATGAAAGTGGACTTCCAGGCGGTCTTTACTGGGCTTGGTGGGCCCAAATGACCAAACCAGTGTGTCAACAGTATTGCCTCGACAGAGAGCTTCGCAACGGTGCCTTGAATGTCAGAATCCGACTCCGGATGAAAAAATGACCGTTTTGCCCTTATTGGGCCCGGACAAATTCAGGCAGGCCCATTAATATCTGGCGTCAGCAAAAAGTCCGCCTGACTTCCAGATGAACAACATCGAAGTTGGATCATCAATCCAATTCATATCCGGAAAGTTATGGACGAAATTTGAAAAATTGCAAAGTCGGCATGCACTCCGAGACAGGGTGGAGCTGTCCAAATAATTTCAGATAGTAAGATCTATGCATGGAAACCAAAGTTCTGGTGCATAGATATTTAATTGTATTTTAAATACAATTTTCAAAATTTTCAAGGGCTGAGATTGCACCGATCGGGAAAATTCACCGAGTCAGTGATCCCTGGATAAATTGAGAATTATCCACCGTTGGATTTAAATCCTTGAGATGGAGATTAAATTAAATGCAGCCGCACCCTCCTCTCGTAACAGCATAGGACCAGGTCAAAAAAGGAGGTTGCCGCACATCATTTCCCACTTCCCCACGTTTCTCTCTCCCACCTCCTCCGTAACGAGAGAGGAGTTATGAGCTGGCGGTTTTTTTCTTTTTCTTAGAGCCCCCGCAGGAGAAGACAGAGAAAGAGGAGGAGGATTTCGGAGGGAGGGGCTACGGAGCCGCGGTCATCTCTCGCCCCCATGGCTGCCAAGTCTCCCGACGGCCTCTATTGCAAATGTCCATAGGAGGAGAAGGGATGATTGGAGCCCCTGATGCTCTCTGCTGCTCCCTACAGCCATCTACATCCCATATGCCTTCCTCCCTGTTGCAGTCATGCCAAGAGGAGGGGGGAAGAAGAGAGTTCGTGCCCTCCGTCGCTGCTATGCCAAGAGGGAGAAAGGAAGAAGACGCCGCTATCATCTCCTCCTCGTACCCCGCGGCAGATGAAGAAGGAGCATATGGCTCCTCCTTATGTGCTGTCAAGGCTTGCAGTCCCCTTCACGTTGCTGTACATGGAGGAACCTGCTACCTGCCGATCCTGCTGCCACCGGTGCTTGCTCCAGTGCATAAAGAAGGAGAAGAACCTGCCATCAGGACCACACATCGGAGGACATCAATAGGCCGCCAGGGTCTGCACATGTCAGGGCCGCCAGGGCCATGTCTGTCAAGACTTTCAAGTTTACTGAGGTTTATTTTGGTCAAATTTCTGAAGGCCGCCAGGGCCCATTTCATCAAGATCCTCAGGGCCACCAAGGCCTAGTTTCTGTCCAGAATCAGCAACGCCACCAGGGCCAATTTCTGTCAAGAGATTTCAAGGCCGCCAGGGCTTCAAGAACTTAAATTGGTCATCAAGGCCTTAAAAAAATAATAATTTTAATCAAATCTGAAATAAAAAAAAAATTAAGAGCTAGCCTATTTCACATAGGTTACCTCAAGGGACGGGCACTCGGGCATGTCCCCGGCGTGTTTGATCCTGGACGGGGAAATGGGCAAGCTCCCATCTTCTACCGATCCTTCCCCCGAAGTAGGGAGTATCAAACTCCACCTACTAAGGGAGGTATATCTCATCAATTTAAGGGGAGGTCATGCCAAAATTTCCCCTTAAATTAAAAATGAGAGACATATGCCAAGGAAGGATCATCCTATGTCCATCAAGGACTAAGGGAAATTTATCAATGGGAAACACGACATTTTATGTCCCCCACATGTAATTTGCATTCAAATTTGTCGATAAATGGAATTTCGAATTTTGCATGTCATTATTGTCATCGGAATTTATGAAAAACCCCATAGACTCGGAGGAATGTAAAAATATATATAATAAAATAAATCTGAAAATAACGATAATCTGGTCAAACCAGTCAACATAATTTTTTTTATCTCAAAAATAATTTTCAGATAATCAAAACATAAAAAAATAATTTTTGTGAATCAAAATGCCAATTAAAATAAAATAAATCAAATAAACCCAATAAAAATAATAAAAAATATCCAAATAAAACCAAAATACCCCAAACAGGATTAAAACACCAAATTCATTAAGTGATTCCACAACATAAAAGAATGAGAAAGAATCTCAAAATAAAAAATCGAAGTCAATTCAAAATCAAACCAAAAACAAAAAATAATTGTGGAACAGATCCTCAATTAAAAAAATGTGTTAAATCCTAACTTAAAATGACATTTAAATGAAATGCAACCTAAACAAAAATCATAATTTGGATTCAACCAAAAGATATCAAGTCCTAATTAAAACAAAAAAAAACAAATCAAACTTTTTTAAAACAAATCCAAATCAAGTTGAAACCAAATCACTCAACCAAAAGACACTAAGTCATAATCAATTTAAATCTTGAAAATCCCATAATCTAAAAAAGATTCAAATTCAAAACCCATCAAAAATCTGAAAAAATGAACATCCATTAAATTTCAAACCCAATTAAAAATCCTCAACCTAAACAAAAACACAAATCTTAAACAACAAACAATTCAAATAAATTCAAATCAAATTGAACGTTCAAAACACTAAGTTTTGCATTCCAACAAGTGTACGGGGTTATTACTCCCATGTGTTTATCGTATGGATGTATGTCTTCTATTCACAAAATTGCTATGGCGGCTAATCAAGGGTATTCGAGTATTCTCGATGTAATTAACATCGGATCTTCGCACCATCCGATGGGGAGAGGTCAAAAACAAATTTTCAAAGAACCTAATAACCTCAACATATATTTTTTATGCATACCACTGACCTAGTTAATACTGTTATGAAATACCACATATTTTCTAATAGTCAAGGCTAAGTCAAAAACAAATTCAAAAACGGAAAATGAATTTCCAAAAACAAAAGAATCAATCTTTTGAGAAAATTGAGGTTCCAACAGAATGTTAAGATGGAGGAGTGGTCATACAATCATACTAGATTTGATAAAATAATGGATGAATATATTGGATAAAATATGTGAGTAGCAACATTTATAGGCAAAATATCAAAATAATAGAAACAAAAAAGACGTGGTAGACCTAAGTTAACTTGGAGGTGGGTGGTTCAATGTGATTCAGATAATTTAAATGTCTCTAAAGAAGGAACTCAAAATCAACATGAGTGAAAAAAGAGAATCCACTTAGTCGACTCTAAATAATTTGGCATTAAGGCTCGAGTTGAGTTGATTTATTCATTATTTACTCATGTAAAAACCTCAAAATTTGAGCCTTTGAATTACAAGTTTAAAAATAACATTATGGCATCATCATATAACATTCATTTACTGCTTTACTTGATATCTTTGAGGTGATCCTTCATATTTAGATACAATACAATATAACTTATTTGCAAAGACATATGTGGAATTTTGTAATACAGAGATGAGAAAAGCGGATAAATCAGAACCGGGTATAACAAGTTGAGTCGGAAACGTTATAGGCTATTGACCTATCCAAACTACCTAGGATGACCACCTAGTTGTCTAGTTAGCCTGTTTTTATAACAGTATAGATGGTATTTTAAAATATATATTTTGCTTTTTGTACAAATATATATTTTTAGTCTGTTCAATTATTATCAAGATTTAAACTTTACAAAAAGGACCCTTTGATGCCATTTTCTATGATCTCTTGTCATTCTCATTAAATGGTTTGTTTTGCAGGTTTTCAGCCCGACTGTTTCACCTTTGCAAGTACCCTGAGAGCATGTGGTGCCATTCAATCTCATGTAATGACGAACCAAGTGCATGGCCTTGTTATTCAATCAGGTTATGAAAAAGATGATGTGGTTATTGGATCAATGATCAATGCTTATGCAAAATGTCTAAACATGAGTAGTGCTAGGCTCTTGTATGATTCTATGCCTGAGAAAGATATGGTATTTTGTACAACATTGATTACTGGATATTCACAACAAAAAGACTGCAGTTTGAGTGCATTGGAAGTTTTCAGTCTTGTTAACAGTATGGGAATGAAAATTGATGACATGATTGCCTGTTCCATTCTTAACGCATGTGCCAATATTTCATCATTAAGCATGGGAAAACAAATTCATGCATCTTTGCTTAAGAAGCTGCCTAATTATGATATGGCTGTTGGCAATGCCCTCATTGATATGTATGCTAAATCAGGGGAGCTCAAGGATGCACGCCATGTTTTTGATGAGATGCCTTCCAAAAATGTTGTTACTTGGACTTCTATGACTACTGCATATGGCTATCATGGGTACGGAGAAGATGCAGTTGCTTTGTTTGAAAAGATGGTGCATCATGGATTGGAGCCAAATGACATTACTTTCTTGTCTTTATTGTCTGCCTGTAGTCATGCTGGTCTGATAAATGAAGGATGGAAGTTATTTAGCTCCATGAAAAAAGATTATAATATTCTTCCAAGAGCTAAACATTATGCATGCTACATTGACTTGCTTGCTCGTGGTGGTCTGTTGGAAGAGGCTTATAGTTTTGTGCGCAAGATGGATGCTAAATGTAGTCCATCAGTTTGGGGTGCCTTGCTGGGTTCTTGTGGTGTGCATGGTAACGTGCCTCTGGGGGAGATCTCTGCCAGGTGTCTTTCTTACTTGGCGCCTGACTGTTCAGCTAGTTATGTTGTTCTTTCAAACATATATGCTTCAGCCGGTTTGTGGGAGGATGCATTGAGCGTAAGGAGGTGTATGGATGAAGGAAATATAATAAAGAATCTTGGTTCTAGCTCCACCAATATCATGCATGGGATGCGACCTTTCCCTTTAGTTCATTGAAAATTAAAAATAAAAAGGAAAGTTTTATTTCTTTGCTGTCCATTTTGTGTCAAGAAAAATATCTTCAAATGCAAATATGTCGGCCATGGTGTGATATATGTCAAATTTGAGTTATCACAGCATGAAGAAATCAAATTGTTTAGCCCACTGATCCTCCCTGCTTCATGCACTTGTTATTAAGATGACAGTTGCTTGTGTTCTATTTATTATTATTTTTCTATTTGCTGAACTGTATGTATGCCAATTGTGGAGAATTTTATTTTTACTAAGGGTCTGTGTTTAGATCTTTGTAAAAGTTGAATCAAGGAAAAAAATATTCATGGAGTAATTTTTACGAGGAAATCGAATTCATGGTCTTTCATTTGGTTACATGTAATTTATTTTCTTGAAAAATATAATCGATTATTTTATTTGCAAGAAGATCATATTCTTTGATAATGTTTTTATTTATTTGAATATTTGTAAGTCATTCTCTAAAAATGTATCTTATGAATTGTAAATAATAAATGTGTTGAATAACCTATTTTTGATAGTTATTAATTAATTGAGTTTTTATATTTGAATTAAATATATAAATAACATATAATTTTTAAAATAAAAAGTACAATATTTATAAGTATTTTATCGATTACCAAAATATTTATTATATAGCGGTTTATCCGAGTATGTGCTAAAATTTGCGCTTAATTTCCAAGCTCTGAGCTCATTTTTTTTGTTTATGTTCATGAATGGAGTGATAAGCATCCTTATCCTAGTAAACACTATTGTGCTCTCTCTTTTTAGTACAGATTAACTGCCTCTTAAACCATCTTTCATCTAAAGCACCCTTCTAGCATTTTTTTTGTTTGGCCATTACTTTTTACCTTTGTAGTGTTTTTACAAGCTCAGAGCCATTTCTCACAATCTTTGAAATTCTTGATTATGGAATCTGCAAATGTTGGTCACAAAAGTATGAACCTTTGGTTAAACAGCTTTTGAAATGTGAAAATTCAAAATTCCTGCAGTGCCAAACTTTTCTAAACTAAGTCCTTGGTGTTAATTATATCTATACTGCTACGTAATTAAACATCCGTATAGAAGCAAAAATTCTGTGGTTCATTCTTTTTCTCAAGCCAATCAAACTTTTTACTGGCTTCAGCCCTCCTACTTGTCAGCTTTGTGCCCTCAGTCTAATTGCCATTCCCTGCTCCCCTTCATCGTGATTGCTACCCCCTTAATCTAGAGAATGTCAAACTTTTCTAGGAAGCCCTTGCAAATGTTATGTTGTTCATGAATGCCATAGGTTATGCATCCATATAAAAGCAAATGTTTCATTGAATATTTTTATTCAACATAATAAATAAGTCGACTCGAATTTTTATCAAGTTGAGCTTTAAACTACTTGCTGAGTGTATTGAATCGTTTGCACCCTTACGCGCACCCAATCCCACCTCCCCTCTGAAGGCCGGCAGTGCCGACTCGGGTCCAGCATGGTTCAACCACCCCGCTCCAACCGGTCTGCTACAGTAACAACAAAAAAGAGAATTCTTTGCATGTCGACATGAATAGGAGAAAATTTTGAAAAAAAAAAAATTCTTAAATTCAAGTAGCATGTCTAAAGCTCACTGGACTATTTTTCACATGTTACCATGATAATTTTGTATAAGAGTTGGCCAGAATGTTGATCTAGTTTTATGCTATTAATTATGAAACTGTATTTAGTAAAGCAAACGTGTTTGTAAAATGGTTGTGCATTACATTATCATTCTTATCAGTAACCTTGTGATGAGTTGGATAAATTTGCCTTGGCATCGCGATGACATGCACATGATATCTTGTTCATGACTAGTTTGAGGTTAGACGGGTGAATCATTAACATGATGTTATTATACCTTCGTGCATAGATATTGTTAGTCTTGCTAGTGAAAATATCGATTCATATTAAACATGTCAAACATGATATGAAAATTCTTGATGAGTTGCGACTTAGTATAATGGCTTGATTTCATGATATTATTTGTGCATGATTTGTATATTTTTGCATATATAAATCCGAATGCAAGATGGATAGACTAACTCTTTATGACTTATCCCATCTGTTTTATAAAATGTGATTGTGCAGAAACAACCCTGAGGAAGAAGCTATTTTAGAAGCTGAGGATGACGACCCTAGTTGCTCAGTAATTTGATTTACTGCTTTGTAGTTTAGCTTACACTACGTTAGTTAAATAAACTTGGCATTATGAGTCAAGATAGTTGTGTTGTTGTTACGACTGCCTAAACGGTTTGGGGTCATGACAGCCTTTGTCCCTCCTCTTCTTCTATGTAGGATTCTTCTCTTCACACCTTTTTAGTTCTTCTTCAAGTTTCTGGTTTAGTTCTAGCAAGCACGGCAAGCAACTCTGCATAGACATTAATGGGGTGTTTTGTTGCACAATAATTTTTTGTACACTTTCATGATAAAAAAATATTAAAATAAAAAGTGAACCAACTCATGATAAAAAGTTACCATGTTTGGAGGGATGTGATGATAAAAAAGAGTAACTACCAATGACCAAACAAAGTGAGGAACCACAAGAGAAAAGAAAGAGGTGAGACTCTCTTTTTTTTGTTTAAGAAGAAAATCATTTTCAAAACATAAAATTGTCAAGGTTGTTAAACACTTCTTTTAACAAGTTTTCTTACAATTTTTAAAAATTAAAATTAAAATCTCCATTATCGTACAACCAAACACCCCATAAACAAAAGTGGGGGCCACAAGAAAAAAGAAAGAGGTGAGACCCTCTTTTTTTGTTTAAGAAGAAAATTACTTTCAAAATATAAAATTATCATGGTTGCCAAACACCTCTTTTAACAAGTTTTCTTAAAAATTTTAAAAATTAAAATAAAAGTCTCTATCATCATGCAACCAAACACCCCATAATATTCCAACAGATTTGGTAAATTGAACAAGTAAACGTTGATCAGTCTATTTTTAATGTACTAATTTTATAAATATAGTAGTATACACATAAATTAAAATAGGATAATATAAGGTTAAAACAAAATGCACTGATTAAATAGAATTAGCCTTGAATAAATACTTTTGTCTTTCATCTTATAATAGTTTTGTATGTTTGGATTATATATATCTAAACATCTTGATTAAAGCCCAATTAGAAGTGGGATTTCAAACTTTCTACGCATCAAACCAGATAGTTAAACCGGATTGGACTTATTATTAATAATAGGGTGTTCTGTTGCACAATAATTTTATGCACTTTCATGATAAAAAATTTATTTTAAAACAAAGTGTAAGAAAATGGATGCCACGTATCACCAAAAGAGGTGGGGGGACCATTGGATAAAAATTCTGATCGCATTTTCTTTTTTTAAAAGAAAACATCATTGATGAACATGGCTTTAGGGACGACAAATGCACCCAACAATAACACGTTATTTTTTATTTTGTCGAATAAATACAGCTTATGATGAACATAATGTAATAATATGTCTCTTTATCTCATTGATGGAACTGATCATGTTCCATATCAGTTTAAAATACACAAATTTTAAACTAAAATATTAGGTTTCCTTTTTTTAAAATACATATCAGTTATCTCTCTCCCTCTCTCTCTATATATATATAGAACTAAATTACAGTAGCAAATCAAATCAATGTGTACAGGGCAATGTATGTCTGAAGACAATATTCTGTTTCCTTTTTTAGGTTCAACCCCATGGATGGACCGAAAAAGAAGAGTAAGTTGAAATTAGGGATATGTACATAAATAAAATAAACAAAACTTGTTTCCATGGATGGCATTTTATTATATACCATGGGCCTTCGAAAAATCTGCCTCCAAATCCCCCTCGGAGACGACTTCCCGCCGGACCCGGAATCCGAGATTCCCGGCCCCCGTCCCGTCCGTCTCCTTGCCGGAGACGGAATCTCCGGCCGCCCTCGCCCCTTTAAGAAGGGACCGGAGCTCCGCCCTCTCCCGCCCCGGCTCCATCTTCCACAGCAGCGGCAGCATTGCGACGGCACCGTCGGCTCGGCAGCCTCTTCCCCCCTCTCTCTCTCTCTCCCTCCCTCCGCCATGGATTTCCTGCTCGCCATGTCCATCGCCTGCAATCTGGAGCGCATCTCCCGCCAGTCGGCCGTGGCGCTGGAGCAGGTTAGGGCTCGCCACGCCGCCGGGCACGGCGAGGAGCGCGCCGCGTCCGGGGACGGCAAGCCGGAGCCGTCGAAGGAAGCGGAAGCTGCTCCACAGCAGCAGCGGCGGCGGCGGAGGACGACGCGGTTCGCGCCGGAGTTCGACGGCGTCGAGCCCCACCTCTTTATGGTCTTCGAGTGACGGACGCGCCATCGCGCTCCCTCCCGCCCGCAGCGATCCCTTCTTGCCGGACAGACCTTCCCAAGCTAGATAGTTGATGCAATATATTCAATACATTGGTAGCTTTCACCCCCCCCCTTTTTTTTGGTTTAGGCTGCAGAGGATGATCATAGCACAACATGATGACGAACAGAAGCCTTTCTTCTTCTTCTTCTTCTTCTTCTTCTTTACATTTTTTTTTCTGATGCAATTGTTCTGAATATCATGTGATCATTCAACCTTGTTAGCTGTGCTTTTAATCAGAAAACAGTACCATGTTGATCACCCAAATGCAGATACGCATCAGATATTGGATGAACAGCTGATCATTTATTCGTTAACGAAGTTGGATTAACTGCAAGTAATTCCTCCGGAGGGAAGAAGATTATTTATGTATCTTACCTTCAAGTCTCAAGGAAATTCGACGATATGATTAGAGCGCTTGGATATCAAGAGCTGGCTGGTAAAATTATTAGAGCTTGAACACGCTAAAACTTGTGCATTTACCAGCCTTTGGTGCATGTGGGTTCCATGATAGGCTCGCTTAGGCATTAATTTATAGTCTCCGTTCTAAGTTAATTAATGAGATCCTAATTTTGGAGAAAAGAAATAACTTAAAACCACGTCGTCCTATGTTTGTTTTCTGAAAATAATAAAAGAGGATGAATTATCTGATTTTTCTTTCTTTGACCCGTACTGATTAAGTCAAAACTAACAAGAAAATATTGCATTTTCTCGACTCTTCTGACAGCGTCAATGTATTAATTACAACTTGTTTGGTGATCTAAAATTATTAATTTTTAAATTGAGATTAATGTAAATCATCACAGTGTTTGGCTGTAAAATCATTTTTGGAGTTTATAATACAAGCAAGACAGAAATTATAATACAAGCATGCACTTGAACCGATTTCGATGTGGATAATTTATCTTTATAAACGTTATGTTTTATGGCCATGGCCAAAAAAGAATGATCAACCACCCGTCGTCAGCTGAATTTCTTCTAAATTTCTTTAATGTGGAAGCTGAAGAAAGAAAAAAAAAAGTGTGAATCGAAAATAATTTGGTTGGAATTTCTTCCAATGTAGTCACCTCTTTTTTTTCCAAAAAAAAAAAAGTCTAGCGTAACACAAAGCTGATGGGAAGTTTTAAAATTATTAATGTATTTCCAAAATTCCCATGGGCCACTTTCTACCGAACCTACACCAAAAGCCCATGTAAAATTTTGCTCATCAAGCGGGAAAGAAAAATAAGTCCAACCTCAATCTCAGGGCACATACATAAATAAAATAAATTGTAGTCGTATATTTAGAAAAATCTCTTCCATTACCCGCACCCTGCAATTTTCCACCCGCCCCCGAAACGGTTTCTCAAAGGTCGCCGTCCCCGCAGTGGGACATATGATCAAACATATTTTTAATAAAATCTCAGCAAACATTTTATTTTACAGGAACGATCTACCTTTTCTAAGTATTATCAAGCATGTCGCAGCAGGAAGGAAAAAAAATAGTGAGTAGTATTTGTATTAAAAACTAGTGGTTGATAATAGTTACATGTCGGCAAATAATAGTTACATGTGGAAACATTGTTCGGATTTCAATATTATAAATCAAAACAAAGATTCAATATTTGAAATTAATTTTCCACGGAAGCAATCGAAAATTTACTTCCGTGCCGATAGAAATCCTCGAATTAATTAATATTTGAACTCCATGTCGATTTGTTATTTGAGTTCTAGATTAACTCCTCCCTGTTCGATCGTCAATGAAACAAAAAAATTAATTCACCCCCGATAAAATAAATGTACTTTTAGATTTTTTTTTTACATCTATACGATATCTTCTCTGTCTTGTTTAAATCATCCTTGTGATAAGTATAGGAGACATCTATTGCTGAATAATAGAAATGCATAGGAGACATCTATTGCTATTCTTTTTTCTTGCGAAGAGACCTCTGGTTATAGCACGATTCTTGGTTACTTTTTGATAAATACGTAAAAATAAAATCCGAGGATAAAATCTGAGATTGGTAAAAATATAAAACTATCTTGTCATGTTAGAAGATATTAATACCTTGTAAGTTAGCAACCGTACATAAAAAATAGGTGGCAAACCGCAAGAAATAGGAAAGCCTCACCTTTCTTTAATCTAAAACAGAGCTCCATACAATATCACATTTTTTTATGATAACTGCTGAACATTTTCTAACAAGTTTTTGTCGCTCAATTTTATTTTAATGTTCGAACACTTAATACCTGCTGCACTATTTGGCTAGAGTCTCGCTATCAAACTTGATAAATATATATATGTGAACATTTGCATTACATAACTTGTACTGTTTGTATTGAAGTTTTTAATATTGTTATTGACAAGTAAACAAATTTCTATCACTGTCAATTTAAACTTTACCAATGACAGAGAAGTGTTCGATACAGCACCAACCGACTTTTACATGGGTGTTGTGCTAATATCTAATTTACAAGCATAGAAATAAGAATACCCAACGTAACTTAGTTCTCACTGAGGAAATTCCTCCACGTACTATCCTCTTTGATAACATTATTAGATATCTCTATTACTATTATTTTTAAAATTGATATGGATAGGAATCATCAAGAGATATTTAGTTAATTATATCAAATTTAAAATTTGTAATGCAAATAAAACATATTATATAATATAATAGTCAATTTTTATTACTTTTGATATTGATATTTTAACATTTAAAAATATTAATATCAATAGTGATATAGCACCAAAAATAAAACTCTAATCAAATATAATATAAGAGAGAAAAAAACTGCGAAAGATAAAGACACCCAGTTGCCCTCGGTGTCATTTTTTTTTTTTTTTTTTTGAAGTAAAAACTCCTACCAGTTGTAATATCTGTTTTCTTTTAAAAAAGAGAGAGTTGTTATATTATATTAATATCACTCTCCCCTTCCTCTTTTTACCCCCCCTATCGGAATACCTTTCTAGTGCCCTGGCCGCCCCCTCTTTTTACCTCGGTGCTCCAGTGTCCGCCATTGTGCCGCCGTTTTTCTCCCCCTCGCGAGCGCCTCCTCACTGCTTCACCGCGTCGTCTGCTGTCTTCTTCGCGTTCACCTCGCCGCCGCGTGAGCACGCATTCCTCGCGCGCTGACCGGCACCGCGAGCGCCTCCCGATGACCCCACGGCCTCCCCTTTTGCGGCTGTTGAGGCTCGGCGCTTCCCCTGGGCCTTCGGCAGTTGGCCCGCGCAGCGCGGCTCCCGCGTAGCTCTCTCTCTCTCTCTCGCGCACAGTGCGCAGCTCTCCCCCGCGGCGCCTTCCCCTTTGCGCGCAGCGGCGAGCGCCCAGTCGCCCCCTCCGCTGTCGACCCCCCCCCCCCGGATTTCTCTCTCTCTCTCTTGGTTTCTCCTGCGCGAATCCCCCCCTCCGCGGCGCCTCCCCCTGCGTGCGTGGCCTCGCGCCCAGCTGCCTGCTGCAGCTGCGTCAGTTTTGGCAGCTGACGAGGTGTCCGCGCTGGGCGATGGTGGGGCCAGCCCATCCAATGTGGATCCCACGTGGATTTTGCAGACACTGGATTAACTGGCGAATGACCGCGGAGCCTGCCGGGTGACCCCTTCACTGATCGGAGTTCGAATCGCCTCGGGCGCTATCACGCGGATCGCTCACGCCGCCGTCCTTCGCGAGTTTGTTCTCCCATCCTCGCTGGCCCTTCTCATTCCCCACCATCTTCCTCCCCTCTCCTGCGCTCCATATCACTCTAGTGGCCGACTCTCTGAACTCGGGGCGAACCCTAGCTCCAAGGTCATCGGCAATGTGGTTTATACGATTTTGCTGCGGCTCGGCACGATTGTTCTTCGTTTTCCCAGCCTTTTCTCCGATTTTTTACGGTCGGACCGTTTTTTCTGTAGGTGCTGGGGGCAAGGCAAGGACGGAGACTAAGAAGGGCGATGGCAGGTGAGTAGTTTTGGTTTTGTGTTGGTTTCTTTTTCCATCGAACGCTGGATTTACAAAATCTCATGTCAACCATATTGGAGAGATTTTCCTGGCACAGGTTTTTTATGTCTATCTCATTTCAATTCTCAAAATGTTTCTTTTTATTTTAAAGCATAGAAACCAATATGAATATGTTGCATTTAGTTAAGACTTTGAGTTGTCGGATATTTCTTACAAAAATTCTTCTCTCAAAATTCCTATAAAACGTCACCTTAACTTTATTTCATTTACATGTATATTAATCTCTTTTATTTATACTCTATCACTCTTCCTGGTCTTGCATCTCTCCTCCAGCATTCACTGAACTCCGGCGTCAAGCATCCCAGCCACTGTTCTAGAGAATTTCAAGGCCTCCTGCATGCCCCGTTTTCCACACGTACACCTAGCTGTTCGCAGTGTCCAAGGATCTGCATTGCAGACTGGCTGCCGTTATAGCAGCCTCCGCCTCAACGGTCCATAAGTTCTATGGAAAGGGAAGAAGCTGCTACTTGTTCAACTTGGGCATGATGAGAACATGGTCCTCATTTACCTGTCGGTTGTCTCTGATTTGCTCTATTTCCTCTAATATATCGAACGCATGAATGCACTTTGGAGAAGATCCTGCGAGTATCTGTCAAGAGCATCCCCACTACTTTCATGGCAGTCAGAAATTCTCGCCTTGTGCGAGGAGCGTAGGCTAACAGAAGCTCTCCAGATTCTCTATTCCTGCGAACCTGGATCAGCCACTTCACCAGTTTATTCATCTATCCTGCAACTTTGCATGGATTTGGGGGCTAAGAGAGAAGGCAGGTCGCTCCATGAATACCTAAGGAGGCACGGATGCCGTTCAGATATCCATTTGGACACTAAATTTATCATATTCTATGGGAAAAATGGTGATACTGATTCTGCACGTCACTTGTTTGATGACATGTCCGAAAGAAGTGTTGTTTCGTGGACTGCCATGATTTCAGCATATTCACAGAATGGGCAGGCTGAAGAAGCATTTGAGATTTTCACTTCCATGCATGTTTCTGGTTTTAAGGCAAACCAATTCACATATGGGAGTGTACTTAGGGCATGCACAAATTTGCTAAGTATGGGAAGAGGAAGACAGGTTCATGGATGCATTGCCAAGAGTAGATTTTCACGAAATATTTTTGTGCAGAGTGCTCTTCTGGACTTGCATGCAAAATGTGGTCAAATTGAAGATGCTTGGAATTTGTTTATGGAGATGGAACAGAAGGATTTGATTACTTGGAACTCAATAATCGGTGGTTATGCTGTTCAAGGTCTTGGAGATGTTGCAGTGGGGCTATTCTGTTCTATGCTTAAAGATGGTATTCACTACAAACATATTTTGTACTTGATAATGCCAAAGCTATAATTGATATTTTGTGTGCTATGAGTTTTATAGCTATAAGAATGTTTAACTCAACATCAATTGCTTTTAATTCTCTAATATGCATCATCAAAGACATCTTTTAGAGAATTTTCTATTATATGCTTTTGTTTAAACATGGCCTGTATACCAATGTTTAAAACTGTCTGGGCAATATGCGGTGATAGACCCCTCTCTTGATTAGGCGGCTGCCCAGGTGGCAAATCTGCCTCCTCAAGTTTGGGATGAGTGGTCATACTACATACACCTGATTATCTCTCCAACAACGAACATACTTCATTGTTATACTTGGAGAATTGGATGCTCTTTATATTTAATAGCCAGACTTAAAAAATTAAATTTTTTTTAAATTACATTCGGAGCAAAATGTTTAGTAATTATCTTAATTTTATATGATGATTTTATGCATGTATTATTTGTTTAAATGTTTATTGTTTGTACAACCATAAGACTTGCAATATTGTGTGGTAATAAATGTTGGACAATAAAGGGAAACCATGCTTTCAAAATAAGTGATGTTGAATTGAGAATGTTAAGATGGAGGAGTGGTCATACAATCATACTAGATTTGATAAAATAATGGATGAATATATTGGATAAAATATGTGAGTAGCAACATTTATAGGCAAAATATCAAAATAATAGAAACAAAAAAGACGTGGTAGACCTAAGTTAACTTGGAGGTGGGTGGTTCAATGTGATTCAGATAATTTAAATGTCTCTAAAGAAGGAACTTAAAATCAACATGAGTGAAAAAAGAGAATCCACTTAGTCGACTCTAAATAATTTGGCATTAAGGCTCGAGTTGAGTTGATTTATTTATTATTTACTCATGTAAAAACCTCAAAATTTGAGCCTTTGAATTACAAGTTTAAAAATAACATTATGGCATCATCATATAACATTCATTTACTGCTTTACTTGATATCTTTGAGGTGATCCTTCATATTTAGATACAATACAATATAACTTATTTGCAAAGACATCTGTGGAATTTTGTAATACAGAGATGAGAAAAGCTGATAAATCAGAACGAGGTATAACAAGTTGAGTCGGAAACGTTATAGGCTATCGACCTATCCAAACTACCTAGGATGACCACCTAGTTGTCTAGTTAGCCTGTTTTTATAACAGTATAGATGGTATTTTAAAATATATATTTTGCTTTTTGTACAAATATATATTTTTTATCTGTTCAATTATTATCAAGATTTAAACTTTACAAAAGGACCCTTTGATGCCATTTTCTATGATCTCTTGTCATTCTCAGTAAATGGTTTGTTTTGCAGGTTTTCAGCCCGACTGTTTCACCTTTGCAAGTACCCTGAGAGCATGTGGTGCCATTCAATCTCATGTAATGACGAACCAAGTGCATGGCCTTGTTATTCAATCAGGTTATGAAAGAGATGATGTGGTTATTGGATCAATGATCAATGCTTATGCAAAATGTCTAAACATGAGTAGTGCTAGGCTCTTGTATGATTCTATGCCTCAGGAAGATGTCGTATCTTGTACAACATTGATTACTGGATATTCACAACAAAAAGACTGCAGTTTGAGTGCATTGGAAGTTTTCAGTCTTGTTAACAGTATGGGAATGAAAATTGATGACATGATTGCCTGTTCCATTCTTAACGCATGTGCCAATATTTCATCATTAAGCATGGGAAAACAAATTCATGCATCTTTGCTTAAGAAGCTGCCTAATTATGATATGGCTGTTGGCAATGCCCTCATTGATATGTATGCTAAATCAGGGGAGCTCAAGGATGCACGCCATGTTTTTGATGAGATGCCTTCCAAAAATGTTGTTACTTGGACTTCTATGACTACTGCATATGGCTATCATGGGTACGGAGAAGATGCAGTTGCTTTGTTTGAAAAGATGGTGCATCATGGATTGGAGCCAAATGACATTACTTTCTTGTCTTTATTGTCTGCCTGTAGTCATGCTGGTCTGATAAATGAAGGATGGAAGTTATTTAGCTCCATGAAAAAAGATTATAATATTCTTCCAAGAGCTAAACATTATGCATGCTACATTGACTTGCTTGCTCGTGGTGGTCTGTTGGAAGAGGCTTATAGTTTTGTGCGCAAGATGGGTGCTAAATGTAGTCCATCAGTTTGGGGTGCCTTGCTGGGTTCTTGAGGTGTGCATGGTAACGTGCCTCTGGGGGAGATCTCTGCCAGGTGTCTTTCTTACTTGGCGCCTGACTGTTCAGCTAGTTATGTTGTTCTTTCAAACATATATGCTTCAGCCGGTTTGTGGGAGGATGCATTGAGCGTAAGGAGGTGTATGGATGAAGGAAATATAATAAAGAATCTTGGTTCTAGCTCCACCAATATCATGCATGGGATGCGACCTTTCCCTTTAGTTTATTGAAAATTAAAAATAAAGAGGAAAGTTTTATTTCTTTGCTGCCCATTTTGTGTCAAGAAAAATATCTTCAAATGCAAATATGTCAGCCATGGTGTGATATATGTCAAATTTGAGTTATCACAGCATGAAGAAATCAAATTGTTTAGCCCACTGATCCTCCCTGCTTCATGCACTTGTTATTAAGATGACAGTTGCTTGTGCTCTATTTTTTTATTTTTTCTATTTGCTGAACTGTATGTATGCCAATTGTGGAGAATTTTATTTTTACTAAGGGTCTGTGTTTAGATCTTTGTAAAAGTTGAATCAAGGAAAAAAATATTCATGGAGTAATTTTTACGAGGAAATCGAATTCATGGTGTTTCATTTGGTTACATGTAATTTATTTTCTTGAAAAATATAATCGATTATTTTATTTGCAAGAAGATCATATTCTTTGATAAATTTTTTATTTATTTGAATATTTGTAAGTCATTCTCTAAAAATGTATCTTATGAATTGTAAATAATAAATGTGTTGAATAACCTATTTTTGATAGTTATTAATTAATTGAGTTTTTATATTTGAATTAATTATATGATTTATATATAAATTTTAAAATAAAAAGTAAAATATTTAAAAATAATGTATTGGTTACCAAAATATTTATTAAATTTTTATAACTATCACAAATTTGAAGGCTTCACCATATTCATTGAAGCTGAGCTACTTCTACAGCTTGTGTATTTTAGTGTTACAGTCTCGGATGCGAAAATCAAGATATTAACAGAGCCAACGAATTATGTTTTTCTTTGACTATAATTTTACAAACAAACAAATAAAAGGGAATAATACAATTTCGGGAAAACTTGCTCTGACGGCACATTTTATCAAACGTACCTTAAATTTTGTTTTGTATTTTGGGAATGAACATTTATTGTTTTTTTATGCTTAGGCATATGCTTTCAAACTTATAGCGGTATATCCGAGTATGTGCTAAAATTTGCACTTAATTTCCAAGCTCTGAGCTCAAGTTTTTTGTTTATGTTCATGAATGGAGTGATAAGCATCCTTATCCTAGTAAACACTATTGTGCTCTCTCTTTTTAGTACAGATTAACTGCCTCTTAAACCATCTTTCATCTAAAGCACCCTTCTAGCATTTTTTTTTGTTTGGCCATTACTTTTTACCTTTGTAGTGTTTTTACAAGCTCAGAGCCATTTCTCACAATCTTTGAAATTCTTGATTATGGAATCTGCAAATGTTGGTCACAAAAGTATGAACCTTTGGTTAAACAGCTTTTGAAATGTGAAAATTCAAAATTCCTGCAGTGCCAAACTTTTCTAAACTAAGTCCTTGGTGTTAATTATTTCTATACTGCTACATAATTAAACATCCGTATAGAAGCAAAAATTCTGTGGTTCATTCTTTTTCTCAAGCCAATCAAACTTTTTACTGGCTTCAGCCCTCCTACTTGTCAGCTTTGTGCCCTCAGTCTAATTGCCATTCCCTGCTCCCTTGCTACTTGCAGGGATGGAGAGCCGAGGGGCGAATGTGAGGAGATTTGCTATGCACAGTAGGACCAGGGGGAGGTCGGAAAGCGGCATCCTTCTCATCTCTTCTCTTCTCCCCGTCATTGCAGCAGCTCCTGGCACTTTGCCCGGTGGTGGCGGTGGCGGTTGCTCGAGGAGGTTCACGGGTACAGATATACACTGAGCTCGGCGGCGACGGAGGTGGACCGTGCCTCGCGGAGGACTTTTTGGTTCGAGAAAAGGTTGGGAAGAAGGTAAACATGGAATTTTTGTTTTTCATTGTTTCTGAAGTGGATGAAATTAAAATACTTCCAAACACCTTATTATCATTTTTAAAAATTAAAATATTTTTACCAAACATATTCATTATCATATTTTTACTTTTAAAAATTATCATGTTTGGTATTATAATATAATTTTTTATCGTGAAACTATACAAAAAATAAAATGCTACCAAACACCCCATTAGTATCTACATTTACTTGGGTATTTTCACTTGCAGTGGAGTCATATTACAATGTAAGTATTTTATTTTAGTTGTGAGCAGAAACCTTGACATCAACGTTGACAAGTTAGTATCTTCCCATTTTACATTGGCTTCTTCAATTGGTGGTGAAGGTTTGTGACAAGGTACGTACTTCTCATTCTTAGTATGCACATTTAACTTGCCTTTTATACTAGGTGGAGGAGGTATGCAATAACGTAAAAATTGATTTTTACTTGACAACAAGATTACTTGGAACCACATCCAAGTCTCATTCGACCCCTATTCTTATCTTGAACGTGAGACAAGTTCTTTTCCATTGTAAACTTTTTGTTGTAAACAACATATGTTTCAGTTCTATTTTCTCCATTGCTAGGTACAAAATAAACTGTACCGTTAGTTGCTTTGTTTTGTCTTTGAACTTACAAACATTCTTGTCGAAACCGTACCTTGCCAAATTGGATTTGTGTTTCAGATTTTGTTTCAGGTTTTAGACCTTGAGTTAAGATTTTTTTTTGACTTGAGGCCTGTCTTTGACATGCTCGGGTTTTTTTTTAATATTTGTATATTTCAATTCTCAATTCAATTTGATACTGTTGATTTGTAACTGCCAGACCCTGAGTTTTTGGTTTACCCATTATGTCATCATCTTACGCAGGAACTGAGCTCCATTTTTGTAAGATTGCTCTTCCAGTAGGCCTTTGATACGAGAATCCAAGAGTAAACAAAATCATTCTTGAGTTGGGAGTTCAAACCAAACTCAGTTGAGCAAGAGGGCATTATTCAAAATCCAGCCATTTTTCTTCCATTATAAAAATTTACACTTTCTACTCTACATCCTGTATAAAGAATTTTGAACGCGTTTTCCGCAAATAATGGAGATATTTACCCTTTTGTGTCTAGGAACTGCTGTGTTATGGTAAATTAACATTATGTGATGGAGGACTATATATACTGCGGTTCATGGAAGGCTAGGTTGCTCGGGGGTTGCCCCGGGTCGCCTGACTTGGCTAGTTTCCGGGCCGACCGGCCCGGCCCCGACCCGACCGGGCCGACTCCGCAGCGGCCCAATGTGGGGTTGCATGGCCTGGCTGGGGGTCGGGCGACCCGGTCCGACCGGGTCGCTATATTTTTTTACTTAGATTTTGTTTTCTTCTTCGAGGGGCTTTGCCCTCATGATACTCCCCACAAGGGACGCTGCACCCTTAACCCCACGACTTGGCCGCGCAAGTCGATCCGCAAATACTTGGCTCCTCATTTATTAATAGTATAACAATATTTTAGTATCACTTATATATAAGATATATTTTATTTAGGGACCAGGGCCTATGCAGGGGTCTGTTTAGGTGGTCCGAACAGGGGCTGATGGGGAGGCCAAATAGGGAGTAAAAAAAGGCCTATGTAAGGGTCTGTAAATATGGCAGGACAATCCCATTTCAGAACCTGATTTGTTTTTTTATTTCCAGATTTCTTGAAACTGGTTTTGTTTGTTTTAGGTTTATTTCAATTCTGATTTTCTTTGTTTTCTGTTGAACTTTCAGATTTGTTTCAATTCTGTTTTTTTATTTGAATTTTCAGATTTGATTTTCTGTTTTTTTATTTTTGGTTTGGCGGTTTGCATCACCTCCGACCCATCGGGCCACCATTCGGTGCCCGGAATCAAGCATCACAAGTTAACATTGGAGTCGCTTCATTTCATTGGAAGATGGAGTACATTGGAGTACATCGGTGTATGATATGATTGATCCTTCTCCCAATATAGGTTCTCCACTACTTTGGAAAATTTTGGCATTACGACGGCATGCTAACCATTTTCCAACTTAGTGAAGTTTACCCATCCAATAAGGCTAGGCAATGACTTAGCCAAAATTGGGGGAAGGATCATCGGCTACGGGAGCATGCCTGCGCCGACGTCCGGATCGACATCCAAAGATGTACCTGGGGGAGCCGTCCAAAAGGCACCTTAGTTTATTTTTTGCATTTCGCACTTCTGTTTTCATTATTTTTTTTTAGTCAAGGTCGCTTGGGCCAGTTTTGAGTTCCATCGGCGTTCAAAGTCGGCCTTCGATCTTCTTGGGCCGGAAGGGCCTGCTGGAACTGCCTTTGTCTCCATCTGAAAATGGTAGGTTCTGTACTCTGGCTGAGTGCTGCAGTATGCCCATTTTGAAGCTCCATGGATTGCTGTCCTCCCGGTAGGCCACAAAGGGGGCTGCGATGGGGACATTACACTTTTTTCTTGGGAGTAAACAGGACCTGTTTGAAGGCCTGTCCTGTCAAGCCGCTAAGGGGCTGATCGACTTGGGTTTAGGTGGGCCGAAACGGGCCTGCAAGATTGCTTCAGGCCGGAGGAGCCTGCTGGACTTGTGCGCCTCCATCTGTCTTGATGGTAGGGTAAGGACCTGCCCCGGACAAACGATCAGCCCGTCGTACGGATTCCGAAAGGGTCCGGGACATCGTTCCTACCCACCATTGCTGGGAATGGCAGATTCTGCACTTCTTGTTGCATGCCGCAGCGCTGTCCATCCTTCAGGAGCTCCACAGATTGTTGTCCTCCCGGAAGACCACAAGGTGGCTGTTATGGGGACATTACACATTTTTTTGGAGTACACAGAACCTGTTTGAAGGCCTGTCCCGTCGAGCCACTAAGGGGCTGCTCGATTGGAGTTTAGGTGGACTGAAATGAGCCTGCTCTAGGGTCGGACAGAGCTCTGAAGTGGGACCTAGCGAGGTCTATACATGGGTGGGTCCGATTGGACCGCAGTGAGGACTGAGCAGAGGAAGAGAGAAAGACCTAGGGGGTGCCCTTAGAGGGCTACATATTTGTAGAACGCTGACCCACCTGTTCTTCTCCTTCTCCTCCTCCTCTTCTTCTGACCGCGGACAGGGACCTGCAACAGGGGGCGCACAAAGGGACAGCAGACAGCAGGCGGCAAAGGAGGGGAGCAGGAGCTCCAGTAGGCTGTTGGCGTCCTCTTCTTCTCCTTCCTCCTGGCAGCAGGTGGCAGGCGCAGCAGCAGGCAGAGGGGCAGCGGCAGTTGCTTGGCAGCAGGATGCAGGCGGCAGTTTGGCAGCCTCCCGTCATATGAAGCCCCCTCTTCCAATGCTGGTACGTCCCCTCCTCTTTATAGATGCTGCGGGGTAGATGAAGGAACAGCCAGGTGTGTACGTAGATGGTTGTTGGCTTCTTCCAGGCAATTACTCCATTTAATTTCATATTAATGGGCTGGCTGGCTCTTGACCTCCCCCTGGCCTCTTCAGCTTCTCTCTTCAAAAACTGACCGGGAGTGGGCTGAGGTGGCTGTACTGCCGGAGGAGGTGAGGTGGCAGGCTGTGTGGCCTGTTCACACCTGGCTGAAGTGGGCCTGCAGGTTTGGGCCTGCTGGTGGCTGCGGCCCAACCTTCTCTATGGGCTGTGTGCAAGGCCTGTACATGGGCCAGATTTGTCCAATTATGGGCTACCCAACCAGGGCCCAATTGGGGTGTTTAATTGGGCTTAATTTAACTGGGTCATGGGCCACTTTCCCCCTGCCCCAGGTCTGGCCGTTGCTGGCCCATTTGTTTCTTTTTTTTTGAAAAATATTGACGCCAACAGCCACATGTAAAAAAGAGGAAGTGAAAGCAGGTTCCCTACAGCGACCATGGCTACCCCTAACAGAACATTCCTGCAGGGAGGCATAGAGAGACAGCACCAGGAACGCCCCCATCGAGTTTCTGCAAAGTAATACATACACCGTCTTAGAAAGGAATCCAAACGCTGTTTGGGAACCAAGTGGGAATATGTCAAGTATCGCGCATTATCATATCTGAAAGGAAAATGACGCTGCCCTTCCGGCCCCGCCGTAGCTTTTTTTACAAGCAGAGAAGTACGGGGAGATAATAAGACGATAAGAGGGGGACAACACACTGTAGTAGCTCGGTTGGCGCCGTCCCTGCGCCTGGGGGCATAGGGCGAGGGTTCGCCTCCCGACGGCTTCAAGCCGGGCAACCCCGGGGGGGGGGAATTTTTGGGGTTCGGGCGGGGCTCGAACCCTTGCTGCCCGCAGTGCAGCGGGCTTCGCCGGCCACTGGGCTGTGACTAAAAAGAAAAGATAATGGAGGTCTTTATTTTAATTTTTAAAAATTATAAGAAAATTTGTTAAAAGAAGTGTCTGATAACCACCGATAATTTTATGTTTTGAAAGTGATTTTCTTCTAAAATAAAAAAGAGGGTCTCGTCTCTTACTTTTTCTTGTGGTCCCCCACCTTGTTTCGTCACGCATGATAGTTACTCTTTTTTGTCATCATATCCCTCCAAACATGATAATTTTATGTCATGAGTTGGTTCACTTTTTATTTTAATACAATTTTTTACCATAAAAATGTACAAAATATTATCATGCAACCAAACACCCCCATTAAGTACGAGCATTTCAACTGCACAATCATTAATTCAGCACCTTCATACGATATTTCAAAGAAAAGAAACAAAAAAAATCGCCCAATGCCGGACAAAGCAGAATTTCAGAGAGACTTGTTTATTTTATTTTGATTCTTTTATTTCAGAATCACTCGTTTAAAATAAGTTACGTTTTGAATTCTAAATCAACGTTTTTTTGTTTGGTTAACTTTGCGAAAGAGAAGAAAACAAAAGAACGAACCACATGATTAAGAGGAATTTAGTTATTGTTTTAGTTTCCACAATCTTATCATGTAATTTAAGATACTATAAACCATCATTTCAAATTATTGTGTTTTATATTAAGCAAAACAAATGAAAAACACTGCAAAATAGGACAAGTACACTATTTGGCAGAATTTCACAAGCAAACAAACATTCCTGGCAACGCTGTTACACATTGCATAAATAAAAATTCAGGTGTGGTTTTTGCCTTGGAATTATATGTTTGATATCTGGTGTTGGCACTCGCCGTGAATCCCTCGTGGGACCTTCAACGGTATCCCCTTCTCTCACACACACAGCTGGCTTGGCAGCGGTCGCCGCGTCCTTGACCAATGTGGGTTGAACGGCTCCTAACATTTTCCTCCCATGCACCTCTCGTGGGACCTTCAACGACCTGGCGATGTTCTTTTCTCTCTCTTACATTCGTTGCAGCGGTTGCCGCGTCCTAGAACACCGCGGGTTGAACGGCTCCTTACCTTTTTCTTCTCATGCACCTCTCGTGGGACCTTCAACGACCTGGCGATGTTCTTTTCTCTCTCTTAGCTTCGTTGCAGTGGTTGCCATGGGTTGAACTAGGGATGTAAACGGTTTGGTTCGGTTCGGTTTGACCGTTTTTTTCCAAACCGAAACCGAACCGATAAGGGGAACCGAACCGAACCAAATTCGGTTCATCGATTTAATGTATATTTAAATAAATAAAAATAAAAATAAAAATACATTATAATAATTTTTTAAGATTAATATGAAGACTAATACTTTATTTATAATATATAATTATACTTTTATATCAATTAACTTATATAATAATATATATTGTAAATTGATATAATATATATTTTAATGTAATATAATTTGTAAATAAAGTGGGTCAAACTTTGTCAAATCCGGTCAACCGGTTTATCAGTTCGGTTCGGTTTGGAGAGGTGCCGAACTGAACCGAACCGATAATTTCTTATCGATTCGGTTCGGTTCAAAAAACCGAATGAATAGCCCGTCAAACCGAACGGTTCAGTTCGGTTCGGTTTACCAATTTTTCGATCTTACTTGAACACCCCTTGTAATATCTGTTTTTTTATAAAAGAGTTATTATATAATATATTAATATCACTCTCCCCCTTCCTCTTTTATCCTTCCTTTGCCCCAATTTTTACCCCCCATCGGAACCCCCTTTTTTACTGTACCCTAGTCACCGCTCTGTTGCTTTGGTTGCTCTCTCGCGGCATCTCCCTCCCGCAGATGCAGCCGCAGCCGCAGCCGCAGCCGAATCACCCGCTGGAGGCGGATTCCTCCCTGGGTATATATCTCTCTCTCTCCCTATTCTTCTCTCTCGCGTGCGGCCCTGGCAGCTTCCCCCTCCCTCGGTTTTGCCTTGGCCGCCCAACCCCCCTTGGCTGCTCAGCTCCCGGTCGTGCGGCGCACAGCGGCCAGCGGCCCCGCCACCCCCTCCGCCCTCGACCCTCCCTCGGTTATGCCTCAGCCGGCCAGCCGTGCAGTGGCCCTGCCGCCCCCTCCTCCCCCCTTGGTTGACCGCGCAAGGCTGCCCAACAGCCCCTCCCCCTAGCCACCTTGGAGCCTCTGCCCCCCCTCTCTGCGCGCCCCTGTGTGCTGAGCCGCACCGCAGCCTCCCTCTCCACCAGATCTGTCTCTCTCTTGGCCACCCGCCCTGGTCCAGGTTGTGCAACATTGCTCATTTTGTTTATTTTTTTTTCTTTCTCTCACTCCTCACATCATTTCTCCTATCTCGTATATTCATCCACATCGTTATGCTTGCAGTTAGCGTTGATTGAGGGAGAAAAATCTTTGTTGACCGGTTCACACCCCGTGCTAACCTCGGATCGAGAATCATCAACTCCATTCCGGTAGACATCCTGGATGTGTCGAATATCACTAAACTTAAATTAAAAATTCTATAATGATTTTTAGATAATAATTTATTTCGTAGATGTGTGATTTTGAGAGATAGTGTCATTTTTAGATATATCTACCTTGAAAATTGCAGTATGTGTTAACAAATTAATTAGTTAGGCTAGCATGGTAAATTTTATTATAACTTTTGATTATCCCTTTTAGGGTAGGTGGTGAATATTGATGATTAATTTGTCAACCCTTTGGATTATGATTAGTTCCCTTAGTCGTTGATTTATATCGTGCTTAATGTGGTAGGTTAATCAAATTAGATAGAATCCGATTTATTTATTAAATCTGAATTTTCTTGCAACACCATCAAATTTTCATGTTGTGCTTGTTTTAGGGGTCTACGTCATGTTGATGTTGGCATATCATGCTTATGTATAGAATGTCATTTTTTTTAAACATGATAGATAGAGTGCTAGTAGCATGGGTGTCTAGTATCATGTCTGTGTCTCTTTGTTTAGATTGTGAAAATACATGGTTTACTAGCTTGTTTATTGGCTATCATGGTGACATGGTCTTCGTTTTAGATGTGATGGTTTGTCATTGCAAACATGTTTCATATTGTATGAGATTGATCATTGTATTGTATGAGACGTGTCGTGATGTATGTGTGCATTAAAAACATTAAATGAGACCGAGCTAGACTGGACTAGCAGTCATGTCCGTGGGCAGCGGAGCTTAGAACTGTCTGGTGCATCATTCGATCCCAGATCCCGCAGCTTATCCTAAGTGCCACCCATGCCTAGGTGCACTACGGGATTTAGCTTAGTTATACAATTACTGCTATATATGGTAGATCTAGTCATAGCTCGTCGAGATCACAAGATGACGTATTTTTTGCGAAAAATGAAAATGTGAATGTATCATATAGAGAATAGATGCATGGTGGTATAGTATTGTGTCAGTAACCATGTTGTGTTCATTATAAGCTCACTTAAGCATATTTGTTTTGTAAAGTATGCATGGTAGGTCTCCTTGTTGATGTTGCATTGCATGATTACTCATAACACTACGTATTGGTTAGAGGCCCCCTTCTGTCTTGGATTTGGTAGGTTATGGTTGTATGTCCTAAAACTTATGGAATGCCAAGTTATTTATATATTGTTTAGTTTTATATTGTATACAACATGCGCAGGTTAGGCAATTGTATACATATCATGTTAAGGTTTTTGGCTATCTAATTTGACGGATGATAGGATGTCTACTTAGTCATTATGACTCATTCCAATCCTTTATTATATTTTTAGGATATTAGAGTAGCGCAGCGGAAGCGTGGTGGTTTGGACTCTAAGAAATAATTTGAGCAATTATTGTGCAATTTAGACCCGTATGTGATTGCTTAGTTTGAAATTTTATTACGTGATTTGAGATGAGTGAATAGTGTTAGAATTCTGAACTAAGACCTCTGTATTCGAGTTTTTCCAAACCGATGTGTTTATAGGGGTTGTTTCCCCATTTACGTCGTCGGATTGTTTTCTGTTGTGCAGTTTGAAATCCGGGTCGTGACACCCCTAGGTTGAACGACTCCTAACATTTTTTCTCCCATGCACCCCTCGTGGGACTTTCAACGGCCTGGCAATGTTCTTTTCTCTCTCTTAGCTTCGTTGCAGCGGTCGCCAGCTCCTGGAACACCGTGGGTTGAACGGCTCCTTACCTTTTCCCTCGCATAAATCTCTCGTCGGACCTTCAACGGCCACGCGATGCTCTTTTTCTTCGTATATATATATATATATATATATATGTTCCCCCTCCTCCCCTCTCTCACATGACTTGGCGTATCTTTATCATCTTTACTCCCCTTCGCAGCTTCTAACAAGACTTATTAGTTTGTCTCTCCCATCACATCTTCTTATCTTTCTCGTCTGTTTTCGAGTTTTGACTTTCTTTTTATGTAGGTTAAGCGATAGACACGAGAGATATCCAAACAGATAACGCGATGGACGCGGGAGCTATCTAGACAGATGACGTTGGAGACACCAGTGTTGAAAAGTGAGTAAAATTTGTTGATCTGTTTTACATAAGAGTATGGTTTTGATATTTTTATTAATATTATTTTTACCGCCACCCCTCACCCCGTTGATTTTGATCCGTTGATGTTTTTTTAGGGAAACCGCCCAGAGGAAGAAAAAAACCACGCGTTACTCAAAAGAAAAAAAAACAAAACAGAGCAATATTTTTATTCATGTATGTTTTTGTGTTAAATTATTAGTTTTATTTTATATGTTTTTTTTTAATTTCCGGTCACCTATTTTTCTAACTTTGTAAATTAGGGAGGATTTTGAAGCTCGACATAATAATCCTAAAATCAAATCAAATAGGTTTATCGCGGAGCTTGCAATAGTCGGATGGAAACAATTGACGGAGAAGTTAAGAAATTTTTACAAAATTATTTTGCTGTCATTTGTTTGGTGTTAATATTTAAATTAAAATTTTCATCACGTTACAGAAAAAGGTGACGTATATCTCGAAAGGCCAGAAGATGAAGAATGATGTTCGCCTTGCCAAGCTACTTTACGAGAAATATCTGCACGTCAAGTCAATGATAAAGCGTATGCTTCGGGAAATGATTCCGGAAAATATTTAAGCAGCGGAAGATCCGGTCCTCTCCTAAAGAGGTGGTCCTGCCCTATGACAGCTTGTGGCTACGTCGGAGTTTGTTGGACAACATAACCTTCAACAGTGCTCTATTTATCTGTGTTCTTGTTATCTGTTTTGTCTTTTTATATTTAAGTCGTTGTAATAGTGTTCTTGTTGTTATGAATGTGTCTAGTACCGTGCTTGTTTTTCTGTCGAATCACTTGATAGTTAACGATGATAACATTTTTCGTCAATCAAAGTATGAACGATGTTGGCCGATAGAACTCTTTTTCGTTATATTTGAACCATATGCTTTTCAAATAGAGTGGATCATACAGTTTTGAAAAAGGGTTCTATCGGCCAAAATCGTTCATACTTTGATTGACGAAAAAGGTTATTATCGTGAACTATCAAGTGATTCGACAGAAAAACAAGCACGATCCTAGACACATTCATAACAACAAGAACACTATTACAACGACTCAAATATAAAAAGACAAAACAGATAACAAAAACACAGATAAATAGAGCACTGTTGGAGGTTATGTTGTCCAACAAATTCCGACGTAGTCACAAGCTGTCATAGGGCAGGACCACCTCTTTAGGAGAGGACCGGATCTTCCGCTGCTTCAACGTTTTCCGGAATCATTTCCCGAAGCATACGCTTTATCATTGACTTGACGTGCAGATATTTCTCGTAGAGTGGCTTGGCAAGGCGAACATCATTCTTCATCTTCTGACCTTTCGAGATATACGTCGCCTTTTCCTGCAACATGATGAAAATTTAAATATTGACACTAGACAAATGGCAGCAAAATGAATTGGTAAAAATTTTTCACCTCCTCCGTCAATTGTTTTCATCCGGCTATTGCAAGCTCCGCAATGACATTTTTTATTTAATTTTAGGATTATTATGTCGAGTTTCAAAATCATCCTTAATTTACAAAGTTAGAAAAATAGGTGACCGAAAATTTAAAAAAAACTTATAAAATAAAACTAATAATTTAACATAAAAACATACATGAATAAAAATAGTGCTCTGTATTGTTTCTTCTTTCAAGTAACGCCTTGGTTTTTTCTTCCTATGGGGGGGGGTTTACCTAAAAAAACATGAATGGATCAAAACAGGGTGGGGGATGGGGGTAAAAATAGCATTAATAAAAACATCAAAATCATACTCCTATGTAAAATAAATCAACAAATTTTACTCACATTTCAACACTGGTGCCTCCAACGTCATCTGTCTGGATAGCTCCCGCGTCCATCGCGTCATCTGTCTGGATATCTCCCGTGTCTATCACTTAACATACATAAAAAGAAAGTCAAAACTCGAAAACAGACGAGAAAGACAAGAAGATGTGATGGAAGAGACAAACTAATAATTCTTGTTAGAACCTGTGAAGGGGAGTAAAGATGATAGAGATACGTCAAGTCGTGTGAGAGAGGGGAGGAGGAGGGGGAACATATATATATATATATATACGAAGAAAAAGAACATCGCGTGAAACATGTTTGCAATGACAAACCATCAATATGAAACATCTCATACAATATGAAACATGTTTGCAATGACAAACCATCACATTTAAAACGAAGACCATGTCATCATGATAGCCAATAAATAAGCTAGTAAACCATGCATTTTCACAATATAAACAAAGAGACACAATTAGACATGATACTAGACACCCATGCTACTAGCACTCTATCTATCATGGTTAAACAAAATGACATTCTATACATAAGCATGATATGACAACACCATGAAAAATTGATGGTGTTGCAAGAAAATTCAGATTTAATAATTAAATCGGATTCTATCTAATTTGATTAACCTACCACATTAAGCACGATATAAATCAAGGATTGATGGAACTAATCATAATCCAAAGGGTTGACAAATTAATTATCAAGATTCGTCACCTACCCTAAAAGGGATAATCAAAGGTTATAATAAAATTTACCATGCTAGCCTAACTAATTAACTTGTAAACACATACTACAATTTTCAAGGTAGATATATCTAAAAATGACACTATCTCTCAAAATCACACATCTACGGAATAAATTATTATCTACAAATTATTATAGAATTTTTAATATAAGTTTAGTGATATTAAGACACGTCTAGGATATCTACCGGAATGGAGTTGATGATTCCCGATCCGAGGTTAACACGGGGTGTGAACCGGTCAACAAAGATTTTTCTCCCTCAATCAACGCTAACTGCAAGCATAACGATGTAGATGAATATATGTGATAGGAGAAATGATGTGAGTGAGAAATAGAAAATAAATAAAACAAAATGGGCAATGCTGCACAACCTAGACCAGGGTGGGTGGCCAAGAGAGAGACAAATCTGGTAGAGAGAGGGAGGCTGCGGTGCGGCTCGGCGCACAGGGGCGTGCAGATAGGGGGGTCAGAGGCTCCAAGGTGGCTAGGGGGAGGAGCTGCTGGGCAGCCTTAGGCGGTCAACGCACAGGTCAACCAGGGGGGCGGCAGGGCCACTGCGCAGCTGGCCGGTTGAGGCAGAACCAAGGGAGGGTCGAGGGCTGAGGGGGTGGCAGGGCCGCTAGCCGCTGCGCGCCGCACGGCCGGGAGCTGGGGGGGGGGGGTTGGGCGGCCAAGGCAAAACTGAGGGAGGGGGAGCTGCGAGGGCCGCACATGAGAGAGAAGAATAGGGAGATAGAGATATACCCGGGGAGGAATCCACCTCCAATGGGTGATTCGGCTGTGGGAGGGAGACGCCACGAGAGAGCGACAGAGCGGTGACTAGGGCACAGTAAAAAAAGGGGTTCCGATGGGGGGGTTAAAAATTGGGGCAAAGGAAGGATAAAAGAGGAAGGGGGAGAGTGATATTAATATATGATATAATAACTCTTTTATAAAAAAACAGATATTACAAGGTGTGTTCAAGTAAAATCGGTAAATCGAACCAAACCGTTCGTTCGGTTTGACGGGCTATTCATTCGGTTTTTTGACCGTTCGACACCTCTCCAAACCGAACCGAACCGGTAAACTGGTTGACCCGATTTGACAAAGTTTGACCCACTTTATTTACATATTATATTACATTTAAATATATATTATATCAATTTTAAATATATATTATTATAAATTTAAGTTAATTAATATAAAGATATAATTATATATTATAAATAAAGTATTAGTCTTCATATTAATCTTAAGTAATTATTATAATGTATATTTTATTTTTATTTTTATTTATTTAAATATACATTAAACCGATGAACCGAATTTGGTTCGGTTCGGTTCCCCTTATCGGTTCGGTTTCGGTTTGGAAAAAAATGGTCAAACCGAACCGAACCGTTTACACCCTTAGTTCAACCCATGGCAACCGCTGTAACGAAGCCAAGAGAAAGAAAAGAACATCGCTAGGCCGTTGAAGGCACCCACGAGGGGTGCATGGGAGGAAAAAGATAAGGAGCCGTTCAACTCGCGGTGTTCCAGGACGCGGCGACCGCTGCAACAAAGCTAAGAGAGAGAAAAGAACATCGCCAGGCCGTTGAAGGTCCCACGAGGGGTGCATGGGAGGAAAATGTTAGGAGCCGTTCAACCCACGTTGGTCAAGAACGCGGCGACCACTGCCAAGCCAGCTGTGTGTGAGAGAGAAGGGGATATCGTTGAAGGTCCCACGAGGGATTCACGGCGAGTGCCGACACCGGAGAATCAAACATAATTCCAAGGCAAAAAACCACGCCTGAATTTTTATTTATGCAATGTGTAACAGGGTTGCCAAGAATGTTTGTATGCTTGTGGAATTCTGCCAAATAGTGTGCTTGTCCTATTTTGCAGTGTTTTTCATTTGTTTGCTTAATGTAAAATACTGTAATTTGAAATTATGGTTTATAGTATCTTAAATTACATGATAAGATTGTGGTAACTAAAACAATAGCTAAATTCTTCTTAATCATGTGGTTCATTCTTTTGTTTTTCATCTCTTTCGAAAAGTTAACCAAATAAAAAAACGTTGATTTAGAATTCAAAACGTAACTTATTTTAAACGAGTGATTCTGAAACAAAAGAATCAAAATAAAACAAACAAGTCTCTATGAAATTCTGCTTTGTCCGGCATTGGGCAATTTTTGTTTCTTTTCTTTGAAATATCGTATGAAGGTGCTGAATTAATGATTGTGCAGTTGAAATGCTCGTACTTAATGGGGGTGTTTGGTTGCATGATAATATTTTGTACATTTTTATGATAAAAAATTGTATTAAAATAAAAAGTGAACCAACTTATGACATAAAATTATCATGTTTGGAGGGATATGATGACAAAAAAGAGTAACTATCAAGCGTGACGAAACAAGGTGGGGGACCGCAAGAAAAAAGGCAAGAGACGAGACCCTCTTTTTTATTTTAGAAGAAAATCACTTTCAAAACATAAAATTGTCAGTGGTTATCAGACACTTCTTTTAACAAATTTTCTTATAATGTTTAAAAATTAAAATAAAGACCTCCATTATCTTTTTTTTTGGTCACGCCCAGTGCGGGGGGGGGGTGTATACAGTCTATATTTTGCATTGTACATGAACTTATGCCTGGGGGCGTAGGCGAGGGTTCGCCTCCCGGCGGCGTCAAGCTTGTGTTAGAGCTTCAGCATTATGCTAAGCCCTTTGAAAAAGACATTATACATTGAGAGGTGCTCGATACTCTTTAAACAGCTGTCATCGAATTTCTTTCCTAAATGGTTTCAAGTAAACAAGCATATCCACATTCATGTATTTTCATTTGCCATGAGAAAAATCCCATGTTAGATCCAAAAAAAATTGAAGAAATTGGTTTTAGCCAGATGAAATTCATGTACATGATGTTTCAAAATATTCCAAGGCATATACATCTGAGATGGGATTTTATCATACAAGACAAACAGTTCTTCAGATATTTGGATCCCAAACATTTGACTAGAATGTTTTACCTACTTCACGTGCAGATGCCTAATAGAACAATGTGTGAAAACATTAACTTGTAGACTTGTAACATTCTGCTTGTCCTTTTTCCTCATACTGTCCGTGTCATGATCCTATCAAGATATTTTTTTTGTCATCTTACTATTTGATTGAACCATGAGGACTAGGAATAAGCCTTATTGTTTGTCTTACTGGGTTGTTTTGGGTTGTTCCAAGGAATGCACCATTTGTAATCGGGCACCAGGTAATCTTATTTCTTTGTTCCCATGTGGCTCCATAGTCGGTACTTGGAGCTTTTGCATCTTTGTGCCACTACTTTTTTACCGGCCTCCTGGAGAACAATGCATATATGCCTTAATTGGATATGGTTGATTTACAGATAGAAATAACTACTTGCTTGAAGAAACCAATTTTTGTAGTTGTTAGGATGCAATGGAGCCTTGTGGCCTTGTCACATCCATCGAATGCCAGCGAGAATCAGGTCAGAATCAGCCGATTTGAGCCGACCGACTCCGGCAGAAATCTGGGGAAAGATCGGACCCATACAGGCTAATCTTTTTTTTCATCAGATCGGCCTGGATCGATTGATCCCAATTAGGATCAGACCGGATCAGATAATCAAGCGTTAGCCAACAGAGATTGGCCATGGGCCTTCCCCTTAGGATCGTATCAGCACCTGCTGATCCTGCAAACCGTGGAAGCTGTCCCACAATGTCAAATTTAATGGGCGGTTGGGTTGGGAGTCTTGGGACAACCTTGCTCAAAGTTCCCATTTCCCCTTTTTTAAGTGTCAGAAACAGGGAAAAAAGTGTACAAGGGAAGCACAAATGGGAACTTGTCATGTTGTCCTGATTTGATTGTATTTCGACAGTGTCCTGATTTGATTGTATTTCGACAGCTCATGGCAGAAGTACAAATGCCAACCGAGTGGAGCCTAGGTTTCTTCCTTCTGTGGTAGGTTTTCATTCCATTCGATAATTCTTGTCATGTTGTGTTATTTTTAATGTTTATTAATGTTTCTGATTTTTTTAGGGAGGAAATGAAATATCCTGAAAATGAAGACATGAAGTTGGATGCTGCAATTGAGGAATGGAGGTCTCTTTCTGACGCGGTGAGAAATATAAATAAACACATACATACGTACTACTCTTTATTATATATTTTAAATTTAATGATATGAATTATGACAGGATAAAAGCGATTTCATCAAGAGAGGTGTGGAGATGGAGGCACTTTTAAAGAGAGACGCCGAGTACGGGAAGATGAAGAAATATGGTATCCTCCTCGAACAGGTCTAGAGGGTGCACTTTGGAGAGTTTTGTTTGGAGGGTGCGGGAGCCATTGCAACCACTGTCATGTCTCTTTTAGTTTTCCACCCCCTACTAGTTACTATCTAACGGTAACGATATTTTCATAAAATTTGTAGTGTTCAGAACTACCTAGTCTTTATTTTAAATCTTCAGGATTTCCAGCTACTCAGTTCTTAAAATAGCATGTTGTTTTCAAGATTACCGGAGATCCGCTAATTAATGTTCATCCGGTACATGGCAGATTATTTAGAATCGTGTGATAGTATCAAGTGGTCGTCGGGTCAGCCAGCGGTTCTTGATCATCTCTCTCATTTTTTGATGATATAACAATAGTTACTCTGGCTTATGTTGTTGATTAAGATATGTGTATTCGTAAATATATAATGTACGCCTAAATTTTATAAAATTATTTTTTAACTATCTTTGTCTCATTATTTGAGATTATCAGATTTGTAGCCGCGACCAACTTTCGGCCGACTCTCAACACGGCCTTCTTTGACGGCATCATTTAATTATATTGACAAAAAACTTCATACTTAATTTCATACCCTCGTAAATTTGAACTATTAATGCCACTTTAAAAATCATTTAACTTCTCTTAATTAACATGCCACTTATTTCTTTCTCTTAAAAACTCAGGCCTGGGCGCTTTCTGATTCTCCGAGGACAATATCAGAATCGATAAACATAAAATCATTAAGGACGTGATTGAAGTCAAACATTCCGAAAATCGAAGCACTATAAATATCTGCGTATTTTGGGATATAATAGCAAATCAACTATGTATATTTCGGATATAATAAGTGTAAATCACCCTGTTTACATCTCAGTGCACGTACAAAAAGCTTTATAAAGCATAAGCACAAGAGAAGAAAAATCAATTTTTACATAGAAAAGTTTGACCGTAGAGAACTAGTAACGAAAAACAATCCGTTTGTAATACTTTTTTGAAAGAATATTCGGCGCCCTTGTGAAAAGGCAACAACAGAAAAAACATAAATACGAAATAGTTTGATGTAAAACTTACAACTATTTTCACTTAAAACAGAAAAACAACATCGGTTGCTGAAATGTTGGAGACCATAAACGACCAAATTTTGAAGAAAAATTTTCAGTGCTACAAAATAAGGCTCCACATTTGGGATTTGAATTCAAGCATGACATTACATTCTCTCAGAAGCTCTGGAAAGCTGAGCAGCTGCCTATCTTCATTAACCGGAGGGTTACAGAGCAACAGGTAAATAATGGCGGGAGAAAGAAGAAGAAAAGGGGGGGGGGGACACAGACCGAACTGCATAGAATATAGAAAGGATAATGCAAGTGAAATGTGAGCTCCAATTCAGACAAAACTGTGTCAACTACAGCCCGTGCTAAACAATCTTGACATATGTGATGATTCAAACCAGACAGATGACGCGATGGACGCGGGAGCTATCCAGACAGATGACGTTGGAGACACCAGTGTTGAAAGGTGAGTAAAATTTGTTGATTTTTTTTACATAAAAGTATGATTTTGATGTTTTTATTAATGCTATTTTTACCCACGCTCCATTGATTTTGATCCGTTGATATTTTTTAGAGAAACCCTCAGAGGAAGAAAAAATCACGAGTTGCTCGAAAGAAAAAAAATACAGAGCTATATTTTTATTCATGTATGTTTTTGTATAAAATTACTAGTTTTATTATATATATATTTTTTAATTTCCGGTCACCAATTTTTCTAACTTTGTAAATTATGGAAGATTTTGAAACTCGACATAATAATCCTAAAATCAAATAAAAAAGGGCCATTGCAGAGCTTGCAATAGCCGGATGGAAACAATTGACGGAGGAGGTGAGAAATTTTTACCAAATCATTTTACTGCCATTTGTCTAGTGTCAATATTTAAATTTAAATTTTCATCCCATTACAGGAAAAGACGACGTATATATTGAAAGACCAGAAGATGAAGGATGATGTTCGCCTTGCCAAGCCACTCTACGAGAAATACCTGCACGTCAAGCCAATGATAAAGCGTATGTCACGCTTTCCGGAATCATTTCTCGAAAGCGTGACATACGCTTTATCATTGGCTTGACGTGCAGATATTTCTCGTAAAGTGGTTTGGCAAGGCGAACATCATCCTTCATTTTCGAGCCTTTCGAGATATACGTCGCCATTTCTTGTAATGTGATGAAATTTTAAATTTAAATATTGACACTATACAAATGACAGCAAAATGATTTGGTAAAAATTTTTCACCTTCTCCGTCAATTATTTCCATCCGGCTATTGCAAGCTCCGCAATGACCCTTTTTGATTTGATTTTAAGATTATTATGTTGAACTTCAAAATTCTCCCTAATTTACAAAATTAGAAAAATAGGTGACCGAAAATTAAAAAAAACATATAAAATAAAACTAATAATTTTACACAAAAACATACATGAATAAAAATATAGCTCTGTATTGTTTTTTCTTTCGAGTAACTCGTGGTTTTTTCTTCCTCTAGAGGTTTCCATAAAAAAACATCAACGGATCAAAATCAACGAGGTGGAGGTAAAAATAGCATTAATAAATACATCAAAATCATACTCTTATGTAAAAAAAATCAACAAATTTTACTCACCTTTCAACACTGGTGCCTCCAACGTCATCTGTCTGGATAGCTCCCGCGTCCATCGCGTCATCTGTCTGGATAGCTCTCGCGTCCATCGCGTCATCTGTCTGGATATCTCCCGTGTCCATCGCTTAACCTACATAAAAAGAAAGTCAAAACTTGTAAACAGACGAGAAAGACAAGAAGATGTGATGGAAGGGACAAACTAATAATTCCTGTTAGAAGCTGGGAAGGGAAGTAAAGATGATAGAGATACGTCAAGTCGTGTGAGAGGGGGAGGAGGGGGTACACATATATATATAAATATATATATATATATACGAAAAGAGAGCATCGCGTGGCCGTTGAAAGATCTGATGCTACTGGTGCCCTGCTAAGCTACATCCTACCTATTACAGAAGTACAGACATGATAACTAAACTATTGGGTCATAAAGTAATATAAAAATGATGACTAAATAATCATCTATTGTGATATCCAACATTCAAGGACCACAAGTAATCATCTTTTGCTCTATCTAAATCATCATTTTGTACTATTTTATAACATGAAAGCAAGCATCAAATGCATTTGATAAGTCGATCTTTATATGTAAATCATTTGTCATAAAAAGAAATACTTGTAACTTTATAGTTTAAAACTAGAGATATAAACTTCTATTTTTGGAGGTGACACAAAGCTTTTTGTGCCATGGTCCGCTTCAGCTTTTGCTAAAGTCTTTCTGAACTGATTCTACTCGAGGCAGTGGCAGATCTACATAGGGTTCAGTGGTCATGTGACCCCACTAAAATTTGAAATATACATTAGAAACATATAAAATTTCATTAAAATATTTTAAATCATAAAGTATTTATTTAGGTGTGACCCCACTAAAATTTTAAGATGACTCCACTAAAACAAAATCCCAGATCTGCCACTTACTCAAGGTGTGAATCCCTGCACAGATATAAATCTTGACCAAATATCAAGCATGCACATTTAGACGTTGGCAATGTATACCTAACTGGCTAACTTATCATAGAGAAGAGACCTGCCAATTGTTTCCAATCACACAAATGGTTCACCAGATGAATGGAAAGAGCTGGCAATAATGACTACAAAAGGAGAACAATATGAACAGATTCTTTCAATTTCACCAAAGTGTATCTAAGATAAACTTTTAGACAATAGGCAAACATGTATGGACAACAAATGCACCTACATGTAACAAAAGTTGCAATGCATAGGCATATATGTTGTGGAGTTCATATAATTATAGTGAGATATAATCGGATAGAAGAAGTGGAAGGAGCATTTGAATTTGGGGTAAAGAATTTGATTCGACATGGATTATCTAAGACAATACCTCTCTTACGATATTCATTTCTTTGGTTCAGTAAGTATTTCCTTAGATCATGGGCGCAACAATATAGGAAACGAGGGTAGAAGACAAATCAAGGAATGGTACTCAAAGTCTGGAACCATAAAATCCAGATACGAGACCAAAGTGGGTGGGAGTGTGCCAGCTCTTTCTTTTATTAAAAGTCTATGGATGTCCAAATTCTAGTGGTGGGGGAACCAACCGATGATGTATGTCATCCAACCTGACCTCAGACTCTTTCTTCCCAGAATCCCAACCTATTTGACTCTCTGGTCGAACCTTTTTTATCCAGATATTGAAAAAATCAATTTCCAAGAGACTAAACAATAGGAAAAAATGGCTCAAGATCAACAAAGAAACCCTTCCTAAAAAATTACACAAAAATTAGTCTCTGTGATCTTAAAGAAGACAGGAACTTTGCCTAGTTCGCCCCGTTTGGAGGAGTAACCCGATGAAGCCCGTAAATGTCGAAGCAACTCTCTGGCAGAAATCACAGGAAGCCGGAAGAAATGCGAAATTACATCAACAAAATAAGATCCTATTCGGTGTAATTGATGATGTCATCTATGAAAGGAAACGCAGTTCAGTCCCCTAGAAGAAGAATCTAATCGCACTTAAGCATGGTGCCGAATGTGCGGATAAGGTGATAACAGCTGCAGAGCAAATGCGGATCATGAATATGAAGATAACTACAGGATTGGAGTCAGGAAAACTAGAATAAGCCAACCAAGCAGAAAGAGTAAGCAAAGAACGCAAGGAAAAGATCAGATCTCACCAGGGTTCCGGAGCTCATCCGGATCCGCCAAGGAGTGCCCACGGAATCGGTACGTCTCACACTCCACCAGCGTCGGCCCTTCCCCGCCCCTAGCCCTAGCGATTGCCTCCTTTGCCACCTCCCTCACCTTGAGCACTTCCATCCCATCGACGTGCACCCCGGGCATTCCAAAGGCAGGACCTTTCTTCCAGATCTCTGGATCCGATGTCGCCCGTACATGCGACATCCCGATCGCCCAGAGATTGTTCTCCACCACGAAAATAATGGGTAGCTTCCATAGCGCTGCCATGTTCAGGCACTCGAAGAACTGCCCGTTATTACAGGTACCATCTCCGAAGAAGGCCACGGTCACATGGTCGCAACCAGCTTCTTTAAGAACCTCCCGGCGGTAGAGGGAGGAGAAGGCCGCCCCAGTAGCTACGGGGATACCCTCCCCGATGAACGCGAAGCCCCCCAGGAGGTTGTGCTCCGCCGAGAACATGTGCATGGAGCCACCCTGGCCGCGGCAGCAGCCCGTGGCCTTGCCAAAGAGCTCCGCCATGACGGCCCTCGCGGGCACGCCCTTGCTGAGTGCGTGGACGTGATCACGGTAAGTGGAGACCACAGAATCTTCCCGCTTGAGGAGTTTGATGAAGCCCGTGGAGACCGCTTCCTGGCCATTATAGAGGTGGACGAAACCAAACATCTTCCCCCGATAGTACATCTGGGCGCACATGTCCTCGAAGGCGCGCCCCAGTACCATGTCCTCGTACAGCTCCAGCCCCTCCTCCCTGGAGATCACCTGCAGCAAACAAGGTAATACTTGAGGCGAAGACGCGAAGGCAGGATCTACAAAATTGACCCGAGAAAGACTAGATTCGGGGACATTACCAGGCCGGACGGGGACGAATTAGAGCTAAGCTGGCCGCTGAAAACATCGGCGGAGGACACAGCCTGGATCGGGCGCTGGGGAGCGGCGGAGGAGAAATTGGTGGAGGATAACCGATGAGGGTACATAAAACGACGCAGCCGGCAAGGTGGCGCGTGGAAGGGGGAGGAGCAAGGTCTCCCGGCGTGGCCGGATCGGACTGTGACCGGGTGTGAAGAAAGGGGCTTGACGGCCATGAAAACGGACATCTTCGCGCCCGACCGATGCACCGCGGTGCCTGCAACCCGCCCTTCCCCTCGCGGACGACCTCTCTCTTTGTCTGGGTAGATCGGAGAAGAGGAGGAGGCCGGATTTTGATGGCGGAGGAATGGGGCGGAGCGGCGGAGGAAACAAGAGACGGAAGAGAGGACGGAGGAATCGAAGGCCGCCAGTCGTTATAGGGCTGGCTGGCAGTCCACCGTGTACGCCAAGTCAGCAGCCTCCAGGGTGGCGGAGGATGTGGCATGTCGATGGTCGACAGAGAATGTCGTTGGCCAACATATTTCTCCTCCAAAATTATAAGCGGAGATATTTCGTTAGAATTTGTAATTAAATTTTTTATCAATATCGATATATGTAATAATATATAAAGATGTATAAATAAAATATAAAATATATCTTATACTTATTAATGTTAGCCGAGGATACTGACGTTTGATGTATAATATTTCATTGTATTATCAAACAAAATAATTTTAGATATATAATTATTTGTATCATGTGTATATGATATACTTTTGAGGGAGCTGGGGCATAATGACAAATTTGTCATTAAATCATGATCCCTTGACAATAAAATAGATTTGCACACATTTTACTTGCAGGATGCTCCATCATATTAGTTTAAACTATTTATTAAATAAATAGAAACTATTATTTAAAAATATGATAAAATAGACAAAATATTTATAATATAATGAATATTCAGATGCTCTATGCGATAAAAAATATGGGGTGTACTTTGACGGGGGGTTTGATTGCACAAATAAAAATTTATATTAAAATAACTTTTAACTTAATCAAAAAATATAAAATTGTGACATTTGGAGAGATTGCGTTGACAAAAAAGCGAAGACTTTGTATAATTTATAGACTTTGTATTCTATAAACTATCAGAATCGAAATTGAATATTTTGATAACTTATTAGAATTAGAATCGGAATCATTCATTCCATTTCCATTTATTTGATTTTAATAACAATAAATATACAACAAATAAAATTAATTAAAATAATGTTAAATAAATTATAAAAATATGATATATAAATTAATACATTGATAGAAATAAAATTTAAAAATGTTATATTAAAGTTTAATAATTATATGTAAATTTAAACTTATTTTTTAATAAAATTAATTATTTATATTTTTTTTAAAAATTATCAAATTTGATTCTAATTTCAATAACAGAATCAGAATGGGAATGAAATCAAAACATAGTGATTCCAACATTATCAAAATCGACACCCTTTAACTCTTATAGGAATCGAAATCGAATTATGGTGATTCCACCACCAAATCTAACTCATTTACCACCTTAGGTGCATTTCTTTAAAAAATTACATAATTAAAGAAGGTGGGAGACCACTAGGAATAAAAAAGAACCCCACCTCTTTTTATTTCAAAAAAAATCTCTTAAAATACAAAAATTATAATGATTGTTAAACACTCTTTTTAACAAGTTTAATAAAAAGAACATAAATTAAAAAAAAACTTAATTTCACTCGACATGTTTTAGAGAAGTATAACTAGAAAACCTACATTGACAATATATCAACATTTTATTAATTTAAGAGGATAATATTGATCGCTAATTTTAAAATACTAATTTGAACATTCCCCATCTATTAGTGACCATGCATACAGTTGCCCTTAAAACAGACCTGCAAAAAAAAACTAAATTTCATATAAAATTTGTGAGCAGAAGCAATTTTGGTGGTAGTAAAATAATTTAATGGAACGTTACAATGGGATGAACTTAGAATAAAAAATTAAATAGATGGAGTGAATGTTAAATATATTAGTTTGAGTTGACTTTCATATTTGGACTATGAATCAAAATGTCCGTTATTTTAAATTATCCAAATAGAAGGCCCACAAAGTGACAAGTTCTAAAACCGCCCAAAGTCTTTTTTGTTTTTTAGGTCAGAAAACATAACTATTCATGACACAAAAAATACGTACGAGACTTTACAACAAACATAAAGAACATAAAAAGGGAAGACACCCAACCAAACTAAAAATAGAAAAAATTTTAACGGAAATTATCTTTCCCAAGAAACATTGGCATAGTCGTAAATCGACCAGCACATATGAGTGCATAAACGGTTGAACATTAGAGTTAGAGACTCCATCAAAAGAGTATGACAATTATCATGAGACCGAATAATCACACAAAAAAGTGTGAATATCATCTAGATTAATAGTCTCGGGATGAAGTTAGCGACTATGAAACTAACAAGGAAAAATAACATAACAAAACTTGACTATACGACAACGGATACAAACAAAGATAAGAACATACAAAATAGGAATAGATAAGCCAAATTTCACCATGCCAACGCGACAAAATGAGACAAAATGTCTAAAAACATATTTAGCAAAATATTTGAAAAGGAGTGTGGGAGGGAGGTCCCCCCCTCCTCGACTAAAAAAGACCACATAATAGAGAAAAGAAACTCCCTCTACAAAGACTTCAAGCGATGACTAGGGGAGGGGGCTGAAGAGGGTTAGGGGCAAAGGGTCTACAGGGGTGAGGGGGACTTGAGCATAGGAGGCATTCGATGTCGGAGGAGGAAGCGATGAAGGGGAAGGGGGCTGAAGAAAAATTGAGGAGAGGGAAAGAGGTTAAGGCACCCAAGGGGGTTTGTTGGAGGGCAAGGGGTTTCGAGGCTAGGGGTCTTCCTAGGGTGGAGGAGACAGGGGCCGCCTCAGAGGCTAGGATGGATCCCTTGAAGGGGGAGGAGGGGGCTTCGTCGGGATGGCGAGGCTTCCACTGGAGGTGCAAGAGTGTTGGACGAGGTGAGGGGCTACGTTGGAGGGCAAAGGAGGTCTTCTCGAGGGGGGGAGGGGGGCCACCAAGCGAGGGCTTCGTGGGAGTGGCGAGGGGGTCAACTAGAATGAGGGCTTTACGAGAGATGTGAGAGGGACAATCGGGGCGAGGAGGTCTGTCAAGAATGGTGAGGGTGGTATGTCGGGGCAAGAGCTCTGCTGGGAATGATGAGGGAGGCCACCTAGTCGAGAGCTTCAATGAGAGGGCGATGGTTCCGCCGAGAATGGCAAGGGAGTCCGCCGAGAGGGCGAGAGAGGGTTCACCAAACAATTTCACCAAGGGCTTCTATAGCTAAGGGGCGACGACACGATGCTTTCACGGCCACTGGAGGAGTGAGGATGTGAAGGTTTCGCAGCCGTTTGGAGTAGGCAACGACACGATCAACCCAAAAGTCACTATGGCCCATGGATGAGGACCCCCTCCCCCCATTTAGGTAATACATTTGATTTGGATTTTCCATGCAATATAAAATGTAATCATTTTGTACATTCATAATATATACATGGATTTAGATATATAACTAAATATATAATAATAATTATTAAATATGCATATTATAATATATACAAGTATTGTTAATAGCTTTAATATATTTCAACGCTTTCTAAAGCAAATGAATAGTCATAAAAAACAAAAGAATCCAAACTCAATCGGTGGTTCAGTTGATTTTTTTTCTCAATTATCCAATATCAAGAAATGGATATACCACAAAAGTAAAATATTTTCCAATTCATTAAATAGATCATCCCCGAAGGATCCCCCTTGTGCATGTTCTCGAAGAATAATTACTTGAAAAAAAATTTATAATGTATTTTTTGGTGTAATTATCTCTTATTATCACATAGTTATAAGACTTGTCATGATTTACAATAGTGATTATTGTACAACTAAGAAGTATACTATCAAATTGAGTGTAGCTGAAATACGAATATTATAATAGATGTGTAGCCACACACATGTAAGTAGAATCTACAACAATTGCATTATGAATAAAATGAAAGTTTTGATAATCGAAGATATCGTAAAAAAGAAAAGACTCTATTGATTTGGACATATCAAACAACACCCTCTTGAGATGATTGTCAAACGAGTCGACTCTTTGTTATTATCAATGCAGAAGGGGTCACCAAGCGAGGGCTTCATGGAAGTGTTAAGGGGGTCAATTAGAACGAGGGCTTTATGAGAGATGTGAGAGGGACGATCGGGGCGAGGGGGTCTGTCAGGAATGGTGAGGGGGGTATGCTGAGGCAAGAGCTCTGTCGGGAATGACGAGGGAGGCCACCGAGGCGAGGGCTTCGATGAGAGGGCGATGGTTCCACCGAGAACGGCAAGGGAGTCTATCGAGAGGGCGAGGGAGGGTCCACCAAACAATTTCACCAAGGGTTTCTACAGCTAAGGGGGCGATGACACAATGCTTTCGCAGCTGCTAGAGGAATGAGGACGTGAGGGTTTCGCAGCCGTTTGGAGTAGGCAGCGGCGCGATCGACTCAAAGTCACTATAGCCCATGGATGAGGACCCCCTCCCCCCATTTAGGTAATACATTTGATTTGGATTTGCCATGCAATATAAAATGTAATCATTTCGTACATTTATAATATATACATGGATTTAGATATATAATTAAATATATGATAATAATTATTAAATATGCATATTATAACATATACAAGTATTGTTAATAGCTTTAATATATTTCAACGCTTCCTAAAACAGATGAATGGTTAGAAAGGAACAAAAGAATCCAAACTCGATCGGTGGTTCAATTGATTTTTTTCTCAATTATTCAACATCAAGAAATGTTTATACCACAAAAGTAAAATATTTTTCAATTCATTAAATAGATCATCCCCGAAGGATCCCCCTTGTGCATGTTCTCGAAGAATAATTACTTGAAAAAAATTATAATATATTTTTGGGTGTAATTATCTCTTATTATCACATAGTTATAAGACTTGTCATGATTTACAATAGTGATTATTGTACAACTAAGAAATATACTATCAAATTGAGTGTAGCTGAAATACAAATATTATAATAGATGTGTAGCCACACACATGTTGGTAGAATCTACAACGATTGCATTATGAATAAAATAAAAGTTTTGAGAATCAAAGATATTATAACAAAGAATAGGCTTTATTAATTTGGACATATCAAACAACACCCTCTTGAGATGATTGTCAAACGAGGTGACTCTTTATTATTATCAATGCAGAAGGGACGAAGAGATAACCCCAAGTTAACTTGGTTTAGACGAACTAAACTTAGGAGAGGAGTTAGTAAAAAATTATAAAACATGAAAAGATGAGCCTCCAAAAATTTAGAATTAAAGTTTTAAGTTGAGTTAAAATTTGATTTTGATGTACCTGCAATTATCACACTCAAAATGATACACGGATACAACACTTCAACTGGATTCAATCTCATTTGTTAAACTTGAACTTAAAATTTGATTTTTGGTTACTTTTGTGATAAATATGTAAAAATAAAATCTGAGGATAAAATCTGAGATTGGTAAAATTATAAAACTATGATGTCATGTTAGAAACCGTACATAAAAATATAAAACTATCATGACATGCTTTTACTTTCGAAAATATAATCAAAATTCCTAATGATATTTATAATTCGGCTTTGATGAGGTAGCCATGCTTCAATCGAACAACAACAGCGCAAGAAAGAAGGCCTGATCTCCTCTGGATCCCTGATCCTCCTGCAATCCTGTCCTTTTAAACAAGAACTAGGGTTCTTTGATACATCGGTTGAGCTTGTGCGTCTGCTTTGTCAACTTTTTCATACAAAAGAAATGAGATGTTAACGACTTTCGTAACAGAAATAGATGGGAACTGAATCGATTTGATCATTTAAGCTTTTGTTTTGGCGGTGGAGCAAGATCGGTCTGACTTTAATACGACACTCTTTTCTTGGTCTGTAAATGAAAATGGGCAATCAAATTGAACAATGCAAGTCAACATCAGAGTACAGATGATGAGATGACAACAACCTCCTCTTCCTTGTGGCCCGGAGCTGGTGCGGAGGTGCAATGTGCAGCCACCAGTCTGCCAGACTGATTCATGTACGTAGGAAGACCAATTCCAGTTTGGCATAGAAGATGTCCCACACGAGCCCTTGACACTGATCTGATGTGAACGTAGGCAGCATGGCCACCTTCGAAACTAAAACTAATTTCAGAGACCTGCTCCAGCAATTTCTAGCTTCATCTTGAGGCAAAAGCAATGGGTTGGGCTTGGATATTACTGCCTGCAGGTAGGCTCAGGGAAAGGAAGAAGAAGAAGAGCCCTGAAATATTCTTGGGTCAGAAATTAAAAGACTGTTGCATCAAACAAGAACCTGAATGATATTGCCGCATACTTGCCTATTCTCAGGAACCTGATTCTGACTGTTCGATGTATCCTTGGAGGGATCGTCACTGTTGTGATGAATCAAGCCCTGTGGAAGTAGGGATGTACAGCTAAATTCAGCTATTATGCTTTTCAGACGCAGCTGATGTAACATTAATCTTGAAAGCAATAATAAAATGCCAATCGGAAAATGCTGAACACCGGCCCTGCAAGATAAAAGGGCGGTTCTTGCAGATCCAACTGACCTATAAAGAATACAATCACGTACGACAAATAAACAAAAGGTAACTTGGAAGGTTAGCTGGATTCTAAAGGTCTACTAATGATTGGAAATCAATGAAACCCCGTCAAGGAAGGCCGGGGCCCGGGCCTAGAGTCGGACCGGGAGTCAATCAGCCCCAAAATTAACCTAGTCGGACGGAGTCGCGACCCGGGGTCGGACGGGGTCAGATTTATTTTTTTTAAAAAATAAAAGTATAAAAATTATATAAAAATAAAAATAAGAAAATTATATTTTTATGTTATAATTAAATATGAATGTTTACACGTGAATATAAGTAAATATGTTTTTTTGTGATTATGTTGTATTAGTATATGTTAGGAAAGAGTAATCTCAAGTGAGAGAGTAAAAAATGGTTAAGAAATAATTTTATAAATTTTAATTATGTGCAATATATTTATAATCACAAACTTTAACCATATGTAATAGTATAAGTGATAATAAAATATTGTTATACTATTAATAAATGAGGGGCCGAGTATTTGCGGATCGACTTGTGCGGCCAAGTCGCGGGGTTAAGGGTGCAGCGTCTCTTGTGGGGGGTATTAGGAGGGCAAAGCCCCCCGAAGAAGAAAACAAAATTTAAGTGAAAAAATATAGCGACCCGGTCGGACCGGGTCGCCCGACACCCAGCCAGGCCATGCAACCCCACATTGGGCCGCTGCAGAGTTGGCCCGGTCGGGTCGGGGCCGGGCCGGTCAGCCCGGAAACCAGCCAAGTCAGGCGACCCGGGGCAACCCCCGAGCAACCTAGCCTTCCATGAACCGCAGTATATATAGTCCTCCATCACATAATGCTAATTTACACACAGCAGTTCCTAGACACAAAAGGGTAAATATCTCCATTATATGTGGAAAACGCGTTCAAAATCCTTTATACAGGACGTAAAGTAGAAAGTGTAAATTTTTTTAATGGAAGAAAAATGGCTGGATTTTGAATAATGCCCTCTTGCTCAACTGAGTTTGGTTTGAACTCCCAACTCAAGAATGACTTTGTTTACTCTTGGATTCTCATGTCAAAGGCCTACTGGAGGAGCACAAAAATGGAGCTCAGTTCCTGCGTAAGATGATGATATAATGGGTAAACCAAAAACTCAGGGTCTGGCAGTTACAGATCTGGTTACGTTAATTTTAGAGCAATTTTAGAGTAATCATTGCCTATCAAGAATATTTCTTCCAAGTTCCAACAGACAGGCGTGGAACCAAATTGGGGTTTATTGCAAGCAAATCAACAGTATCAGTTTAAAAATAAAGAATGAATGAAGACATCGCAACCAATGCAAAAGACATGCATATTTTAGCAGTTGAGAGACAAATTTATGAGAGATAACAACCTGCGTGCAAAAATAATTTAACAATGCACCCCTTGAAGTGAAGGATATAGCGGTTTAAAGAAAAATGAAGCAAAAATAGTTAAAGGATAATAGCAAATGCAAGAAGAAGAGATTGTGATGTTTTGGACAAGTATAAATTGTTCAACTTCAAAACATGTGCAATTACCTTTTCACCGTTCACTCACATTGTCTCATAGTTTCTACCATGGTTCGCCGGGTCGTGACCCGGGCCCGACCGGGTCGCTTTTGGGGCCGACCGGCCTGGTCCCGACCCCAAGACCCCAACCCCAACATTAATTTTTTTTTATTATTTTTGGCGACCCCGGGTCGTGACCCCGACCGACCCAGGTCGGTTTTGGGCCCAACCAACCTGGTACCGATTCCCAACCCCACCTTCCTTGGTTTCTACCACCTCCCCCCCCACCCCTACGACACACACCATGCAAAACAAATCTCTTTGGAAATCTGAATAGATAACAAGTTTTCTCTCCATCTTAATTATGAACAGACTTCCCATGGAGGCATGGACAATTCAAAACAGTTTGACATCTGACTTCTGTACTTCAAGGCATTAACAACAATACTACCGTGTTACAATCATGACAGATTTTAGGTACATCAGGGCATTGATCCATTACAAAACAGCATGTTACAATCTTGTCAAGCAATTTATTTAACAAAAAAGTTTCTTTTTTTTCATCCGCAAGGTGGTATTGACTATGTTATCCGAGGCACTTGCCTCGAGTGCCTAGGCGCTGAGGCGAGGCACCTTGGCAGTTCTTGCCTCACCCACCTCGCCCTGATCCGGACCCAAGGCTGGATCCAGTGACTTAAAATTCTTTTCTCCTGCCCTAAAACCCCCAATGCCCAATCTTCCACCCTGAAGCTCCATCATCTTGATGCCCTCCATGCTCTTGAAGTGAGTTTTTTATTCTTTTATGTTCTCCTTCAAAAGTTTTAATGTTAGCTATAATTATATAACATAAATATATTAAAAAATATATCTTACCTTGAATGCCTTAGGCGCCCGAGGCAAGGAGACCCTCACCTCACCTCACCTCACCTCGGATAATATAGGGTATTGATGACCCAAGGTTATGAATTATGATTATAAACATTATAAAAAGTCCTTCCACTAACCCACTGTTGGCGTACATTTTTTCAAAAAAAAAAAAAGAGCAGAGGGGCTGACTTAGGAGCTGGGCCAACAGCCCATTAATCAGCCACAATTGGGCCCAATTGGACACCCCAGCAGGGGCCGGATTCATCCAGCCCATAATTGGCACAATTGGGCCAAGTTCAGGCCATGTGCGCAGCCCATAGGAGGGCCTGGGTCATTCCTCAGCCTGCTGGCCCAGAAACCAGGCCCAATTGGGCCAGGCCCACTTTAGTGGCAGTCTAAACAAGGCCCAGCCGCACCCACTTGCCACCTCAGCACCCTTGTACGCACCCAGCTGCCAGCACAGCCCCCCAACAGTCAGTTGAAGGAGGGGGAAAGCCAAGGGACAGCCACTCAATCAATATGATTAAATGGAGTAACTCCCATGGGGGAGGCCAAGGGTCACCAGCGTATGCAACTCCTGGCTCTTCACATGCCCTCTTCACTCTCTATAAAAGGGAGGGGGACGCACCAGCCAGGGGGGGAGACCAGGCCGACAGGCTGCCGGTTTTGCTGCTGCCCTCTTCTGCCTTGCTGCTTCCTTGCGCACCTGCTGCAGAAGCCCGTCTGTGGCCAGGAGAAGAAGAAAAGGAGAAGAAGAGAAGGAGAAGGAGAAGGACAGGTGGGTAAGAAATTGCATAGATATGTAGCCCTCTATGGGCACCCCCTCTTCCTCTCTCTCTTTGACTACTCTACCTCCTCCCATGGATGGGTCGACCCAAAGTTGCCTCAAATAGGATCTGTTTTAGCCCATGGAGCACCCCCCTTTAACAGGTCATTTCCTAGCTCTCTGCGCACCCCAATCCAGGCCCATCTCCGGCCCATTCAAACCCATCCAAGCAGGTCCCCTCGTGACCAGTTTCCTGCTCCCCTTTCAGCCCACCCGCCACCTCGGCAGCCCCTCTGCGGCCCACCAGGACAGCCCACATGCAGGCCCAGAAACAGGCCTATAACCAGCCCACGCCTGACCCCAATCTGGTCCCAAATCAGGTCCCCAAAATGCCCATGCGCAGGCCTACTTCAGCTCGACCAGAGCCCCATCAATCAGGCCCCAGCCGGTCTCCAAACCAGACCCCAAACAGGTCCATTCCCAGCCAACGTCTGGCACCCAATCCAGGACTTCAAAAAAGGTCCATTTTTCAGCTCCCTTGCAGCAGGAAATGAAAGAAGAAGTTGCAGCAGCCCCCTTGTGGCATGTACCGGCAAAGAGAGGGATGAACCTCAACGGCCCTTTCACGGGTCTGGTTCTCCCCTCAACACATCAAGTGAGGGATGAACCTCAACGGCCCTTTCACGGGTCCGGTTCCCCCCTCAACACATCAAGTGAGGGATGGACCTCAACGGCCCTTTCACGGGTCCGGTTCTCCCCTCAATTACCAAGGGAGGATTGAGCCTCAACGGCCCTTTCACAGGTCCGGCTTGGCCTCCAAGAAGCTGTCCTTCCAACTCAAACAAATCGAAGCCCGGCTTTGAATGCCGAAGGAATGGACCAGCCCGAAGTGGCCTTCAGAAAATTAACAAATAAAAAATCAGAAATGCGAAAGCTACATTAAATTAAGGAGATTCACCCCTAGCGGGGAACTCCACCTTGGGCGGAGGCGCGGGCATGCATCCCGTAGCTGACGACCCGGACGAGGCGCGGGCATGAATCCCGTAGCCGTCGATCCTTCCCCCAATATGGCTAAGCTAAGGCTGGCTATTTTGGATGGGTAAATTTTCACTAAGTTGGAAAAATAGCCGGCATGCCGTCGTAATGCCAAAATTTTTCCAAAGTAGTGGAGATAAACCTATATTGGGGGAAGGACCAATCACATTGTACACCGATGTACTCCACCCCATCTTTCAATGAAATGAAACTCCGATGTTCATATTGATGCATGAAACCGGGCATTCAAGGTGACCCGATGGGTCGGAGGCGATGCAAACCGCCAAACAAGAAATAAAACAATTTCAAAGTCAATCTGGAAATTCAAACAGAAAATAAAAAAAACAGAAAATCAAATCTGAAAGTCATAAAATCAGAACTAAACAGAATCTGAAATTCAACTCATTCCGGTTCAACAAACAACCGATCTTCAACAAGATTGAACCGGTTTCGAAACAAATCAAACCGAAATCAGATTTCAAACAAAAAAATCTGCCAAAACAGAAAATTCAGATTCAAATTAAATCTGTCAAAAAAAAAACCAGATTTCAATCTGCAATAAAAAAATCAGATTTAAGCAATCTCCCAAAACAAATTCTAATCAACTTCAAAAAATCTGATTTTAGCAATCTGAAAATTCACTTAAAATCCACAGAACTTCACTTAAATGAACAATCAAGTGCTTAACCCCAAAGAAACCAAATAAGCACATTTCAATCATCCAAAATGGATCAAAATCAACTCAAAAACCAGAAAAATCAGAAAAATCAGAAATCTGAAAATTCATAAAACCAACCAAACAACAAATACCAAATTGCTTAAAACTTTAAGCACATCAAAACTGAAATCAAAACAAAAAAACCAATTAAGTCCAAAATCAAACAGATTCAAACCAAAACAACTTGAATCAACCAAATTCAATCCAAAACAAATAAAAAACCAAACAACAAATCAATCAAACAAATCGATTCAAACTCCAAAACTCAAAACCGACTTTCAAGTCAATCCAAAAATCAACCAAATAACAAATCAACAAACCCAAACAAATCGGTTTGCATCTGATCGGACCCAAGAGGCCGCTGCCCTTTTGAGTTCTTTACTTATATTTTGTGGATGTGCATGTCTCCGAAAATAGGTTGCCACGACGGTTAATCAAAGGCGTTCGAGCCGTTGCTCGATGTAAGTTAACGCCGGATACTCGCACCATCCGGCGGAGAAGGGTCAAAAATGAAATTTTCAAAGAACCCGAATCTCGGTTCTAATATTTTTTAAACTATCACCGGACTACCTAATATTTTTAGGATATCACATATTTTCCTAGAAAAGTCCGGAGATGTCTTTCTTTCTAAAGAACAGACGTAGAAAAAAGAAGTTCACACACCCACATGGAAACAATTATAAATAGGAGAAGAAGTCTAATTCCATTTCATTCTCCAGGTAATATCAAAAGTTTGCTCCCTTGGCAACCTTGCAACCAGTGTTGTGTTATGACAACTGTAATTTCAACTGTTACTGTCAACAATGAATTATCGATCATGCGTTAAAGATATACATTGTCTTCCATAGAAATTGACTTAGGTTAGAGGGATAGACAGGGTCTCCTGCCCTATCAACAAATGAATGAAAAAGGCAACTACAGTCATATATATTAAAGACAAACAGGAGCAGATATACATCATCTCAACGTCCACAATCTCATTCAGTCCCTTCTCAAAAAGCAAATGATACCCCACACGTTAGGAAGAAATTGAATTAGGGTAACAGATAGCCCATAAAAATTGTAAAAGCATGTGGCAAGGGAATGCACAAGAAATATGATACATACTCTCACAAAAGAATTATTCACAGCGTTGTCTAACAAGTCACAACTTTGTCAAACTAATCATTAGCTTGATGTGCAAGTGCATCATTGACTGGGCTAATTATTTTTCTTGTAGATTTTGTTCACTTGGCCCATCACTGGGAAAATTCAACTTGTCCTAGAACATCGCAGCCATTACTAATTTACTATTGCTACATTTACAATAGGAGCTGCGTTGCCATCTCGTAAAGCCTGATTTCCCTCACTGACAAACAGCCAGAGAGGAAAGCACATGTCATGGTGATTGAGTGGGTGAAAGAAAGGGGGAGAAAATTAAGAATAGGAATCTTTAAGAGGGGATGACAAAGAACAACTCAAGTCTACCATTAATCCCAAATTATTTGGGGTCAGTCATGCGTATTCTCTTTCTCCAGACTTTGATTTTGAGTTATTTCTTCGGAAATATTTAAATCATATTGAATTACTCTCCTCCAAGTTAGCTTAACATCTTTTATTTCAATTGTTTTGATATTTTTCGCTTTTCCAACAGGAGCTTCCTGAGGTCTATATTTAATATGTCAAAACTATCTCAAACATTCTTTCAATTTGTCTACAATTGCAACTATTCCCACTAGGGGTGCTCATGGTTCCGTTCCAAGCCAGTTTTGCTAAGACTTAAATCAAAAGGTAACTAAATCAAACCTATTTGGTAAAAGCCGAAACCGCTAATGATCTGAACCAGATGGTATAATTCATTAAATCATAAAATCTTAATTGCATATTAAACACTATAGTCAAATAAAACTGATCAATGAACAAATCATATAAAATATCCAATGACAATAAAATAAAATAAATAAATGATTAAAATGATTAAAACCCATATAGTTCATAAAATCATAAAATTTCATTTGCATAATAAAAAATGCTAATAAATAGAATTTTATAATCAAACAAATAAATAAACAAATCATAAAAAATTCCAAATCAAGGACCATGGGAAATAAAAAAAAATCTTGTTATGCCAAATTGAATGTCTCATGTGAATGAATGGTTTCATACAATACAAGATATGGTGGTAAATCAAGGATATCATTACTCAATGTAATTAAAACCAAATCAAATCAGTGAGGACCAAGGATTGCCATCTCGAATCTTGGTTTTGTCTAGGGGTGGGCACAAAACGGTTCAAACCGAGAAACCAAACCGAACCAGCCCATTCGGTTCGGTTTGGTTCGGTTTGGACCCCCTTTCGGTTTGGTTCGGTTTGGAAAATCTCCAAACCGATTTAAACCAAACCAAACCGTTTAAACTGATTTATTCAAAAAATATAAAAAAATTATTATAGTATTAATAAAAATAATATTTTTATAAATTTTATAATAAATAATATTTATTTTCATTGTTTTTAACATAAAAATCAGTATATATATGTAAAAAATAATTAATTTAAATATTTTTATTTATTTTCGGTTTAAACCGAACCAAACCGAACCAAACCGAATTGATTCGGTTTGGTTTGGTTCGGTTTGGGAGGGTGATTCGGTTTGGTTCGGTTTGGAAAAAAAATGATCCAAACCGGACCAAACCGAACCGTGCCCACCCCTAGTTTTGTCTTGGGGGGGGGTGAAAGAGAAGAAATCTCGAAAAAAATCTCGGGAGATCAGATCTTGGATTCTCGGATCAAAATATATATATGCATGAAACATAACATAATATCTTATAAAAATAGGAGTACATCAATGAATTTACATAAAAATATATAACACATTTTGTACATCAACTGTGTAAATGAACAATTACAAAGCACTTTCAATACCAAAAAAATGATCTTTGTGTTTCTAAAAGATTTAAACTGATATATAATCTTATCTAAATACTAATATGGTATTAAACTTGTAACACATTTTTACGTGATAGCATAAGTGATAGTGAAATATATTAAATGTGTTTACACTATCATAAACGGGGTGAGACCGAGATTTTCGCAAGATCTCGGCGAGATGGAAAACCATGGTGAGGACATATATCCGAAGATATTTTCATACCAACAGGATAACCTCAAAATTCAAATGCAGTCAAGATTTTCTAAGTTACGGGGATATCCCTACATTTAAACTTGGGAGATTTGGAACTCAAATTACATGTTCAAATCATATCCACAGATTTCCATATTACAATATCATTTTAATGATTATAATGTATGGAAAATGAGATTTTCACAAATGGCATGCCTAGTGGAACGTGTTCTTCCATTCATTTGTCCACCTTAGCAACCTCATAGCATAACAAATATATTCATTAGGGCTGCGAACGGGTCAATTTCGGTAGTGGTATTATATGTTTCTGATTCAGATTTCGATATCATCGAAAAAGCCATTTCTGATTCCGGTTCAACTCCGATTTTGATATCAAAATTGGAATCGATTCCATTTCAGATATATCAAATAATTAAAATTTCCTTTCAGGAAAGTAAAAATAAACATACTTACGACTTATAATTTTATTTTAAATTTCTAAATATATTTTCTATACTGCAAGACTATTCACAACCAACTTCTCAACTACATGACTATTCGAAGCCTGCTGTTAAAGTGTTTTGCAAAACATAAATAATAGGCAAGATGATCAGCAACTCAGAAAATCTTGCCAGAAGTCAGAGTGAACCAAATTTGGGATTTGATCACCAACGTATCACCCTCTGACCGAATCAGAGCTCAGAGACCTGTTAATCCAAAGTAAATGAAACATTAGTCTAGCTCATAATGCACATCTCGATCAAATATATCCCCCGAAATGATATGTTTTCTGATAGATTGATCATCTGCATCTCCAGTTTCACCCATCGATCAGTCATCTTGCTTCATCTTCTCCGGCAAGGATTACCTGAACTTGATATCAAAATACTTGAAAATCTTCTCCAGGTGCCAGAGAACCCAAGAAACAGCAATTTCGCTAGGTTGGTGCAAACCAAGTCTTCACCTTTGCTCTTTTGCCCAACTGCTCACTCTCTCTTCCCCAAGGGCCAACAGATGTTCAGCTTCTCCTTGCCCAAGCCGGACACTTTGGCGCTTGGTAATGATGGGGCATCATGGTATTACCAGCCCTTGACATCTGCATTTCTGTCCAAATCATCCTCATATGTCAGGAATGCAGGTAAAAAAACGAAAAGATGCTGAAGATATGAGTATCGAAATTTTTGGCTTAGTGGGGTGGAGGGTGGTGAGGACACCAGAGTTTGATATTTATTCAAGCAAGTTTATCGGCATCAACGACGTCGATTGGGATCAATTTGGATAGGAGACTTTGATCCTTAATAGTCTAAGTATTTTGCTTTGCATTGTGTGATTTTTGAGTATTTTTCTGAGGTCACTAGTTGTGTGAACCTCTTTTTTATGTGTCTATTCTCGAAAAAGAAAGACTTTTGTCGATACCCTGGACTTATCTAGCAAAGTAGATGATACATTAAAGTATTAGGTAGCCCGGCGGTAGTTTAAAAGCAATAGAACCGAGATTCGGGTTCTTTAAAAATTTGTGATATTTGACCCCTCTCTACTGGATGGTGCAAATATCCGGCGTTAACTTACATCGAGCAACGACTCGAATGCCCTTAATTAACCGTCGTAGCAACCTGTGTTTGGAAAGCGTGCACATCCACAAAATAAAATGAACTTAAAAGGGCAACAACCTTTTGGGCCCGATGAAATGCAAACCAATGTTTGGGGTTTGTTTTATTTGTTTGTTGTTTGATTTTTGATTAACTTAAAAGTCAGTTTTATGGGTTTGAGTTTGTTTGATTTTTTTGTTTGATTTCGGTTTTGTTTTTTATTTGTTTTAGGTTCGGTTTGACTGGTTCAAGTTGTTTTGATTTAGTTTTAGTGTGCTTAAAGGGTTTGAAATGTTTTAGACATTATGGGATTTGATTTGATTGATTTAATCTTGAAGTTTCAGATTTAATTAACAATATGATTTTTTCTGTTTTTATGTTGGTTTTGACATGTTTTGGATGTTTTAAAGTGTTGCTTATTTAATTTCTTTTAAAATTAAGCATTTGTTGTCCATTTTGGTAAGGTGCAGTGCTTTTTAAATGAATTTTCAGATTCGACAATTCTGTTTTTTTTTGTTGAGTTCGCAGATTATCAAATCTGATTTTTTTGTGTTTTCGGATTGATCAAAATCTGATTTTGGTTTGGTTTAAGATTGGTTTTTAAGTATTTCTTTGTTGTGGTTTGGTTTTTATTGAATAGAAGTTGTTTTAAATTAAATTCCAGACTTGCTTTAAATCTGATTTTTTGCTGTTTTTATTAGAATTTTCAGATTTGGTTATCTTGCATTTTTGTTTGGCAGTTTGCATCACATCCGGGCCATTGGGCTGCCAATCTGTGTCCATTCTCATGCATTCCAAGTCAACATTGAAGATCACTTTTCATTTCATAGGTGATGGAGTACGATGATGTAAAAAGATAAGCAATTCTTCCCCCAACATAGGTTCTTCACCAATTTTGGAAAATTTCGGCATTACTACAACATGTCGGTCATTTCCAACTTAGTGAAGTTTTACCCATCCAAAATAGCCAGCCTTAGCTTAGTCATATTGGGGGAAGGATTGCCGGCTACGGGAGCATGCCCGCGTCACCGTCCGGATCGGTGGCTATGGGAACGTGCCCGCACCCCCGTCCAAGGTGGAGTTCCCGCTGAGAAAATGCTCCTTAATTTAATGTAGCTTTCGCATTCTAATTTTTTATTTGTTGTTTTTTAAAGGCCATCAAGGCTGGTTCAAGTTCCATCAGCGTTCTTAGCCGGCCTTCATTCTTCATAGACTCAACGAGCCTGTTTTGCACTGTTTTGGGCCAGAATGGCCTGTTTTGCACTGTTTTGGGCCATAAGGGCCTGCTGGAAAGTCTGCTGCCATGCTGGAGTTTCTTGATGGAACCGGCTTGGAAGGCCACCCGGCTATGCCCTTAACCCGTCGTGCAGTTTCCAAGGGGTGCCGGGCCGTCACCTTCAAGCCGGCCAATGTTCAAACCGCTGTCCTCCTGTTTGCCTTTGATGCAGGACTTGTTGTGAAGCGCTTTTGCTTTTGTTGTGGCGGCATAAAGCCTGGACTGAAGGGAGGCCGAAAATGGCCTGCTTTAAAGGGCCTGTTCGGGGCTGTACAAAGGACAGTTTGATGGCCTGGTTTTGGGGCTGTTTGGGACTGTGCAAAGGTCAGTCAAGTGGCCTATTTTGGGCTGCGCAAAAGGGGCTGTTCTAGGACCTGCTTTGGGGTTCGGATATGAGCTGAACATAGGCCGGCTGTGGGGCTGGATAGGGACCAGAAGATGGGCCGGTTGTGGACCTGTTTCTGAACCTGTTCGGGGTCTGTTTTGGGCCGCGCAGGGTCTGGTTTGGGGACAAACTGAGGGGTCTGTTCAGGTGGCTAGTCTCGGGCTGAACAAAAGGCTGTTTCAGGCCTGTTAAGAGGGGTGTTCAGTGCTGTTCGGATGAGCCTGCAAGTGGGCTGAGCGTGGGGCTGAACAAGAGGCTGAACCGGTCCTGTTTGGAGCGCTTTCATGGGCTGAACAGGGGCGGCTTAGGTAATCCGAACAGGGGCTGATAGGGACCATTTTTTTAGGTCATGGGTTGTCGATGACGATGAAGGCCGGTTTAGGCCATGAGAGGGGTTGAGAAAAGAACTTAGAAGAGGAGGAAGGGGTGCCCTTAAAGGGCTACATAGTTAATATATGTATGCCCCTACCTTTTCTTCTCCTTCTCTTCTCCTTCTTTCCTTCTTCTTTGGGCGCCGGCAAGTATGCACGTGGGCAGGAGGAGAGCAGCAGCTCTCTTCTTCTTCTTCTCTTCTTCCTCCTCCTTTGGCCGCTGGCAGGTGCTGGAGAGTAGGTGCACGTAGGAGGGGCAGCAGCCGGTGCAGCAGCCTGTCGGCGTCCTTCAGCCAGCCTCCTTTCCCTTGGGCGCCCTCCCTCTTTTATAAGAGATGAGGGAGAGATGAAGGGGCAGCTGAGAAGTACGTACAGATGCCGCCTCCACCTTTTTCTCTGTGTTTAAACTCTCTTTAATCCTTGAATTGTCCAAGGATATTAAAGATTTGACTGACCCTTTGAGATTCCCCACGTTGACCAGTCCCTTGGCTTTCCCCATGCAATTAATGGGTCAAGGATGAGGTGGCAGGTTGAGATGGCAGCTGACATGGCTGCTGACTGGGTGCTGACGTGGCCAACTGATGTGGCCTGTTGACTGGGCCAATCGGGTTGACCGCAGCCCACTTTTCTCTTCCCATGGCCTCTACGTAGGTGGGCTTTAAGGGGGCTGAGAAATAATTATTTCAAAATAAATAGAGGTTAAGCCTGCTGGTTCTTACGCCAATGGGCCAACCTATGGTTTGTCTTGGCCAAATTGGGGGTCGGCCCAGCTAGGATTTGGCCCGGTTCAACCAATTCAGGACCTGATTTGATCCAACTAGGGGACTGGACAGCAGGAGCTTGATCCGGTCCTGTTTCACTCTTTTTTTTTTGCCTCCTCTTTTTTTTTGTAAAAATCTGACACCAACACTAGTCAATTTTAGTCATTTAATAGGATTTGATTGGAATTTTCCATTTTCCAGAAAATTTAGGGGAGTTCTGCATTTTTTCTCCTATAAATAGGAGGCTCTTGGCAATGTAATAGCATGATGGAATGAAATGAAATTCAGTTTCCTCTTTCCCTGAAATGTCCCGCCTCTTCTCTATTAAAATCCTCCTTCAACCTTCTGGGTCAACAGACGCGATCAACATCCTTTCTTCTCCCGGTATTCCTTCTCGGCAGCAATAAACCCAAGCTTCCCTAAATTCCTCCCAAAATCCCCCTCCTAGTGCTCCATCATCCTCAAAGCTGAAGGAAGATCTCTTCCTCTCCCCCTCCTTTACAACTCTCTTTTCGGTGCTGTTACCATCAGATGTTGTTTTTGGTGGAGATGTCCTCCATCGCCATCAGATGTTAAAAGGGCTTTTGGTCATTGAACTCCTTCCTTCGTGACTTTTCTCTGCTGTGGCATCATGGCTTCTTCTGCTGATCGACTATGCTGATCAACTATGGCCCGAGTTGGCTGTTGGCTTATGGATGCTTCTCTGTTGAGTAACATTCTCTTCTTAGCTGCTGATATTCGAAACGGCTATTGCTTATGGAAGTAGAATACCGATCTACTTCAAGATGAGGTATTTTAATAACTTCCTTTGACATTGTTGAACCCCCCCCCAAAAAGGGGGGGAGCCGATGAGCTGCGTGGCAAACGTGCGTGACATACGCACATGGGCGGGCACGACCGCGTGCGTCCCCCGAGGTCAACCCGGTCAAACCGGGGAATAAAAAAAACGCGCACACCACGCGGCATGCGCGCCGCCGCCCACCCGGTCAAACATGGGGGATTTAAAAAAAAGAAAAGCGGGAAGCCTCTCGCGCGCGCACGCAGGCGCGACCGCGCGCCCCACCTCCCGGTCAAACCGGGTGGTTTTTTCGGTCAAACAGACCCGGAAGTAAAAAAAAAAGGGAGGATAGGTGAGGACTGGGTCTCCAGACCCTCCCACAATCCCATGACCCAAGAAGTGCTCCCACTACTTGGTTATGGTCACCCCCGAGTACCCTTACCCACAAGTTTGACCACCGGTCAAATAGAAGCATAAAAGATGGAGAAATGAGAGTAATCTCACCCCGAATCTGGTCACCAGCCCACTATTGCGAAAATAGAGTTAGTGAGGACTTGCCAAATGACCAAAATGCCACTCCAAAAGTCTATAAATAGTCTTGAGGTGCCATACGTACAAAGGGATGGAGAGGAGAGAGGGATTTGTGAGCTAAGCCCTCCTGAAATTTCGTTCCAGGAAAGAGAAAGCCTGAAGGTCTTCTTAGTGGCATTATGTCTGGAGGTCAAAGCAAGTCCTGATCTCTCCAAATCGGTTTTGTGCTACCTTTTCATAAAAATGGGCTGGTTTTACGCTACCTTTCCATAAAAGGGGCTCAAAATAGTTCGTTATTTTGAATAGAAAAAAGCCAACCCAACTTCAGTCCAGCCGAAATGCTGCCAAAATTTATTGGTTTTACGCTACCTTTCCATAAAAGGGGCTCAAAATAGTTCACTATTTTGGATAGAAAAGAAAACTCAAATCGGTAAAACCGAAATGTCAGTCAAATCGAATGAGAATTCTAACAGGAAACCCAAATCAGCAAAGACGAAATGCCGGTCAAACCGAAATAAAATTCTAATGGAAAATCCAAATCGGTAAAGTCGAAATGCCGGAAAGCCAAAACCCAGATCGGTAAAGTCGAAATAGGGTTTTTTTTAAACATAGCATAGTTTCAAATTTTACTTAGCAGAATAGAACCATTTGATACGATTTAAGTGAACTAGCCCACTTTGCCTCTCGCACCCATACGCCTGTCTCATCCGTATGTTCTCTGGTTTCAAAAAGTAACACGGTCGTCCTCATTTGCATGTTTACTTCAAAGGAGAGGGTCAACTTGTAAAATAGTTTAAATTTGTAACATTATAAATCATGTTCTTATTAATTTATATATTTTAAATTATCATATTATTAGTTATTATATATTTATCAAAGTCAAATATATAAACCAGTTGAATTTGATATGGTTATAAACTGGTTAGATTTAATATCCTAATTTTTATTCTAGTAAAGATTGAGCAAATTTTGATTTGAATTATGTAAATATGTTGACATTCGAATTTTTTTATGATTCCAATATTTGAATAATAATATGACAATTTTTAAAATATATTAATTATTTACCATGATATTAAGGATACACATAAATTTATTATAAATTCATGTTAACAGATTATATCATAATTTAATATTTTATATAATTTTATTTATCATAATATTAATTCCTCTTTACAAATTATATTTTTATTGAAATTAGATAAAAATATATTGTTATGTGATTCCAATACCGAAAAGTTATAGAAATATTTCATTTTAGTTTCAAATTTTCATAAGATATAAAATATGTTACTAAATTATTACATTTAATTAGTTAAAATATATTTTTATGTGATTACAATTCCCATAAGTTATTAAAATATTCCTTTTAAGTTTCAAAAATTTGTTAGATATAAAATATGTTACTAAATTATTACTTTTATCAGATTTAGTTCAAAATAAAATAGAATTTAGAAACAATCTTACTTTTTAAATCTTGTTAAAATATAAAATAATTATATTTTGCTTAGGGGTGTAAAATATGATATTTTAGTGTTTTATTTCACTTAAAAGTTAGCGAATTACAATTTTTGTATAATTTGTGGGAGTCAGAATCAAAAATATTCTATTCTATTTTTATGTATTTGAATTTGATAAATATATAATAACTAATAATATGATAAATTAAAATATATAAATTAATAAGAACATGATTTATAATGTTACAAATTTAAATACAAATTTTAACTAGTTAAATATTATTTTATAAGTTGACCCCCTTCTTTAAAGTAAACATGTAAATGAGGACGCCGGTGTCATTTTTTGAAGTCACGTACGGATGAGACAGGCGCACGGGTGAGAGAGGCAAAGTGGGCTAGCTTGCTTAAATCGTACCAAATGGTGCTATCCTGCTAAATACAATTTGAAATTGTGCTATGTTTAAAAAACGCCCGTCGAAATACTGGCAAAACCGAACAAGCTCCAGAAATGCCATATATCAAATGCAATCAAACAATTCTTTGATATACGAAGAAAATCTAGTTCGGTAAAACCGAAATGTCGGAAAAATCGAAACCCAAATCGATAAAATCGAAATGCCAGCAAAACAGAAGAAGTTTCAGAAATGCCGCATATCAAATGCAATCAAGCCATTCTTGAATATATGAAGAAAATCTGGTTCGGTAAAGTCAAAATGCCGGTCAAACCGAACGGGAAATCAAAATGAAAACTCAAGTCGGTAAAGCCAAAATGCTGGTTAAATCAAACGGGAAATCACAAAGGAAACCCAGATCGGTAAAGTCGAAGTGCTGGTCAAACTGAACAAACTTTGACATGTCTTGGGGAACAAAGGCTCGAATGCCCCCTCATTTATTATACTTCTATGTACTCAAATAGATATGAAATAAATTCAAGTTCGGTTGACTCGATGTGCCATTCGAAGATGACATGTAATCCCTATGGACTTTGAGAGGTGGATAAAAAATAAATAAGTCATTTAAATAATTTTAAATTCTAATCAAATAATCAAATTTGATTAAATCAAATCAAATAATGACTTATTTATTAACAAAAATACCATCACAATCAAATTAAATCCATGTCATAAAATCATACATAAAAAATGACCATAAATATTTACAAAACATGTTAAGTTTGAATTCGACTTAACCATAAAAAATTAAATCAACTCAAATAGATAATGCTACTTAAATAAATAAGTATGCATAACAAAATCCAAATCACATAAATGATCAAAATGTTGATAAAATGTTAACATAATCCAACCAAAATTATGTCGTTAAATAATGCATAAAAATGTCAACCAATGACTACAAAAACAAGTTAAGTTGGATTAAAATCATCCATGAAAAATTAAAGTGTTCAATATTATTAAGAACCAATCTTAATAATAAGAAGAAATTCACTTAAATCAAGCAAGAAATGCTAACAAACACACTAAAAATGGAAATAAATTTCAATGAAAAAAAGGAGATCAACTCAAAATTGTCCAAGTCAACAAATGACCAAAGACATAAACAAATAAAATCAAATCAAATCAAATCTTAAAACAAAAAAAAGAAGATCAATGAACTCAAATAAAAAGTTTAAATAAGTTCAACCAAATTTCATCTCATGAGGCCATGGGGATGTCTTCCAACTTTATGTTTATGTGGATGAATGAATTCAGTTCAACAGGTTGTTGTGACGGTTAATCAAGGGTTTTTGAGTGTTTGCTCGATGTAATAAACACCGGAATATCGCAAGTCCGGTGGAGAGAGGTCAAAATTTATTTTCAAAGAACTTAGAAAACCTCACAAATCAAATTGTGGTTCAGATCATCTAAGTAGTGGGTGATAGTGATACCCATGTCGGCACTTAGCAAATCTGTGGAACCATCGGTGTTCCTATAAAATAATACCACACCGAATTAGCTAATACTCCTATATATACCACATATTTTCATAGTAGTCAATGCTATCCCAAAAGAAGAAAAAGGATTTCAAAAAGGAATTCTAATCCAACAAAAATTTTCTTTTTCATAGTAGTCAATGCTAGCCCAAAAGAAGGAAAATGATTTCAAAAAGGAATTCTAATCTAACAAAAATTTTCTTTTTCTTTTAAAAGAGAGAAAAAATGAGGTTTCAACCGACATCTATGATGCAGGACTGAGATGTGAAGCTAGAGATGCCATCGGATGTCTCTCTAGGCATTTCAGCTGGTGACGTAGCTATTTGATTTTTTTTTTGGACACTGACCCAGTGGCCGCGAACCCCGCTGCGCCACGGGTGGCGAGGGCCGCTCGATCCCCACTGTTCACCCCCCCCCGGGTGCCCGGCTGTCGCTGCCGGGAGGCGAACCCCCGCCCTGCTCCCCCAAGAGCAGGGACGACGCCAGCCGAGCTACGCTCGACCGGCGACGTGGCTATTTGATAAGATTTGATCCTTGTTCTTTCAACCTTAGTTGTTGTTCAATATTTTGAGTTGGATTTTGGTTACTACATGTTCTGTTATCACTTCCGCAAGAGCTTGCTAAGGCTGGGATTGGCCTTTGAGATATGTCTGATATTGGTTTTCTACTTTGGAAATCAATGATTGCCTTGGTTCTTCTATACCAAAGGTAGTCGATGCTCAGATTTGGTTTCTTAACTCTGTAAGGAATCTAAGGATTTGGTTGGATATCGTGGTTTTCGTTTTGTTCTGCTGATCACTTTTGGGGAACCTTGATCTCAGTTCTATATTGAGAGCCTTCAGGCTGAGACATTGTCTCCAAGGTTTCTTGCTACTTCGACTTATCTTCCAGTTTTATTTGCTAAAACCTAAGATCTTCAAGGATCAAGGATGTTGAGGTTGAATGATGCTAGTTACTAAGCAACTGTGAGGATGTCCAGTTCATCTGAGTTGTTATGGTTAGCTATCGACGACACTGGCCTGTGATGTTATTTCTCCGAGCTAGATCTGAAGATCTGTGGCATAACTATGGGAAACGAAATATGGCAGTGCTCTTTAGAAATGTTACCTTCGATTCTCTATAGTTCCCGACCGGTTTTGGTGACTTCCTTAGACTGTTACCGTCATTTCCCTCCTTGTCATACATGGCGATGATAGTCTTGAGCCCATCATTGAATTTGTCAAACTGAGGCCTAGCTGAAAATAAGCTGAAAACCTTCATTGCTGAGTTGGAGATTCGTGGACGAGCTGCTGATGCAGTCAACAACCTGAGCTTATTACTGTTCCTTTAAATCCTTGTTGCATGTTACCATCCTGTGAGGCACGTGCATTTTATTGCTGGTTCTGTAAATTCTTTTAATCCTGATATTGGTTGTATAAGGAAGGGTAATCATCCCTCAGCCAAGTGGTCTTCCCCATGTTAGGGCATGGAGGTAATTTCTGGAAAGATTCTATCCTTGCTTGTTTCATTCTGTTCTTCTATTATGTCATCTATGCCATGCTCGAAGAGTGAACGGTAGGTCCTAGCTCGATTTTCTAAGTGTTGTCGGTATCAAGTGAGTACATTGAGAGACCCCTATCTTGAACTATTAAAATCGGAATTGTTATTTGAAGAGTTTGCCTGGGTTAGAGAGTTAATTCATAAGAATTACATTCACATTGTTTAAAATCATTTTGAATCAACCTTGTAGGAAAAGTGACTTGGTCCAATTTTCAGTAGTAACAAATCAATCCAGTTTGCTAATTCCGAATTTCAATTTAAATGCAACATTTAAATTCTTTTAAAGCACATTAGACAGCCCTCCCTATTTATAGATCCTTTGTTCCCCGTCAGTGGGGGAGGGGAAAGGGGGCTTTCTGGATCACCGTTTTCCTTGTTCTTCCAAGACTCAAATCTTCCTCAGTCAGTCTTTGACGGGTAGCAGCAGCTTCTGCTGCAAGAGGCAAATAAGGCTATGGATGGCGGCCAAGACAGCGGAGGGAGGGGGAGGAGGGAGATCATACCATTCCTTCTGAAGATCTACGAGATGGTTGAGGATAGATGGAGAAGATGAACTGTGCTACCTGACTGCAATGGTTGAGATGGCAGAGGGGGAGGAGGAGAAGAGGGTGATGCCAATGCTGTGCTAAGCTGCTGCTGACCGGAGAAGGTGAGATGCATAACGCCACAACGGTGAGCTCTCTCTCACTGCAAGCCTGCGAGATGTTAGAGCTGCAGGTATTCAGCGCGATGGTCTTTAAAGAGTAAGGGAACGGCACCCCAATTAATGGTCAGATTTTATCCATTTTAATTGTTAAAGGAATCAGTATATTATTTGATTGGTATTGAGTGTTTCCGATTCCGATTTTGATAATTCATCAGATTTAATATTGAATATCCTCTTAGTGTTAAGCTAATCAAAATAGGGTCAAAATATCAAAAAATCGGATACCATTTACAGCCCTAATATTCACATATATCTGCCACACTATACTTTATTTATCCAAGATAGTGATCAAGAAATTTTGTATCTTCTACCATAAAGAATTCACCAGGAACTATGCATTAGGGAGTCTCCCAACTCTCATCACATTCGAATTATTCCAGGAGGTCTTCCAGACTAGATTATTTGGAAGTTGAACTTGTTATCCCCATTTCCAAGAACCCTACCTTAGGACCCTTCGAGCCAATTCTCCAGAGTCGCACAAATGTTGAAGTGGTGCCAAATGTGTGTGTGTCATCCCTGGAACCTGTGGCAGTGAACTACAAAAGAAAAGCCACAACTACAAGCTCCTGCAAGACTTACAATCTTGGCCATATGCACATCTTTTGGGATGGACACCCTGCCATCAATATTTAGGACGAAGTCAAGACAAAGTTCAAATCTATGGTACTTCCTAGCTCTTACAAGTTCACTGTGTTAGAGGACATGCATAAAAACAAGGCCAAGATCTGGCATAAAGCGAAAAACCAGAAGGGTCGCCAACCTGATGGGGAACCGTTGAAACCTCAAATTTTCATCTCTAAAAAATTATATTTATTTTATTTTTAGTTGTTTGTATTGTCCTTATTCCATGAGATTAGGCCTTTCAATGTTGCCAATTTGGCTCTTCTTTAAAAATGGCTCTAGAGGTTGACTAGGAATGAACAAATCAGTGGAATAAATATTGTGCAGGTCGGTTAGGTTGGGCAGAAGGGTTCTCACAAAACAGCATGCTGATCCCAATTGTGGAAAGATATCTTTCAGAACATCTCTCTAGTAACGTACGCATCAATTAAAAATAACAGAGGATAACGGGGAGAGGACTAGATTTTGGGAAGATAGGTGGATTGATCAAGAACCTTTTTGTATCACCTTTACACAGCTGTGTTACATTGCTGCAAACAAAAGATGCTCATTTCAGAAGTGCTGGGAAAGCAACAGTTGGTTTATCACTTTTAATAGGGACATTCTCACCAAGGAGAGTGAGGCCAATTTGCAAGTGTTGAAAAGGATCCAGCAAGTTAAAGTCGCCCCTTCAAAGGAAGATAGAAGAATTTGTGCCTGGGCAAATAATGGCCTTTTCCGCTTGAGCATCATAGCAAGAACCTTAAAATGGAAGGGATGAAATTTGGAGAAACAAAGTTCTCTTTAAAATCAACATATTCCGTTAGAAAATGTGTAAGGAAAGGAGCCATACTTCTGCAACAAAGGTTTGGATCAAAGAGCGACAAAGTAAACTTTGCATGTTTTGCTCTTCTGCCGTTGAAGATCAGGAACATTTATTCCTCAAATGTGGGATCATCCAATGTTTAGGGCAAGTGCATTACAAATCTTTTTGTAAACCTCTGGGCAGTGCAGTTTTTATGATCCAAATTTTTTCAACCAGAAAAGCATGAAACCCAATGGGTGGAGTCACAACTATGGGACATGTTTTTGTCATCTTTTTGGTGAAATATTTGGCTGACTAGGAACAAAAGACGGTTTGATAAATGTTATAATGGTATAAAGCAAATCCTAGTACAAATATGCAGATTCCTGGATGATTAGGCGACCATTTATGTTGGGATCCAAGACTTGCTTCTTCTTTTTGCATCGTCTGAGCAATTTTCTATGTATTCATAAAAGCATCTAGGAAACCATTTTGTAACTCTTAGAAGTAGCTCAAGAAGATCGTTGACTAATCTTTCTGCGGGATGGATTTTTTTTTGGTTCTGTTTTGTATTGCAAGCTGGTCTCAAAAATCAAAATGTGGGATATTATGAGAAGCTAAACACATTAGTATAAATGAAAAATGGTCATCTTCAGTAGAACGGCCATTTGATGATGCCAAATGCATGTAAGCACAAACTACATTTTTATTTACCAACATGGGTACACAAAGAAACGTACCCCATTTGATGATGCCAAGTGCTCCGTCCCAAGCGCCTCGCTTTTTGGTGGCTCCCCATTCCCCTTCACAGCAGCCAATCTCTTGACAACGCCCAACTTCCTCTTTTTCCTGCAAACAGTCAACATCTTCTTTTCTCGCACCTTCCAAACCAGTCCCTTCATAAGAATAACCTTTTGCGACTTCCACGAAGGTGAGCTCGTGTCGATCACCGTCACCTCAGTGCGAGAGTATCCCGCAAGATCCGAAGAATCTGCCACCCCTCTGCAGCGCGCCCGCTTCCTCCTCGCCTTGGTCTTCACATCCGGCCACTTCTTCGCTCCTACGGAGCTGTTCTCCGCGCTAGGAGGCGACAACGCCACGAGCCCGCCGCTCGATACCTGCCCCCCCGCAGGGCAGCTGCTGGCGTTGCTGGCAGGGACGGAGGCGACACAGATCCGGGGGTGAGGCTGCTTCCTAGAGCTTTTCTTGATGATGCGGGAAGCGCGCAGCTCCCGTTGATTGCCCATATGGAAGAGCTCAGCCAAGGCGCAGCTCATGATATCAAACCATTGTTTTCCATCCGCGGCGGTGCTTGTAGTCTCCGTTTTCTGCTCGCGCTGCTGCGATTGGGGAATAAGGGGTTTATCGACCGCCATGGCGGGAAGAGAAGGGGAAAAAGAGGATGGAGGGCTGGTACGCGGGAGCAGGAGGAAGTGGTCGAGGTCCTGCCCGTCGTGGTGGGGCGGCAAACCCTTGGATGTGCGGAGGCGATCTAGCCAGTTAGAAGAGGAGCGCATTGGCGGCGCAGGGCAGGCCATGCCAGAGTCCGATAAGAATATGCTTCAATCGCCGAGGAGATCGGGGACTGGGAAGATTTTAAAAATTATATCAGAAACGGCGCCGTCGGCGACCTCCCGGTGAGGTCTGGAGGTTCGCCGGCGGCGGGAAGGTAGACTTCTGTTCCGGCGACGGCGGAAATAAGAGGAAGGAAAGAGAACACTGGATTCCACTCATCAAAGAGTACATTGCGTCGAGAAAGCGACACGTGGAAGTAATGGACGGTCGTGCTTTTGGTTGGTAAACAGTCGGAAGCGCCATCAACGCCAAGTCCGTCGTGTTTAACTTAACACCAGTTCGTGTTTGAACTCGAGTTTCAACAAGGATATTGAACTTTGATTAAAATTTGATTCATTAATTAATTGAGTCAAATTGAAATCGAATTCAAATAATAATTAGATTAAATTTCAGTTCACATTCATGCTAAAGTTTTATATAAATTCATTTATAAAATTTAAAATTAAGAGAAAATTATTTGAGAAACTCTTATTTTAGTTTTTTTATGAAACTCAATTTAAATTTAATTTTAAATTTTAAATTATTTAATATATTTAAGTGATGATATATAACTATTAATAATTTAAATTTAAATTTTAAAAAAAATAATATAATATTTAATCGAGTTAATGACGAATTTATCGAGCAGAGTAAGAATTTTTTCAGGTGCGACTCGTTTAACTAGTCAAATTTTATTTTTTATTTTAATTTGTTCGTTCAACATAATAAATCAGTCGAGTCAAATTTTTATTGAATCGAACTTCAAGTTATTTGTCCAGAGTGTATTGATTCGTTTGCACCCCTAACTACAAGTCTTCGATCGCATCGCAGTTCAAAGTCGGTTCAATTAGACCGGACATATTTATATAAGTTATTAAATGTGTTTTTATGTAAAAGAGTTTTATTTTATAAATATTTAAAAATTGGCATGCACACCTGCGAAAGCACCTAGTTTTAAACTGGTAAATGTATGTTGTATATGATCTTAAAACACTTCAACTTACTACAGATTGGTGAACGAAGGTGTTTGATTTAATAAGGTGTTTGGTTGTCCGATAAATATTCATATGTTTTCATAAAAAAAAAGTTGTATAAAATTATATTTAAGTCAGTGATTGACATAAAGTTGTAAAGATTGATGAGATTTGATGACAAGAGAGAGAGAGAGAGAGACTTGGAATATGTATTGCCAAACTAGGTGGATGATCACGAAATAAAGAAGATTCTTGTATCAGATTTGAGGAGATGGGATAAAAAGGAGGAGAGACGACGACAACGACTTGGAATATGTATTGCGAGGTGGAAGATCACGAGATAAAGAAAGATTTGTGTAGCTTTTTTTCTTCTATGAACTCAATCCAAGATAGTCATTATTTTTGCAGTCCATCTTTCTCTGATTCTCAAAATTTTCTCTTTATTTTTAAGCATAAAAATTAATATGAATATATCGTATTCCATTAGAATTTTGAGTTGTCGAACATTGCTGATAAGAATCTCTTCCGGGAAATGTCTACACCCAAGATTTAACTGCTCCAATTTGGCTTGCTGTTTAATAAATTAGAAGTATGACAAGTCAACTCAAATTTAATTTATGTTCGAGTTTAAGCACACATAAATGTATTCATAAAAATAAAAAGTTGATCAAAATTTATTCCTTGAATTATAATTTAACTTATTTGTGGAACTTTTAAATTCAAATTAAAGTTTATTTATACTTACTTTTATATATTTAAGTGATGATACGTAATTTATTTTTTTTGAATGAATATTTAATCAAATACAGTTACTCGCGAATCTGTTCAAGTCGAACGGAAGTTTGTTCAAACTCGGTTGGTCGAAGAAATCAAATTTTATTTTTTATTCAAACTCATTTATTTAACATAAATAAACAAGTGCAGCTCAATGTTTAGCTAGAGTCAAAAGTTCTTCTTGAGCTATTTGTGTGTTAGTTCGTCTGCGCCTCTCTTTTTCCCCTCTCTCTCGCTCTCATCGGAGAAATATATATGCTCAGTGTTTTAGCTAGAGCAATATGCTCGTTTATTAAACCTTCTCTGTTGGCGCGTATATATGCTTGAACATTCCAATAATTTCGCCGGTCAAATAAATTATTTCAGCATCTGTACTGGTATTCCGGAGGCAGGCCGATGATCGATCAGTCTAACCGAACTTCCCATCTCTGGAAGGCCGAATCTCCATCAAATAAGGGAAAATTAATAATAGGTCCATTTTAACAAATGACTATAACACTATATCCGTTCATCGAATACCTTTGACACTCGATCCGTTAACTGTGAATTTCTTAACACCCACTCCATTCCTTCCATCGTAACGGAGTTATGTCCCGCTACACATTTTCATTTATTCCCTCGATGCTCATCTCACCCTAACCCCCTCACGACGACCCACTGAGAGAGTCGGCGGCCCTAATCTGCTCTCAACTCCTCGAGGCGCGAGAGGCGACTGACAGAGAGGCGGCGGCCCCGCTCAACTGCTCGAGGCAACTAGCAGGTCTGTTGCTCGACTCCTGCTACCAGCAAAGTTCGATGCGGCTGCTCGGCTCCTCGCAGGGATCAGCAGAGATCGATGCTGCGGCCCTTTCCTCTTCCCTCTCCCTCTCCCCAGGGCAAGGGGCTCCACTAGCTGCCCTTCCTCCTCCCTCTCCCCTATCGACACACCGCCGACGCAAGTCCTCGCGTGGTGCCATCGCGGCCCGTGCAGATCGGTGGCCAGCCCGAACTGCGGAAGAGTCCCGAAGAAGTGAGACGGGAGGCAAAGTGGTTGAGGACATTGGATCTGGAGCCCGGGGATGAGGCATGTAGTGCAAAGAGCTGAAACGAGGAAAGAGGGTTTCATCGACTTGCCGTTGATGAAAACAGAGAAAAAAGAGAACTTTTTAGGTGGCGGTGTGCACCAGAGACATGTCATTGAGGAGGAAAGGGATAGGATGAAGATTACATTTTGATCTTGTCTCCATCTCTACAGAAACCACTCAATTTAAGGGCAGCAGAGTGAGATGCATGCCTTGCGGATTCAAAATGCAAGGCCTTTACAGGCAAACAGTTTGCTGCAATCAATATTACTTTGTCGACAACAAGTTCTGGGATGTATGAAATCAGCAGACTTGTCTTCTTCGTGGTCATCGCTTCCAAAGAGAAATATATAACTCATTAATTTTTATTTTCTTGGTCTCACTTTGATTGATTTTAAACTTTGAAGTTAGTAATCCTCCTTGTTTAAATATTCAACAGCGGTATATGTGAAGGGTAGTTTGGGAAATTTATGAAAAATCCAACACCCTCGTAACGTTAAAGGTAAAAAGTGGAGTGGGAGTTTTAAATTTTAAAAAATCGGATCTAAGGTTAAAACGATATTCAAAACGGACCTAACGTGAGAGTGGGTCATGTCAACCGGACCTAGTGTTAATTCTAAAGATGGCACTTGGACAACTTAATTTATTGAGTGTGGTCGTTGTCGCCCACCCAACTTCCCATTTATGCCCCCAATTACTCAGTTGCCTGCCAAGTGGACAGCTACCCCCGTGTGGTAATGGTAATGGTAATGGTACAGTACAGCCGGGATCGCATAGCATACACAAGATGAATCATCTAACCAAGCAAACAAAAATATACCTTCGCATTATAATTTACGTATCCTATTTTCCACGTAAAGGAAGAAAGAAAAGAAAGGAAGAGAAAAACACGGCACCCATTTATCTTTATCCACGCTGCTTCACACCCTCGGCTCGGAGACACGTCGGCCTTGACCACGAGTCAAAATTTACGGTAAAACCCCTCGCAGAAGCGTTAAAACGTCGGGTTACCCCGCCGTTTCGCGTACACGTCGGTCACGCGGCGTCGGCGACCGGCTTCTTCCTCCCCACCTCCCTCCCTTCCCTTCTTGTCTTGTGGTTGGTTATCTATCGGTGTGTCTCCGAGAGCCGGAGAGAGTTTTGGGAGGTAACCATGTGATGTGATTAGCCCATCTCCTATCCTCGGTCGCCTCCACCTCCGACCTGGCCGACCGCGTCAGCTCCAAGGTCCGGGAGCCAGACCTCGCACGGTCGACCGTTCAGACGACCCTCGCTCGCATCGACGCCGTTGTCGAGCGCGCCCATTGGCTAGACGGCGCCCGCCGAGCCCTCGACTCAGAGGATTACGAGGCCGCCGCCCCTCCGCCGTGATCGAGACCAACGGGAGAGGGAAAGCATCTCGCGGTAGGTGAAGATCTTCTCCCCGGTCGGTGCGACACGCGAGGCAACACCGCCCGGGGCGGGTACTTCACATGCTTCGTGCCCCCATTTGTTAGGTTATTCACGGTGCGCTTAATCCCTAATCAAATTTTTTTTCTTGGCTCTATAAATACTCTGAACTCCCTTCTCCTCTCTCGCAGCTTCTACCCCACTCTCCCCCCTCCCCTTTCTTGCTCGCTGTGGTTGTTCTGGACATAATTTCATGGCCGGAGTACAAGTGCCAACCGAGTCGTCGATCCTAGGTTTCTTCCTTTTCTGGTACGTTTCGATAATTCTCTTGTCATGTGGTGTTATTTTCAATGTTTATTGATGTTTCTGATTTTTCAGGGAGGATATGAAATCTCCCGAAGATGAAGACACGAAGTTGGAAGCTGCACTTAAGAAATGGAAGTCTCTTCCTGACGCGGTGAGGAATATAAATAAACACATACATAGCATAGATACATAGTATTCTTTACTATGTTATTTAAATTTAATCGTATGAATCATGACAGGATCAAAGTGATTACATCATGAGAGGCGTGGAGATGGAGGCACTTTTAAAGAGAAACGCCGAGTACGGGAAGATGAAGAAATATGCTATCCTCCTCGAACAGGTCTAGAGGGTGCACTTTGGAGATTTTTGTTTGGAGGGTGCGGGAGCCATTGCAACCACTGTCATGTCTCTTTTAGTTTTCCACCCCCTACTAGTTACTATCTAACGGTAACAATAGTTTCATAAAATTTGTAGTGTTCAGAACTACCTAGTCTTTATTTTAAGGTGGTGTTTGACTAGGCTTAATCTGAAAGTCTTAAGTCTTAATTTTACATCTAACCTCTTAATGTGTGGTAAAAAAGTCCTTAATTTGATTAAGACATAAGTGATTTACGTCGTTTGATAAAAAATCTGAACCATCCACTTAATCTTCTTAAAATTGTAAAACAACTAAACATGAACTTTGTATCCAATCGATCGCATACACATCCACAATTTTAATATGAGAAATCCTACGCTGAATTGATTGCACAAAGATAAATATTATTAATACACCAAGAATATGTTCAAAATCGAAGTACAAGACAATATACATATGCGAAAATCTCATTACAACTCTTGCACTGATCTTTAGAATAAGAAATTAGTTAAGAGACTTCCATCCACAATGATCACTCATCATCCTTGAGCCAATGCTGGATCATATAAATCAAAAATCCAACATAGATGGTGATGTTGATTGAGAATATGCCCATTTTTCCCTGTCAACTAACATTGACCTGAAAAAGAAGAATCCACGTCAGGTGAGTTGGTGGAGGTTTATTCCAAAGAAGAAAAACAGATTTGGTGGATCACGATGTCAAAGCTATAGGTCCCAGAGTCCCCAGCAAATGTATCACAGGATGCTTCCTCACATGCTATACCAGAGTCAGCAATTTTTGCTATAGATTCTTCATCAAAGATCACATTCTCTGGTTTCAGATCACGATGAACAAGGCCTTGAGAGTGGATATACTCCATCCCTCGAGCAATATATAGACCAATTGCAACTAGTTTTGGCAGGGGAAGAGAACTCTGCTCAAGCTTATGCAGAAATGCTCTCAAGGTACCTCCAGAAGATTACCATAGATATCTACAACACAATGCTCATAAGAAAATGTGTTTTTTATGATTTATCAGCATATACATTTGTAAAAGTAATGACACAAATCTAAAGGGGGTAAGAAAACCATATACTCACAAAGCGAAAAAAAATCACCACCGTAAGAGCACATATGCCCCCAAGAAGAATATGAAGTCCATTCTTTGCAGTTTTCTGCATGGCAAAGACAACCACTTCATATAAGACAGCTCTATAAATTCAAAAACAGATGCGTTCGGTATTTCAGAAAAATTTCAAGCAGATCCATATCAAGGCAGGAAGGGAATCAGCACTGGCCAATCCTGATATGGACCAGTTGATATTAGCTTGGGATGGCAATAATAGACTAATTACTTATTAGATGTGCCTAGTCCTAGCAGACTCATCTCCAGATTGGCCAATTCTGCCAACACGAGCCCAGAGTCAGAGATGTCATGCATTGAAAACAGAACCTAATCACTATGTTTCAATGCCTTTTTCATAAATTATTCATGCGCTCAATGATAGATCCTTTGAATAATAGAACAATTCATATGTTAAAAAGTTAATGTATAGACACACTCCACGACATAGTAATTTGTCAAAGCTGCTCTTCAGAAGTGGAATAAGAACATGAAAAGACTTCAAACAGAGATTCATAGAGTAGGGATATAATGAAAGAAGTGCCAACCAATTATCTATGGAAAAGAAATATGTATTTACTTCTCCAAGAGTAAGATTTCCATGTAGTACAGATTACACAAAATCAAAAATTCACAAAAACAAGCAGCCATAGACTAGTTTACACCTGAAGTTCATTAAGCATCATCAGGAAAATAACCAAAACCTAGCAAAATGCTCCATACTCAAGAATAATTTATGACAAGAGAAAGAAATTAAAATGATGATACACGAGACAGAATTTTGGCAAACTGATTGCAGCCAGTCATCACCTTATTTTGTACAAACATAGCTCGAGGTTAGGGTCTTCCGGCAGGACAGCAGGGCCCTTTGACTGCCCAGCGCAATGTCTCGCCTGAAGGGAAAAAAAATAAAAGAAAAAGAAAATCTAAGCTTGCCTGGAAATCCTGCACTGGCAATATAACAAGATTGAACCCCGGAAAGTGTCTCAAAAGTTGCATGACCTGCAAGACCTGTAGGCAACAACCCAAGGGATCGATATTGCCGCGCAGAGACTGGCCAGAGAAACGCACAAGATACCTTGCAACAAGCTGATGACTGGCTGCAATCAGTCTGATGACTGGCAGCCGTTGACGGTTGGCGTCGAAGCTGGGCTGGGAGAAGACCGGAGCTTGGGATCCGAGAGCTGCCGGTTGACGGCGAAGTAGAGGTCAAGCGCCGACAGGGTGTCGCAGAGGTCGTACCCACCGTCCTCCTCGGAGAATCGGAAGCCACGATCCTGTTGGAGGAGAGATCACAGCAGACGACCCCCAATAGCAGCCACGATGCCGTTGGAAGAGAGGTTGCAATGGCGGCCACGACCCTCAACGGTGGCCCAACCTCTCTGCTTGTGGTATTTGGTACACCTAGGGTAGCGGAGGCGGCGACGATGTCGAACAGCGACGGATGCCTTCGGGTCTGAAACGAAAAAAGCGACATCCACCGTCTGAACTGTTCAGACAATTTTAAGCGTTCAGATGTTAAGTCAGACTTTCTATCAGACATTTTATCAAACATTGTGAAATCTCTGATATCTGACCGAATCAGAGGTTAGAGCTTCATTAAGCTCTATCAAACGGAGCCTAAATCTTCAACATTTCCAGCAACTCAGTTCTTAAAATAGCATGTTGTTTTCAAGATTACCGGAGATCCGGTAATTAATGTTCACCCGGTACATGGCAGATTATTTAGAATCGTTTCATAAAATTTGTAGTGTTCAGAACTACCTAGTCTTTATTTTAAATCTTCAACATTTCCAGCAACTCAGTTCTTAAAATAGCATGTTGTTTTCAAGATTACCGGAGATCCGGTAATTAATGTTCACCCGGTACATGGCAGATTATTTAGAATCGTGTAATAGTATCAAGTGGTCGTCGGGTCAGCCAGCGGTTCTTGATCATCTCTCTCATTTTTTTTGATGATATAACAATAGTTACTCTCGCTTATGTTGTTGATTAAGATATGTGTATTCGTAAATATATAATGTACGCCTAAAATTTATAAAATTATTTTTTAACTATCTTTGTCTCATCACTTAAGATTATCAGATTTGGAGCCGCAACCAACTTCCGGCCGACTCTCAGCACGCCCTTCTTTGACGGTATCATTTAATTATATTGACAAAAAATTTCATACTTAATTTCATACCCTCGTAAATTTGAACCATTAATGCCACTTTAAAAATCATTTAACTTCTCTTAATTAACATACCACTTATTTCTTTCTCTTTCCCTTAAAAACTCAGGCCTGGGCGCTTTCTGATTCTCCGAGGATAATATCAGAATCGATAAACATAAAATCAGTAAGGACGTGATTGAAGTTAAACATTCCGAAAATCGAAGGACTATAAAAATATCTGCGTATTTTGGGATATAATAGCAATTCAACTATGTATATTTCGGATATATCAAGTGTAAATCACCCTGTTTGCATCAGTGCACGTACAAAAAGCTTTATAAAGCATAAACACAAGAGAAAAAAAATCAATTTTTACATAGAAAAATTTGACCGTAGAGAATCTTTAGTAACGAAAAACAAGCCCTGTTTGTAATACTTTTTTGAAAGAATATTCGGCGCCCTTGTGAAAAGGCTTTTTTTTTTGAACAAACAAAGGAAAAAACATAAATACGAAATAGTTTGACGGAAAACTTACAACTATTGTAGCAATTTTCACTTAAAACAGAAGAACGACATCGGTTGCTGAAATGTTGGAGACCATAAACGACCAAACTTTGAAGAAAAATTTTCAGTGCTACAAAATAAGGCTCCACATTTGGGATTTGAATTCAAGCATGACATTACATCCTCTCAGAAGCTCTGGAAAGCTGAGCAGCTGCCTATCTTCATTAACCGGAGGGTTACAGAGCAACAGGTAAATAATGGAGGGAGAAAGGGGAAAAAGAAGAAGAAGAAAAAAAAAGGGGGCAACACAAAGACCAAACTGCATAGAATATAGAAAGGATAATGCAAGTGAAATGTGAGCTCCAATTCAGACAAAACTGTGTCAACTGCAGCCTGTGCTAAACAATCTTGACATATGTGATGATTTAAACCTCTGCTGTGCCCTGAGTAAATCCTGGGTCCTCGCACCGGTACTTGCCGTCGGGACCGATGCCAAAGCCCTTTGGATCGGCGAATACATTCTCTAGCAACTGGCTGCGAGGAGGAAGAGGACTGGCATCGGCGAATTCCACGGAATCTTCAATCACCTCGTCGATCTTCTTTTCTATGGCCTTGAGTTCAAATTCGGTCACTAGGTTGTTCTCGATCATGTGTTTTTTCAAGGCCATAATTGGATCTCTTGCAGCATATCGGGCTTTCTCATCTGAGAAAACAATATTTTGGTGAACAGAGTTGATCGGTAAGTTGTTTATTGTGTAATGATGATACACATGAATGTATGGCATGTCATATTAAAACAAGATGCACTCTAGCCAGCTACACTGGAGCCGGGATGTTGTGTCAGGAATATTGGAGCAGGTCAAAACTTAGAAGCTGGAAATTGGAAAAAGACAAATACACTTCAACGAAAAGATATGTAATGACAAGCACAAAAAAGTTTTGCCGCAGTAGGTCAGGATTCCTTGTATTTATACAGACAACATCAATTTAAGTAGTTCAATTGTTTATGTATCCAAGTTTAAATAAGCAAGATGTATGATTATTTTGTACGTCATCTAATATCTTACAACAATAATTTGTCATCTAATATCTTACAACAATAATTCGTCATTTAATAACTTACAACAATAATTTGAGCAGCAAAATCGATGCATGCTGAAACAGCAATCTATTAATCATTTAGTTTTCAGGATGGATAACGATTTGCATGAGACAGTGACTGCTTTGATACAGGATAGATGAGAGCTACAGGAACAAGTGTATACACGATCATATCTGATCTCCACAGATTGCATATTTTGTGGTACGAGGGAAGAAACTGCCGATCATCTTTTCATTGAGTGTGGCATCATCAATTCACTTTGGAGAGTTTTGATTGGAAGGTGCAGGAGCCATTGGTCAGAACGAACCACTGTCATGTCTCTTTTAGTTGCCTAGTCAAGCATGAACCCTTGGGCTGCAGAACCAAAGTTATGGGAACTTGTTCTACCTGCTATGATGTGGGCCACCTGGAGCACAAGGAATAGGCAGATTTTCAATGTCCATTTCTAACACCCGAGGATGATCCTTCACTTGATGGAATCATGTAAAGAACTGATGGTTTGCTCACTCTAGCAACTACTTGGATGAGACTATTTCCAAGGCTAAATTCTCTTATTTCCATATTTTCTTCTTATAATCCCTAACCTCCCTACCATCGTGGTAGTGAATATAAGAGTCTTTCCTGTTTTTGTTGTTTCATCTTTAATTGTATTTTTTGTTAATGGAAATTTTGGTCAATTTTGACCACCTTCAAAATCTGGTATCATGGGACAATGGAAAGGAGACCACATAAGCAATTGCAAAAATAAATTAATAATGAAGAAATTACTCTTTCCATGAACACCAACAAAAAAGTACATAAAAGGCTTTGTATAGGGTGGACACTAGAGAAATTTCAAGGGGAATATCTAAATGTAGAAGACAAACAAGCGTTCAAGTCTATAGTGAGTACATCCAAAACCATAGGAAAAGATGTTGCAGTATGTGATGCGGAACAGGATCAATGGATGCAAACTAGCATGCTCAAATGATGCAAACAAGAACATTGAGTGCACTAATCATGATGGTCACTAACAACATGCTCGATATATATAAACCAGCAGCATAGGAGTCACAAAGTCATGTACCAAACTGGTTTTCTCATCCGGAAACCGCAAGATGGAGTACTGGAATCTTTCAGGTAAATATAAGAAAGCGGAGGGGATAATACTAGTTCAAACTCACCCCGGATAGGCATGAACAGCTCTGGCAATCAATATAACAGATTAAAGAGACATACCTGAGCTGGGTTCACTCGGTGATCATTCGATTCGCATTCCACAGCAAATAGCAATTGACATAAGTGGCTAGAACCTACTCATGTGGCAGAGCATGATCGAATGACGGATAATAAGCCTGCAGAAGACCTTCCAAGTGAAGTTGGACAGGGGTATACCTTTATGCGTACCGTAAGGGTGAGCTTGGGTCTGAGGAAAGTATCTCCAGAAAGGGTGGAGCTGAACCTGTCCCCTGCTTGTCCTCACCTGATCTCAGTGAGCAGCACACATCTTGACAGACCTTAGGAGAAATGGGAAAACCCAGGAAGAGGACAGATTAAGCAGCCTGCCGAGAAACAAGGCGAAGTAAATCCGATGAGGCTCAGTCACTCATCACGGCCTCGGTGAGTCAGCGGGTGTCGTCGCAGAGTGGCGGGTCCTCTGGAGGCAGATTCACATCAGTGGCTCACTCGCGGCCTCAGCCCAGGACACCTTATCCAGCCGGGTCTACCCTCCTAGGTCGGAGCCCCTTTGCGTGAACTCTTTTTTTTAAATTTGAATCATTAATTAATTGAGTCAAATTGAAATCGAATTCAAATAATAATTAGATTAAATTTCAGTTCACATTCATGCTAAAGTTTTATATAAATTCATTTGTAAAATTTAAAATTAAGAGAAAATTATTTGAGAAACTCTTATTTTAGTTTTTTTATGAAACTCAATTTAAATTTAAATTTTAAATTATTTAATATACTTAAGTGATAATATATAACTATTAATCATTTAAATTTAAATTTTTTTAAAAATATAATATAATATTTAATCGAGTTAATGACGAATTTATCGAGCAGAGTAAGAATTTGTTCAGGTGCGACTCGTTTAACTAGTCAAATTTTATTTTTTATTTTAATTTGTTCGTTCAACATAATAAATCAGTCGAGTCAAATTTTTATTGAATCGAACTTCAAGTTATCTGTCCAGCGTGTATTGATTCGTTTGCACCCCTAAGTACGAGTCTTCGATCGCATCGCAGTTCAAAGTCGGTTCAATTAGACTGGACATATTTATATAAGTTATTAAATTTGTTTTTATGTAAAAGAGTTTTATTTTATAAATACTTAAAAATTGACATGCACACCTGCGAAAGCACCTAGTTTTAAACTGGTAAATGTATGTTGTATATGATCTTAAAACACTTCAACTTACTACAGATTGGTGAATGAAGGTGTTTGATTTAATAAGGTGCTTGGTTGTCCGATAAATATTCATATGTTTTCATAATAAAAAGTTCCAAGGTCCGGGAGCTAGACCTCGCACGGTCGACCGTTCAGACGAGCCTCGCTCGCATCGACGCCGTTGTCGAGCGCGCCCATTGGCTAGACGGCGCCCGCCGAGCCCTCGACTCAGAGGATTACGAGGCCGCCGCCGCCCCTCCGCCGTGATCGAGACCAACGGGAGAGGGAGAGCATCTCGCGGTAGGTGAAGATCTTCTCCCCGGTCGGTGCGACACGCGAGGCAACACCGCCCGGGGCGGGTACTTCACATGCTTCGTGCCCCCATTTGTTAGGTTATTCACGGTGCGCTTAATCCCTAATCAAATTTTTTTTCTTGGCTCTATAAATACTCCGAACTCCCTTCTCCTCTCTCGCAGCTTCTACCCCACTCTCCCCCCTCCCCTTTCTTGCTTGCTGTGATTGTTCTGGACATAATTTCATGGCCGGAGTACAAGTGCCAACCGAGTCGTCGATCCTAGGTTTCTTCCTTTTCTGGTACGTTTCGATAATTCTCTTGTCATGTGGTGTTATTTTCAATGTTTATTGATGTTTCTGATTTTTCAGGGAGGATATGAAATCTCCCGAAGATGAAGACACGAAGTTGGAAGCTGCACTTAAGAAATGGAAGTCTCTTCCTGACGCGGTGAGGAATATAAATAAACACATAGATACATAGTATTCTTTACTATGTTATTTAAATTTAATCGTATGAATCATGACAGGATCAAAGTGATTACATCATGAGAGGCGTGGAGATGGAGGCACTTTTAAAGAGAAACGCCGAGTACGGGAAGATGAAGAAATATGCTATCCTCCTCAACCACGTCTAGAGGGTGCACGTCAAGGAATAAGCAGATTTTCAATGTCCATTCCTAACACCCGAGGATGATCCTTCACTTGATGGAGTCATATGTAAAGAACTGATGGTTTGCTCACTCTAGCAACTACTTGGATGAGACTATTTTCAAGGCTAAATTCTCTTATTTCCATGCTTTCTTCTTATAATCCCTAACCTCCCTACCATCGTGGTAGTGAAGGTATCGTTGTTTCATCTTTAATTGTTTTTTTTCGTTCATGGAAATCTTGGTCAATTTTGACCAACTTCAAAATCTGGTATCATGGGACAATGGAAAGGAGACCACATAAGCAATTGCAAAAATAAATTTATATTGAAGAAATTACTCTTTCATGAACACCAACAAAAAAGTACATAAAAGGCTTTGTATAGGGTGGACGCTAGAGAAATTTCAAAGGGGAATGTCTAAATATAGAAGACAAACAAGCGTTCAAGTCTATAGTGGGTACATCCAAAACCATGGGAAAAGATATTGCATTATGAAGTGGCAAAGTTCAGGAACCCAACACAACTGGTAGGCCATATGAATAGCAATTATCAAAGACGTTGGTTGATCAAAAGAAATCATCTACATAAAACATATTTTGTCACGCTCTTTATAGAAGACATTGGTCTTCAAATCTATGGGCATCAATGTGATAGGTTATGGTGGTTATTGAAGCATAGGCTCCATTCCAGTTGATAATAACTTAATGTTTTGTATTAATGTTATAAAGCAGGCCATCCTTCAGTCCAGGCTCTTTGGAAAGAGAACCAAAAGGACTTGCCAAAGCCAAGGAATTTACAGGGTTGTTTTTAACTTGAATGGTATAGCAAGAGGTATGTTTATGTGAATGAACACTATCAAATTATGCATAATCAGCAAGTTTGGCTCCTATAATCATGTTTTCCATGAGAGGTGATTGTTTTAGAAAAAAAAAAGCTGCCTAGAGAACTATGCACTTCTATGTTAGCCAAGATGTGAGGTGCCCGAGGCGAGGAGAGGGTCACCTTGCCTCAGGCATCTGAGGTGGATGCCTTATGCGCTTGAGACAAGGTATATTTTTTAATATAGTAATAATATATAAATATATAGAACATTAAAACTTTTGAAAAACATAAAAAAATAAAAAAAACTCACTTCTAAGGCCTACAGGGCACGAACCATGTGAAGAACCCCCCCCCCCCCGGGGCGATGTTGCCTCGCATGTCGCACCGACCTGGCAACTTCAGCAAGATAGTGGTTCAAGAGCTTGCTGGATTTTAAGTGACTTGATTTTGGAGTAGTTCTTCATGGAGAATGTGTGCAAGGCAATAAGGTTAGGCGAGCAGGTGCTGGTGCAGAACCTGTAATTAATGTTCACCCGGTACATGGCAGATTATTTAGAATCGTGTAATAGTATCAAGTGGTTGTCGGGTCAGCCAGCGGTTCTTGATCATCTCTCTCATTTTTTGATGATATAACAATAGTTACTCTCGCTTATGTTGTTGATTAAGATATGTGTATTCGTAAATATATAATGTACGCCTAAAATTTATAAAATTATTTTTTAACTATCTTTGTCTCATCACTTAAGATTATCAGATTTGGAGCCGCAACCAACTTCCGGCCGACTCTCAGCACGCCCTTCTTTGACGGTATCATTTAATTATATTGACAAAAAACTTCATACTTAATTTCATACCCTCGTAAATTTGAACCATTAATGCCTCTTTAAAAATCATTTAACTTCTCTTAATTAACATACCACTTATTTCTTTCTCTTTCCCTTAAAAACTCAGGCCTGGGCGCTTTCTGATTCTCCGAGGATAATATCAGAATCGATAAACATAAAATCAGTAAGGACGTGATTGAAGTTAAACATTCCGAAAATCGAAGGATTATAAATATCTGCGTATTTTGGGATATAATAGCAATTCAACTATGTATATTTCGGATATATCAAGTGTAAATCACCCTGTTTGCATCAGTGCACGTACAAAAAGGTTTATAAAGCATAAACACAAAAGAAAAAAAATCAATTTTTACAAAGAAAAATTTGACCGTAGAGAATCTTTAGTAACGAAAAACAAGCCCTGTTTGTAATACTTTTTTGAAAGAATATTCGGTGCCCTTGTGAAAAGGCAACAAAGGAAAAAACATAAATACGAAATAGTTTGACGGAAAACTTACAACTATTGTAGCAATTTTCACTTAAAACAGAAGAACGACATCGGTTGCTGAAATGTTGGAGACCATAAACGACCAAACTTTGAAGAAAAATTTTCAGTGCTACAAAATAAGGCTCCACATTTGGGATTTGAATTCAAGCATGACATTACATCCTCTCAGAAGCTCTGGAAAGCTGAGCAGCTGCCTATCTTCATTAACCGGAGGGTTACAGAGCAACAGGTAAATAATGGAGGGAGAAAGGGGAAAAAGAAGAAGAAGAAAAAAAAGGGGGGCAACACAAAGACCAAACTGCATAGAATATAGAAAGGATAATGCAAGTGAAATGTGAGCTCCAATTCAGACAAAACTGTGTCAACTGCAGCCTGTGCTAAACAATCTTGACATATGTGATGATTTAAACCTCTGCTGTGCCCTGAGTAAATCCTGGGTCCTCGCACCGGTACTTGCCGTCGGGACCGATGCCAAAGCCCTTTGGATCGGCGAATACATTCTCTAGCAACTGGCTGCGAGGAGGAAGAGGACTGGCGTCGGCGAATTCCACGGAATCTTCAATCACCTCGTCGATCTTCTTTTCTATGGCCTTGAGTTCAAATTCGGTCACTAGGTTGTTCTCGATCATGTGTTTTTTCAAGGCCATAATTGGATCTCTTGCAGCATATCGGGCTTTCTCATCTGAGAAAACAATATTTTGGTGAACAGAGTTGATCGGTAAGTTGTTTATTGTGTAATGATGATACACATGAATGTATGGCATGTCATATTAAAACAAGATGCACTCTAGCCAGCTACACTGGAGCCGGGATGTTGTGTCAGGAATATTGGAGCAGGACAAAACTTAGAAGCTGGAAATTGGAAAAAGACAAATACACTTCAACGAAAAGATATGTAATGACAAGCACAAAAAAGTTTTGCCGCAGTAGGTCAGGATTCCTTGTATTTATACAGACAACATCAATTTAAGTAGTTCAATTGTCTATGTATCCAAGTTTAAATAAGCAAGATGTATGATTATTTTGTACGTCATATAATATCTTACAACAATAATTTGTCATCTAATATCTTACAACAATAATTCATCATTTAATATCTTACAACAATAATTTGAGCAGCAAAATCTATGCATGCTGAAACAGCAATCTATTAATCATTTAGTTTTTAGGATGGATAACGATTTGCATGAGACAGTGACTGCTTTGATACAGTATAGATGAGAGCTACAGGAACAAGTGTATACACGACCATATATGATCTCCACAGATTGCATATTTTGTGGTACGAGGGAAGAAACTGCCGATCATCTTTTCATTGAGTGTGGCATCATCAATTCACTTTGGAGAGTTTTGATTGGAAGGTGCAGGAGCCATTGGTCAGAACGAACCACTGTCATGTCTCTTTTAGTTGCCTAGTCAAGCATGAACCCTTGGGCTGCAGAACCAAAGTTATGGGAACTTGTTCTACCTGCTATGATGTGGGCCACCTGGAGCACAAGGAATAGGCAGATTTTCAATGTCCATTTCTAACACCCGAGGATGATCCTTCACTTGATGGAATCATATGTAAAGAACTGATGGTTTGCTCACTCTAGCAACTACTTGGATGAGACTATTTCCAAGGCTAAATTCTCTTATTTCCATGCTTTCTTCTTATAATCCCTAACCTCCCTACCATCGTGGTAGTGAATATAAGAGTCTTTCCTGTTTTCGTTGTTTCATCTTTAATTGTATTTTTTTGTTAATGGAAATTTTGGTCAATTTTGACCACCTTCAAAATCTGGTATCATGCAACAATGGAAAGGAGACCACATAAGCAATTGCAAAAATAAATTAATAATGAAGAAATTACTCTTTCCATGAACACCAACAAAAAAGTACATAAAAGGCTTTGTATAGGGTGGACACGAGAGAAATTTCAAGGGGAATGTCTAAATGTAGAAGACAAACAAGCGTTCAAGTCTATAGTGAGTACATCCAAAACCATAGGAAAAGATGTTGCAGTATGAAGTGGCAAAGTTCAGGAACCCAACACGACTGGTAGGCCAAATGAATACTAGTCATAGCAATTATCAAAGACGTTGGTTGATCAAAAGAAATCATCTACATAAAACATATTTTGTCATGCACTTTATAAAAGACATTGGTCTTCAAATCTATGGGCATCAATGTGATAGGTTATGGTGGTTATTGAAGCCTTGAATCATAGGCTCCATTCCAGTTGATAATAACTTAATGTTTTGTATTAATGTTATAAAGCAGGCCATCCTTCAGTCCAGGCTCTTTGGAAAGAGAACCAAAAGGACTTGCCAAAGCTAAGGAATTTACAGGGTTGTTTTTAACTTGAATGGTATAGCAAGAGGTATGTTTATGTAGATGAACACTGTCAAATTATGCATAATCAGCAAGTTTGGCTCCTATAATCATGTTTTCCATGAGAGGTGATTGTTTTAGAAAAAAAAAAAAGCTGCCTAGAGAACTATGCACTTCTATGTTAGCCAAGATGTGAGGTGCCCGAGGTGAGGAGAGGGTCACCTCACCTCAGGTACCTAGGGTGGATGCCTCAAGCACTTGAGACGAGGTATATTTTTTAATATAGTAATAATATATAAATATAGAGAGCACTAAAACTTTTGAAAAACATAAAAAACAAAAAACTCACTTCTAAGGCCTACAGGGTGTAAGGATGCCAGGTCTCAGAGTGGAAGACTAGGTATTGGGGATTTTAGGACGGGGGGGGGGATTTTTAAGTTATCGGAATGGGTCCTTATTGAGTCCGGATCTGGGTGAGGTGGTTTTGCCTCACCTCAGTGTCTAGATGCCCGAGGCAAGCATCTCTGATAACTTAGAGGCACTTGGCCTAGGCAGTGTCAATAAGTCAACTACCTAGAAGGTTTCCAACTCCTCTTTTATTATTGGTTTCAATTATCAACCATTCCCCTCTACGTAACATACATTTCCCTAGATGTCTTTACAAATAAATTTTGGGATGTATCTAATCATGCGGACAAAAATACAAGAGTTAGTATCATTCCAGAGGTATAAATTTAGGCATTTGCTTTGTCTTTACTACCATTAATAGAAACTAAATAAAGAGGTCACAATATGCTTCTAATTCTTGTGCTTTAGTTTCACAGTCTCTTACACGATAAACAATAAATGTCCAAATATTTACATTCATAACATTAGTAGAAGTAAGAATCTTGTTGTGTATATTTTGCACAACTTAGTTAAATAAGTCAAGTTTGTCTGTGAAACATAGTCGAAGCTAGATAATGAAGTACAACGGTCTATGAAGACATCATCATTTCACAATTTGATCACTATCTCGTACTTGAGGATCCCAATTTGCCATGTAGACAGTTTGTTAGTGCACAAGGAGATTTGCCCAATCAGATCAACTAAGTGGTCTCAAGACATTAACTGTTACAGACTTCCTAATAATGGATACTTGTAGGAGAATGAACAAGAGAGTATCAAAGCCTTAGCATGATAAGGAATTAACTCAAAATTATGCTTTAGTTATGTACAACTCCTAAGGGTATTCGGTTTTAAGTGAGTGCTAAGGTGTGCCTGTTGTAGAAGACACTTAGATCTTAGCCAAAGGGCCATGAGCAATGCCTGTGTGGGAAGAACACAAATATGTCAGTGCTGGTCATTCCACATGCACACAGCAGTCCAATCAATCGACCAAGTGGCTAATTCACTTACTATTATCTTAAAAACCATGGAATGCCGGGTCGCGACCCGGGTCGCGACCCGGCCCCGACCCGGTCGGGTTTAGGCCCGACCGGCCCGGTCGCGACCCGGTCGGGGCGACTCCCCCGGCCGGGTCGCGGAGTCGTGGCCAGGTCGCGCGGGTCGCAACGGTCACCTGACAACGGGTCTCAAGACCGTTGCCAACGGTCATGGGGGGGCGCAGCCCCCCCATTCAGCCCCTTGGGGGCTATTTAAAGCCCCCAAGGGGCTCCCCTTACTCCCACCCCCCCACTCTCACTATCAACCTCTCATTTGTGCTCTCATTGCTCTCATTTTGTTCCTCATTTACTTAATTATTTCATCAAGCATTTCATTAGTTCATTTAATATATTTATTTAATATTAGTTCCATTGATTAGTGGGTTAAGTAGTTTATTCTTTTTAATACTTATTTGCTTACTTGCATAGTTAGTTAGCTAGAAGATTAGTTAGATAATTAGTTTAGTAGTTATTTAACACATAATTAGTTTGAAGGTATAGTTAATTACTTACTTAATCATATATTTAGTTAATCATTCATTTTATATAAATAAAAGTATACTTACATTAGTAGTCACTAATTAACGTCATCGTTCGGTCGACGAGCCGCCAATTGAAGAGGAGGATATCGATTTGGATCAAATATTCTACGAGAAGAACTCCTTAGAAGCTTGGGTCAACGACCGAGAAGGGTTGGGAGAACCGGAGTTCAACCCCCAAGACCGACAATGGGCCGAAGGAGTGCTCGACGATGTCCCTTTAGCCGAAGAATTTCAGATCCCTCCCTCACTAGCAAAGCGCCAGAGGACCGGAGAAGGAACTAGTCAAGGTACGCAAAGTAGGCGAAAAGGTAAACAAGTTATGACTGATCCTTTTGATATTGCAGATGCTGATACGGTTGAAGACGATCGAGAAGATACGCCGGAGCCGAACATCCGAGTGCAGTACCAGACGTCCAAGGATTCGTCATCAAAGAGTAGCAGCGATGATGGTGCTGGATACGGGGGCGCGAACACTTTACAAGTACAAGGGACCTCAGATCCTCCCATATCTCCTACAACGTCGTTACGTTTTACCGGCGAGGAGCAATATACTCATGCGACCCAAGATACCGATCATGGTGGAAGGCCACAAGGTAGAGGAGGTCATCGTAGCCATGGAGTTAGAGCAGAATACCACGATGCCTCCGACTATGTGTATGATTCATCCCAAGGCTCTTGGTTCCCTACATACGATCAAGAGTATTGTGGAATGAATTATGTGGAGTCATCGGATACTTCGATCCAATCAACCTATAGTTATGGTGACTCGTTTGGATCAAGTCTTAGGATAGTTTCCCGAGGGACTGACGAATATGATCGTCGTGTGTACATGTATCAAGCTTTGTACTCAACCCAAATGACATGGGGAGAGTACATCAACTACCTACAAAGTGTAGAACACATCACGTTGGAATAAAATTGATGCATTATTTATTTAAATCATGTCATTTAATTTATCCAATTTTCTGTATTTTTTCAGATTTTTTTCGATTTTTTATTATTTTTTTTTGAATTTTTCAAAAAAAAATATTAAAAAAGGGGGTCGCGACCGGGTCGGCCTGGGGGTCCCGCGACCCATCCCTCCTTGTTAAAAACATTATTTCTATTTTATCCCATTTATCTATCCCCCTCGTACATTTTTGGCACTGTAGCCATGCGACCAATATCAACTAGCATGGTAAGACATATGCCTGATTCGAACCCAGGGCAGCCGCAGAAACAAAGATGGATCCTGCCAGTGTTCTACCAGCAGAGCAGCACACTGCAGATGCTTCCTGAAACTTGAACTCAGAACCTACATGTGTGTATGGCTGTATGCATATATATTCGAGGAAAGATCTGATGCTACTGGTGCCCTGCTGAGCTACATCCTACCTATTACAGAAGTACAGACATAGAAGCTTGCTTCTATGATAACTGAACTATTGGGTCATAAAGTAATATAAAAATGATGACTAAATAATCATCTATTGTGATATCCAACATTCAAGGACCACAAGTAATCATCTTTTGCTCTATCTAAATCATCATTTTGTACTATTTTATAACATGAAAGCAAGCATCAAATGCATTTGAGAAGTCGATCTTTATATGTAAATCATTTGTCATAAAAAGAAATACTTGTAACTTTATGGTTTAAAACTAGAGATATAAACTTCTATTTTTGGAGGTGACACAAAGCTTTTTGTGCCATGATCCGCTTCCCTTTTGCCTAAAGTCTTTCTGAACTGATTCTACTCGAGGCAGTGGCAGATCTACTTAGGGTTCAGTGGTCATGTGACCCCACTAAAATTTGAAATATACATTAGAAACATATAAAATTTCATTAAAATAATTTAAATCATAAAGTATTTATATAGGTCAATAGGTGTCACCCCACTAAAATTTTAAGATGACTCCACTAAAACAAAATCCCAGATCCGCCACTGACTCAAGGTGTGGATCCCTGCACAGATATAAATCTTGACCAAATATCAAGCAAGCACATTTAGACGTTGGCAATGTATACCTAACTTATCATAGAGAAGAGATTTGCCATTTTTTTCCAGTCACACAAATGGTTCACCAGATGAATGGAAAGAGCTGGCAATAATGATTACAAAAGGAGAACAATATGAACAGATTCTTTCAATTTCACCAAAGTGTATCTAAGATAAACTTTTAGACAATAGGCAAACATGTATGGACAACAAATGCACTGTTGGCACTCAAAATTTTAATATGAAACTTGGACATATGTAAGAGGGGAGTCAGAGATACTTAATCCCCTCCACCCCAACACCATGGAGCAAGCTAGGTGAAGGGGACCCATAAAGAATGAAATTCAGCACATATACATATGGGCTGAATTTGAAGAAACCTGGAAAATAGAAGGCCAGGAAAATCATAGAGGGAATAAGGTTCTATTGTGAGCGTATAGCTTACCATGTGGATCAAGGAAGGACCTAAGGTTATTGTTGGCACCTCAAAATTACCCAAATATTGAATGAACAATACAAAGGTAATTAATTACAAATGTTGGTTCAGATTGTGAAGAAAAAAAAAAAGAAGAAAAAATGTGCAGGGGGACATGCATGCACGAATGGTAGACAGCTCCCTAGCAAAGTGAAGACTACAAATTTAATCTATCTCTCAGCATACCCTTATTGGCGACAGTATGTGGCCCACAGCAAGGTCCATGATCGAGGAAGAGTCGGCAGCAAAGCCTGGAAGTCACGGCCTGAAAATTGAACCGGCAGGGATAGCCCAATGGGGCGGCCCGTGCTATGCGAACCCAGTCAAACGCAGGCCCACGTAGGTGTCAAAACGGGCCTCGTCCAAGAGAAGTCTCGTAGGGACAGAAGGATTGCACCTCGGAGTGGCACTGGGAGGATGTGAGCAGAAAAAGCTCCGAACCATATACAGGCCCTGTTCAGCCTTAATCGGATTCCGTCCCGGAACCAACTCCTCCGATGCAAAGAGTCCCCGTAAGGGAAGGGAAATCTCCCCTAAGAGAAAGCCGGGATGAGCTTGGAAGGGAGGCAGGTGGATCCCGCTTATGGCGGATTTGTTCCGAATCCGTTCGGAACGGAAAGAGGATCGTCTATGGTGGAAGAGAGAGTCGCGAAAGGAGAAGGAAAGTCAATTCGGCATAGGAGGGAGTCCCGGATCCGTCTCAAAGACAGCTATGGGAGCGGACGGTTACAAGGTAGGTCGAGCCCGCATGCTTCGGGACTGTTTCGAGACCGTCTCGAACCCGGAACACCCTTCGCGGCAAGTCTACTGGTGGAAGGAGGAGAGTCCGACGCCTATAAGAAGCCCAGAGAGTCCCGAGAGCGAAGAAGGAGAGAGACCCCCCCCGTGCGCAAAGGAAGAACAGAGAAGAAGAAGGAGAGAGATAAAGGCTTACCCTCTTCCCTTCGGACTCCTTCCTGCCGCTACAATCAACGGAGCCTCCCCGTGAGACTGCTAGCACCGCCGAAGACACCTCCTGCAGCAGCCGCAGTCGCCGGAAGCAACCACCGAAGGCAGTCGCCGGAAGCCGCACCCGCCGGAAGCCTCTGCGCACCCGCCTTCACCGGGAGCCCCTCCGGAAGCCGGGAGCCTTGCCGTAAGCCCCCCTTCTACCGCAGCTAGCTTTGCCGAGGGCTCTGCCGTCGCCGGAGGTTCCGCCGGAGGACCCGCTGCCGTCGTCTGGTCGCGGGAGGAGAAGAGGGGAGCCGGTAGTATTTTTCTCCCAACCTTAGTCCACGACGGCGCATGAACAGGTGGAGGAGGAGGCGCAGCGGCCAATTTTGACTCCGGGTCAAAATGCTCGCGGGGCCACAGGGAGAAAAGAAAGCAAAAAAAAGGGGCGCGCGGCTGTCTGCCGCGCGCGCGCGCGAGAAGCAGCGGCCAAGCCGCTGCGCCCGCGGGAAGAGGGTTGACCGGGCGGTCAACACAGCTGTGGGGCCCACCTGTTAAAGGGCTTAAAAAAAAAGAGAAAGAGCCTGCTGGACCAGCCAACAGGCGCAAGAGGAGGAGGATGGGCCGGGCCCATTAAATGTAAAGCATGCGGACAGAAAATAAAAAAGAGAGATCTCTCTTTTAAAATGCACAATCAAATGAAAATTTAAATAAAAATTAATTAATTAATTTCACAAACCGATGGCAAGCATTGGCCGGCTAAAAACCCGCCACATGGTCTCGGCATAATTTAAAAGAATCAAAATAAATGGGAAAGCAATAAGCTGGCTTTTTAGCACGCTTCTTGACCCATAATTCAAAAAATCAAAATAAAACAAAAAAATGAATAGGAATTAAATAAAAATCCACTAATTAATTTAACAAACCGATGGCAAGCATTGGCCGGCTAAAAACCCGCCACATGGTCTCGACATAACTTAAAAGAATTTGTGGGTCGGTCCTAAACCTTCCCCTTAAACCTTTTAAGATGGACATACAAAGGTCGAAAGACCCCAATGTCTTACCAAGTTCACCAAGCTATGCAAGGCTCAAGCATAATCAATATGCTATCATGCCAGTCATATGCTAGTGAAATCATCATCAAAGTAGTGGGGGATGCCCATAAGTCTATCAAGACCGGGTACATGCCGCCCATGAATCGATAAGTCCATCAAGGACTCAAGAGACTGATTTTCCAGTCAGGCTACAAATTGTCTCATAGAAAGTGGAGGGAAATGCCCATAAGTCTGTGTAAGACCGGGTGTATTCCATCAAAAAATTGACAAGGACTGTGCTCATCAAGAGTTGAACATGAGTGTTCTCAAGACAAGTCAGAGTTGTAATATCACATTTTTCTGGACTGTGAACGTCCGAGACAGACAGTTGTACTGCTGATTTATATCATTGAAGGGAGTCAATGATCTCATTGATCCGATGGGATGCCAAGCACTTAAAAAAAAAAAAAAAAAAACAGAAAATCTGTAATTGAGCCTGGAATCCGGTTTAAGTTCTGGCCAAATCCGGCTCTGATTTGCAGACAGGAACTTAACTTTACAAATCACACATTTTGAACAAGTTCAAATCATAAGAATCTGTAAGAATCTGAAATTGAAGTTCTGAGATTTGAGAATCTGCAGAAATCCGAAAACAGAAAATGTAAGAATCTAAAATCTGAAGTCTGTCTTGTGCAGAATTCACATAAAAATCTGAAAGTCTGTGCAGAATCCACAGAAATAATCTGAAATCTGTAGAGGGATCCGAACACTAAAATCTGAAATCTGAGAATTGGAGTTTCAAGGTCTGAACTCCACATTTCTGACGTACAGCAAACTGAAATTTACAAGAGGTCTGGGGCTTGGAATTTGAAGAAATAAAAATTGGGCATTGCAGGAGCCGAGGCTGGTAGGATCTGCAGAATTCCGAAATCCGAAGATTTAAATAGTCTGAATTCACCTCTGAAATTCAAGGCCAAAATCTGGAATCTGAAAGCTGAGATGCTGAACATGAAGTCAGCAACTGACTCTGGAATTTGAAAATCTGAATACACCATGAAAATCTGAAGTCCAAAATCTGGAGTCTAGGAGAAGAGGAATCTGGAAGCTGAAATTTTGAAGCATAAAAATCTGCAATTGAAATCCGGAGGACTGAAAATATGAATGCACCATAAGATCTGAAAAACTGAATCTGTGTCGAACCCACAAGAATCTGCAATCTGGAAATATTTGAAAAGTGCAGAATTTAGAATTTGAAATCAGTAAGAAATCTGGAAGTTTGGAGGACTGTAAATATGAAATGCAGAAATCTAAGGTTTGATATTTGAAGAAGTCTAGAAATCTGAACTTTGTGGCTGAGGTCCAAAGTTTGAAACAAATTGGGAAGCTCCAAATTAGAAAGTCTGGATGCGTAGGATTCGAACCCCAAGCTGGCTAGCCGAAATTGCAGAATCTAGAATCTGAATTTTTTTTTTTGAAGAATGTGAAAACTAGGGACTGCCAAGTCTGAAATTCAAGAAGGAATCAGATCCCTTGAATCAGAAGCTTGAAATTTGCCGAATTTGAATCAAAAAATGCATGCGCCAGGTAGAATCTGCCAATTTTGCAGAAGTCTGAAAATGATCGAGATCTCAACATGTTCAAATTAAAATCCAAACCAGAAACCAAAATTGTTAATCTGCAGTAAATCCCAAACAGAAATCAAATCAAACCAAAACAACAAGTTGAACTCAAATTAAGCTCAATTTCAATTCAATTCAACCTAAACCAATCAAATTCAACTAAATCAAATCTGGAACTGTAAGAAGATCTGAAATTTGTGATCCGTACAAGTCAGCCCAATTCAGAACAATTCAATTTTCAATTTAAGTCAAACAAATTCAAATTGATTTTAACCAACTCAAAACAAACTCAAATTCAAATAAAATAAACTCAAATTTCCCAAACAAACAAATTTGATTTAAAATAAACCGAATTCAAAAGTTGAGCCCAAATCCCATCAAAATCAATCAATAAATAAAACTGTCTTAAATCTAAACCGAATTCAATCCATTTCAACCAAACTTAAAACAAATCAAATTCAAACTCAAACCCAAGTCAATTTATAAGTCTGGAAGTTGCATAAAGTGTCAAATTCACCCTTAATTCAATTTAACTCAAACAAATCCAAACTGGGTCAATCTTAAATAAATTCAAACTAAAAGCAATTCAACCAATTAAATTTAACTCAAATTAAATTCAACTCAAATCAATTTCAACCGAAAATCAAACTGAAATTTAATAACTCAATTCCAACAAAATTCACCCAAACTAAAAGCAAATCAACCAATTTAATTCAACCCATTAAATTCAACTCAAACTAAACTCAACTAAATCAAAATCAAACCAACAGATTTAATTCAACTCAAATCAATTCAAATCAAAACCAAATTAAAATTGAGTGCTTGCATTCCATCAATTTTATGGGATTGTTTACTCCTATGTCCATGTGTGTGAATGTTTATTGGATGCATGTTTTCTATTTTCATGGATTGCTATGACGCTTAATCAAGGGTATTCGAGTTATCTCGATGTAATTAACGTCGGATCTTCGCACCATCCGACGGGGAGAGGTCAAAACAAATTTTCAAAGAACCTAACAACCTCAATAAATAAATTTTGACCCTAGTTAGTACTTTTATGGAATACCATCTATTTTCCTAAGAAGTCAATACTAAGGTCTAATCAATTCAAATTCAAAAGGAAAATGAATTTCCAAAACGAAAAAATTAATCTTTTTTGTTAAATTCGAGGTTACATCAGTTATACACCCAAGGCCGACCAAATGTAGCATATGAAGCAGTTGAGCCTCATATATATGATGAATATACCCCCTTAAATTAGGACCTCCCAATGTAACCCACCATGTATATGGATGCAAAACACATGGCATATGACCCAAAGCATGCTGCCGATGGACATTTGGAAAGAGGGGAGGGCCGGAGATAATCTGAAAAGAGAGGCCATGTTAGTCCCTGTTGGAAGACATCGGACATGCTCACCTCAACATAGAAAGATGGCATGTTAATAGACCTACTCAAAGGGGACCCAATCCAGCATATTGAGGAGCCGGGTCCCTAACTTCATATATACATTTGTAGGACATATCTCCTATCAAGCCAAGAAAAAGGGGGAGGTCGGGGACAGTCTGCAGAGGCCATGTTGGCTCCTGTTTGGAGGCCTCGGATACATACATATATATATATCCAGCTAGACATATATTTGATTAGTGACGTGAAGACATGCTCACAACAAAATTCTGAAGAAAGAAGGCCGGATATAGCAAGCAGAAGTCAAATTGACTCCTGTTCAATAAGCCCGGCTGTGATCATTCAAATAACATGTTGTCGATAGATTGCCTAAAGCTGGACATGTGTAGAGGGTAGCCATTGGGCTTGAGAATTGGGAGAAAACCCAATCAGCACATAAGGAAGCCGGGTCTTCACATGAATATTCAGATTAATACAAACGGATAGGAGATTAAGAGCTATGCACCCCCATACAACTGGCTACACATATATAGAACAATCAGTATGCTGCCGACAGAAAATAAAGAAAAGAGCCAGAATATATAATGCATCGGTGGAGGGAAAGAAAGAGGGCCGTACATTGAATTGAAGAAGGAGATGCATAAGCTCTACTCACCCGGGGATAGCTAAGGTACTGATCACCTCCTCGGTCTGACCTCGCAAGAGAGAAATGAGATGCCCAAGAGGCTCCTGCTGAAACTGATGAGATGAGAAGGGTACGGCTGGAGGAAGGAGAGGGCCAGCTAAAAGGAGCCTCGCGGGGGAAAGAATGAGAAGGAATTTGTCTCCCGATGGAGACTCAACAGAATTTGCAACAAAAGAGGAAGAGAAGGTGATCCGCGAGAGGGAAACTGCCTAGGGAATTCAAAAGAAGTCTAAGGTGGAGACCGAGATCATCCAATGGCCAGGATTGGCTAATCAATAAGCTAATTGGATCTTGGATCCTCATCGGTTCATTAAGAGGATCTTATTGGATCCTTAGCAAGATAATGTCCAATGGATCCTGTTTAATGGGATATCCGATAGATGATCCATGAGACAAGTGTAATTACCGGGTGTCAAGTCCTCCCGGATCCTTAATGAGATTAATATCCATTAAGAGATCAAGGGCTGGGATTATATGGAGAAACACATGATCAAGGGCCGGGATTAAGGGTTGAACAAGTCAAATGGAGCATGGATCTCCTGGATAGCTAGCGGTACAGCATGATGGATCAGCCGGATCCTTAATGGGATTAATGTCCAATAACAAGATGGAGGGCTATGATTGAATGGGGCACTTATCGACCAAAGAAGCCCATTAAATGGAGGGCCGGGAGTCAATGGAATATGTCTCATTGGATGCTCCCTCGCAAGAGGGAATATAGGAGATGGGGACTGCCACCTGTCCCCCCCATGATCTCCCACTCTCCCCACTTCCAATCATGCGCACACAACTCTCCCCCACTACCGGAGCAGGAGGAGGATTTCATGTCCTATAAAAGCCAGCCCATGGCCTATGAAAAGGGGGTCGGAGGAGGCAGAGCTAGAAGGGAAGGAGGAGTTCTTGTCAAGCTATTTCAGCAAGAGGAGTGGAGTGCATCCCCGAAGCATCAAGGAGAAGAAGCATTGAAGGATTTGCGGTCACTACCATACAGCAGGATAGGTGCAAGGTCCGAGGGTTACAAGGTAGGATATCATGTCCATTTTCCTACCCGTCCCTCCCTAAATACCATACTCATTGACATGCCAATATCTATCCCCTTGCCCAGCCATTTCGGGACACTATATCCTTTTGACTAGCTAATGCCCATAATCCCTTCCTAACTTGGTTAGAATATCACCTTGGTTGAGTCAGGGATGCCTAGATAAATGGTAAAACCCCGCGGGGCCATGTGATTGCCATTTCCAACCTAAAATCCACCCTCACATTCCTACATATTCCAAGAGAACAAGTCTTTAGGAAATTCTCATTTCCCGGGCATCAAAGGAACAGCTAAGGACTGGGGCCTTAGATGGATCCATTTGGTTAAGATAGCATCAAATTGATAGCCACTGTCCCATGAAGTCTGTCTTTATGTACATGAACAGATTTTACTCCCTCCTCGACCCCCCTCTCTAGAGATTCCCTCGGCCTTGAAATTCTAGAGGATGGAACTTCAGAATCTGATAAGTGCTGCAGAAGTGGAAGAGGAGTTGAGAGCCGCAAGATGGAGGAAGGTTATACCCGGCCTCTTTGGAACCCATATGATGGACCAAAGATTCCCCGGGTAGCCTTAGACTTGGGAGAAAGATGGCCAACCGGGCCTTGAAGAGGTTATGGCATCCGACCATGGAAAGGAATAGATCATATGGAATTACCCTCCGATTATAAAATCAGGAGGCTGAATGTGCCAAGCATAGATTGCAGAATCGGCGGAATCGGTCCGATTCCGACCGATTCCGGAATCGGATCGGATATTCCCGGCGGAAGGACCGATTCCGGGAAGAATTCCTCGGAATCGGTCTGAATCGCCTGGAATCGGTCGGAATCGATCCGATTCCGACCGATTCCATGTGGAATCGGTCGATCCGACCGATTCTTCGGAAGGCCGGGTTGACCCGGCCCCGGTTCGATTCCCGGTTCACTCTGGACCGAGAATCGAACCGATTCCGGCCCTTTTAGGGCCGGAATCGACCCGCAGAGCTGGCCTCGGTCGATCCCGCGGCGGAAGGAGGAAGCGCAGGCGATTCCGGCGCGATTCCGGCGATTCCGGCCTCGATTCCGTCGATCCACCGTCGATTCCGGCCGATTCCGTCGATCCAGGGTCGATTCCGGCCCGATTCCACCGATTCCGGCGATTCCAGGGGCGATTCAGGCGATTCCGACGATTCCAAGCTCGTTCTTCAAAGGATTCCGCCGATTCAAGCTCGGATCGGCATCGAATCAACCTCTTCTTCGATCTGCCTAAGGTTTTTGGTAAGATTTCTTCGCCAGAACTTCGTACGTCCATTCTTACGCGTTTCCGACGAGTTTGAGTGTCGTTAAACTTTACGATTTTTGTCCGAACAAGTTCGTTTAAGTTTTGAAGTATCCGGATATGTCTATTTTGCACGGGAAAAATTCCGGATATCCCGTACGCCTATTTTTACACGTTTCCGACGACTCCGAGTAGAGTTAAACTGGGTGATTTGTGATCGAATAACTCCGCTCAAGTTGTTTGAACATCGATTGGATGTTCTTTGTACGGGAAAAATTTCGGATACCCCGTACATTGATTTCCGGCAAATACGTAACCCTTTAAACATACCGAATGGTGTGTTTCTTGGGTTGTCTGCTACCCGAACAGCGTCTAAAACAATTTGTATGTTATCTAATCATTTTTAGTGCATTGTTTACAATTTTTGCAGATTTAAGCAATGGCCGATCAAGGTGACGCAGCACCAGCACGTGCTTCCGACGTGGGTTGGGAACACGGGCATATGGTAGACCTAGTCAGGAAGAGGGTACAGTGCAAGTGGTGCGGGAAGGAGATGAACGGGGGGGTGTTCCGGCTGAAACAACATATTGCCGGAACAGGTGGAAATGTAAAAAAATGTGACAAGGTGCCGAGGGAGAAGAGTGAGGAGATGAGAGGATACATGACAGGTAGAGCCTCTCAACGGGCGATTAGGATCGAGCAGAGGGAGGAGTTGCAGGACATTCCATAGATCTCATTTTAGAGGATATAGGCAAGGAGGAGGGTGTATCTACACTTGTCAGGCAGGCGCAGACGATCACATCTTTTATTTATTCGCATCCCCGCCTCCTACATATCATGAGATCTCACACAGGAGGGCACGATCTTGTCAGGCCCGGTCCGACACGATTTGCCACGAACTTCATTGCGCTGGAGAGTTTACACCGGCACAGGCATGCTTTGGTTAGGTTCACACAATCCGAGGAGTATTACAACTATATGGTGGACAACCTGCATGACAAAAAAGAGCAGTTGGAGATTCTTGTCAGGTCTGAGAAGCAGATCACTGACAAGAGGTTTTGGGAGAGGATTGCCTACTACTTGGCAATCATTGAGCCACTGGTAGTTGTCTTGAGGTTGGTAGACTCAGATGACAGGGACCAGATGGGCACACTGTATGATGCCACAGTATCCACTGGTAGTTGTCTTGAGGTTGGTAGACTACATTCGTATATTATGGAGCCACAGTATCCAGCATTTGGCCAGGTTGACCAGCAGTGGATTACACCACCAGCTCCACCATCCTCTGCTTACGTCCCGGTCGTCCCGCAGTCCGATCCATACGACCTTGATGGCATGGCATCGGCATTATTTTCATATGGATATGGTCCCGGACAGTATACAAGACTGAGCACGAGGGAGGAGTGTCACGAGCAGCAGGGAGATGAGGAAGATCCATATCTATATCCTAGACATTGGTAGTAGATTGATATGATGTAATTTTTTTTTTTTGATGATGTATCAACTCTTTGATTTTTGAATCAATGGAATTGGAATATGTACTTAACTTCAAGTCTTCAAGTGTTCAATTGGTGTTCATTAGTATTTGTATGATGTGGTCTTGTGGATATCATGCATTGGTTATTTTTTAAAATGTTTCTAACTCATTTCCTATTTTTTTAGAATTTTTTCTGATTTTTTTGAATTTTTTTGACGAAAAAAAAAATCAAAAAAAAAAACGATTCCAGACCGATCCGGAATCGATTCCCTTCCCAGGAATCGGCCGATTCCGGCCGATTCCTGGAATCGGAATCGGAATCGGTCCCATTTGGGCTAAGATCCGGAATCCTTGGTGCCAAGGGACTGATTCATGTTCATACAAGACATGATTATAGCCCAATATTGGGCATAGTTCCGTAAACATGTCCCGGATAAGATCAAATATATACATGGTCCTTTTGGTCTATCTTACAATGAAGAAGACAAAGCGCGGACAGATTCCATGACAAAAAGCCTTGATATGAAGAGGCTATGGACATATGTATATCCCACCATATGAGGATGTGTAATATGCCATATGGCACAATTAAGACATATATGATGATATTCATAGAAAGATGGGCAAAAAAAAAACCAGTGCATACCCATGTTTATATCCCGGTTGTAAGAACCATATAGGACACAGAACTTATGTCCATAACAGGTCTTTAGGGAGGCCTAATATTGGGCCTAGTTCTAAGCAAGATCATGCATAGCCTTTTGGCTTATCTCATGATAGGGAAGGTCGGCTACAAGGCAGACCCATATGATGAAGAAGGAGAGATGACTTCAATATGATAAAACTGAAGTTTAACTTCACCGACATACCCCATGGTTTTAAACAAACATATGCAGGTTCCCGGACCCAAGTACCAATGAAATCTCAAGATAGAACAAGATTGCAAAGCCCGGACATAATTGGGCAAAGCCTCCATATATTGATCACCAATATATGCATAACATATTTTGGAGATTAAGGCCAGGAAGGCCTATGGATGATAATTCCTAATCCGGGGCATGGTGGAATCAAACATAACTCAGCCCACCTGTCTCGAACAGAAATTAGGACAGTATGCCCATCTCTTCTCAACTCATTCCATAGGGAGATATTATGACCCGAACCCCCTATGAAAGGCAATTTTCTGATTATGCCATCACAGTTGGATATACATAGGATATCCGATTGATTGATGACATATGACTAGGTCCGGCTATGACCATATATTCTGATGAAGGCCGGAGCTATATATTAATTCACTTGGTCCATCTCACAATGGAGAGGGAGCTAATAAGTTTAATCACCAAGAGGGGAGGGTGGTTTTCGTATATATAAACCTGTACCCCCAAAAGGTACAAGGTGATCCCGATATGATAAAGGTGTGTTCTGCACCATATGGCACAATTAAAATGTGTATGATTGATGATCAAAAATCACTGTAAGTATATGGCTATACAATTTATGATAATCATAAAGCTGATTGAAGGTTAAATCTGAATGAAAGCAACGCATATATACAGTCCGACAATGGACATGACTGAGCTTTAACTCCCGGATTCCAAGCATATATTGACTTGATTCTGAATATTCAGATTCTGAATAAAAAGAGATTGACCTCATATATTGGGACCGAACACATGAAATACATAGGCAGGACCTGCCCATTTCATATACTAAAGCCTATGGTATGAAATGATATGCCATTTCATATCATATCATGTAGCTTATTTGGTCTTGCATGATAGACTAGTGGCCAAGATCAGAGGTCTTCATTAGCATATGTTTTAGGGATGAAGGGGTGAGAATCAAGTTCTGCATAATATTGGGCCTCCGGCCCTGGTTCTGACCTGCCTAAAGTAAGGGGAATGGAGGGGCTCCATCCGGCCTTTGATCTGGATTGTATAGAGGGCCGAGAGGGAGATCTTATAGCCTATATATATATATATATAGGTTTTACATGGCGGACTCATAATCAAACTTATGTTGTCTTAATATCATATATTTCAGGTTCATATAAGCCCGGGTTTTGGTATGAGATTTCATATAGGGGGGATATAACATCCATCATGAAGAAGTCCTAATGCATAATTTGGTGCTGAGTGTTGACTAGTCTAAAGTCAATTTTAGGACCAATTTTGGGTCTGCATCCCAGTATCTACCGGGGCATCATAAGTCCCAACTTTGATTGACATGATATGGAGATCTCCCTACCTCGGAGGTCTACATAGATACATGATTTAGTCCTCTGGATTTTGATTCTAAGTTTAGCTAGTCCGAGGGGTAGACGAGGATAAAATTTTGGTTGGTCTGGGATCTGAACATAAGCAGATCATGGACAGCTTGTGAAGGAGGCCATGATGAATATCCTACAATCTATATATGATAGAATGATAGCCGGGTTCAAGTGTTATAAGTGACATATATTTCGGACTCATATAATCTGAGTTCTTACATGACTCAACACTTATCATAAGGTTAACCTTGATATGTGGTTTTGCACCGGATGGTGGTCAGTCTAATGATATTGACTATGATCATCTTCAGGTCTGAACCTTAATTTCAGCTAATCCGAGGAGCGGATAGGGAGAAGGTAGCAAGCCGTTGATCTGGACATAACCGGATCACATAGGGACTGGTGTGGGAACTTAGCATGATTCCCTTTGGCTTTGAAATACTTCAAGCCTACCATCGAACCTGTGGCCATTAATGAACTAGTGAGCCTCTGTTTCATTTCATCCGAGGAAAGGATAAAGAGGATTCCGGCCATGGTTCTGAGTATATATATTCAAATCACTGAAGGCTGGTGATAGAGGCTAAGATAAATGCTCCATGGCCCGTATAAAGGTCTGATATGGTTGATCTGGGGCCGGAAATGGGCAGCTAAGGGTATAGGCATATTTCAGGTTCTGCATAGGGCAGATGTGGCACCTATTATAGGATAGGCCCTAAGGCATGATTTAGTGCAGAATCATAACCAGTTGGCATTCATGTCAAACAAATGGTTATGTGAATCCGAAAGACAACCGGAGCCTTTCATCCATGAACATCTAAGATAATAGCTAAGGTCCATAACCCATATGTGAGTTCTAGCCCAGCTCGAACAGGACTTTGATGAGTCATTGGAGAGATTAGGGAATATGATTAAGACTGGAATAATTTCTGGGTTTAACTTAGAGACTGAATGATGTCCATGAAGCTCAAACCTGATCTCCGGACTTGGGAGGTTCGGATATTATTTATTTCAGGCTTATAAAAGCCTTATTTTGCATGATATTTCTATAGATCTTAATGTTTGGTAATATTAACCAATCTAAGATCAAAGTCGGGATCGGCTCTGAGCCTAAGTTCCAATGTTTAGGTCTAGGTCATTGAATTCTGAATTTTGAAGTCAGAATCATGACCATCTTACATCTACCTTCCAGGACAGATGCAGGTCCAAATCCATGAAGTATTTAGAAGTTAATTGCTCAGGAGTATGGTTAATAATAGTCAAGGCCTAGAGCCCATAGATAAGTAGGCCGAGTGTTGAGTCTAAGGGGAGCATGAATTATCGGGGCAGAGCTTTATATGAGAATCTGGATCATAGGCCAGATTTTAAACCCGGACATCCCAATAAGCATAAGATGTTTGGTTTAAGGACTCTTAAATTCCAGTTTTTTTTTTGTTTTTGTCATCGCAACTAAGAAACATTTGAACCAAGCACATATGTCATTAAGACTAAACATTAGGAAATGGCCAACTGCCCAAGTCTAAGATACCCTCATGAGCCTCATAGGTAGGTAAAACATAAAATCATGGCCCTTTCCTAAATCCGAGCACATGCATTATAATTAAATCAAGGCATAAAAGACTTACGTAATGTTTGTCTTCATCCTTAAATATAGGGTGATAGACTTTGATGAGTCCATATGTGGGACTAGGTTTCATATATAAATTTCGATCTGAACATGCTCAGATTTTGATTAGTCTTAATAATTCAACCTATGTCTTGATATGAGACACAGAGTTGAGAGACTAATCTCTTGCAAGGTATTGTTGGAATCCTTGCCCTTACCCTTAAGCTTAGATACTAAGTTTTTGCACTGTCATTTGACCTTATATGGTCGTTATGCTATCAGATTTGAATATTAAGTCTGTGTTCCATTAGTTTTATGGGCCATAATCCCTATACACTAACATTTTGTGGATGAATTTTTCTTTCATATACAAGTTGCTACGACAGTTAATCAAGGGTGTTCGAGAGTCTCGATGTAATTAACATCGGAAATTCGCAACTTCCGATGGAGAGAGGTCCAAAGACACATTTCATGAACCCTAACCTCGATATACATATTTTATATATGCATATCACATATTTTGGCTAATATTTTCTATGAAATATCATATGTTTTCATAGTAGCCAAAGATAGGATATCGAAAGTTCATTTTTCAAAACAAATGAAAGTTAAATGAATTTTCAGACCATGTCATACTACACCACCATGTTCCTATATATGTATATTCGAATCTTCGAGGTTTCACATGCACCTACATGTAACAAAAGTTGCAATGCATAGGCTTATATGTTATGGATTTCATATAATTATAGTTAGATATAATCGGATAGAAGAAGTGGAAGGAGCATTTGAATTTGGGGTAAAGAATTTGATTTGACATGGATTATCTAAGACAATACCTCTCTTATGATATTCATTTCTTTGGTTCAGTAAGTATTTCCTTAGATCATGGACGCAACAATATAGGAAACGAGGGTACAAGACAAATCAAGGAATGGTACTGAAAGTCTGGAACCATAAAATCTTTGATGAAAGGATAATTGAGACATGAGACCAAAGTGGGTGGGAGTGTGCCAGCTCTTTCTTTTATTACAAGTCTATGGATGTCCAAATTCTAGTGGTGGGGGAACCAACCGATGATGTATGTCATCCAACCTGACCTCAGACTCTTTCTTCCCAGAATCCCAACCTATTTGACTCTCTGGTTGAACCTTTTTTATCCAGATATTGAAAACATCAATTTCCAAGAGACTAAACAATAGGAAAAAATGGCTCAAGATCAACAAAGAAACCCTTCCTAAAAAATTACACAAAAATTAGTCTCTGTGATCTTAAACAAGACAGGAACTTTGCCTAGTTCGCCCCGTTTGGAGGAGTAACCCGATGAAGCCCGTAAATGTCGAAGCAACTCTGGCAGAAATCACAGGAAGCCGGAAGAAATGCGAAATTACATCAACAAAATAAGATCCTATTCGGTGTAATTGATGATGTCATCTATGAAAGGAAACGCAGTTCAGTCCCCTAGAAGAAGAATCTAATCGCACTTAAGCATGGTGCCGAATGTGCGGATAAGGTGATAACAGCTGCAGAGCAAATGCGGATCATGAATATGAAGACAGCTACAGGATTGGAGTCAGGAAAACTAGAATAAGCCAACCAAGCAGAAAGAGTAAGCAAAGAACGCAAGGAAAAGATCAGATCTCACCAGGGTTCCGGAGCTCATCCGGATCCGCCAAGGAGTGCCCACGGAATCGGTACGTCTCACACTCCACCAGCGTCGGCCCTTCCCCGCCCCTAGCCCTAGCGATTGCCTCCTTTGCCACCTCCCTCACCTTGAGCACTTCCATCCCATCGACGTGCACCCCGGGCATTCCAAAGGCAGGACCTTTCTTCCAGATCTCTGGATCCGATGTCGCCCGTACATGCGACATCCCGATCGCCCAGAGATTGTTCTCCACCACGAAAATAATGGGTAGCTTCCATAGCGCTGCCATGTTCAGGCACTCGAAGAACTGCCCGTTATTACAGGTACCATCTCCGAAGAAGGCCACAGTCACATGGTCGCAACCAGCTTCTTTAAGAACCTCCCGGCGGTAGCGGGAGGAGAAGGCCGCCCCAGTAGCTACGGGGATACCCTCCCCGATGAACGCGAAGCCCCCCAGGAGGTTGTGCTCCGCCGAGAACATGTGCATGGAGCCACCCTGGCCGCGGCAGCAGCCCGTGGCCTTGCCAAAGAGCTCCGCCATGACGGCCCTCGCGGGCACGCCCTTGCTGAGTGCGTGGACGTGATCACGGTAAGTGGAGACCACAGAATCTTCCCGCTTGAGGAGTTTGATGAAGCCCGTGGAGACCGCTTCCTGGCCATTATAGAGGTGGACGAAACCAAACATCTTCCCCCGGTAGTACATCTGGGCGCACATGTCCTCGAAGGCGCGCCCCAGTACCATGTCCTCGTACAGCTCCAGCCCCTCCTCCCTGGAGATCACCTGCAGCAAACAAGGTAATACTTGAGGCGAAGACGCGAAGGCAGGATCTACAAAATTGACCCGAGAAAGACTAGATTCGGGGACATTACCAGGCCGGACGGGGACGAATTAGAGCTAAGCTGGCCGCTGAAAACATCGGCGGAGGACACAGCCTGGATCGGGCGCTGGGGAGCGGCGGAGGAGAAATTGGTGGAGGATAACCGATGAGGGTACATAAAACGACGCAGCCGGCAAGGTGGCGCGTGGAAGGGGGAGGAGCAAGGTCTCCCGGCGTGGCCGGATCGGACTGTGACCGGGTGTGAAGAAAGGGGCTTGACGGCCATGAAAACGGACATCTTCGCGCCCGACCGATCCACCGCGGTGCCTGCAACCCGCCCTTCCCCTCGCGGACGACCTCTCTCTTTGTCTGGGTAGATCGGAGAAGAGGAGGAGGCGGGATTTTGATGGCGGAGGAATGGGGCGGAGCGGCGGAGGAAACAAGAGACGGAAGAGAGGACGGAGAAATCGAAGTAGGACCGTAAACGGAGCGGATATGACGTTTTCTTATACGCTCCGTTTAGCTATTCGGATAATCCGTATCCGGTTCGAATCGGATACGAATACGAATCAGATATTATAAGTCGGATAATCTTCGGATTCGGAGCGGATACGGATAATATCCGTTTCGAAATGTTAATTAATATTATTTAATTAATATATTTAATAATATAAAAATATATAAAAATAAAATTATAAAATATTAAATTTATCATATATTTATCAATATTAACTTAGTATATTAATATATAATAAAGAATACTTAATCATATTTGTAAATATAATGATTTTAAATATATAAATATATATATTATGTATATATTATCAAATGTGGATTCGGAGCGAAACTTAAACGGAGCGAAGCGGGCATTTCCGTGTCCGCTCTGATTAACATTTGGATAATATCCGTATCCGGATATCCGCTCCGACGGATATCTAAAATCGGATATTATCCGCCTAAACGGATACGAATTTGGAGCGAATCCGAATTTTATCCGCATCCGTTTACGGCCCTAAATCGAAGGCCGCCGGTCGTTATAGGGTGGCTGGCTGGAAGTCCACCATGTACGCCAAGTCAGCAGTCGCCTCCAGGGTGGCGGAGGACGTGGCATGTCGATCGTCGGCAGAGAATCTTGGGGGCCAACATATTTTTCTTCTAAAATTATAAGCGGAGATAGATAATATTCCGTTAGAATATTTCATTAAAATTTTTATTAATATATGTAATAATATATAAATATGTATAAGTAAAATATATCTTATACTTATAAATGTTAACCGAGAATACTGATGTATGATGTATAATATTTCATTGTATTATCAAACAAAATAATTTTAGATATATAATTATTTGTATCATGTGTATACGATAAGAAAATTAATTTGAAACAGATCTTAAATAGAGCGGAGAGTGCATGTCCATTCTTATTAATATTTGAATAATTATTCTCTTTATTTGGAAGTGCCTGACTAACATACTTCTTACCAATGCTCTTTTAGCTAGTAGAAGCAAACACATCTCACCCATATGCAGTTCACGTGATACTGAGGTTGAAACGATGGAGCATTTGTTCTTTCGGTGTTCATGGGCAAGGGCAACATGGCTAAGCTCCCCATCACCCTTTTCCAGATTGCATCTACTACCACATTCAGGGATTTTGTCACTAATTGGTTGGACACGGCCCACATTGCAGATATATACAAATTCAGGATCATTGCCACGGGTGCTGCTCTCTTATGAGGCATTTGGAAGGCACACTGCAAGTGCAATTTTGAAGGAATCCCTCCGGGTCATCTTTCCACTATTCGCTGTGCAGTAGCATAGGCTAACTTTTGGATTTCTTTTGCTCCCCCCCTCAAGAAATCATACAATTATTGATGGGAACCCCCCGCCAACATGATGCCAGAAAATCAATGTGGATGCTGTTAGGAACGACACCATGGGTGCAATTGAGTTGGTAGTTAGAGATGTGGATGGCATCTTCCTTTTTTTGTTAGGGCTTCACTTTTAAGGACACTGATCCCCTTATCTTGGAAGTAGCAACTGTTGATGCCGCCCTCAACTACTCCATCGGTAAATCTTGCAGCTGTCATATAGATAGTGATTGTAAGACTGTGGTTGATGCCATTAATGGAGGAATCAATGTCAATTGGAAGATCTTAGATCTCATTGTCGACTCGAAGGCATTGATGCAGGCCTCTGGAGCTTCTGTTCATCACCTCTCCCAGAGAAGCAAATTTGGCAGCACACACCCTGACAAGGCATACTCTCTCATCTAAGATAAATATTTCCTACTTTGGCCCCCTACCACCAGTTTGTAACTTTGTATTCGATCAGCAGTATGTTACGACTCACTTTTGTTGAAATGAATTACTCTGGACAGTTTTTCAAAAAAATATTCGAATAATATTTGTATTCGAATAATATTTGTATTTGAATATATATAATTTTTTAATCAAATATTATCTGCGTAAACAAATATCAAGCGAATTCAAATTTTATGTGGTGTTAAAATGAGTATACTTTTTGAAAAAATTAGTAGTTGACAAGATGTCCCACTTTCGAGGGAGCTGTTAAGTAGGGGCATAATGACAAATCTGTCTTTTAATCAATTAACCGATCACTTGACAATAAATAGATTTGCACACATTTTACTTGCAAGATGTTCCAACATATTAGTTTAAACTATTTATTAAATAATTAGAAACTATTATTTAAAAATATGATAATATATACAATATATTTCATACATTTATAATATATACAATATATATGCAATATGCCATGCAATATTTCATACATTTATAATATATACATGCATTTAGGTATATAACTAAATATATGATAATAATTATTAAATTGCATATTATAATATATACAAGTAATGTTATTAACTTTAATATATTTCAATGCTTTCTAAAACAGATGAGTAGTTAGAAAGGAATAAAAGAATCCAAACTCGATTGGTGGTTCAATTGATTTTTTTCTCAATTATCCAACATCGGGAAATGGATATACCACAAAAGTAAAATATTTTCCTATTCATTCAATAGATCATCTCCAAAGGATTCCGCTTGTGCATGTTCTCGAAGAATAATTACTTGAAAAAAATATAATGTATTCTTTGGTGTAATTATCTTTTATTATCACATAGTTATAACTTATAAGACTTGTCATAATTTGCGATAGTGATTATTGTACAACTAAGAAGAAGTATACTATCAAATTGAGCGTAGTTGAAATACGAATATTATAATAGATGTGTAATCTCACACAGATAGGTAGAATCTACAACGATTGCATTATGAATAAAGTGAGAGTTTTGAAGATTGAATATATTGTAAAAGAGTAAGGACTCTATTAATTTGGTCATATCAAACAACATCCTCTTGAGATGATTGTCAAACGAGTTGAGACTTTGTTATTATCAATGCAGAAGAGACGAAGAGACAACCCAAGTTAACTTGATGTAGTCGTATCTAATATGACTTAGACGAACTAAACTTACAAGAGAAGTTACTAAAAAACTATGGAACATGAAAAGATGACCCCCCCAATAATTTAGAATTGAAGTTTTGAGTTAGAGTTTAAATTTGATTTTGATATACCTGCAATTATCACACTCAAAATGATACACGGATACAACACTTCAATTGGATTCGATCTCATTTATTAAACTTGAACTTAAAACTTGAATAACATACATAAGACTTAAATTTGAAATTGTTTTCAAAATTAAATATAAATTTAAAATAAAATAAAACAATTTAAATTTCTCTAATAAAATATAAATTTTAATATAATTTAATTTTAATAAGCATTTAATTAATATTTTATCAAGTTAGTCATAAAATTTATCTAGTTGAACAAACATCTACTCAAACCACTATTGATAACTACCATTTTTTCAACTCATTGTCCTGATACTAGAAGAATAGTGTCTAAATCTAGAAATTAAGATTATTTACTTGAAATCTTTATGAGTATAATTGCTTGAATAAGAATTATAAATCACTATTTTATAGATATAAATTTTTGATCCAAACACACATGCTTAATTACCAAACATTTTAATTTTTTTGGTCATTGATTATTGGAAAATTTACAGCCGTTGCAGGAGCATTCCTTCCATGAATCAATAATGTTTTTTCAACTCTTCTCAAGAATATCATCACACCATTTCAATTATTTGTAAGGAATCATATAAATAGAAGATATATATGTAATTTTAGAAAATTTAAGATACATATGTAAAAAAATAATTTTGATCATAACGGCAATATTATTCACCTAACGTCGTCACTCGCGGCACCACACGCCATCCACGTGAGGGGGACGGCAGATTCCGTGAACCTTCCCAGCGGGATCGAAACAGGAATTATATCCGGTTTATAAGCCCGCCGAAACGCGGCCGGTCGCGGCGGCCGAGTCCTCCTCGGGTGCGCGGCGGCGGCGGCGGCTCTCCCCCTCCGTCGGTCGACCTTCGCCGCCGGCATCTGTGAGAACAACGCGTCAGGGCCTCCACCATCATCCGCCGGAGATGAAGCCGGTCCTGGTCTTCCTGGCGTCGTCCCTCGCCGCGGTCTCCTCTATGGCCGCCGCATCTGCCTACGAGGTAAGCATCTCCGTACGCGCCGGCGGGCATCGCCGTTGACAGCTATTCTCTTCTTGCTAGTTCTTAGGTCTCCGCGTGGTGATCACGCTTGTGATGACGGGGATCAGGTTTCTTCCTCTTCTGTCCCCGTCGGATCTGCTGCTTGCGGCGGAAAGGAGTCGGCCAGGTCGCGGTGCGACGAGTCCGTGCCGAAGTTTGACGGGCTGAGGTTTATCGAGACGCTGGTGACGGCGCACAGGTAGCGGTGAGTGGCCGCCTTGTCGCGCTGTCGAGGGAGCAGATACAGAGGCGATGCGGAGATGCAATTCTTTTGTCCTTCCCAGTTTTGCCGTCACGGTCAGAGTCGTGTCCTTTAGCCCGTCTTGATCTTTTTACCTCTAGTTTTATGTTTAAATTTCCACCTCCCCTCAACGATTTCCTGATTTCGCTTTGGGATTTTCAAGAACATTTTGTTGGGATAACCTAGTTCGACAAGATCATGCTATGAAATTTGGGGAAAAAAACGGTTGCTATATCTTTCTTATGAACTTTTCCTGTCAATCAAAGGAGAATCTCATGCGACGGCGGTAAAAATAGGGTATTCGTAGCCCGATCCAAGACTTGTTTACAGATTCAGAAAAATAGGCGACAATCATCTCGACTGCGATCGTTTTCCCCATGTTTCCGCACAAATGGGATCCCCCAAACTTCCAAGAAAAGGAGCAGAAAGAAATGATGTTGTTACAGGTGAACAGGTGAATCTGCGTCTGTTCACTGATCTTCTATCCAACATGACTGGCTCTTCTTGGATCAAGGTGGTGAAATAATCATACTTCGAGTGCAATGAAAAGTTAAAATCTGTTTAAGTGGGAAAATTCATTGTCGATCACGATCATCAATATCAACATGGGAAGATACAAGTGAGAAATGAAAGTAAGAAAATAAAAAAGTGTTCCAGACCTTAAATTCGCAACAACTCAAGACCCATTTGATTGCCTTCTGAGCAAATTACAGTTGTTTGCAATGTAGATGTGATCCAAGCACGACCATGAAGGCCCAACTTTTCAGTTTGCTTCCTAGTAAAAATCATTTCTCGGGCAGTTTTATACGAATACCATGTAAGAACAATGATGGGGGCTTTGGTTGCAAAAATAAAAATTCATACTAAAATAAAATTAAAATTAATCAAAGACATAAAAGATGACAGACGGTGTATCCGGTTTGAACCAGCGGGGAGGTACAGGTTTTAGCCGGTATCGCCCCCTCATGTGCTGCATCTCTTAAAAAATGTATAATTAAAAAAAAAGGGCAAGGGACCATTAGAAAGAAAAGAGAAATCCACCTCTTTTTTGGTCCAAAAAGAAAATTTCTCTTAAAATATAAAATTATGATGATCGACAAACACTCCTTTCAACAAATTCAATTAAAAGACATAAGTATGTAAAAGAAGCAACTCAATTTATTGTGCAACCAAGCACTCGAAAAGAACAAAATTTCAGTAAAAAAAAAGAGTGTAACTAGAAAGCCTACATGGGCAATACACCAAACATTTTATTAATTGAACAGGATAATGTTGATCGGTGGTTTTAACCTACCAATTTGAACACTCCCTATCTAATCGTGGCCATGCAGACACAAGGGTACAAACGAACCAACATACTCCACAAGTAGCTCGAAGCTCGGCTCCCGTCCTACGTGGCTCTTCCATCCAACATGGCTGGCTCTTCTTGGATCCGGGTGGCGAAATGATCATACTTCAAGTGCAATGAAAAGTTAACATCTCTGTTGGTGGGAAAATTCATTGTTGATCACAATCATCAGTATCAACATGGGAACGTAGAAGTGAGAAATAAAAGTAAAAAGAAAAAAGAAAAGAAAAATTGTCCCCGACCTTAAATTCTCAAGAACTCAAGACCCATTTGATTGCCTTCTCAAGAAATTATTACAGTTGTTGTAACGTAGATGTGATGCAAGCACGACCATGCAGTCCTAACTTTTCACTTTGCTTTTTAGTAAAAATCATGTCTTTGGCAGTGTAATAGATAATAGACGACATGAATAGGTAGACAACATTAATAGGTAGTAAAAATTTGCATGCACCCACGGTGCGACAGCCAGTCATGCCTGGCATTTTTTTTTTCTCGTTGTTCTTCACGTATATTATAACCTTGTAATCTCATATAAATGTGACAATCATATATGCTATGTCTATTTGACCATATATATACAAAAGAAAAAGTACTGCTTAATTCTGTAATACCCCTGTTATTTATAAATAAAAAAATAAAAAAATAAAAAAAATATTTCCTTCTGCGGACTCCCCCCTCCCACTTGGACTCTCTCTCTCTCCTCCCCCTCCTTCGGCCGCCGCTTGCCGGATTTTGCTCCCCCTTCCACCCGGACTCCCCCTCTCTACTCGGACTCTCCTCTCTTCTCCCTCTTGGTTACGGAATCCTCCCCCCCTCTATTTTATTCCCCGCGCAGCACCCCCACCTTCCACGTCGCCCTCTTCTCCTCTCCCGCGAGCGCACCCGACAGCAGCCCCTCGCCCCCTTGGTCGCCGCTCACCCTATCGCCGCGACGTCTCCCCGCACCCCCACTGTTGACCTCATGGCTGCCAGCGCCGTGCCTGCCACCCACCTGCATGTCGCCGTCCACCGGGGCCACCGCCGTCGCCACCCGCAACCGCGACCGCGATCGCCGCCTGCGCCTTCCTCCGGCCACAGCTCCCTGCCCGCCGGTCGCCGCCGTCCGATGCCGCCGCCCGAGCGCCGGCCTGCCGCCGCCGCGCCGCCCGGCGGCGGCCCCCGCCGGCGCCCGCCAGCGCTGCCCCCCCCTCTCCGCGTGTGGTCCGCGCGTGCGCCCCCCCGGTGCGCCAAACCGGCCCCCCCCTCCGCCGGTCTCTCTCTCCTCTCTCCTATCGCCCTTTCTCCTATCATCTTCTATTTAAATCCCTAGTTTATTATTCTTCTTCCTCCGGCAGTTTTGAAACCGCCTACCCGGCTCGATTTTCCGTCGCCGACGCAACCGCGGCAGTTTCGTCGCCTGATTCAATTTCCTTGGAATTCCGTGCGCCGTTCGCCGTCGCCGTCAAGGTAGGCGTCTCGGCTATCCTTAGCACTCTAATATTTTTATTAAACCGTAAGAATCATGTTTAGATCACCAGGATTAGAAGATTGTAGTTAATGGGCAGTTTTGGATTTATTAGCATGTTTAGTTAGAGTTAGATTAATTTGTCTAGACCGTACATATTTAGATTAAATTAGTTATTCATGTATGTTGGTCATCATGATAGGTTATGTATGTTTAAATCTAGCTAGTTTAGTATGTCTGCATCGCGATTAACCTTAATCATGTATATCTCGATTTGATAAAAAGCCGATGTAAGGTTTAGGCATAATGGTGGTAGAGTTTAGTTTATTTTCTTTTATTAGATAGATGGTTCTGTTTAAGCATGTAATTGTCATATTTAGGTTGTAAATTGCATGATCTTATTCACATATGCATTAGTTTGTGATGGGTTTGTGGTATGGTATGCAAATATGTGGTACATAGAACCATGTGTGTTCATCTATGTATTTCATGTTTGATTTGCCAATTTTAAATGTTCATGTTTTTTAATGTGAGGCTTAATTATATGCTTTGCGTGGTGTTGAATGTGGTTAGTGCGGTGAAGTGCATTGTGGTTGTATGTACTTCACCGGACTAAATTAGTGGCTCGTGGGCGGCGGAGGTTAGTTGAATACGGAGCATCCTTGATCCCATATACCGCGGTTCATCCTAAGTACTCCCCTGCCTAGGGGTACTATGGGATTTAGTTACTATATGTTACTTCCTACTATATGGTAAATCTGGTGCTAGTTTTGTGATGTGACTACATTTTATCAGATGGAGCATGGTATTTACTCAGACAGGTGTTTAGTTGTGTATTTTGGCATAGATGGTAGTGTTATAGATGTGTCATTGGTTTTATGTCAGGTTGTGTATGTTGTGAGCATACCTAGAACAGTTTAATGTGTAGGTGATGTTGGTTTTTAATGCATATAGAGTCTAGTTATCATATGGGATAGTAGAATGACATTTGTAATCAATTAATTAAAGATATATGATTAGTTAAATCCTATGTATTAAATCTGATTTTTAGGCTTATTATTCTATTATACCATTAGAAATCACTATTATAATGGGGTAGTTCGGGTGTAAGTCCTACTGAGTCTGTTGTGATTCACCCCTTCCGTTGTTAATATTTTCAGGATTACAGGTTTAGCGCAGCAGAAGCGTAGTGGTGTTGTGGAATTCGAGGAACTAGTGGAGTATCATTCAATGTTGGTATTTAATTTGTTAGATAGATGTTTGATTATTATGTTATTAAGTTGTAAAGTGTGGAATTATGAATTTGGATTGTAATTTTAGTCTTATTTGGTTCCAGACCGATATCCTTTCCCGTTACGTCGCCGGATTATCTTCCGCTGTGCATGTTAAAAATCCGGGTCGTGACAAATTCACTCTTAAAATTAAATGATTGCATTACTGGGAATAATGAATTAACATACATGAGCGATATCCGAAGAAACCATGACCGAGAATAGTGATAACTCTAAGATAGTCATTTACTGATGGGGGTGTTTTTATGGTATAAATTTAGTTTCGGTTACCATCTTATATTTTCTAACAAAACTTCGTCGCCAAAAAAAAGTGTTCTACGGTCATTACGAATTTATGTTTTCTAAAATGATTTTGTCTAAAATGAGGTGGGTGTTTTTTAGTACCTTGTGGCCCGTTGGGTTGCAAAAGAACTAACACACTCAACAAGTAACTTGAAGCTCAATTCGATAAAAACTCGATTCGACTCGTTTATTATGTTAAATGAACAAGTTTGAACAAAAAATAAAACTTGAGTTATTAAACGAGCCGAGCTTTAACAGACTTCTACTTGATTCGATAAACTCGCGAGTAACTTGATTAAATAATTTGTTGTGTATTTATTTTTAAAAATTAAATAAAAAATATTAATGATTATATATTATCATTTAAATATATTAAATGATTCATAATTTGAGTTTAAACTTAAATTGAGTTTAACTAAATCTAGAGCTTTGTAAATGATTTTTGATTAATTTTGAGTTTTGCATATAAGTTTGTATATAGCTAAAGTTTGAATGTGAATTGAATTTTAGTTTAACTACTATTCAAATTCTAGTTCGACCTGACTCGATTAAGAAATGAACTAAGTTTGAATAAAGGTTCAACATACTCGTTAAAACTTGAGTCCGGACTTGAATTCGTACAAAATAAATGAGTCGAATTTGAACACCATACTACTCAACTCGACACAGCTCGTTTGCACCCCAGTGGGGTGATCCCCACGGAGTGTCTACTCTCTTTTTCTACCATATCTCTTTCTGCAAACACGATAATGTTATGTCATTGTCTAACTTAGTTTTTATTTTAATACAATATTTAGGAGGAGGTTGCGAGACTTTGTTTTGTTTTTTTTAACCAATTTTCTTTGCAAATTCTCTCTCTCTCGACGTTCCGAGAATTACCAAGGTCGAGAGCCGATTTTCTCTCTCGACGGATATTCTCAGTTTTCAATAAAGATATAAAAATAATTTAATGTTTTTCGTATCCTCGATTTAATACATTTAATATCTTTATTTACGTGATGAGAGTATTTCTTCTCGAGGGGATCGCTGTCACGCCGATATGTCTCGCAGAGAAGCCGAGGCGTGGTGGTGGCCAGGCCACCTGCCGGGTGCGGCGGCGATGGCGCCATGCGGCCTCCCCTGGGAACTGCCACATCTCCGGCCTCACGCCGCCACTGGCCAGGGGCGCTCCCCGTGGCTTCGTGGCTCAAGGGCCGCGTTCGACGTGGGCGACTGTCGACCTCATGGTCGCCGGCGGCAGTTTATCCGGTGGCTGGCTCCGGTAACTGGTAACGCGAGCAGCCCGTCCGCCGGATTCCCGGGGAGGGAGGGAGAGAAATGGGGATTCTCAGCATGCCGGCTGCCCTCTGTCCGCCTGCGCGTCCTCATCGTCGGAAGCAGGGGGGATCTCCGTCGTTCAGGTGCGGGATCGCGGAGCCCTCTGGTGTGCCGGCACCCCTGGGCCAGAAAACACGGTACCGGGATGGGTGGTTCGAGAAGGCGTTCATGTCGCTGTTTGCGCGCAAGATGGAGAAGTTCGCGTCGGGCGAGGGGAGCAGCAGAAAGGGGACTTGGGGCTGGGACTACGAGAGCTTCGTCGACGTCTCCAAGAGAGTGATGATGGGGAGGTCAAGGAAGCAGCAGCAGGAGGTGGTGCGCGAGGTGCTTCTGTCCATGATGCCTCCAGGCGCCCCCGCTCAGGTTAGTTGGCTCTCTGTAAGGTACTTCCCTCCCGGTTAAATTTATGCCGTTCGGCAGTCCTATGAAATGTATACTTCTGCTTGAAGATCATCTCTGTGTGTTGATGCAGTTCAGGAAGTTGTTTCCTCCTACAAAGTGGGCGGCTGAGTTCAATGCAGCATTGACGGTACCTTTCTTCAATTGGTTGGTTGGACCTTCCGAGGTAACATTTTTGCTTCTACTGCTTGATTTGATGATACCTCATTTTTAATCCTTCCAATCTGTATTGCGCCACCATGCTAGATTTGATGATCTCCAGCTTTAATCCTTTTAATGTATAATGGCATCGCACGTTGTCCTACCAGAATGCCATCTAATGTGGAAAACCTTGCTTTAAGATCGGGGACACAATTCTAGTACTTCCTGTAGTTTTTCAGTTTGTGCACTCCGAGGTCGTTTTATACATAGTTGCTAACATGAGAAACCAATGGAGATAGAAAAAGATGAGAAATGAGTCTTAAACCTCAAATTCTTATCAAAATAAGTTGAGTAACAGGAGGAAAAAGGGGGGGATCGGATGCGACTAGGATTCTGTTTTTTTTTTCTTTGCTGGATGATTTTAAATGTTCAAGCCAATGAGATGACATGTATCGCTAAGTTAAGTGTGCTCACATGTTGTCTTACATAGGAGCATTGAAATCAAAGTAAAGAGCTAAAGGTAATTAAAAATTTATAATAGTGCCTTAGCAAAACAGATCCTCCAGATATAATGAAATACAGATTTTATGCTTTTTTTTCTATATGAATAGCATGCACTGCAGGTCGATGTCAAAATCATTTAGCTCTATAGCATGTGGGGACCATATAAATGGAATCATAAGATTACAAATGAGATCACTAAACCATAACAAAGTAGTGTTAAAAATGTTCTATTTAAAAGCATGTTTATCTATTGGTTTATATTGAACTAAAAGTGAACATCGTATGAATTTAGTTGATCGAGGTTACAAAAACTAAGCAATAAAGCTACTTAAACAGTTGCGTCAGTTCTTGTTGCCCGTGGTTGGCTACAAGTCTGTAGACTGCCTGATGGGAACCGAATCGGGACATAAGAACCGATTCATGTTATTAATTGAATTGGGATGCAAGAACCGATTATTGATTTTCAAATCTCATGTAATTTTGATTTTTAGGTCAATAATGGGTCCATTTAAGTAATTTTCTAATTTTAGGAATTTTAGTTGAATTTTTTGAGCATTTTCTCAATTTCTTTTCATTTACGGACCTTTTCTCTGCATTTTTAACCCTATAAATAGGGCTCATGTATTCGATACAGGTGATGTTGGAGACATAATGAAATGTGCTTTTCCGGTTTTGCCCCTCCCCTCACTTAAACCCCGCGAGCGGGTCCTTCTCTCTCCCCGATGGTCATTCGGCGTTGTTTCCTTCCCCTCGCGACGGCGTAACCCCTAACGATGGCGTCTCCTCTTCGATCCGTCTCCTCTGCCGGTGATCTCGACGGGCGACCGAAGACCAAACTCTTCCCCTCGTCCTCCTCGCGGAGCTTCTTGATCCGGTCGGCGATCGAGCTTCCTACGGTCGTCACCTCCCTCGGATCGGCTTGATCCTTTTCTTCCGGAGGTTGATCCGACGAGCTCCTGTGGAGATATTTTCTTCACTCGATCGGTTCCTCCTCCCGTCCCGGTTGTCTTCTTTGGATCTTCTACCGTTCCGTCCTCCTCTGTTCTTTGCTATCAATGATTGTTCTGGGTCCTCCCGGAGATGGTCATTGCTCCATTAGCTCCGCGCCCCTCTGTTCTTTGCTATCGGTGATCAATCTTGGTCCTCCCGGGAGATGGTCCACATTCGTAAGGTCATTGCTGCTCCTCCGAGCCTTGTGGATGCCATTGCGGGTTCTTGGTGGAACGGTCCCTCCCACTCCATGAAGGTTTGCGAATGCCTTACCTCCCAAGGCGCGGTGATATCCGACCCTTCCCGTATTATTGTCCTCCTGTTTGTCATGGCATTGGTTATGGATTCGATTTGACTCTGCTGAAGTCCCTACGGGTGCTTTCTATGTTGGTTCTTCCGACAAATTGAATGGCTCGAGTTATGAAGCTCTTGGCATATCTCCTATCTTGGTTATTCGACAAGATTGAAATGGCTCCAATTATCAAGTTGATGCTTCTATTGATACTACTTGAGATGGACAGATATATCTTATGAGCTGGTTATTCTTGTTTTAAACTGTTTGGATTTTCGGTATTCGGTGGTCCTCTCCGGTCGACTTGATTCTAGCTTTGTGGTTGTTTACGTGGATATATTTTGATTTCCGTACGAATACGTGAACCGATTTTCTACCCATACGTTGATTGATTGGAGCCTACGGTAAATGGCATTCTCTCGAGAACTTGCCTACATTTATGAATATGGAAAATGATGATGGAACCGAGGTAAATAGTTCCTGGTAGCTTTAATTAGTTGCCGGTTCTATTCATTGGGAGGACTCCCGAATTACACTTGTTGAAATCGGTTTCACCGATTGATTATTATGGGTTTGTGATGATCATAATCCGAGCCACGTCCCTCTTTTCAGCTGTCCCGATTGTTGTTATGATTATCATTTTAAGAGATTGTCTGTTGATATAACCTCCCTGTCTCTGGTTTGACATCTTTAATAATGACGAAAATTTGCATATTAGTTCGGTTTAAGCTGGCCTGCTGTATTATTGGAAATCTGTTCATATCTGGTCTGTACCTGTTGGTTCATATCTTTGAGTCCTGATCGGACTGCTGGTTCCTGGTCAGCTGTTTATTATCTGTTTGGCATTTATCTGTTGGGTGGACTATATTTCTGGATTATATCTGGTATCCATGGGACCCCCGGTCCCGTCCCGCATCAATTTGGTATCAGAGCTAGAGTCGACCTGTTTTGACAAGTCGGGGTCCTTAAGATGTGCGGGACACAATCATTTTGGTTTCGATGTCACCCTACCGGTGGACATTCATGCCACGGTATTTTTATCCGGGTATCCGGGCAGCTGCATTTCACAGTCCTTAGTGGATTTAATTGCACCCGGTTATGTGTTAGAAGAGAATGGAAAGGTCTATGTTCAGTTTGACCGTATGGTTAAAGGTCGAACCAGACATGCAGACGTGGTATGTTGAGGATGCATGGTGTGAAGTAGTCCCGGATGGGCACTTCATTATTTTGGGTTCCGATTGGCTGATTGAACGTCAAGCCATTATTGATTCCACTTTTCAGTCACTTAGCTTGCGACCCAAAGATTATAGATATATGAAAGAGTCTATATTCATTGAAAATCTGTGTCCTCAGCCACCTAAAGCTGAACACAAAGATATTGAGACTTCTATAAGTGAAACCGTGCATTTTCAGTCTTATATACCGAAAATTCTGGTGATCCGATTATTGTTGACATTCCAAGTCGTCACCTATGAGGCTACTGAACTCGTAGGCGAATATAAGTTAGAGTCTGCAAATGATATTGACTATGAGTCGAATTCGAACCGATACGTATCCCGAACGGTCCTTGGAGACCGAATTGGTGAGAACAATGATCAGTATATTACCAACCTCATGTCTGAACAGCAGTGTCTAGCTGAAATGGAGGTTGACACAACTATCGAGACATGGCTGAGTATGGCAGTTTCTGAACTGGTGATTAATGGGAATTCTGATCCACCAGTTGAACAGTTTCTGATTTGTGACGGAGTCCGGTATGGTCCGTATTTCGAATTTTCCGGAAATTGAACCCTAGGCATTTGTATGTATGAGACAGTATGGGTTACTTTCGGCAGTTGGTTTGGTGAATCCCATTGGTCTTTCTTCTATATCCTCCCGGCTACATCGGCATTGTTCCTGAGTTTTCGAGTCGCCATCTTTATTATACGGCATTACAAACTCGAGGACGAGTTTTTCTCAACCAGGGGAGAATGATGGGAACCGAATCGGGACATAAGAACCGATTCATGTTATTAATTGAATTGGGATGCAAGAACCGATTATTGATTTTCAAATCTCATGTAATTTTGATTTTTAGGTCAATAATGGGTCCATTTAAGTAATTTTCTAATTTTAGGAATTTTAGTTGAATTTTTTGAGCATTTTCTCAATTTCTTTTCATTTACGGACCTTTTCTCTGCATTTTTAACCCTATAAATAGGGCTCATGTATTCGATACAGGTGATGTTGGAGACATAATGAAATGTGCTTTTCCGGTTTTGCCCCTCCCCTCACTTAAACCCCGCGGCGGGTCCTTCTCTCTCCCCGATGGTCATTCGGCGTTGTTTCCTTCCCCTCGCGACGGCGTAACCCTAGCGATGGCGTCTCCTCTTCGATCCGTCTCCTCCTGCGGTGATCTCGACGGGCGACTGAAGACTAAACTCTTCCCCTCGTCCTCCTCTAGCGGAGCTTCTTCAGTCCGGTCGGCGATTGAGCTTCCTACGGTCGTCACCTCCCTCGGATCAGCTTGATCCCTTTCTTCGGGAGGTTGATCCGACGAGCTCTGTGGAGATATTTTCTTCACTCGATCGGTTCCTCCTCCCGTCCCGGTTGTGCTCTTGGATCTTCTACCGTTCCGTCCTCCTCTGTTCTTGCTATCAATGATTGTTCATGGTCCTCCCGGAGATGGTCATTGCTCCATTAGCTCCGCGCCCCTCGTTGCCGCTATCGGTGATCAATCTTGGTCCTCCCGGAGATGGTCCCCTGTTCCCGCAAGGTCATTGCTGCTCCTCCGAGCCTTGTGGATGCCATTGCGGGTTCTTCTAGTTGGAACGGTCCCTCCCACTCCATGAAGGTTTGCGGAATGCCTTACCTCCCAAGGCGCGGTGATATCCGACCCTTCCCATATTATTGTCCTCCCTATGAGCTGTCATGGCATTGGTTATGGATTCGATTTGACTCTCTGAAGTCCCTACGGGTCTGCTTTCTATGTTGGTTCTTCCGACAAATTGAATGGCTCTGGTTAGCAAGCTACTGCTGGCATATCTCCTATCTTGGTTATTCCGACAAGATTGAAATGGCTCCAATTATCAAGTTGATGCTTCTATTGATACTACTTGAGATGGACAGATATATCTTATGAGCTGGTTGTTACTGTTTTAAACCTGTTTGGATTTTCGGTATTCTGGACTGGTCCTCTCCAGTCAGCTTGATTCTAGCTGTGGTTGTTTCTGTGGATATATTTTGATTTCCGTCTGAACATGGAACTGATTTTCTACCCATACGTTGATTGATTGGAGCCTACAGTAAATGGCATTCTCTCAGAACTTGCCTACATTTATGAATATGGAAAATGATGATGGAACCAGGTAAATAGTTCCCTGGTAGCTTTAATTAGTTGCCGGTTCTATTCATTGGGAGGACTCCTGAATTACACTTGTTGAAATACTGGTTTCACTGATTCCAATTATGGCTGTGATGATCATAATCTGAGCCACGTCCCTCTTTTCAACTGCTGTCCTGATTGTTGTTATGATTATCATTTTAAGAGGACTGTGCTGTTGATATAACCTCCCTGTTCTGGTTGATACTGTCATGACGAAAATTTGCATATTCTGTTCGGTTTAAACTGCTGGCCTGCTGTATTATTGGAAATCTGTTCATATCTGGTCTGTACCTGTTGGTTCATATCTTTGAGTCCTGATCGGACTGCTGGTTCCTGGTCAGCTGTTTATTATCTGTTTGGCATTTATCTGTTGGGTGGACTATATTTCTGGATTATATCTGGTATCCATGGGACCCCCGGTCCCGTCCCGCATCACTGCCATTGGTGCCATTGGCTGCTACAGTTGTCTTAATGGTTTCTTTTATATTTATATATGTTATGGCATATTTGACATGCCAACTTGGTCTTTGTAATTTGCTACTGTCAGTTTTCAAGATGATCCTTATTCTGTTATTCTCTGTTTATAGGTCTAGTTTTGGAACTGTTTGTCTTTTCCCTGCATTTCCTATCTTAATGGAATAAGCACAGTAAAAGTGACCCTTGACCCTATATGTTTAAGCCTTTCATGAGGAGAGAACAATAAATTTATTTGAGTTTAATGTTTAACGATACTAAGTAACCCTTGCTTTATTTAGGTGGTGGAAGTTGAAATCGATGGAGTTAAACAAAGAAGTGGAGTACACATAAAAAAGTGCAGGTCAGTTTCTGAATCATTAGAGACAGAGATAGCATAGCATTCTCTATGTTTCCTTTTGTCATTTAAGAATATGAAAGTATATAAAGTTGCCATCTTGATATGAGCTCATGGAGCAGAATGGTAACCTTCAAGAGTTTCTCACTGCATGTAGGTACCTTGAGAACAGTGGATGTGTTGGGATGTGCTTAAACATGTGCAAAATTCCCACACAGGATTTCTTTACCAACGAATTTGGTCTTCCACTGACCATGACGCCAAGTATGTGCTCATTGCTTGCAGAACTTTGCTTCCATTGTTACATTTCTGAATGTCTTCTCACTTTAATTACTATGCAAAGTACCGAAGTAAAAACATGTTTAAGCCAGGGAAAAAAAGTCACTGTAATTACTTGACTTGAGTCCAATCTTTTCTTGTATGGGCTGTTTCTTGTGTGGATGGCATCAGTAATTGTGGAATCAATTAGGAAAGAGAAGTGGTTCATTTTATGAGATGCAAAAGGTCAGATATGACAGGAAAGGAAACAATTGTCTCCTTCTCAATTAATTGTCTTCTTGACCTAATTGAATAAAATGATAGCTCCAATAGGAATTATTAGGCATGCTGACTGACATTGTTAGTTATAAGATCTAACTCTCCAGAAATTTTTACACCGTGCTTGTTCTCCTGCCTACATCCCTGCATGTCCCACAGGTAGTGGGTATTCAACTTGAAAGTTTTCTTGATCGATAGGTTTGGACTTTAAATATTAATTTTAACGTCACTAAAAAGCTGGATAAATCCTAGAATAATCCCATTTTTAAGTTGTGCCTGTTTGGTTAGACTTTAGAGTATTCAAGATAACGATAATACTATATCAATTTTGAGTATCAATTTTGATGTTGATATTTTTAGAGGGTAGAGTATCAATATCAAAATTGATGCAGGTGACAGTTGTATCACACATCATGCTTTGTTTGTATTACAAATTTCAAAATTGATATTGTTAGCCAAACACCTCTTGATCATATACATCAATACCAATTTCAAATTTGATAGTGATAAAGGTGTTTAATAGAGTTACCAAACAGGCTGTGAAGTAGTTCAAGAAATTCTTCTTTTCCATTTTGCATTGCCGTCTAGATCACATTTTTGTGTTGCCTTAAGATATGCATCGTGTAACTTTACCACTTGTCTGTAGTGGGTAGAGATCTTAGTTGTTTGTTCTTCAAAGAAAATCTAAGACCTGAATAGGAATTGTGCTTGAGTGGTGGATAAACATTTTTCTAACATGAGCTTGCCAAGAGACGTGATCCTGGGCAATCCAGAACAACCAGTACCGGGCCGGTGCACAGCCAATCCACAATCCTTCCTCGGATGATGTAAAACCTTGATGTGGATGCACTATCACCATTTGGGTTCCATAGACAAGACTTACAGGGGTTTGCAGGTCTAGACCTCATTTTAGTTTCAAATTCGTCCAACAGCTTGGACTCTGTTTGATACAAGTCCATGGGTGGCGTCCAACCAAAATGGTCTGTCTACAAGGCATTTGTTATTACTCATTTACTCTCAGCCTGTTTGGTTTCTCAAGATCTCACCTATTTGCGATGTGTAGGTTTTATTTTCATATGTATATGAATTGTTCTATGCAGATTTTGAAGATATGAGTTGTGATATGGTGTACGGCCAGATGCCACCTCCCTTTGAAGAGGATCCTGCGTCAAAGCAGCCCTGCTATTCAAATTTCTGTAAGTTCAGTAAACTTCATTAATTATAAGAAGTACACATTCTCACCGTTGAAGGATGTTCCTTGTAGGTTCCATTGCGATTCCTAGCTCCCCTGTTTGTCCTAAGCTACGAAGTTGAGAAGAGAAGTATCTCTCCTTTGCTTCATATCAATGCTCCCTGTAAACCATCATTTTTGTATCAAGTTGAGGATCATGTTCATAGACTAGATTCTGCAGACATCATACATCATCTCATACTGGTTCAACCAGCGCACATCCATCGTCAGAAGAGTGAAGATCTTCGAAAGATTTATACGCTTTGATCTGTTACACATGAATCTGTTGCTGTGATTTGCAGTGATGAAAATACTGGAAAAGAAACTATAACTTCACTATCATTTCAGTTAGAAGATAAAAAAATGTGCTTCGAATGTTCTTTATTCTTGCAACCTCTGTTGTTATCTAATGCCATGTTTGGTAACACTATTAAGAATCTCAAAATTGATATTGATAAGAACTATTAAGAGATGTTTGATTTATTGTATCAATTTTAAAATTTATAGTACAAACAAAACATATTATGTAATACAGGTGTCTGACTTGTATATTAATTTTGATATTGATACATTTGAAAATATTAATATCAAGATTGATATGGTACCAAAAATGAAACTCTAACCAAATAGGGCATAAAGATCCATGATCAGATAATTCAGACTGTTTTTTACAATATGCAGTTTTAATTGTTGTAAATGGGTTAACTTTCAATGTAGTTAAAGCTTTAGTGGGCTAACACTCAAATCTCCCATTGCAATCCAGCTTGTTTCATTGGGATGGTATTACGAATGTGGTTCTAATCACATTTGTTTTTTGACAAGACGACACCAAATGCACTATGTCTTTTGTTGGGTTTCGTATCATTATATTTAGGCACATAATTTTGAAGGAAAAAAAGAGAGATGGCGTTTGGTTGCGTGATAAAATGAGTTTTAGTTGTAAAAATATGTTTTGGTAACAAAACTGGTTAAAAAATGTTTTTGGAGAATCCCTTTTTAGATTAAAAGGAGATAAAACCTTTTTATTTTTTTTGTGGTCCTCCACTATTTCTACCTTTTTCGCTATCGTGACTTCCCAATCATGACAATTTTGTCCAGCTTAGAAAAAGTAGGACTGTAAATCTATAGATGAGATACATAATTTAGACAGCTGCTTCTTCTTCTTAAAAATGATTTAGAAAGCTTCTCAAATGAGCTCTTCTGATTGAAAGTACACTCCTTGATCTTACGTCATCTCCTCATAGATTTTGAAAGAGACCGGATCCCCTCAGGAGACCTCTTGAGGGGTTCCGGTCAGGCCACTCACATTTTTTTTTGATGTGACAAGCATTCTATCACATTTAATGCCCATCGTATCACCTGTCACGTCAAAAAAATGTGAGTGGCCTGACCGGACTCCCTCGGGAGGCCTCCTGAGGAGATCCAATCTCATTTTGAAAACACAAAAAGCCACAGAAGTCAAAAGACACACAAGAGCTACCACATCTGTTAATCATGAACCAAAATCAGTATCATGTAAGCCCTGTGGGATTACTGGACTGGCTGCACGGGCTGTCATTTTAATTTTCAGACATGCAATCAATATATTTAATGGGGTGTTTGGTTGCATGATAATTGAGATTTTTATTTTAATTTTTAAAAATTATAAGAAAACTTGTTAAAAGAGGTGTTTGACAACCATGACAATTTTATGTTTTGAAAGTGATTTTCTTCTTAAACAAAAAAAGAGGGTCTCACCTCTTTCTTTTTTCTTGTGGTCCCCCACTTTATTTGGTCATGTGCGGTGATTACTCTTTTTTGTAATCACATCCCTCCAAACATGATAATTTTATGCCATGAGTTAGTTTACTTTTTATTTTAATACAATTTTTTATCATGAAAGTGTACAAAAAATTATCATGCAACCAAACACCCCATTATCATGTAACCAAACACCCCATAATGGGGTGTTTGGTTGCATGATAATTGAGGTTTTTATTTTAATTTTTAAAAATTGTAAGAAAACTTGTTAAAAGAGGTGTTTGGTAACCATGACAATTTTATGTTTTAATAGCGATTTTCTTCTTAAACAAAAAAATGAGTCTCACCTCTTTCTTTTTTCTTGTGGTCCCTCACTTTGTTTGGTCATGTGTGGTAGTTACTCTTTTTTGTAATCACATCCCTCCAAACATGATAATTTTATGTCATGAGTTGGTTCACTTTTTATTTTAATATAATTTTTTATCATGAAAGTGTACAAAAAATTATCATGCAACCAAACACCCCATAACTTTTCATTCAGTCTGGTGATTTGATTATTCAGATTGTGTGATAAAAGGTTTGTTTAAATCCTTTACATTTTCAGACTTTTCTCCTTCATCGTTACATGACACCAATGATGTCATCATGGGAGTGTCGTAAGACCCAAAGGAGAACATTGGATAAAAAAAACTTCTAGACTCTTTTCTGTTCATAAATAATATCTATAAAAATATAAATTTTTAATAATTACCAAACGCCCCCCTTTAACAAATTTTATTAAAAAAATAAAATTATAAAAAGAACTCAACATGCAACCAAAGACCCCCATAAGCCACAGACAGTACCTTTTCATCTTCGTGACTTTCCTCTTTTCTTACCTCTTTACCGACATGATAACAAAGTTTTTAAGTTTTTCATTTAAAAAAAATAGCCATACGCCATCCTGGTATTAAAACTTGGAACTTTCTGTACCATATAAAGGTGGTTAGACGTGATTTCAGGCTTCTGACAAATTTAGGTTACATCGAAGGCCTCAGAAGATGACGTACGTATTCCTATACATATCTGATCTTCGAATGCAAGTAATCATCAAGAACTCTGATATATTTTCACGAAAACTAATTCTCTTATGTGAAATTATTATAACAATCTGCGTTAAAGCAAGCCATAATACATAGATAGATATCTCAGCATGCTGCAGCCATGCATGCACGCATGCCATAATGTACGCGCAGGAGCTAAATCAGTTATTCGTCGTCACCACTGAATCTTCTCCCTCCCGCCGCCGCCGCCGCCGCCGCCGCGCATGATCTCTCCGATCGACCTCCTACTCCGAGCAACCTATTGCTTCACACACGTACGGTTAGGGTTAGGGGGATCAGCGCAGAGCAGTTCTCCGGGCTTCACCTCAGCCACCGGCGGAGGTCCGTGGTCGACGACGGCGAGATCTCTCCGGGCAGGCTGTCGGTGTACGAGGAAACAGTGGACCTCTGCTCCGCTCCGAAGCGCTCATGGGCGCTCTTAAAGCTGGGGCTTCGCAGGCTCTGCGAGTACTCGATCCGACCCCCGCCGGCGGCGGCGCCAACGTAGGGGTCGACGGGGACCGGGAAGGAGAGCCGCTTCTTGGCGGTGCCGGCGGAGCGGTCCCTCTCCGGCGTCGAGGGCCTCTGCCTCGGCGCGCTCTGGGAGCGCACCCTGGCCTTGGCCGACTCCGTGGCTGCCATGTAGTTCGGCACCCCCGCGCTGTGGTGGTGGCGCGGCACGGTGCCGGCGCCGCCGCCGTAGTGGTGGTGTTGGTGGTGGCTGTAGTAGGAGGAAGGACGCGGGGTCAGGGCAGACAGCACCCTGTCGTCTCTGCCACAGCGGGGGCTGGCGGAGCGCACCTGCAGCGGGCCTGGGCGGGTCCTCGCGGGGGAGGGCGTGGCGGGGGAGTGGGGGAGAAGGTGGTGGTGGTGGTGGTGGGAGGAGGAGCGGTGGAGGGGAGAGGCGGCGTAGGTGCCGCCGGCCGGGTGAGGCTGCGGCGGCGGTTGTGGCCTCCTCGCCGGGAGGTTCGCGTAGGATGACGGGCGGGCGCCGGTGTCGATCTCCAGCGTCTTGATGGACACCCTTTGGTCCGTCGACGCCCTTCTCCCCCTGTTTCCTCCGCAGTTCTGGTCCCACGCCGCCCTCGGCGGCGGCGTCGCCCAGCGGTCGAACCACGCCGACGGCCTCGGGTCCTCCCCCGCCGCGCTGCCGTCGAACTGCTGATCCTCTCCGATGGACATGGCGGACGAGAAGTTCCTGTCCGCTGATCTCCACATCTGCGGATTACGCCACAGCTGAGCCATGGAAGCCGACGGCGACGGAAAACAGGGGATCGCCGGAGAGGGGAGGAGAAACCTGGTGGGAGAACGCGCAGGCCAGGGCCTTCTTCTCGCGCTTCAGAGCAGCTTCGTTTCCCCGGATCTGCATCATCGCCTGGATCTCCTCCACCGTGCGCGGGCGGTCGTCGACCCAGTACTCGTCGGCGATGCTGCCGCCGTCCCTCGACTGCAGCGACAAGAGAACAGTCGGTGACTTGCCCATCTCGCCGGCGAGTCTCACACAGGAGGGGAGAATCGGGGAATCAGAGACGCCGTGAGGCGGCGTCGTCGATAATAACTACCATGGACTTCCGATCGGAGATTTCGTGCTGGTATCTGGCCGGTTCTTCCCACACGGCGGCGGCGGCGTCGGCGCTGGCGCTGAAGGAGGACTTGCTGTCGCCGCCGTCCTGGGAGAGGGAGAGGCGGATGCGGTGGTCGCGCACCCGCGCCTGGACGCGGACGAGCGCCTGCATGCACCGGAGGGTCATCTTCGCCTGCTTCCGCACGTTGTGCCCCCGCACCAGCGCCTGCAGCTTCACCAAGCCGCGCAGCGCCCGGAGCGCCCTCCTCGCCTGCGCACGCGGCCGCCGCCGGCCAAGCACGCCGTACCACCGCGTTCAGAGAGGCACACAGAGAAAAGAAAGAGGCCGGAACTGGGGGAGAGGGAAGGGGGCGTACCAGGTAGCCCCGGAAGGCCGTCTGGATGACGACGGCGGCGGCGAAGTAGTGCTCTCTCAGGAGGAGGCTAGAGGAAGACCGGGCCGTCAGCTGGGCCACCTCCACGGCGGCCTGGGCGGTCGCCACTGCAGCTTCCGCAGCCGAGGCGGTCGCCACCGCGACGGCGATGGCGTGCCTCTGCTCGGGGGTGGCAGCCGCTTCAGGCCGAGAAGACGCCGCCGCCGCCGTCGTCGCCGCAGGAGACCGCGCTGCGGGCTGGTGGTCGTGACCGGAAGCCGCCTTCCGGAAGAGCCATCTCCTCTTCTCCCTTTTCTGCAACCATGAAAAAAAAAACGTCTCCTTCGCTGCTGCATCGACGCATATAGACGGGAACGGCAGAGAGATCACAGATCAGAGACGACGGCGGCGGTACATACCTTCTCTTCCTCCTCCTCCTCCTCCTCCCGTTCGTGCTCCTCCCGGTGCCGGGCGGCTCCCTTCTTCCCGGCCGAGTCGACCTTGGAGGGCGACCTGAACGCCCGCTTGACCGCCGTCAGCCAGGAGCTCCCCCCTCTCTTGCCCATCAAGCGCAGCGAACCAAAAGGCGCCGCCGCCTGCTCACGCCACCGCCGTCCGGCCTCCGCACCTCCGGCGAGCTCCCGGAGGGGTGAGCTGCGGCGAACTACGTCGGATTCCTCCGCGCGGCCAGCTTTAACGGCTGGAAAGGGCAAGGGAAGAACCCCGGGGGCCGCCGGGCGGGTGGTGTTATTGCGGTGGCCCCCCGGCCCGTACCGGATTTTGATCCCATGGCCGTGGGCAGCGCGCCGGTGGCGACCGGCTGTCACAGCCCCCGCGGCAAACCATTTAATAATGCCTGTCAGACGGAGGAGGAGGAGGGAAGGGTGCCGGCCGGCCGGCGGCGACCTCACCGGAGCTGGCTGACCCGAGACCTTAGTTTAAACCGGCGGCCGGCCCTCCGAGGAGGAGGGTATTAAAAAGAGAGGGGAGCACGAAGAAGGCGCTGCTCCACAAAGGCATCGCGGGAAGAGAAAGCCGGGCCGACGGCGACCGAGGCGGGGAGCGGCAGACCTCGGCGGCGTCCTCGAGATGGGCGGCGGCTCCGCCGGTGACGTATCTGTGAGTGGCGACCACGTGCCGGCTCAGAAATTTGCCGGCGGGCAGGAGATCAGAGCCGGCCGGAAACCGTCGCGTCAGATCAAGAGAGGAGGGGGGGGAGCCGCCGCCGAATGACAGGGAATCGAGGGACGGATAGGCTTGACAAGACCGAGAACCTGCGGCGGCAGCGCTCGAGGAGAGTTTTCTTCTTTTTTAAAAAAAAAGAAATAAGTTACGTAAGTTGAATTTTTATTCGGAGAAATATCGACACATAGATGTTAATTTATTTTTACGAAGCTAATATTTAGATCAAAAATAAATTTACGAAAAACTACTTCCGACAAGAGTAAACAAAAATGAAATGAAATTTTAAAAATTCAACCTCTAGATAAGAAATTCTGAATCTAAAAACTCGATTTTTAAGGGTTGTAATTATTACCGACGAATAACGGCATTGTTACGGAGTAGAGTATTTTTAAATCTAGATTTTATTATTTTGAGATTAATGGAGTGTTTAGTTGTATGATAATATAGATTTTTATTTTTATTTTTAAAAATTATAAAAAATTAGTTAAAAGGGATGTTTGATAAATATGACAATTTTATATTTTGAAAGTGATTTTTTCTTAAACAAAAAAGAGTATCTCATTTCTTTCTTTCTTTTTTTTGTAGTTTCTTGCTTTGTTTGGTCACATATGATAGTAAATATACGATAGTAACTCTTTTTTACTATCATATTCCTCCAAATACAATAATTTTATGTCATGAGTTAGTTTATTTTTTATTTTAATATAAATTTTATCATGAAAATATACAAAAAAATTATCATGCAACCAAACGCCTGGTAAGATTCAGAATCCGACCTGTTTCGTTCTGTTATTTTGAAAAAAAAAACGATAATGTGTTAATTTTATGAATAAAATTTCAGAATACACTATTTAACAAAAAAATAAAATAAAAACTCGCGAACAAGATCGGGGAAGATGAAGACCCAGGGCGATCAAAGCAGTTCGTTCGTCTCTCGGTCTGTCCCCCTGCTGCCTCCGGCCACCGTGTGGGCCTGCGCCGGCGGTGGTCATGCCGGCCGCCGGTGCACGGCTCCCCGCCGAGAAGCGTCCGGAGCATGGGACACGGCACCCGGGCCTCGTGGCGTGCGAGATTCTGTTGAAACCGGGTTGAATTGTATCGAGGGTAAAAGGCGCAAACGAACTATTATCTTTTTCGAATATTCAACTTGACTCGTTAAATATTCAACTCAAATTATTTATTAAATTAAATAAATAAATATGAATATAAAAAAAAACTCGATTTATAAATAAGTCAAATTTGAATAAAAAACTTTATTTAAATATTTGATTAAATTTTTATTTAAATAATTAAATTATAAATTATATTTTATTTATTGTATATTTATTCTTAATATTATGTAAAAGCATATTTTTATATCTACGTAATAGTTAAAGTTTTTGTTTGATGTTTGAACTCGAGTTCTAAGTAAATGAGCTCGATCTCGAGCTCGAAAACGAGTTCGAACGTGAGTTTGTTTCGGGTTGAGTTAAGTTGGCTCGTTTACGTAAACGAAGGGCACGACAATTCGAGCTCGAACTCGTCGAATTTAAATCGAACTGAGTTTGAATGAGATCTTTAAATATTGATTGAGTATCGAGTTAAGTTCGAACAATTAAATAATCAATCGAGTCGAGCTCAAACAAAGCCCGGTGCGGCTCTGCCCGGCTTGATTGCACCCCTGATCGAGTGTAGTAAGTTATTCCGGTGGGAGACGCTGACAATCAAAGGAAATGGGAAAAATTAATTAGTGGTCCAGCTAAGAAAAATCATTTCAATGAAAGATCAAATGTAATTAACATGAGATCCAACCTTTTTAATTTACTTAGCAGCCGGCCCGTTTCATTTTTTTTCTTGCACATCTACCACCACAGCTATCTCGTCTGTTTCCTCTCTTCTTTTTTTTCTTCTTCTTTGGATTGTTAGGATTTTTAATATTTTGTGGTCATTGTTATTAATATTTGTTATTTTAGTGAAATTTAGAATTTCTATGTATGAAATACCTATAAATAATGCATAAATGTCTCTGGTTGTGTGTATCTCTCTCTACGTACATATATATATATATAATATGAGATGGGCGAGAATTGAGGTGATTCACAAACACACACCGGTGTCAGTTACAAAGAAGACATGCTTGGTCCTTGGAAATGAGGATTCCCTTGTCGCCCATTTGGTGTCTTTAATTTAAATATAATCTATAACTCACATTGTTAGGAATAAACCCCACAAGGAAAAGTGCAGACCACCTCAATCCTAGGGTGAAAGAAATATTTTTAGTCTCTAATCAGAATATGTCACAATTCTATGTCACTTAAGTGACAGTTCAGTAACAATCGATTCATCGTTACTGAATCATTGATGAACTAATTCACCATTACTAAACGTTATTGAAACCTTACTCGTCATTGAACCATTATTGAAATCTTATGGAATCGTCACCGAAATCTTATCGAACGTTACTAAAATTTTAATGAATCGTTACTAAAGTTTTATTCAACGTTACTTAAGTCTTATTAAATTAGTACCAAAGTCAATGCAGTCTTATTGAATCATTATTAAAATCAGTGTAATTCGTTATTGAGTCGTTGTCGAAGTCGATGTAACTTATTACTAAACTGTTACTAAATCAATTCAATAACGACTCAATAAAAGTTTAGCAACGATGAACCGATTGTTATCGAACTGTCACTCGAGTGACATAGAGATTGTGTTATATTTTGATCGGAGATCGAAAATGTTTTCTTCGCCGTGTAACTGAGATGATCCAGACCCCGTCCTCGGGGTTTTGTGGGTCACGAGAAGCCTGTTGAGTCTGAGGATCCACACTCATGTGTATGGGAGGGAGGCCAAGGAGAGGAGGAGACGTGGCCTCCCAGGGGGGGGGGGGTGTCGGGCTTCACAGGATTTGCCCAAAGACATGTTTGTTAATTCATGGCATGGGGTACACGCTGTGTGCTTTCCCTGCTTGCCCGTGGGGGCCTCTTGTCTGTCCGAACGCCTTCTTCCCCTTAAGTCGGGGGCGTGCGTGGCGTCAAGTGTGTGGGCATTTACAGCAGTCACGTGGGGGGGCTTGGATTAGGGCAGATGCCCCCCTCCCTTATCTCAAAGCTAAGGGCGCACATATGCATATCATAATTTGTGGGGCCTCCGGTCCTTCTCAACCGGACAGCAGTTGGTGGGGGAGCCTCATGTTGGGTTTCATTTCGTGACAGATTTTATTTTTATTGTAAATATATGTTTGTAAAACAAAAAACTTGCATAAAGAGAGTGCCGAGCGGTCATTACAAAAATATGCTTTTATATAGGATTTCTTCTTTGACCAAAAAAAGAGAAAAAGACAGGCAAGACATTCTCTTTTTTTTCCCTTGTGGTTCTTCGCCATTTTCGGTTGTACATGTTGCTCGCTCTTGGCCTCCCGGCGGCATCAGCCGGGCACCTCGAGGGAGGTGAACAGTGAGGATCGAGCAGCCTCTCGATTCTTCGTCACCCACGGTGCAGTGGGAGTCAGGGCCATTGGGCCACGTGTGAACAAAAAAAAGACTTTAATGGGGTGTTTGGTTGCATGATAATAAACATTTTTATTTTAAATTTTAAAAATTGTACCAAAACTTTTTAGGAGATGTGTTTGACAAGCATGACAATTTTATGTTTCGAAAGTGATTTTCTTCTTAGACAAAAAAGGGGGTCTCACCTCTTTTTGTTATGTTGTGGTCCCCCACTTTGTTTGGTCACATGTGGTGGTTACACTTTCTTGTTATCACATCCCTCCAAACATGATAATTTTGTCATTGGTTGGTTCACATTTTCTTTTAATACAAGTTTTGATCGTGAAAGCCTACAAAAAACTATTGTGCAACCAAACACCCCATAAGTATGTTATATTTTATTTTTATATGAAAAATTATCAAGAGATGCGTAAAAGTAAAACAATGCTGTGCCACAAGCACCCTATCAGAGTGGTCCCTTGTAAAGCACCATGGGAAGTTTTAGTGGAACAGCGATTTGTGGGATGCTCCCTATATAACATAACATATTTGAGATATGAAAGAGTCACCAGGGGGGAGAAACCGCACACTTTTCGATTAAGTTTATTTATTTATTTATTTTCATTCTTGCTTTTCTTACCCTTGTGTATATACGATAGTCGACTGATTTCCTCTCCTCTGGAGGGGGGACCTCACCCACCATCTCCAAACCAAAATGAACTTGGTTTGACTTGGCATCAAAAGTTTTGGTGGTTATTGTATATAATTAACTCCAAATACGCTGACCTTAACTAACATGTCCAAAAGATTGCATAACGTTACGAAGTATCTAAGACGTTCAATTTCTTTAAAGCATCTTTTAACAAAAACTATCTTACTTGACTATTTAGTTCGAAATTCGGATCATCTCAGTTCTCGGGTGAAGAGAACTCTCGCAATTTTCAACAAAGTGATGACATGTGGTGCCACGGAAGAAGGAACATGAGTGTCGTTTTGGCTTCTCAAAACTCTGTTACTGAGCATGTGATTACTTAATACCGAGTCTCCGAGGATTTATTACTACCGAGATCTGTTATCGAGACTCCAAAGACCTGTTATCGAACTTCTACTGACTCACTGCCGAGATTTCAAAGATCCGTTATCGGCTCTATACTGACCCACTACGGAACGATGTCATACCCATTTTACATATTCATCAAAGTATCTTCTTATTTCGTCTTCCGTGACATCACGTATCATCGTTTTATCAGAAAGTGCGAGAATTTTCTCCACCTAAAAATTGAGATGATTCGAACTCGCGCGCGCCACGGAGAGAGCGAGTGAGTGTCTAACCCGGGCCCAAGGACCCGTCAAGAGATCCGAAACCTGAGCCAGATCGGTGGGCGCAGTCAAAGTCAAGCCTACGGCCTACCACGATCTGGGTCATACCTCGGAGGCTCGGACCTCACCGGGTCGCAGGCCGGTGTGGTCCTCCTCCCCGTTGCCAAACGAAATAAAAGGGAATTACTTTCACGTGCTGCTCTGCAGGTCCTGCGTTCGCGTTCTGCTCTGTTCTTTTTCTTCTCTTGATCAGTTGTATGTCTGGCAACACCCTCATCGCTGGTTCTCAAGGCAAGCACTGGGATAAGCTTCGGCCTAATAATAAGCGGACTGCAGACGTTCTCGTACCCACCAGATCTGATGCTCAGCGGAGAAGCACGTAAAATAAGAGAGATGAGAATAATGAGACTGTTCCCGAGCCAGGACTTGACTGCCGGAATCCGACGGAACTGTTTTCCCGCCCTCGAGCTCCTCTTCCTCCGTGCCAAACAGCAATCACGTTCTAGGTTTTATTTTTTATTTTTTGGCCGAGAGAGAGACGAGACACTCAGAAGGGCCACTGACAGACGCATATAAACAGAGAGATAAATATACATGGCACCCCACCCACTAGGGGGCGCCGGCACATGATTCAACACTCGACTTGAATGATGACAGCCCCACCCTTGCCGAGTGCGGAGGGCATGCATACGTACCGGAAAGAGGAAGCGTCGGATCGGCCGGTCCGACTCGGTAGATCGGCCGTTCGCCAGCGGCCGCGTCACCCGGTACGAGTTTGACCGAACCCTGGCGATTCCCATCCTTTCCTTACCGGCAGGGTAGCCTGGTCCGTCCCTACCACTCGTTGCTCTTCGAAAGACGAGGAGGTTTCCATCCCCTTTTCGAACGGTACAATAGGCAGGATGGACGCTGGAACGAACTCCCAACAGATGCGGACCGTAGAAGGGGTCGGATTCGACAGTGAGATCGCCGGGCTATTCGAGTCCCATGAAAATCGAGGTGTTTCGACTCTGATGTTGTGAAATCACCATGTTTCATCTTAGATCTGGTTTCGGCTTGGTCAGAAGAATCGAAATCGCATATATATAACTTTCCAAATATATGTTAAATACTAAATTTTATTTAAAAATAAGATAATAGTTCACGTATAATTATTAAAATTTAATTAATAACTTATAAGATACAAAAATAAATTTCAGACTCCAGCCAAAAGTTTAGAATATCGGAGCCGTAACAAGTTATAAACCGATCCGAGCCGAGCCGAGCGGGACACGCAGTTGACGGTGATGGAGGCGTCACGCATCGGATTATGGTAAACCAGTGCTCCTAAGGTCAGCTCTGCCGGCTTCTTTTCCATTATTTGTTTACCCAGTAAACTTGGTTCTAAGATGCCATCGTCGACGTATATCTGGTCTACGTCTCGATCATGAAAGTGAACCAGAGGCATGCTGGTTGTTATTAATTTATTTAAGGAACTCGGGTCCAACAAAAGAAGAAAAAAAGAATAGAGTTTGGAGTAGGAGAAAAGAATGAGCTTGCATGGAGATGACCCTTGATAATCTGGAGATGTGGCATGAGCCCAACCAAAGGCATCTTTCTCAGCTTCCCGTTTGGGTAAGTACCGGTCTTCGGATGCTTAAGGGAGGAGAGAGATGAACAGAATATTCAACACCTAGAATGGAGCATCACAGCATCATACTGACTTTCAGCATTCAGAGATTATATAAGGAAGCATAGGTTAAAACATTCAAACACCTAGGTAAATGAGCTGGTAAAACGGGGAGGGAAAAAAAGGAAGGCTTCAAGTGTCGCCGGAGAACCAACCGACGCCAGAGAAACAAGCAGAAACCGATCGTCTGATCATCTCGGGTGCCGTGATGTATAGAGAGAGAAGCCTGATAAATCAGTAAAAACCTAAACCAAGGTGGTTTAAGACCCTCACAGGCACATGCTCATAAGCCCTAATCGAGTTTAACTCTTCTTAACTACGTCGGTGTACATCCACATACGCTCGGACGCAAATCTCCACTTCAAGAGGGGGCATAGATCTACTCTCCATCACACTGCACGAGATTCAGAGTGAGCGGACGGGCGAGGGGCGCGGGGGCGGACGGGGGTCTTTGAGGGGCTCACCCTGGAAAGCACAACGGAAGATTAGGGTTTAACGACTGAGCACGGCTCCGGGGTGCGCGTTTCGTGGAGAAAGAAAAGAGACCAACCTTATGGGCAGGGAACCGAGCACCGCACCGCTGCAGTTGAGAGCTGCGATTGCACTTTCAGCCTGCAAGAGAAGAGAAATCTTAATCCCAAATTCAAATCCACAAGTGAAGAGCAATTCCCAGATGAAAACGTGGAAATGACAAAAAGAATGGAACCACAATAGATAATGGGGTGTTCGGTTGCAGATAAATTGAGTTTTTGTTGTAAAAATATGTTTTGTAACAAAGTTTGTTAAAATAGATGTTAGGCCATCATTACAATTTTATATTTTAAAAAGGATTTCTTTCTTTGGACCAAAAAAAGGAGGTGTGACTCACTTTGTTCTCGTGGTCCCCCACCTTTAGTTATATGCAAGGAAGGTGGGGTCGGGAGTCGGGACTGGGTCGGTTGGGCCCAAAACCGACTCGGGTCAGCCGGGGTCGTCAAAAATAATAATAAAATATTAAATTTGGGGTCGGGGTCTTGGGGTTGGGACTAGGTCGGTCAGCCCCAAAGGCGACCAGGTCGGGCCCGGGTCGCGACCCGGCGAACTATGGTTATATACATGGTCCCCTAACGTTCTTGTTATTGCCTCTCCAAACATGACGAGTCGCAACCCGGCGAACCATGGTTATATGCATGGTCCCCTAACGTTCTTGTTATTGTCTCTCCAAACATGACGATTTTATGTATTTGACTAGTTCAGATTTTATTTTAGTTTAAATTTTTACCATGAGAGTGTATAACAATTTATTGTGCAATCCTACACCCTAGCCTATAAGCACATTTCCTCTAACATCCTTTTGCTAGCTTTTGTCATTATCAATACAAGTGAAGTCATCACATTTCCCAGGATATGGATACCTGAATAGCTTCACCTTCACCTGACTCTTCAATAACGTAAATGTCCAATCGGCAATGCAGCATTTTTTCATCGGATAAGAGTAAGAGGGGGTAATCCCAGCCATAGTTATTTTCTTCCTTCACCCTTGCAAGTCTAGCATTATTACCTTCAGCATACCTGGATTCTGAGATAACTGCAAATCCTAGAGCTGCAAGTGGCAGCCCTACTTCACTGCCAGATTTTCAGTTCTAATGAACAGCCGATTGCTCCATCCATCCAAAGGTAGTAGGCAGGGGATCCATCCAAAGGTAAGGTATGGACAAATTCAGCATCCTTATGAACCGAACTGCACCTATTTCCCAACAACACAATTAATTCGCTTTACAGCCTTGCAATCTTTTTTTAAAACTGGATTCCAATATATATTAGTGCCTTATAAGATAAGGAAAAAGCAGACTTGACTATATTTTTCCTGATCTCATAAGGCACTAATAAAATGGAGAAATTCAGCATCCTTGTCTCATAAGGCACTAATATAGATTGGAATCCAGTTTTATAAAAGATAGAGGTTGAATTGCAAGGCTGAAAAGGCAATTTATTATGAGTTATTGGGAAATGGGTGCAAGTCAGTTCAGTGATGTCTAGTATACCCTCATACTTTTTTCCATGTTCAAAGTTCCTACAGACTATGCAAGCAGGTGGGAGCTGCTAAAGCTACTAGAATCATAAAAATTCTCAAAAAATCAGAAAACTCAGAAAAAATCATAGGAATAAATAAAAATTCAAAAAAAATTAAAAAACGATGTGGATGACATTCTATCAAACAATGTCGTACAAAATAAGTTCCTTTCAAAAAACTATCATATAAGTACAAATTATTATATAAGAGAGAGAAGAGAGTTAGAATAGATCTTTATAAAATTTAAGTATATAACAAATATTTATGATTATGAATCTTCTATATGTGTGATAGTATAAGTGATAGTAAAATATATTAATATGTTTACACTATCATAAGCAGGACGTAGAGTAGTCGCGGATCGACCTGTTGGATCGGTTGAGGATCGACCGATTCTAGTGATTCCGACCGATCCAGCCGGAAGTCCGGGCCGGATCGGTAGTTATGGCCAGAATCGGATTGGCGGGCACCGATCCGATCCAAGAATTGGCCGATCCCGATATGGATCGGCCGATTCTGCAATCCATGCATGATACTGATGATTTGGCTAACAAGGACAAAGAGGAGAGAGGAGAAGGGCGCCCCTGTCTCAGTCCTCTAGAAGAAGAGAAAAAGCCAAAAATTTTGCCATTGATACTTACATAGAGTTTAGCAGTAGAGATACAACTCTTAATCCAATAGATCCATTTATTTTTAAAATTCATAAGATACATAATTCTAAGCAAACAATCTGGCTTGGCTCAATTGTAAGCTTTCTCAAAATCCAGCTTAAACAAGATACATTCTTTATGTTTGACCCTTTGATCATACAAATATTCATGGGCAACCATGAAATTATTTAGAATATAATGCCCCAAAAAAGCAGTCAGAGGAGGAAGAGATAATCATAGAAGCCAATGGAAAAGCCATCTAAACCAGGAGCTTTGTAAGGATCTATGTCCTTGACGGTAGCTAAAACCTTTTGTTCAGATATATTGCAAAAAAAGAGCCTCAGCCTCAGCATCCTCAAATTTGTTAGTCCTATCAAAATTAATAAGAGGGCTCCACTGTCTATCCTCCATAAAAAGATGTTTGTAGATTTCAGCAGCTTGTATACCTACTTGATTGGTACCAACATAATCAGTCCATGTGATTCTCAACCTTTGCATAGAATTCTTCTTCGGTGTAGTGTGAGTGTGAAAATACTTGGTGTTCTTGTCTCCCTCTTTCAACCAAGTTTCCTTTAACCTTTGTTTCCATTTGATTTCCTCCCTAAGTGACCACTCTTTATAAGCCTCCTCCACCTTTTTGCACTCTGCCGTCTATTCTTCACTAATACGACATGAATCGTTCGATCTTTCAATTGGTCCAACTTAGACATCCACTCAATTCTAGCGACTGTCGAAGTGTGGAAATGGCGACATGCCCACTCTTTAGGTTCTTCTTAACAAATTTAAGCTTTCTAATAAATTTGCTTGTGGCCGAAGTAGAAAAGGATACCTGCTCATTCCACCACTCATTCATAAGATCTTTGAAACTAGGATACCTGCTCCAAGTAAGCTCGAAGGGAAACTTATGAGCCATAGCCTTTATATTTTTGCCACAGTGAATGCCTATAGCACAATGATCAGAGACTGCCCCCGGGAGGTGAAAACCATCAGATACTTCACAAATCTGCGTCCATGAAAGGGAAAGGAAGAATCTGTCCAGTTAGATTTAGCCTTCACATTGGACCATGTAAAATCTATGCCGAAGTTAGAGAGCTCCATCAGTCCACAATCATTGATAAATTTGTTGAAAATGTTCATTTCCTGTACCCAAACATTATGGCCCAACCTCTCCCCTGGTTTAAGAACAATGTTAAAATCTCCCCTACACAACATGATCAATCATTGAAGTTAACCACAGAAAAGTAGAAAAGAAGTTACTCTTCTCATTTGTGTCCACTAGGCCATAGACATTACAAAGGAGCTAGGTTGTTTAATACTTTTCATCAGATATCTTAAGAACCTGAACATGTTTGTCTTTGAGCATTTCCAATGCCACAAACATGCTGCTATCCAAATTATGGCCAGTCCTCCACTTCAAGAAGTGGAAGCAACACAAGAAAAGCCCTTCAATATGCCATGCTTTAATGTTGTAACCGCATCCGCATCAACAAAATCTGTCTTAGTCTCTTGAAGTAGCACAAAATCTAGATTGTGAAGACTAACCATGTTGTGGAACTCGCTAATCTTCTCCTTACTCACTATGCCATGAGAATTCCAACTTATAATACTAATCATCAAAAATTGATGATGTCCTTACCCTCATTGCCACTTTCCCTGCCATCAATGAAAACATCATTACACAGGAGGAACTTAAGTTCCTTTGAACCCACTCTTTACTGGTTGTTCTTCTTTCCACTGACAATGGCCTCTTAAGCATCCAAGTCTTTCCTTAGAGTCTCAAAAATATGTGATTTTGTTCAAATCCGATTTTTGGTAATGTCATTCGGATCCAATCGAGACAAAGACAATGAAATTCGAAGAATCAACACTTTCGCTACATCTAGAACGATTCCTTACAGTGCAGCTCTAGTTCTCTCTTGCATCTGCAGCAGCCCGGTAGAGGCTTATCTTTCTTCGTCGCCAGTAGCTCGCTTGTGGAGACTTCCCTTCTTTGTCGCCGGTCTAGTGGCTGTCAAGGCCTACCATACACTTTGCTCCCTCCCCAAGACGCTTAAACCAACAATGTCTCCTTTCCAATAAATTTCATACATCATAAATACTACATAAATCTCAAGACTCTTTGGACCATTCCAATAAAGGGTGAATGCCGTTATCTGTCAAACCCAAAGCAAACTGAAGTTTCGCCACATCAACACTCAAAGCTCCATCACTCAATTCGGTATCTGTCAGAGACACAGGAGGCATCTCATCAGTCATCACTTTCAAGACAATCGTAGGGGGACAAGGTCCCAGTTGGAACCGAGATCAGCTCCCCAAAATGATCATAAGGCAAGATGCCTCAACCAGAAGAAGGGGGGTCAAGGGAAAGAATAGAAACCACAGAGGAGCCCTTCGGCAAACTAGACATAGCCGAAGAGACTCTCCCATCACCATTGCCTTTGCAAACACCATTATCACCAAACAGCCAAGAGGAAGTGTGTTGTTGTACGGGAAGAAGACTCGATGGACTTGTGCAGGGTGGGAGAGCCCAAGAAACACCGGACTTGTGCAGGGTGGGAGAGCCCAAGAAACACCTGTGACCTGGCATCAATTCAAAAACAACACCACGGTCAAGACCCGGCACCGGTTCATCCGAAACGTGAATCGGTGTTAAGTCATTCGGATCCATCGGTCATAACCGGGGCCATCGAATCCAAAAGGGTGCTGCAAATGTTGTCTTTTTCGCCATAGCAGTAAGTGGCCAAAGACTTGCCCAAAACAACACCCCAAGCACTAGTGGAAGATTTCTTAATATCAAACCTTTTATTTGAGGCAAGTCTAGGCTTCCAAATAGAGTAATGATCTCTCGAGAGAGACGAAACAAAATAAGAGGCAGGATCTCTTCCCACCACCATATCCTCCAAGATCAAATTCAATTTCACCAAGAATTGAGAATTACCGATGCAAATCAAAATTGAAAAACCATGTATGAAGTCCAAACAACTCTTCAGGCACACAACAACTACCTCAGACGTTGGCCACCACAATAAGCTTCTATCCACAGCAATAAGCCTCCCATAAGAACCAAGAATTTTTACAATAACCGACGCCATTCTAATGTAAACTAGAAGGCTACTTATTTTAATCCAGCATTGCCTACTCTTCAAGCAAATCTCAATTTTCGACGCTTCCACCCTCCATGGACGGACCCAGCATCTGGTTTCACCGCCAAGACCCCTCACCTAGAACCTGTTGCTAGCCTCCGAACAGAGCCAATTTGTGAATGAGTTATTCCTTACCAAGAAACTATCGCTCACGACCACTTCGATCCAGCACTAACATGTCTCGGGCTAGTTCTTTTTCAAAAATGATTCCAGAAAAATCTTCTTTCCTTCGAGGGACTGAGGACCCTTGATGGTGATACGATGACACTGCCAAAGCCACCTCTGCTTCACCAACATATCCTTGGACACCAAGAGAGAAGCTACGCCCTCTCCCACCCCTCCAAGGGGTTGAGCCAGACGATGGAGAGGTTTTGGGGCGAGGAGGAAGGTACAAGACTTACCCGGGGGAAGGTCAGAGCCTCTCCCTATAGACAACACCATTACATCTCCGGCATCTCAAACCGTGTCTGCACTCCGACTGCACATGGTCAGTCCTGAAGCACCTGCCACACGACCAACATCTGCTGCACCTCTTCGAACCCCCAAAGAGTATAGCATCCCAGAAGATGGTCAATGGCTTTGTCTCCAGCAACAAGAATTTTTGTCACCACATGGTGGCTTTGGGTCCCAGTCCTGACTGCAGGGGATGAGCATCCTACCGTCTGACGCCCTCTCTCCACTTAAGAGAATCTCCCCTGTGCCGTAGGGGGCAACTGGAAACGCTTCCCAACCAAAGGAGAACTAGAGCTCCCCATGGCTCCTGCTGGGTGTTAGACAAGAAGCTCCAAAATCACCGGAGCTTCGATCTCCTGCCGGTATCATGACCTTGCTGTCTGTTTGAGGAGAAAAGTTGATGATTCCTTCAAGCATAAAAACAATATTCTATTTAGAAGTTTGTTGTTTGTGGAGGAGTAAGACATGGCTAAAGTTTGAGTAGATAAAACCTCAGGTTGTTTTGCAATAGTTTTAATCATTTCCCATCATATTTCAACTAAGACTGTTAATTTGTTGTAATGGAGATGTCAGTTGTGGTATTTGGAGTACCATAAGCTTTTGGGAGTGTAATCTATCTCCTAGACAGAATGTCCAAAATCTTCATTCCTCTATCAATCTTTTGGTTGTAGTGCATCCTTATATTTAATGCATTGCCCCCGTACTTGCAGACAGCCTTCAAAAAGGGGGGCTTAAGGGTGATTTTCCCTTGTTGATTCACCTTGCGTTTTGGACAGGGCCTTCTTGGCCTGCCAGAACCTCGATATTTGAGGTTGCACCGATCTCTCTGTTTCTCTACATCTGAAACACAGATCTGAGTATGTGAAGGTTTCCTATCCAGAATCTGGTGGGGACACCCGATTTTTAAATTGGTTTGGAAAGTTTTATAGCCGACGGCAGAAGGACAACCTATGGTTAGAAGATGTTGAATTTACCTATTAAATTTGTTTACCAAATTGGACTTTTGAGGGCCATTTACATTGTGGGCAAAACAGGCCTACTGGCCGTGGAATTTGTTCGCTGAGGGTCAAGGCGGCTTGCGGCGAAGTGGGCTTACGGGCATCCGGGGCCCAATACGTTTTGCTATTTTGTCTTTTCTCCCCTCTGTTTCTATATCCCTATAAATGATCCGTGTAAACCCATCGCGATGAGACATGAAGAGAAGAAATGAAATTCTTTTCCTCCCGTCGATTTGTGATTCCGGATTTACCCTTAGTTAGCTTCTTTAGTGTCGACTGTCCCTCTCTCTCTGGAGAGTGACCTTTCCTTCGTTCCCTCCCGCGAGTGAGCTCCGCGAGCGAACCCTAGCGTCACAATGGCGATGGCGGCTCTCCTCTTCTCTTTACAGTAGTCTAGCTTCAGCGTTTCTCTTCTACGGATTAGTTCTTCGACTTCCTATGTTCCTTCTTCTTCGGCATTCAATGGAGATGAACGAATCTGCCATTGTTCGCTGCTTCGATCTCTACTGCGAGCTCTCTACCGCGGCCATATGAGATCTGAGCACTCATCCGCTCATCCTGAAGCCAGTATCAAACGGTTCTCCTGCAGATCTGAGGCAGAGCCAGTCATTCTCGGTTAACGTCCTGCTTCTACAGTACAAGGAGATCTACCTCGGATCTGGATTCATCACCGTCTTGTTGGTTATTTGCTCAGATAAGTCCTCGGCTCCCCCTGGAACTCTGTGGTGGCTCGGTTGTTTCCTGTTCCGGTTGTGTTCGAAAGTTACTCCAGATCTGTGGCATTCCGACCTTGGCCAAAAGCTATGTCGGTTCAAGGCTATCCAGAACTGGTCCCGTTCTTGGTTGAATCCGTGAGTTCCTGTGGCTACTCTAGTTCAGAAGAATGTCCGCCTTGACAATGGGCTGGAGATGAATCCCGAACTAGTCCTGCGGTTCATTTACAGTCGTTTTTGGTTGTTCGAATTCGTTTGTTTAGCCGCAACGTATTTGATGAGCTCAACGAGCTATGACATCAATGTTGAATGAGATACAGTGATCGGTAATTTGAAAGTCCCTCCCCTCGGTTATGTTCTTGAATCCCTCCCTCAGATCCGGGAAATGATGATTGGTGTTGTTCCTTATGAATCATCTATGATTCTGGTTCGGATATTTTTTTTTCATGACAGAATTCTAGTACTCTTACTACACTGGTCCATCTCCAGTGGTTGCCCTTCAGAGAGGCCTAGTCCCCTGAATGCTGGTAGCGGCTTCTGATAACAAATCTCTAGTGTCTTCACTACACTGGTCCATCTCCAGTGGTTGCCCTTCAGCGTGGACTTAGTCCCCTGACTGCTGGTAGCGATTTCTGTCATATTGGTTTCTTTCCTTGTCGATCTTAATGGGTGACTCTTAGGAGCTGCCAGTTGACGGCGAGTTCAGCACCGCCCTGAAGTAACAGGGTTCTGATCCCACCGGGTTTACCATTTTGCTGGTTATTTCGACTATAAGTGGAACATCTCCTGCTGTTGGATAACACGATTTGGATTTCTTGATGGTAGCTCGTCAACCTGGCTGCGAACACCCACCATAGTTGATTTGTTGATCCTATACCGTCCTGCGAGACGTGGATCTTTGTTTTCATTAGAAATTTGTAAATTCCTTAATCCCACAATTGTGTATAAGGTCGGGTGTTCATAGCTAGCCGAGCCGACACCCACGTTTCGACGTGGAGGTACAACTCTTACCTTAACCTTGGATGTTTACTTTGTTCTCTTTTATGCGTCAAACGCCATGCTCAGTTGTTCGTAGGGACCTAGCTCGCATATTTCAAGTAGTCGGCGTATTGTGAGTTCAAATTTGAGTTGACCTAATTTTGAAAACTACTTAAATCAGTTTCGATAAATTGAGGACTTGATAACCACATTGGTTGAGAATAAAATTTGTTTAAGATTTCTTTGGTTAATCTTTTTGGAACAGCTACTGGTCCAATTTCTAATGATAACATTTTAAAACTGATTTTGAACTCTAAACTTGACGATTGACCAGAACTGTTGGTAAATTTTAGTGAGATGTTAATAACCGCAAGTCCTTTTCTCTCGGTCCGTTGTCTGTGCCGCATCAGAATCTATCTCTTCTTTTTTTTCCCTTTCTTGAAGTGCGAACTGCAAATCTAGCTTTAATACCATGTAGAGAATAGAGATCAGGCTGCATGAGAGAAAATAGAAGAGAGATGAAAACAGAAAACATCAGAAAGAGAACAGCAGATGACCAACCTATGTTATCAGAGACATAAGATGCCTATGGCAAGAAAGGAGTCACCTTATTAGGTGCCTTTGATGGCCACCTTAGGCAATAGAGGTGAACTCAAATGGATATAGAAAATGTGTGTTGCTGAGGGTCTCAAGACTTTCGCATCAGAGCCGTGGAGGCTGTCTGAGGCTGGACTAGTCTGGAATGAAACTTTAGGACATCCTTTAAGGTGTCTGCAGTGCTAGACAGAGGTGCCAAAAATGTTTGCTCAGCAGAAGTGAAAACAATCACCTAGGGGATCTAGGCCTAGTTGAGGTGGAGAGGAGCCATCTTGTCTAGCCACTTCACCCAAGTGGTCACCAAGACACTTTGACAATGTAGTGACCAACTGGGACACACCATTGACCTGGCTGCTTGACACGGAGTCACGGACTCAAGTCGTCCTTGAGAGCATTGGTGCCCACACAACTATGTAAGCATAGGCCAACCAGTTTGCTGATACAGATGTTTACTCTTACTGACATGACAAATACAATAAATCAATATCACAAGAAACACAGTAAGAGTTAGCCAACATGGCAAAAAAGAAAGTCCGTAATAATACGAAGGAATGTACAAATGATAGAATCTGAAAAATAGAATTAGGTGAAATTGAAAATAGCAAGTAACCAAAGGCTCACTTGATCTTTCCCGACCACTCTCACCCCTTTCACTAAAAGTTTAATTCTAAGTGACAGTTATAATCGCTGAGGAATTTTCAGGTAAAGACTACAAGGTCATGGCCATAGGCAACATTGTCGGACATATAATGTTACATTGTCCCCCACAAAAGGTGTTGGCATCCTCATCATCACGGGCTCGACGATCTGCACGATGCCTCCGTGCTGCATCCTGTACATGCCCCACAAGTCTCCTACACTAACTCAACTTTCACTTTGTCACACTGGTTGAGCTAACCCTTGTTAATTCCTCAGTTGGCTACACCCTGGCTCTGGCTTGCCTCGGACAAATGTTTTTTGCCTAGGCCTTCGCCACATTGTTGCACAGTATGTCATATGTACTAGTGTCATCAACCCATACCCTCTTTTAACCTTAGGTTGCCACACAATTGGCATGATGCAAGAAATACTCATACTCATCAAGCCTAGCAGAGTACAAGATGACGTCAACACTATCCTAGCATGGTGTATAATTTTCATCCCCAGAATAAGCACGAATTGTCCATTGGTGTAACCAACAAGTTGCAAGTGTCTTACAAGAAAGGAAGGTTCTCTTCACCTTTGTCTTCTAATAAACTATCAATTAGGGCCCTAACTTCATCCTCTGATATTCTACTGAAAGAACTAGAATTCAAGTGTTGTCATTACTGGAAAGGCTTCTATAGGAGTGTACAATTTGCTAGCTGATTTGACTGGGCTCTTCATACTGTTGATCTCCAACCCAAATGGTATGGGTACGGTTATGTTGCCTCCTTCCCATGAAAATATTTTTTCTGCTTGTCCCCTCTTGGCCAAAGCTCAGGTCGATCCACGACTAATCTACGCCCCGCATTTAATAATATTATAACAATATTTCACTATCATATATACTATCACATATATATAAGATTCATGATTATAAATACATGTTATATACTTAAATTTATAAAAATCTATTTTAACTCTCTTCTCTGTCTCTCACACACGTCAAGTTTATCAATATTAATTATTTCTCAAAATAAATATATACATATGCATGCATAATTACATAAATAAAATCATATTTAAATGTATGAACACATAAACATACAAATTCAATTATAACATAAAAATATAATTATATTTATAAATATATATTTGTATGTATGTATTAATATATAATACTAACATCTAATTATTCATATGATTGTGTATATGTATATGCATATGCAATATAAATATTCAATGCTACCGTCTTGAACCACTTAGGCGACGTCTAAGCGGCCGCCTTGTCGTCTAAGCGGAATTGACACTCTTCAACGTCTTGAATGCCTTGTCGCCTTGACAACTATGATTCCTTCTATTTTTTTTTGTTTTCTAAAATGCACTTTCATCCCACAAGACAGCCATGCCACCTCTTCTCCAAAGTACACAAGAAAAAGACAATTTATCACAATTCACAGTCTCAAACTCCTTCCGGCAAACAAAGGCTGATTTTGTTTCCTGCAACAGCAACAGATGCGACTTTTGCATAATCACAATGTTCTTCGATTCCCTTAATTTATCCTTCTCCATAACCCTCCTGCAGTTCCAGCTAATGATTTTGATCGTGAATAGATTAATATCTCCTTATCTTCCCTCTCTCTTCCTGCCATCCAGCAAAATACCATTGATCACAGTGTTATTTCTCCTCCTCCTACCATACAACAAATTTGGATGGTTTTTGCCCCATCCCCTTCTCTTCTGTTGTATGAGAAAAAAATGGTTCTTCATCACCCTTTCTCAGATTCTTTTGCTTATTCTGGCTCATCACAGAAGCTGCAGGGACTCTCTCCTTAACTCTATGGTCACTTTGTTTGTGACACAACGAATTGAGAATCACCACGTGGGACCATTTGCCAAGTTGACACATTGTTCTTATAACAACTGCTCAAACTTTGAGGACCTTTCTTATGGCCTGAAAAGTGTAGGTCTGCACTGCCAGTTAGTCATCCAGAGTTGCCTAAAGCCGGCAATGATATAGACATATGAACAGAGCACCACATGAATGATTGAGTAGCTCAAGATAAGCTTGCAATGATGCAGGCATCTGAACAGAGCACTACGTGGATAATTGTGTAACTCAGGATAAAACAATGTAGCCTACTGACAGCTGGAAAGGAAAGATCATTGAAGCGACTCATTTGACCAGTTAGCCTACCAAGGCCTGAATACAAAAAAAAAGAGCCACTGCATAATTGTGGCTTTAGGCATGGGAGGTGGTTGACCAGTCAGCTTGACTGGTCTGGGGTTTTGACCTACCACTGTAAGCTCCTGAAAGAAGGGTTGCTGAGAGTCTGTTCCTGGAGCCAAGGACAGGTCTTATGAGTCAAAGCACTAGATGGAACTGTTAAAAGGGATTATGATGCCCACACCTGCTATCCTGAGAAGAAGAGGGAAAGATCAAAACTACAGAGAACTAGTGATGTGGACAACAGCGGTAGAAACCGAAATATAATGCAGGAAATGAGTAAAACTAAACCGAATTAAAGCAAACCAATCCAAATCATTTTAAGTCAAGTTAAACCAGTTGAAACCATTGCAAACAGGTCTTAATCCAGTATGAGATGGGCTTGAACCAGTCAAATCGACTAACCCAGTTTTTTTAAAGTAAGGCCGAAGCCTCAATTTATATTAATGCTGAAAAAAGGATAAAGAGTACAAACAGACAAAAGCAAATAAAAACAAAACAGAGGGAGGGTGGAAGGAGAAAACTCAACTACCTAGATAGTAGATTGTTGAACCGGTTATTTTTGACAAAAAAATATACCGACAAGCAACACATTTTTATAAAATAACTCAATGTGCATACATGTATTCCTTCACAAACATGTTTGTACAACTTGCCGGAATTTAAATTCGAGAACACAAATTCCTCGAAATTCATCCGGATCGTGGTCAAAAAAAATGGTGGAAATAAATGACCACTGAATACAATGGAAATAAAAATAAAATAAAAGACGATATCGTCACCCTTTCCGATATCGCCGCACCGTCGTCGGAGGCCAAGACGGAACGACCGCACGAAGCACCGCACGACGGTAGAAGCCCACTCCCGCCAATCCGTCTCCCCGACCAGTGTTCGTCGCGCGTTGTCGCGACAGGTTCTGCGACCGCACAAACTGCTGCCGATGTCGAAAAGACTTCGACGCCGCTGCCAGAAGCCGCTGTCAATAGAAGCCCGTCAAGCGGAATGTTGCTGCCTGGGCTGTCAAAAAAAAAACAGAGAGAGAGCGCGCTGAAGAAATCTGTCCCCGGCAGATTTGCTATGCGCCATTGACAAATAGAGAAGGATCGAGAGAAAGACCCTCACCAAACGCTGCTGAAGCGAGCTCTGTCGAGACGTTCACCGTCGAGAGAGGCCCCGCTGCTGTTTCGTACGCACCGCATCGCTAAGAGATCTCCCCGCAAAGCCTTGCGCTGTAAGGTGAAGAAATGAAGAGAAAACCCTCTTCGTAGGGTCCTAACACCGTCGCCTAAGTCCATCGCTGCCGCTGTGGCCAAAAAAAAACTCGGACCTCCTGCCACGAAAACACACCCCACGGGAAGCCCTGTAGCCGCGAAGCCCGGCCGAGCGCCCACCCCCACGCAAAGAGGAGGAGCGTGGCCAGGGAGCCGCCGCCGCCGGGACTCCCCGTACGCGCGAGTCTTCCGTCGCCGTCGAAGTCCCCGCGCGCACACCGTCGAGGCGGAGAGAAGCCGGCCGCACCCCTCCCCCGCGCACATGCGCCGCCCGACGCCGCGAAGACTATCACCGCCGGGAGGAACCGTCGCCGCGGAGCCGTCGCCGCCGGGAGTCTCCCCGCGCGCGCCGGCGGAAGCGAGCGGAGAGCGGGAGGAGAGAGAGACGGGGCCGGACGCGGGTGCGGGTGACGCCGGCGAAAAGAAAAAGAAAAGAAAAAAAAGCACCGCGCGGGCGCAGCCGGCTGCGCGGGCCGTGCACCGCGCGGGCTCGCGCGGCAGCGCGCGCCAGCCGGCCGCCGCCGCGCCGGCCCTGGGCAACCCGGGGCTGGTCCCGGCTGACAGGGGGGAGGTTTTCAAATAAAAAAAAAAAGAAGAAGGCACACGACTCCGGACGGGGGCCACGCCTGTGCCCACGGGCGGGAGGCCGCGGCTTCGGGGCCGGTCGGGGGTGAACTTGCCTCCCCCGGTTTGACTTGGTCAAACGTTGGCAAAGAAATTAAAAAAAATGGGGGAAAAGGTGGGGTAACTTCACCCCACTCCGGTCACCCCCCACTATGCCGAAAATGGACTTAGGCGGGGCCTTCCAAATGACCCTTTTGCCCCTCCAAAAACCTCTATAAATACCCCAAGTGCCATACGATACGTGGGTTGGAGAGTGTTGGAAAGAAGTTGGCTTTTGAGGAGAGAGAAGCTCGATCTTCGAAGCGAGTCCCAATTTCTTCAAAAAGGACAAGGGTTTTGCCCAACTTCCAAAGAAAATTCCAACCGCCTCGAAACGGCTTCGGCCATTCGAGAATGGAGAAGGGTTTCGCCCCCGACCTCCAAAGTCCAATCGATCCCGATCCTATCTCGTTTCGCGAGAGGGATCGAGTAGCCCGCATTTAAAAAATGCGAACTTAAGCTACTCGGGATCAAATAGAAAACCCAAGTCGGTAAAGCCGAAATGCCGGTCAAACTAAACGGGAAATCAAAGTGAAAACCCAAGTCGGTAAAACCGAAATACCGGTCAAACCGAATGGGAATTCAAATCGAAAACCCAAATCGGTCAAACCGAAATGCCGGTCAAACCGAACGGGAATTCAAGGGGAAAACCCAAATCGGTCAAACCGAAAATACCGGTCAAACCGAACGGGAATTCAAATCGAAAACCCAAATCGGTCAAACCGAAATGCCGGTCAAACCGAACGAGAATTCAAATCGAAAACTCAAATCGGTCAAACCGAAATGCCGGTCAAACCGAACGGGAATTCAAGATGAAAACCCAAATCGGTCAAACCGAAATGCCGGTCAAACAGAACGGGAATTCAAAAAGAAAACCTAAATCGGTCAAACCGAAATGCCGGTCAAACCGAACGGGAATTCAAATCGAAAACCCAAATCGGTCAAGCCGAAATGCCGGCCAAACCGAACGGGAATTCAAATCGAAAACCCAAATCGGTCAAACCGAAATGCCGGTCAAACCGAACGGGAATTCAAATAGAAAACCCAAGTCGGTCAAACCGAAATGTCGGCAAACCCGAACATGGTCCAGAAATGCCGCATATCAAATGCAATCAAGCTATTTTGGATATACGAAGACAATACGGTTCGGTAAGGCCGAAATGCCGAAAAGGCCGAAACCCGGATGGGCAGAAAGCCGAAAATGCTTCGCAAACCCGAACAAGCTCTAAATGCCGCATATCAAATGCAATCAAGCTATTCTTGGATATACGAAGACAATACTGGTTCGTAAGACCGAAATGCCTGAAAGCTCGAAAACCCGGATCTAAGAGCCGAAATGCTTGCAAACCCGAACATAATAAAACGCCGCATATCAAATGCAATCAAGCTATTCTTGGATATACGAAGACAATCTGCTCCCAGAAGGCCGAAATGCCGAAAAGGTCGAAACCCGACGTAAAGCCGAAATGTCGCAAAACCCGAACATGGTCCGTAAATGCCGCATATCAAATGCAATCAAGCTATTCTGGATATACGAAACAATCGGTTCGTAAGGCCGAAATGCCGAAAAGGCCGAAACCCAGATCTAGAGCCGAAATGTCCAAAACCCGAACAAGCCTTAAATGCCGCATATCAAATGCAATCAAGCTATTCTCGGATATACGAAGACAACTGTTCGGTAAGACCGAAATGTCGGAAAAAAGCCGAAACCCGGACGAGAAAGCCAAATGCTCCAAGAAACCCGAACAAGTTCCGTAAAATGCCGCATATCAAATGCAATCAAGCTATTCTTGTGATCCATGAAGACAACTGGTTCGAGAAGGCCGAAATGCCGAAAAGGCCGAAACCCAGATCGGTAAAGCCAGAAATGTCGACGAAACTCAAATAAGCTCCAAGAAATGCCGCATATCAAATGCAATCAAGCCATTCTTGGATATATGAAGACAACTGTCTAAGGCCGAAATGCCGAAAAAACCGAAACCCGTCCAGAAAGCGAAATGTCCGCAAAACCGAAGAAGCTCCAATAATCGCCGCATATCAAATGCAATCAAGTCATTCTTGGACATACAAAGAAATTTCGGTTCCGAGAAACGAGATACCGAAAAAGCCGAAACCCAAATCCCAGAAAAGCCGAAGTACCGGTCAAATCGAACAAACTTCGACACGTGTCGAGGAACAAAGGCTCGAATGCCCCCTCATTTATCGTACCTACGTACTCAAATCGACATGAAATAAATTCAAGTTCGATTGACCCGACGTGTCATCCAAAGATGACATCTAATCCCTACGGACTTCGAGAGGTGGATAAAAATTAAACAAAATTGTCTAAGTCAACAAATGACCAAAGACATAAACAAAACAAATCAAATCAAATCTTAAATCAAAAAGAAAATCAATGGACCCAAACTTAAAGTTTGAACTAAGTTCAACCAAATTCCATCTCATAAGGCCGTAGGATATGTCTTCCAAATTTTCTTTATGTGGATGAATGACTTCGATCAATATGTTGCTGCGACCGTCAATCAAGGGTATTCGAGTGTTTGCTCGATGTAATTAACACCGGAATATCGCAAGTCCGGTGGAGAGAGGTCAAAATTTATTTTCAAAGAACTCAGATAACCTCACAAATTAAATTGTGGTTCAGATCATTTAAGTGGTGGGTGATACCCATATCGACACTTAGCAAATCTGTGGAACCATCGGTGTTCCTATAAAATAATACCACATCAAATTAGCTAATACTCCTATGAATACCACATATTTTCATAGTAGTCAATGCTAGCCTAAAGCAAAAAGAATTTTCTAGAAGAAAGGATGAGGAAAATTCGAGGTTCCAACATAGATGAACATGAAAACCACACAAAATAAGATCTAAAAATGAAAAAAAAATGTCCCTGAAAGCAGAGTTGTCCAAACTTCTGCCATAATGAGCGAAAGTCCAATACTTTACATAGGCTGAAATCAGATGAAGGATCACTTCCAGATCCTCAAAATGCTCTTCAAAGATCCATCTATTCCTAGTATGCCAAATAACTCGTGGCATGGCAGCTAAAACCAGATCCCACATAAGTATGAAGGAGATAGTGTTGACAAGGTCCATCCACTGCATCTTCTGCTAAACCCATCCAGTTAGAGGGGAGCTGAACCACTGGGGCCAAATTGAGGGGTCACCAGGCTGTGCCACACCACGTCAGATGGGTTGGAGGGTTCGACCGCGTGGGAGCTGTCTCCTGCATGCGTGACAAGTCAGCTCGGACTTGTCAAGGGAGTTGAAAATACAAAATGGCACAAGGAACGATGGATAATGTAGCTCCAACAGTCCGTGGAACTGTAGCTTTAGGTAAGCTTCTTGTTCATGAAAGTACAGAGGAAAACAGGGGGCAGATGACGCAAAGGGCAGAAGATTGTGTGCGATGGTCGACAACAGCACAGGTGAAATCGGAGAAAGGGAAGCAGACAAAGGCGGAGGGAATGGAGGTGTTAGCGTCTAGATGATGTAGACGACGCAATCATCGGGTGTGGTAGAAAGGCAGAAGGGTCGAGGTTTTGCAGGAATCCACAAGAAGAATGCCGGGACAGAGGACTTCATTGAAGAAAAGAAAAGAGATCTGGCACCGGCAGCACCTGATCCGATTAACATGAGATAATACAGTTCCTTCGATGTGGTTGTGAGAATTCTGCAATGTTGAGGACATCCCAGAACTTGATACAGCAGAAGATCAGAACTTTGTGCCTAGATTATCCAAGAAATCACAATGTTCCCCCATGTAGGCTCTGGTATCCAGGGATTGACGACATCAAAGAGAACGATGCTGCCAGTCAGGAATAGGCACTGTGCTGGAATAGTCCAGTTGCCGTGGAGGTTCTGCCATCAGCCCAGGGATCGCTAGATGCAGGAATCTGAATCAGGTGCTGATGATATCGACAAGCAATGCTGAATCCAAACTTCGGTCATTTGATCTGTCAAATCGGTTCAGAGACGATGCAGGAAGAGGTGATTGGATGATAATGATGTTGAAGATGAACCTGAAGATTGAATAACCAAAAAGGGGAAGGAGAGAGGAATGGCATGGAGACTAACAAGTAGAGATAAGTGCTACTTTGTGATCCATCTGGAATTCAAGGAACAGGCATATCTTTGAATATTGTTTTGACAAGCCGAAATTGATCTTACATCTCATGACTAACTTTCTCAAAGACTGGTGATTGGCCTACTTTGGGTTTCCTTTGGAGGCTGAGAAGTTTAGAAATAAGTTTGTGGTCTTCAGAACTCTCTCTTTTTTTGTAATATTCCCCCTCATCTACTGCCATAGTAGTTGAGGCCTCTGCCCTTTTCATTCTGGTTTTCTCTCTCATTCTGTGTTCATCTTTACCATTCTAATAAAAAATTTGGTCGCTTCGTCCATCATCAAAGGCACTTTTATACGTGCGGGTTGACTGAATTGATCACCTGAATTTGGCTGAAGAACAATGGACTGACTGGCTAGGACAACTGGATTAGCTGGACCAAGCTGAAATGGTGAACATGTTGGTTCAATCAGACACATCAGGGCCAACCTAGTTGATTAAAGGCCTAACTAAACCGGTTGATGAAAGTTCTGAACCTGAGTGAGCCTGTTACATTGATGCTGAGCCGGTTAAGATGGAGATGGTCCTCAAATAAACTATCTCGCATGAAAGGTGATGATCCAATCCAACAGGTCTCCAAGGCTCCGGTTGGGGTGGGTGAGGACACGTGGACAAGCATGCATCATGGTTTTCAAGGCGTCACCTAGACAACACCTAGGCGACAAGGCACACCCTCGCTGGTCAAGGCGAGGAGGGCCTAGGCGAGCAGAGTAATTTGACGTTATTTTGACTACTTTAAGAATAAATAATACTAATTAAGTATTAATATCACATAATCAAGGGGTCTTGAAGTAAAAATAACTAGTTCTAATAGTTTACATGATTATAAATAGACACTTGATAAAATAATAATTAGATTTAAATAATTTCATAAATGTTTACTAACAGTTAATACAAATTAAATACTAAAATTAGCTTATATTCAAGTTATTTAATATATGTAACTATGCACTTCCACATTATTAATCGATTTACATGGTGTCATAGCTATTTTGTATTATTTGCCAAACATATATTTGTTATTTTATCAATTTTACAATACAAAAGATGTCATCTAACCCCTTGTCTTATGGCCTAGGCATCAAGGCGGTACCATGTCACCTTGATTGTCTTGAAAACAATGACGTACATGCAAGGATCGCGGGATCAGAATCGGAGGCTGGTTGCTGCAGTGACAAGGTCCAAGTAGAAATTTGATCAGAAGATCAGACATGGCTATCATGACCAGCGAAAAGGAAGGCAACACCAGAGGGGAAGAAAAAAATGATAAGATGGAACTTCCACGAGCGCCAGATGCATAATTGCACAGTGTCGACAAAACTACAATTTCCTCAGTGAAAGAAGAAGAAGAAGAAGAAGAAGAAGAAGAAGAAGAAAGACCAAAAGCTGGCTAGGCTTTCCAATGGAGAAGAAGAATGATGTGGTTCAAGAAGTGAAGAGGGGGAGCAAAGGATAGGTGAAGTTTACTGTAGGAGGTGTGCCACCACTGTCTGCTGCCAGAGGGCTCCAGAGATCATCGAACCACCCGTGTCAAATGCCAGGAAGAAGACAGGAGTCGAGGGTGAAGAGAGGGGAAGAGTAGAGCACGGGAAAGAAGAAAGGAAACGTCAAATTTCTCATTTCATTTTCATCGTTCTTGAGAGTACAACATATGCTCTATTTATAAAGCTAGAAATTTAACACTAAAACCCCAAACAAAAGATATCTACAATCATGCCCCTAATGACAAAAAGACAAACTCATATCCACAATTAATTTCAGATCAACTAGACACTGATGTGCATGGCAGGACAAGGCACTTGGAAGGGTGGATGCCACAGGATGCCCCTTTGGAACAGCTCACAATCTCACATGCAAGCATAAGTGAGGGGATGGCAATGGCACCTGGGTAGAGAAGTATTGGTAGCTGAGTTGGCAATGGTGGCGAGGACAGCATTGAAGAGGGACTGCAGCAGCAGAAGAAGATGTGGTTGTGGACAGCATGCAGAGGAGACCAGCTAGTGGAGGGAGGTGTTGAGAGCTTGTGGCATGTGAACAATAGTAGAGTACCAGTCCTGTTATAGTGCGAGAGAGAGGGGGAGGAGGGAGAAAGAGAAGATAGAGGGTGGGGGGAGAGAGAGAAGAAGAAGAAGAAGTTGAAGAAACAGGGCAAGAAAAAAGATAGACAAAAAGTAGAGAGAGAGAGAGAGAGAGAGAGAGACCAAGAGGAGGGAGAGGTGAATTTTTGTGCTTGAGGAAGACAATGTAATGCTTGAGAAAGAATAAAAAGTTATACACTTTTTCTCCAAGCTCTGAACAATCCTCCGTGGCTGATACAGAAACAACTTCTAAAAAGAATAGAAGGTAAAATTTACAAATAAACCCCATAATGTTTCTAATTGTAAGATTAACCACCTTTCACATTCACAAACTACTAGTTACAAAAATAACTGTTGACCTAAAACTTCTAACATAAAAATCCTAATAGATGTTATGAAAGTGCAAGTCGATGCCCGTCTAATGACGAATGGTCAAAACAACTCGGTTTTGCCATTTGCTCTAATCCAAGGTATTTTGGTTTGGAACTCAGGATCGGCAAAGGCTGATCCAATGTGGATCAGAATCAGATCTACCAGCTTGGATCCTGTAAAAGAAACCATTCAAGATCATCATGGATCAGTCCTTCAGAAATTAAAATATATATATATATATAAGAATAAGTCTGGCTCAATCACCGGTGGAGCAGCGGCCTGGATCAGATGAGATTGCCACCTCCCAACAGTGCAGAGGCCACAGCAGTCGCCCTGCACCATCCCCGCCGATCCAATATGTACAAACCCAACAACTCGTATTTTGTTGGGTCTATGGATCCAATACATAAGGACCAACAAACTTGTATCAGATCTATACACCCGATACAAGTTACCTTCCCCACCCATTTAGTGGAGAAGGTGCAGGGAAGTGGTAGCTGCCCCTCCAGCAATGCGAGGCAGCGATACTGTTGGGATCAGCACTGGATCAGCCAATCCAACCGGATCTAAGCCAATCTCGCCAGAAGGCAACCTTGGGACTCCTCCAAATCAGGTCTGCTCCTATTTAATCATGATCGGCTGATCCTGAAAACCATGGTCTAATATCCCATACCAACAATATTGCTTTGACATCCAGTGCAAGCTGTCAGTTTGAAAGAAGTTGGATAGGGCAAATACATGGACTTAAGCAAGAAACGTGGCACATTCCCCTTAGTCCAGATTCAACCCATTTGATTTAGAGGTTGAATGGGGCATTCCATATGTTTCAAAGTGTTTCCAAAGGTACTCCACATAGTTAACATTGTTTGAATGGCCACTCTGGAATGGCTATTGGTATATTAATTGGGCCTTTGGAGTACCAGGATCAATTAGTGTAGGATTAAGTAGCAAGCAAGATCGATAAGAAGCATACTACTGAAAAAGATTCAAAATGTAAGGTACTCAATTAAACAAGAATGAGTACCAGTAAAAACTCCACAAATGCAATGCGGGTAGAATGATGATTGTCACCAAGAAGTCTCAATCGATACACCTGTAATGCATAGAAATGTATAACCAAGTTCATACCATACAGAAAAACTGGAAAAAAATGAAGAAATCAAAAGATTAGTTTTGAAATGGAACCTCTCCGCATATTGTCTCAAAAAATAGTTTAACATCAGCTTGAGAAACCTGTTGTCGTATGAAAAGTGAAGGTTGCATATAAGCAACAGGATTCAATTTAGAAAAAAAAATGTAGAACTGATAGAACATAATGACATATAGACAAATAATTCAATAGCATACATTTTTATCAATATTTGTACAATAGACGGTCCTTGTACACATCTCCCTTTCGTCTTCAGACTAAATCATATCAGAAGGAATTAGTCTCGACTCTCAAGAAATAATCCAAGTGAATAATTTTACAAACACATCAAGAGCAAAGCTTATGAAAATTAAATTAAATTGGGAAATGAATCTTACCCTTGGCAAGTATGTTGGGTTAACAGGTGCAATTGCAGTTTTTGAAGGAAGTACTCTTACTGGGTAATACCCAAGCATTGTTCCTGATAGACTAAGAGCGGTTCGTGCACCTTCTGAAGAAAGAGAATAGATGAAGGACAAAAAAGAATGGCTCAAATGGCACATGTCAAAGCAAGCTAAAAAAATTAACAGAAAAGACAACAAGGAATAGGTAAAAACAATACCCTCGTCGGTGAACTCTATAAAAGCAAAGCGAAGCACAGAATTTGGATCACCACAAATACGACAATCAACGACCTAAAAGTCCAAAAAAATTAAACCCTTAGGTGCAGAGAATAGCATGCGAAAATTCACTGATCAAGAGAAATTTAATGTAGCCTTGGATGAACATGTATTGGATATTTGAGGTAGAAGCACAATGCAGAAAGCTCAGCTTGACAAATTTAACTAATTTCAGAATTATGTACATGCCAAGATAATTCTTTGCTGAGAACACCAATAGAGAGATGTGAACTTACGTGCCCACAGTTGATAAATAGCGCAGCAAGTTGTTCCTCGGTGACCTGGAGAACCAAAGAATCACTGTGAATATACTAATTATGAGCTTCAAAAAAAAGTGATGGAAAGATGAATCGGAAGAAGGCCATGTGTAGTCAAAATACGAGCAAGCAATTTAAAGATAAGAAGATACGGATCGAAAAACAAAACTGTAAAATGTAGGCCTAAGCATAACCATAGGTGCCGAACTACCTTAATCAATCGAACCAAAAAATATGTACGCTAGTAGTAAAACATTTGTGGGTTAAGCAAATTTGCAAATGGAATAGGGACGAAAAATAAGCAGAAGATATGGAAGAATCTCCGATATAACATGCCTGTTGGTCGATGTCGGAGACATAAACAGTTCTCCTTATTACTTCATCCCGTTGTGCCATGCTGGTGCGACTATTCATTCGTCGTTTTCCTTGACTATGATTATATCTTCTCTGTGTTGGTTCGTATACCAAAATAAAGCAAAATGATATTTTGCTTAGATACGGATCGCAAACTCCCCTCCGGAAAAGAAGAAAACGAAATACAGAGTGTTCAGAAAGCTCACCCGTCTACCCCCATTTCCGTTCGCATAGTGATCTCCGCCGTCATCATTCTGCTGCAGAGCACCAAAATCATCATTACCGTACACGCTACCCCCGCCCTCGTCCCCGCCGTGAGATCGACGATTATTAGCCAGAGAAGATGGCACAAACTCCTCGGCCATCGGGTTCAGCTTGGACAGGAGCTCTTCGAGATCCCTCATATCCCTATTAAACCCTTTCTCTCCAACCTCTCCGTTTCGCCCACCAAAAGTACCATTCGCCAGCTGACCTGCCGCAGCAGTTCCACTTCCCTGCGCACTCCGTGCCCCATTTTCCACTGCGGCAGGCACCTGCATAAGACACTGCCCAAACGACTGGAAACCCTGTTGGGCCTTCGTGTGCAGGGAGACAGGAGAAAAACGCGCCCGCCCAAGGGGAAACCCTTGCAGAGGCAGATTAGCTTCCACGGCGCTCACCATCGTCGGAGCCCTCTGCTGTTGCGACGGCAACGAAGCCGCCGCCGGCTGCTTCTGTAGGGCGGAGAAAGTCTGCTTATTGCCGCCCGACTCCCCATCGACGGCCTGGGAATCTACCTTCGGCACCACACTCCGGGACTCACGATCACTGCCCGCGGCAGCCCTGGGGCTCGTTCCCATTTCTTCTCCATCGTTGCTCTCCACAATGGCCATCGCGCCTCTCTCCCCCGTTCCCTCCGCCGCCTTCTTCCCCCGATCCAGAAAAGGGGAGCAGGTGAAGTTCCAGGCCCAAAACAAGGAAGATCCCCACTACGCCTCGGCAGCCATCGCCGATTCCTTCTCCTCCATCCTCGATAGATCGCACGCCAGGAAGAGAGACCCAAACGCCACCGCAGCTTCAAATTTCTGGCGCTCTCCCGCCTTTATACCTGTTCATGTCCACCGGCCGCCCCTCCCCCTCTCTCCTCTCGTCTACCGAGCAGAAGAGAACCCTCGGGAAGTAGGTAGGACAGAGAGAGAGAGAGGATACCCCGCAGGCCTGCAACTGGTTGATGTTACCGACGAAGGGGTGCAAAGGAAATTACACATTTCAATATTCATAAAAATAGTAAATTCGGAATAAATTTAGATTTCTATAAGTTATCAGAATAAAAAAATAATTAACATAAAATTAAAAATATTTTTATCTATTTATTAGACTTGGATAACACTGATATATACATTCATATTATTATAAAATATATAAAAACTAAGCTTATCATTTATAAAAACTAAAAAAATAAAAGGTTCAATATGTTACATAAAAATAATATTAGACTTGGATAACACTGATATATACATTCATATTATTATAAAATATATAAAAACTAAGCTTATCATTTATAAAAAATAAAAAATAAAAGGTTCGATGTGTTACGTAAAAATAATAATAGTATTAATAATTTTAAAAAATAATATAAATTAAAAATTATACAAATAATTAAAGAATTTAGACTTTTACAAATAATGTCATATATTTTATTTAATTAAAATAAAGATTATAATCATTCAATATGTGTCATGAAAAAATTTATATAAAAACAAGTATCCGTTTGCATCCCATCGATAACACGGTTAAGTGATAAACGGGGCTGCATATGAGTCCAATTGAATGATGGTTTTAATTTTGATTCCGGCAAGATATAAGTGGTTTACATTTTGATTTTTACCGATTCGAAATCATGATATTCTAGCAAAATCGTAATATTTTTGATAAATTTGTAAGTCCGTGATAAATTATTTTTAATCAAATATTAGATAAATATTATTTTATCGTTAAAAATTTAATATAATATGCATTAAATTTTGTTTTATTTTTTAACAAGTGTACATCGTGCTAATATATTTTATTTACCATGATATCAACTTTTATAATTGCGTATTTTTTTTCTAACAAAACTATATAAACAAATACGGAAAACAATGACTTCCGATTCCAATTTTTTTAGATCGTGTTTGATGACACTATTAGACGCCTCTGTCCTAAAATTTGAAACTGGCATGGCTAATAATAGAAAACAAGGTTAACTTCTGACCTGGCATTTATATTCTAAAATTTTAAAAATATCAATATAAAATTTGATGTATTTTGATCCTAAACTACCAGAGTTTCCTTGCTAGTCCGAGGGATGCGAAAAATACATTCCCAGCCGGTTAAATTTAAGGTATTTTTCAATGTTGACACCGAGAGATTTTTTCTGCATTTTTTAAAAGATAACATCCGAGGAGAATTTCTCCATCATTCTCGTAAATACGTTGAGATGATATAAATGTGTGAAAAACTCCAAAACTTAAATATTGAGATAGTTAAGATCAGGTTTATAAATATGAGAATATTCTCTTCAATATCTAATATGTGATTAAGTCCTTCGACACTCTTCTTCTTGACCAATCATCACCGTCAGAACCACGATAAGAATACACAGAACATGTCAAGCAAAAAATAAGAGACAGACTCATTGAAGAGATAGAACTCGAGCTCACTTACTCTGAGGACCGATACCATGTAAAAAACTTCAGAATCTAAATATTAAGATAACTAGAACCAGACCTATAAATATGAGAATATTCTCTTCAATATTTAATATAAGACTAAGTTCTTCAAAATAAATATGATAATGATTCAACGAAGACCAAATCATATCGTCTTTGTCTCGTTACAAGAGGGGTCGAGAGACTCTCCTCCGATGTTCTCTCTTTTTTAAGTCACCAGGCGCGTGTTTGACTATCGTGTTGACTGGTCGACGGTGAACGGGGCCCAGCCAACATCGTCATCAGTCAGACCCTGCTCCCCATCTCCACGGTCTCCCACGCGGCGTTTCGTTCGTCTCCTCATCCGTCTATTTACCGAAAACCCCTCGCTAAGAGCACCACCCACGTTTATGCCTTCCTATCCTTCGCTTTTGAACAAAAAATAAATAAATAGTGACCATTGGTCGTCTGTCCCTTTCCATTATCCGCTTTCCGCTATCCGGACTAGACTTCGGTGGTGATGAGAGATATTTTCTAGAGATTCAGTGATAAATTATTCAAAATTAACGTCAAAATAGTTAAATATATTAATATATTATTTACCGGTTCGAGAAAAACTGAAAACAAGTGAATAGTTTGACTGACTATATACGTCGAGGCATCAGATTTTTAGTGCATGTGTTTGTTTAAGACATTATGCACATATAAATATTTTACTGAATTACTTCACTTGTAAAAGGTATGTATTTTATACACATTCTCCGCTAATGTCTCTACAATCTAGATTGTGTGATTAATCGTCAATTTAAAGCAACATGTGTCTTTTCTCAACGACCACCCTGTGATTTTAGATACACATTTCTGAAATATTTATCCCCACAAAACAAAACCACCATATAAATAAAGAAGAGTTATTAGCAGCTGCTGATAGAGAAATCGAGAGATATACCTATTTTTTATTACCTATCAAGTTAAAAGTTATTTTAATATAAATTTTTATCTGTGCAATCGAACCCCCCGTCAAAGTACACCCCATCTTTTTTATCGCATAGAGCATCTGAATATTCATTATATTATAAATTTTTTGTCTATTTTATCATATTTTTAAATAATAGTTTATATTTATTTAATAAATAGTTTAAACTAATATGATGGAGCATCCTGCAAGTAAAATGTGTGCAGATCTATTTTATTGTCAAGGGATCATGATTTAATGACAAATTTGTCATTATGCCCCAGCTCTCTCAAAAGTATATCATATACACATGATACAAATAATTATATATCTAAAATTATTTTGTTTGATAATACAATGAAATATTATACATCAAACATCAGTATTCTCGGCTAACATTAATAAGTATAAGATATATTTTATATTTTATTTATACATCTTCATATATGATTACATATATTGATATTGATAAAAAATTTAATTACAAATTCTAACGAAATATCTCCGCTTATAATTTTGGAGGAGAAATATGTTGGCCAACGACATTCTCTGTCGACGATCGACATGCCACATCCTCCGCCACCCTGGAGGCTGCTGACTTGGCGTACACGGTGGACTGCCAGCCAGCCCTATAACGACTGGCGGCCTTCGATTCCTCCGTCCTCTCTTCCGTCTCTTGTTTCCTCCGCCGCTCCGCCCCATTCCTCCGCCATCAAAATCCGGCCTCCTCCTCTTCTCCGATCTACCCAGACAAAGAGAGAGGTCGTCCGCGAGGGGAAGGGCGGGTTGCAGGCACCGCGGTGCATCGGTCGGGCGCGAAGATGTCCGTTTTCATGGCCGTCAAGCCCCTTTCTTCACACCCGGTCACAGTCCGATCCGGCCACGCCGGGAGACCTTGCTCCTCCCCCTTCCACGCGCCACCTTGCCGGCTGCGTCGTTTTATGTACCCTCATCGGTTATCCTCCACCAATTTCTCCTCCGCCGCTCCCCAGCGCCCGATCCAGGCTGTGTCCACCGCCGATGTTTTCAGCGGCCAGCTTAGCTCTAATTCGTCCCCGTCCGGCCCGGTAATGTCCCCGAATCTGGTCTTTCTCGGGTCCATTTTGTAGATCCTGCCTTCGCGTCTCTTCGCCTCAAGGATTACCTTGTTTGCTGCAGGTGATCTCCAGGGAGGAGGGGCTGGAGCTGTACGAGGACATGGTACTGGGGCGCGCCTTCGAGGACATGTGCGCCCAGATGTACTATAGGGGGAAGATGTTTGGTTTCGTCCACCTCTATAATGGCCAGGAAGCGGTCTCCACGGGCTTCATCAAACTCCTCTATAATGTTTGGTTTCTCCACGGGTCTCCACGGGCTTCCTGTGATTTCTGCTAGAGTTGCTTGGACATTTATGGGCTTCATCAGGTTACTCCTCCAAACGGGGCGAACTAGGCGAAGTTCCTGTCTTCTTTAAGATCACTGAGACTAACTTTTGTGTAATTTTTAGGAAGGGTTTCTTTGTTGCTCTTGAGCCATTTTTTCCTATTGTTTAGTCTCTTGGAAATTGATTTCTTCAATATCTGGTTAAAAAAGGTTAGACCAGAGAGTCAAATAGGTTGGGATTATGGGAAGAAAGAGTCTGAGGTCAGGTTGGATGACATACATCATCGGTTGGTTCCACCACCACTAGAATTTGGACATCCATAGACTTTTAATAAAAGAAAGAGCTGGCACACTCCCACCCACTTTGGTCTCGTATCTGGATTTTATGGTTCCAGACTTTGAGTACCATTCCTTGATTTGTCTTCTACCCTTGTTTCCTATATTGTTGCGCCCATGATCTAAGGAAATACTTACTGAACCAAAGAAATGAATATCGTAAGAGAGGTATTGTCTTAGATAATCCATGTCAAATCAAATTCTTTACCCCAAATTCAAATGCTCCTTCCACTTCTTCTATCCGATTATATCTCACTATAATTATATGAACTCCATAACATATATGCCTATGCATTGCAACTTTTGTTACATGTAGGTGTATTTGTTGTCCATACATGTTTGCCTATTGTCTAAAAGTTTATCTTAGATACACTTTGGTGAAATTGAAAGAATCTGTTCATATTGTTCTCCTTTTGTAGTCATTATTGCCAGCTCTTTCCATTCATCTGGTGAACCATTTGTGCGACAATTGGCAGGTCTCTTCTATATGATAAGTTAGGTATACATTGCCAACGTCTAAATGTGCATGCTTGATATTTGGTCAAGATTTATATCTGTGCAGGGATCCACACCTTGAGTCAGTGGCGGATCTGGGATTTTGTTTTAGTGGAGTCATCTTAAAATTTTAGTGGGGTCACACCTAAATAAATACTTTATGATTTAAAATATTTTAATGAAATTTTATATGTTTCTAATGTATATTTCAAATTTTAGTGGGGTCACGTGACCACTGAACCCTATGTAGATCTGCCACTGCCTCGAGTAGAATCAGTTCAGAAAGACTTTAGCAAAAGGGAAGCGGACCATGGCACAAAAAGCTTTGTGTCACCTCCAAAAATAGAAGTTTATATCTCTAGTTTTAAACCATAAAGTTACAAGTATTTCTTTTTATGACAAATGATTTACATGTAAAGATCGACTTATCAAATGCATTTGATGCTTGCTTTCATGTTATAAAATAGTACAAAATGATGATTTAGACAGAGCAAAAGATGATTACTTGTGGTCTTTGAATGTTGGATATCACAATAGATGATTATTTAGTCATCATTTTTATATTACTTTATGACCCAATAGTTCAGTTATCATAGAAGCAAGCTTCTATGTCTGTACTTCTGTAATAGGTAGGATGTAGCTTAGCAGGGCACCAGTAGCATCAGATCTTTCAACGGCCACGCGATGCTCTTTTTTTTTCGTATATATATATATTTATATATATATGTACCCCCTCCTCCCCCCTCTCTCACACGACTTGACGTATCTCTATCATCTTTACTCCCCTTCGCAGCTTCTAACATGAATTATTAGTTTGTCCCTTCCATCACATCTTCTTGTCTTTCTGATCTGTTTTTGAGTTTTGACTCTCTTTTTATGTAGGTTAAGTGATGGACACGGGAGATATCCATACAGATGACGCGATGGACGCGGGAGCTATCCAGACAGATGACGTTGGAGGCACCCGTGTTGAAAGGTGAGTAAAATTTGTTGATTTTTTTTACATAAGTGTATGATTTTGATGTTTTTATTAATGCTATTTTTACCCCCACCTCATTGATTTTGATCTGTTGATGTTTTTTTATGGAAACCCCTAGAGGAAGAAAAAACCACGAGTTGCTCGAAAGAAAAAATAATACAGAGCTCTATTTTTATTCATGTATATTTTTTTGTAAAATTACTAGTTTTATTTTATATGTTTTTTTTAGTTTTCGGTCACCTATTTTTCTAACTTTGTAAATTAGGGAGGATTTTGAAGCTCGACATAATAATCTTAAAATCAAATAAAAAAAGGGTCATTGCGGAGCTTGCAATAGCCGGATGAAAACAATTGACGGAGAAGATGATAAATTTTTACCAAATCATTTTGCTGTTATTTGTATAGTGTCAATATTTAAATTTAAAATTTCATCCCATTATAAGAAATGACGACGTATATCTCGAAAGGCTCGAAGATGAAGGATGATGTTCGCCTTGCCAAGCAACTCTACGAGAAATATTTGCACGTCAAGCCAATGATAAAGCGTATGTCACGCTTTCGAGAAATGATTCCGGAAAGCGTGACATACGCTTTATCATTGGCTTGACGTGCAGATATTTCTCTTAAAGTGGCTTGACAAGGCAAACATCATCCTTCATCTTCTGGCCTTTCGAGATATACGTCGTCTGTTCCTGTAATGGGATGAAAATTTAAATTTAAATATTGACACTAGACAAATGACAGCAAAATGATTTGGTAAAAATTTCTCATCTGCTGCGTCAATTGTTTCCATCCGGCTATTGCAAGCTCCGTAATGGCCCTTTTTGATTTGATTTTAGGATTATTATGTTGAGTTTCAAAATCTTACCTAATTTACAAAGTTAGAAAAATAGGTGACCGGAAATTTAAAAAATATATATAAAATAAAATTAATAATTTTACACAAAAATATACATGAATAAAAATATGGCTCTGTATTGTTTTTTCTTTCGAGCAACTCGTGATTTTTTTTTCTTTTGGAGGTTTCCCTAAACAACATCGACGGATCAAAATCAATGGGATGGAGGTAAAAATATCATTAATAAAAACATTAAAATCATACTCTTATGAAAAAAAATCAACAAATTTTACTCACCTTTCAACACAGTTGGAAGGGATCGTGTGCCACCGCCTCTCCGCCATGATTGATACCAATGGGAGAGGGAGAGCATCTTGCGGTACGTGAAGATCTTCTCCCCACTCGCTCGGGCTGCAGGAGGAAGGTAGGCCTGCAGGTCTACCAGAGTATTTCTTTTTATGACAAATGATTTACATGTAAAGATCAACTTATCAAATGCATTTGATGCCTGCTTTCATGTTATAAAATAGTACAAAATGATGATTTAGATAGAGCAAAAGATGATTACTTGTGATCCTTGAATGTTGGATATCACAATAGATGATTATTTAGTCATAGTTTTTATATTACTTTATGACCCAATAGTTCAGTTATCATAGAAGCAAGCTTCTATGCCTGTATTTCTGTAATAGGTAGGATGTAGCTTAGCAGGGCCCAGTAGCATCAGATCTTTCCTCATATATATATGCATACAGCCATACACACATGTCGGTTCCAAGTTCAAGTTTCAGGTAGCATCTGCAGTGTGCTGCTCTGCTGGTAGAACACTGGCAGGTTCCAACTTTGTTTCTGCGGTTGCCCTGGGTTCAAATCAGGCATATGTCTTACCATGCAAGTTGATATTCGTCGCATGGCTACAGTGCCAAAAATGTATGAGGGGGATAGATAAATGGGATAAAATAGAAGTAATGATTTAAGATAATAGTAAGTGAATGAGCCTCTTGGTTGATTGATTGGACTGCTGTGTGCATGTGGTGCTGTGTGCATGTGGAATGACCAGCATTGACATATTTCTGATCTTCCCACACAGGCATTGCTCATGGCCCTTTGGCTAAGATCTAAGTGTCTTCTACAACAGGCACACCTTAGCACTCACTTTAAACTGAATACCCTTGGGAGTTGTACATAACTAAAGCATAATTAATTTTGAGTTATTTCCTTATTATGCTAAGGCTTTGATACTCTCTTGTTCATTCTCCTACAAGTATCCATCATTAGAAAGTCTGTAACAGTTAATGTTTTGAGACCACTTAGTTGATCTGATTTGGCAAATCTCCTTGTGTACTAGCAAACTGTCTACATGGCAAATTGGGATCATCAAGTACGAGATAGTGATCAGATTGCAAAATGTTGATGTCTTCATAGACCGTTGTACTTCATTATCTAGCTTGGACTATATTTCACAGACAAAATTGACTTATTTAACTAAGTTGTGCAAAATATACACAACAAGATTCTTATTTCTACTAATGTTATGAATGTAAATATTTGGTCATTTATTGTTTATCGTGTAAGAGACTGAAACTAAAGCACAAGAATCAGAAGCATATTGTGACCTCTGTATTTTTTTTTGAACACCAGAAAAGAACAGATTTATAAAATACCAAACAAAAGTACATAAACAAGAGAATCCCGACCGTCCGTCATACCATCTCGGCCAGGATAACATCACATACATTCGTAGGTAACAAGGAAAGAGACGAAGACCAATCGAAACCCTTTCCCAGCTTTATCGCCCACCGCGCAAGGAGGTGCGCCGCCTCATTAGAAGCTCGATGGCAGCCAACAACAGGAGAAGAAGATTGGGCGAAACGTCGACAGCAAGCATTGATAAAGGTAGAAGCTTTCCACAGAGCAGGCCCTTGCTTGTTGATGGCGTTTACAACTGCTAGGGCATCACTATGTATGGACGCCGAACAGCGATCAAAATACTCCCAAGAGCTGGCTTGCAAAATGGCTATCGCCTCCAAAATTTGTGGATCCGTAAATGCTAAAATCAAGGTTTTCCAGGCAAGAACCCTTCCCCATTGATCTCTTACGATGATTCCTATAGCTCCTTTGATAGAATCAGTCGCAGCATCAACATTAATCTTTACCTGAGTAGCAGTAGGAGGCATCCACCTAAAATCATGCTCGTTATCATGTTGATTTTGCGAGGATAAAAAGAAATGAGCATCTTTAATAGCTCTACGCATAATCCATAAAGGACATCTGTTAATAGCTTGCAAAGACGTCTCACATCTAGACTTCCATATATTCCACAGTATTGAAATGGCCAAAATAGCATGATAAGAGTCAGAACGACCTTTCCTTAGGATCTGATCTAGGAAACAAAGAATAATAGCATGAAAACTCTGATTTAACCATTGCGGATTAAAACCCACCGAAGATGAAAACCATACCGCACGACTACGCGGACAATGGAAAAAGATATGCTCAATATCCTCTTGAGATACCTGGCAAATATTACAGCTACTAGATATATTTGCACATCTTCGAGCAACAGCTTGATTAGTGGGGAGGGCACAATTTATAGCTTTCCATAAAAACAACATAATTTTTGCAGGGAACATCCTAGTCACTTTGGGATGCCAGAGTTTTTTCCACACTGAGTTGTCCGATGAACTCGGAGGCAATTGTAGCTGTAATAGAAAAGAATAAGCTGATTTAGTGGTTAAGACACCATCCGACGTATACTTCCAGACTAATTTATCTTGAGATTCATCTATATAAATAGGAGTCCTCTGTATACGATTAACAGTCATAGAGTCAAACAGCCTGTGAAGCTTGTCCAAATGCCAATTTCCATTCAATATCAGATCCTTAACTAACACAGGTCTATTATCAGTGTCACATACAAAGACCGGTGGCCCAATGCCATCTAATATCCAATTTTGCTTAGTTATACTAATCAGAGATCCATCTTTAACTTTCCAGTAACACCCTTTATGCAAAAACTCTCTAGCATACATAATGTTCTTCCATACTTGGGAACTGTTTGACCTTACACAATGATCCCAGAAATCAGTATGAGCCAGATACCGGCTATGTAGAATTTTCACCCACATCTTATCCTTATCCTTAAGGAAGGACCAAGCTAATTTGATTAAAAGTGCTTTATTAAATAAGAAAAGGTCTCTAACACCCAAGCCACCTCTTAACTTGGGTAATTTGATTAAATCCCACCCTCTAAAATGAATCTTCTTCTTATCCTCATCATGATGGGCCCACCAAAAGTTTTTTTGCCAAGACTCAAGTTTCCTTAGCACAGCTTTGGGAAATCTCTTCAGAGCCATAACATGGACTGGTAGCTGATTCAAAGTAGATTGAATAAGAACAGTCCGACCAGCTGTGGATAGAAACTTGGTTTTCCACCCCGTTAAACGCTGTTGAAATTGATCTAGCAACCATTTATAATGATTGATTCTATTATCCGATATGCCAATTGGAATCCCTAAATATTTCTCAAATGGAGATGCTTTAGAAAAACCAGTAATGGAACAAATTTGCTCAGCCAAAGACGTAGGAACATTTTTGCTGAAATAAATACTGGATTTTGCCACATTAATTGATTGCCCTGATATGTGTTGATATAAATTAAGAATATCCATCATATTCTTAGCTTCCTCCACAGTTGCCGGTCCACACATAATAATATCATCAGCAAACATCAGATGAGTAATAGTAGGACCACCTCTATTAAGAGTAATACCATGATAACTACCCTGGTCCAAAGCAATTTTAATAATAGCCGATAGGCTTCAGCACATAAAATATATAAATAAGGAGAAAGAGGGCATCCTTGTCTAATGCCTCTTCCAGGCTGTATCACTTCTGAAAGTGTGCCATTCAAACTGATAGAATAAGTAACAGATGTAACACAAACCATAATAAGATCAATAATTTTTTCTGGGAACTGAAATCTTTGCAACATAAACTTTAAGAAATTTCAATTTAGTCGATCATAAGCTTTGCTAATATCCACTTTAACCATAAATTGTCCTAATTTACCTATTTTTGACCGAAAACTATGGATAATCTCATGAACAATTATAATATTATCTAAGGCTACCCTTCCTGGTACAAAAGCCACCTGATATTTTGAAATCAATTCTGATAACATTGGCCGAATCCTGGTAGCCAAAAGCTTAGATTAAATCTTAAACAAAACATTACATAGGCTGATAGGACGATAATGCTGCGGAGTTGTAGGGTTCCCTTGCTTTGGAATAAGAGAAAGCACCGTGTGATTAAGACCTTGAGGCATTTTATGAGTAGAAAAGATATTTGTTATAAACTCCACTATGTCATTTGAGATGTCAGACCACATAAATTGGAGAAACCCTGGAGGAATACCGTCTGGGCCTGGGGCCTTATCTGACCGCATAGAAAACAAGGCTTCTTTGATTTCGCTGGATGATGGACTAGTAACCAGAGAATTCTTTTGACTTTCAGACAACTGGGAAACCGGTAAGAACTCATACCAATGAAGATTAGGATTACTATCTGGAGCAAATAGCTGAGAAAAATGGTCCCAAAATACCTGATGTATGTCCTCCCATGCATTTGACCAAAACCCATTAGCCATAAACACTCCTGAAATCCTATTGAATCTCCTTCTATTAAGAACTTTCGTATGAAAATACTTAGTACACTTATCACCTAATGTAAGCCAAAATGACTTTGCCCTTTGTCTCCAATATGCATCTTCCATTGATTCCAACCGGTTCAGCTTGTCCAATAGGACAGATTCATAAGAGAGTTGTTCAGGCGAGATAGGATTTGACGAAACCGTACTTAATTCCTGTTTAACTTCCTGAATCTGCATTGTTAAGTTACCAAAGACTTTCCTTTTCCAAACAAGTAATCGATGCCTAAAGGATCTCATCTTTTTATCATAATGAAGAGTTAAACTTGGAGTTGAGTCCCAAGCTCCCTTAGCAAAAGTCCTGAAGGACCAATGCTGGTACCAAGCCGATTCTATTCGAAAATAACCTTTTTTTTGCTGAAATATAGGATTCATAATAAGCAATAACGGGGCATGATCACTACAATAAGTTGGAAGTATACACACCTTAGCATGTGGATAAAGTAAAAACCAATCCATTGAAGCCATGCATCTATCCAGTCTCTCACGAATATGAAATGAGAATCGACGTTTATTTGTCCATGTAAAAGCAGGCCCCTCCGTCCTCACATCTACTAATGCATTTGACTGAATAAACTGCTCAAAAAGTGAGACATGAGAATATATAGGTTCATCACCACCCCCACTTCTCCTCTCGAAAACGAATACAATTCCAATCTCCAATCATACAAACTGGAGTTTTGTGTGCTTTAAGAAAATCTGAAATTTGATTCCAGAAACACAATCGATCTTGATGCTTAACTGGAGCATAGACTGTGATCAACATAAAGGAATGAAGCTCGAGACAATCCGTAACCCAGGCTGCCATCCAGGAGGTAGATTTTACTAGGATTTCCACATTAACTCTATTGGACCACCATAGCCACATACCCCCCGCTCTTCCCAAAGCTGGCGAGATAGCATACTGGTTAATATTTCGTACCTTGAAAAATTCAGTTGCAGATGCTAGCGAAGATTTTGTTTCTGCCAAAAAAATAATATCAGGATTAACCGAATGGGATAGTCTATCGATATATCGAACTGTCGGGTTCCCATTCCCACCCCGACAGTTCCAAGATGTAATTTTCATTTTTCCCGTAGCAGCTGTTTAGGGCCAGCTGCTAAAGCCCCTTGCGATGATTCAGCAAACACAAACTGCTTAAGATCCAGACCCAACTCTCTAGAAATTAATTTCTTTTTAGAAGACTTCTTTGACTTGTCAATAGAGGTTGGTTTTCTGACAGTCAGAAAAGAGCTTTTCTTCAGATTTTTTTCCAATTTTGAAATAACTTCACATGGCATAACCTGACATCCCTTATCCAGTACATGCTCCATTGTCAAAGCACCCTGATCCTCATTCTGAAACTTGGGCATTTGACACGGTAGAGGATTAAAAACTTGATCAAAACTGAACGCTTTTACAATATCTTGGTTTGTAATTATAGTTGCATTCCACTCCATCTTTGCTGGATTCACACTCAAACTATGTGGCAGCATACTAGAAGAATTCTTTATTGCATAAGACCAAGGAGATCCTGTCTCACTTTTTGAGAACGAGTATCCTAGAACAGAACTCCTAACTTCTGTAGTTGAATCAACCTGAGCGGTATAAAGAGTAGGAGATAATACCTCTGAATTTTTGTCCTGTATACCATCCTTCACCTGGGAGGAGAATGATTTATCAGATGTTCCAGCAGGAAACGGAACAAGGGCCATGGAGGCAGCCCCAACAGTCAGGTTGTTTTTACCGATCGATTTCGGCCTCCATCCCTCATCTCTGCTCATCACTGTTATCCAGTCCCCATATCGGAAATTCAGCTGTGATTTTAACTCAGACTGAACAGAGGTAGATAACGACGAGGTGATCATGGATTTCAAATGATTGAGAACATCACAATTGACATGTTTATGGCCCAGAAGTCCACAGTAGTGACAGAAATTTACAATTCTTTCAAAAGCAATTTCGTAAAACACAAGCTTTCCATCAGGTAGAATGACAGAGATTTCTGTGGGTAAAGGATTGTGAACATTCAGTGTTACCTTGATGCGTGCAAACTGGCCCCAAGAGTCAATCAGCTCCTGATGGGGTATGAGAGGAGAGCCCACTTGAGATGCCATACTCATTACAATATTCTTATCTAGTAGTTCCGGAGGAATATCATATATTCTCACCCATAGATCTGCCATATTAAAAGAATAAGCCAATGGAGCCGTGTTTGGTCGAGCTCTTTCAACTAAAACAAGGTCGTTGTTAAAAAACCAAGGTGTTCTCCGACAAATTTTGTTAACCTCTTCTTCATCTTGCAAAGTTACCAGAAACGCACCTCTAGGATAATCCAGCATAGTCCATGGAATCGCTGGAGCCCACATACGTTTGATCCATTCTTTCAACCCCGCCGGTCTAATCCGGTCCTTAGTAAGAACTGAGATGACTAATGATCTTTTCCACTTAAGACTATTTGCCAATGGAAAGTCACTAATAATAACTGGTTGAGGTTTCACTGGAATCTTCAAGGATTCTTGAAACTTACGGATTATCAAATCCTCCTCAGACAGATGCTCATCCACACGATTAGCCATGGCATATATAAAACCATCCCCCACTAGAAAGAACCAAAGAAAGAGCTAGGACGATAGCCCCTCAGACCAGAACCGTACGTAGACAACACAAAAGACACTACTGCACCAACAAAACGCGATCCTGTGGAACAGTTGGAAAGACGAAAACTGCCTCCAACAGCAAGAAAAAGTGAAAAAAAGATCCTGTATGAGAGCAGAACCAGCCAGAGACTCACTCACTGCGTACTCCTTCCAGGGAAAACAAGGAAAACACAGGAAGAATCCTCGTGCAGTAGGCAGACGAGCACCGCGACGAGAAGGTTCCGGAGCACCGCCTTTCCGGAGCACTCACGAAAAGTTCGGGTACCGTGACCTCTGTATTTAGTTTCTATTAATGGTAGTAAAGACAAAACAAATGCCTAAATTTATACCTCTGGAATGATACTAACTCTTGTGTTTTTGTCCGCATGATTAGATACATCCCAAAATTTATTTGTAAAGACATCTAGGGAAATGTATGTTACGTAGAGGGGAATGGCTGATAATTGAAACCAATAATAAAAGAGGAGTTGGAAACCTTCTAGGTAGTTGACTTATTGACACTGCCTAGGCCAAGTGCCTCTAAGTTATCAGAGATGCTTGCCTCGGGCATCTAGACACTGAGGCGAGGCAAAACCACCTCACCCATATCCGGACTCAATAAGGACCCATTCCGATAACTTAAAATTTTTCCCCCGTCCTGAAATCCCCAATAGCTAGTCTTCCACTCTGAGGCCTGGCATCCTTACACCCTGTAGGCCTTAGAAGTGAGTTTTTTATTTTTTTATGTTTTTCAAAAGTTTTAATGTTTTATATATTTATATATTATTACTATATTAAAATACATAGAAGTGACCCTCTCCTCGCCTCGGGCACCTCACATCTTGGCTAACATAGAAATGCATAGTTCTCTAGGCAGCTTTTTTTTTTCTAAAACAATCACCTCTCACGGAAAACATGATTATAGGAGCCAAACTTGCTTATTATGCATAATTTGATAGTGTTCATTTACATAAACATATCTCTTGCTATACCATTCAAGTTAAAAACAACCCTGTAAATTCCTTAGCTTTGGCAAGTCCTTTTGGTTCTCTTTCCAAAGAGCCTGGACTGAAGGATGGCCTGCTTTATAACATTAATACAAAACATTAAGTTATTATCAACTGGAATGGAGCCTATGCTTCAAGGCTTCAATAACCACCATAACCTATCACATTGATGCCCATAGATTTGAAGACCAATATCTTTTATAAAGTGCGTGGCAAAATATGTTTTATGTAGATGATTTCTCTTGATCAACCAACGTCTTTGATAATTGCTATTCATATGGCCTACCAGTTGTGTTGGGTTCCTGAACTTTGTCACTTCATAATGCAATATCTTTTCCCATGGTTTTGTATGTACTCACTATAGACTTGAAGGCTTGTTTGTTTTCTATATTTAGACATTCCCCTTGAAATTTCTCTAGCGTCCACCCTATACAAAGCCTTTTATGTACTTTTTTGTTGGTGTTGATGGAAGAGTAATTTTTTCATTAGAAATTTATTTTTGCAATTGCTTATGTGGTCTCCTTTCCATTGTCCCATGATACCAGATTTTGAAGTTGGTCAAAATTGACCAGAATTTCCATTAACGAAAAAAATACAATTAAAGATGAAACAACGAAAACAGGAAAGACTCTTACCTTCACTACCACGATGGTAGGGAGGTTAGGGATTATAAGAAGAACGCATGGAAATAAGAGAATTTTACCTTGAAAATAGTCTCGTCCAAGTAGTTGCTAGAGTGAGCAAACCATCAGTTCTTTACATATGAATCCATCAAGTGAAGGATCATCCTCGAGTGTTAGGAATGGACATTGAAAATCTGCCTATTCCTTGTGCTCCAGGTGGCGCAAATCATAGCAGGTAGAACAAGTTCCCATTACTTTGGTTATGCAGCCCAAGGGTTCATGTTCGACTAGGCAACTAAAAGAGACATGACAGTGGTTGGTTCTGACCAATGGCTCCTGCGCCCTCCAAACAAAACTCTCCAAAATGAATTGATGCTACCACACTCAATGAAAAGATGATCGGCAGTTTCTTCCCTCGTACCACAGAATATGCAATCTGAGGAGATCAGATATGACCGTGTATACACTTGTTCCTGTAGCTCTCATCTATCCTGTATCAAAGCAGTCACTGTCTCATGCAAATCATTATCCATCCTGAAAACTAAATGATTAATAGATTGCTGTTTCAGCATGCATAGATTTTGCTGTTCAAATTATTGTCGTAAGATATTAGATGACAAATTATTGTCGTAAGATATTAGATGACGTAGAAAATAATCATACATCTTGCTTATTTAAACTTGGATACATAGACAATGGAACTAATTAAATTGATGTTGTATGTATAAATACAAGGAATTCGGACCTACTGCGGCAAAACTTTTTTGTGCTTGTCATTACTTATCTTTTCGTTGAAGTGTATTTGTCTTTTTCCAATTTCCAGCATCTAAGTTTTGACCTGCTCCAATATTCCGGACACAACGTCCCGGCTCCAGTGTAGCTGGCTAGAGTGCATCTTGTTTTAATCCATATGACATGCCATACATTAATGTGTATCATCATTACACAATAAACAACTTACCGATCAACTCTGTTCACCAAAATATTATTTTCTCAGATGAGAAAGCCCGCTATGCCGCAAGAGATCCAATCATGGCTTTGAAAAAACACATGATCGAGAACAACCTAGTGACTGAATTTGAACTCAAGGCCATAGAGAAGAAGATCGACGAGGTGATTGAAGATTCCATGGAATTTGCCGATGCCAGTCCTCTTCCTCCTCGCAGTCAGTTGCTAGAGAAGGTGTTTGCGGATCCAAAGGGCTTTGGCATCGGTCCTGACGGCAAGTACCGGTGCGAGGACCCCGGATTTACTCAGGGCACAGCAGAGGTTTGAATCATCACATATGTCAAGATTGTTTAGCACGGGCTGCAGTTGACACAGTTTTGTTTGAATTGGAGCTCACATTTCACTTGCATTATCCTTTCTATATTCTATGCAGTTCGGTCTGTGTTGCCCCCCCCTCCCCCCTCCTTTCTTCTTCTTCTTCTTCTCCTCCTTTCTCCCGCCATTATTTACCTGTTGCTCTGTAACCCTCCGGTTAATGAAGATAGGCAGCTGCTCAGCTTTCCAGAGCTTCTGAGAGGATGTAATGTCATGCTTGAATTCAAATCCCAAATGTGGAGCCTTATTTTGTAGCACTGAACATTTTTCTTCAAAATTTGGTCGTTTATGGTCTCCAACATTTCAGCAACCGATGTTTTTCTATTTTAAGTGAAAATAGTTGTAAGTTTTACATCAAACTATTTCGTATTTATGTTTTTTCTGTTGTTGCCTTTTCACAAGGGCGCCGAATATTCTTTCAAAAAAGTATTACAAACAGGGGTTGTTTTTCGTTACTAAACTAAAGTTCTCTACGGTCAAACTTTTCTATGTAAAAATTGATTTTTCTTCTCTTGTGTTTATGCTTTATAAAGCTTTTTGTACGTGCACTGAGATGTAAACAGGGTGATTTACACTTATTATATCCGAAATATACATAGTTGATTTGCTATTATATCCCAAAATACGCAGATATTTATAGTCCTTCGATTTTCGGAATGTTTGACTTCAATCACGTCCTTAATGATTTTATGTTTATCGATTCTGATATTGTCCTCGGAGAATCAGAAAGCGCCCAGGCCTGAGTTTTTAAGAGAAAGAAACAAGTGGCATGTTAATTAAGAGAAGTTAAATGATTTTTAAAGTGGCATTAATAGTTCAAATTTACGAGGGTATGAAATTAAGTATGAAGTTTTTTGTCAATATAATTAAATGATGCCGTCAAAGAAGGCCGTGTTGAGAGTCGGCCGGAAGTTGGTCGTGGCTACAAATCTGATAATCAAGTGATGAGACAAAGATAGTTAAAAATTAATTTTATAAAATTTAGACATTTTCTTGTCTTTCTCGTTTGTTTTCGAGTTTTGACTTTTTTTTATGTAGGTTAAACGATGGACACGGGAGGCACCAGTGTTGAAAGGTGAGTAAAATTTGTTGATTTGCTTTACATAAGAGTTTGGTTTTGATGTTTTATTAATACTATTTTTACCCCCACCCACACCCCGTTGATTTTGATACGTTGATGTTTTTTTATGGAAACCTCTAGAGGAAGAAAAAATCACGAGTTGCTCGAAAGAAAAAATAATACAGAGCTCTATTTTTATTCATGTATGTTTTTGTGTAAAATTATTTGTTTTATTTTATTTATTTTTTTATTTCTGATCACCTATTTTTCTAACTTTGTAAATTATGGAGGATTTTGAAACTCGATATAATAATCCTAAAATCAAATAAAAAAGGATCATTGCGAAGTTTGCAATAGTCGGATGGAAACAATTGACGGAGGAGGTGAGAAATATTTACCAAATCATTTTGTTGTCATTTGTCTAGTGTCAATATTTAAATTTAAATTTTCGTCACATTAGAAGAAAAGACGACGTATATCTCGAAAGGCCAGAAGATGAAGGATGATGTTCGCCTTGCCAAGTCACTATACGAGAAATATCTGCACGTCAAGATCTAATAAAGCGTATGCTTCGAGAAATGATTCCGGAAAACGTGACATAGGCTTTATCATTGGCTTGACGTGCAGATATTTCTCGTAAAGTGACTTGGCAATGCGAACATCATTCTTCATCTTCTGGCCTTTTGAAATATACGTCGTCTTTTCTTGTAATGGGATGAAAATTTAAATTTAAACATTGACACTAGACAAATGACAGCAACATAATTTGGTAAAATTTTCTCATCTTCTCCGTCAATTGTTTTCATTCGGCTATTGCAAGCTTCGCAATGGTCCTTTTTGATTTGATTTTAGGATTATTATGTCGAGATTCAAAATCTTCTCTAATTTACAATGTGAAAAAAAGGTAATCAAAAATTTAAAAAATTATATAAAATAAAACTAATAATTTAACACAAAAATATAAATGAATAAAAATAGATGACAGACATCCAACGACAGTTGGAAGGGATCGTGCGCCGCCGCCTCTCTGTCATGATCGAGACCAACAAGAGAAGAGAGGGAGAGCATCTTGCGGTACGTGAAGATCTTCTCCCCGTTCGCTCGGGCTGCGGGAGGAAGGCAAGCCTGCAGGTCTACGACCAGGGGATTGGGCTCAGATCTAGAAGAAGTATATGGAATACAAATATAAGCTGTCGAGAGGTTGGCGTCAGATATCAACTCTTAAGGCAAGAATTTGCTATTGGTTAGGACCGTGGAAGATCCCGATCCGAGAGAAATTGAGACATATCCGGAGGGAGGAGATCTTGACATTAACTCAGTTGGGGAAGGAGTAGATGGAGTTTATGTTGTCTAAGACCAGGGGATTGGGCTCTATCGATGCTGTGCTTGTTCGAGGGGCAGCGTTTAGGAGTGGCAGCTTCAGCAAGATGGTGGTTCAAGAGCTTACTTGATTTTAAGTGACTTGATTTTAGACTAACTATTGTTTTCTTGATCTGGTATAACCGGAAAGTCAAAACCAAGTGATCATTTTATTTTATTCGGTTGAATCAGGTGATCAAGGTTAATTGTGTGTGTATTCTCTCTAGTTAGATGTATGCCTGACAATATATATAATTATTCAGCTATTGAATGAGAAACTTAAAACTTAAAATTGCAAATAATAAGAACTAAAAAGAGGTTGCTGTGACTGATTTGTGAGTCGATATATATATTTTCCATTTTGAACTTAAACATTTAATCTAACCGAGCATGTATAGGAGTTGGGTAGAGTTTTTAATATGCCAAATTTTAAATTGCTCTTGTAGCACATTAGTCCTTTTTCTGGCAATCACATTCTTAGCTTGGGTAACCACAAATGTTCTACATATCTTATAGAGTCGGCTCAATGCTTCCAAATTAACCAGTAAAATCTCCATCATGGCAAATGTCTTTTAGTTGATGTAATCAAATAAACAAAGCAAACTTTATTTGCCGGCGTTAGTGGTATATATTAACTACTAGTTTTTAATAGAAATACTACTCACTATTTTTTTTTCCTCCGTGCTGCGACATGTTCGATAATACTTAGGAAAGGTAGATCGTTCCTATAAAATAAAATGTTTGCTGAGATTTTATTAAAAATATGTTTGATAACATGTCCCTGCGTGGGACTGCGGGGACGGCGATCTTTGAGAAACCGTTTCGGGGGCGGGTGGAAAATTACAGGGTGCGAGTGATGGAAGAGATTTTTCTAAATATACGACTACAATTTATTTTATTTATGTATGTGCCCTGCGATTGAGGTGGACTTATTTTTCTTTCCCGCTTGATGAGCAAAATTTTACATGGCCTTTTGGTGTAGGTTCGGTGGAAAGTGGCCCATGGGAATTTTGGAAATACATTAATAATTTTAAAACTTCCCATCAGCTTTGTGTTACGCTAGACTTTTTTTTTGGAAAAAAAGAGGTGACTACATTGGAAGAAATTCCAACCAAATTATTTTCGATTTACATTTTTATTTTTCTTTCTTCGGCTTCCACATTAAAGAAATTTAGAAGAAATTCAGCTGACGACGGGTTGATCATTTTTTTTGGCCATGGGCATAAACACATAACGTTTATAAAGGTAAGTTATCCACATCGAATTCGATACAAGTGCATGCTTGTATTATAATCTGTGTCTTGCTTGTATTATAAACTCCTAAAATGATTTTACAGACAAACACCATGTGATGATTTACATCAATCTCAAATTAAAAATTAATAATTTTAGATCACCGAACAAGTTGTAATTAATACATAGATGTTCTCAGAAGATTCGAGAAAATGCAATATTTTCTTGATAGTTTTGACTTAATTGGTACGGGTCAAAAATAAAAAAGAAAGAAAGAAAAACCAGGTAATTCATTCTCTTTTATTATTTTCAGAAAAAACAAACATACCACTCCGTGGTTTTAGGTTATTTCTTTTCTGCAAAATTAGGATCCCATTAATTAGCTTATGCCCTGTTTGGTTAGAGTTTCATTTTTGATACTATATTAATATTGATATTAATATTTTCAAATGTTAGAGTATCAATATCAAAAGTAATACAAGTTGACACTTGTATTATGTAATATTTCTTGTTTGCACTACAAATTTTAAAATTGATACAATTAACCAAACACCTCTTAATAGTTCCTATCAATATCAATTTTAAAATTGATAGTGATAGAGATACCTAATAGTGTTACCAAACAGGGCGTTAGAACTTAAAATGGAGACTATAAATTAATGCCTAACAGCCTGTTTGGTAACTGTATCAAACACCTGTATTGATATCAGTTTCAAAACTGATATCAATACTTTACATCAATAGGTGTTTGGATATCAATATTAATTTTAAGATTACTAGTTAATGGCATGTTTGGTTAGAGTATCAAAATTAATACAATATCAATTTTGATATTGATATTCTAAGAAGATGTAATATCAATATCAAAAGTGATAGTATCAAGTTTCTTTAAGCGTTTGGTAATGTTATATCAATATTAAAATTGATATTAGATGTTTGGTAATACAATATCAATATGAAAATCATTATTAAATATTTTGATTAATTAGCATCAAAATTATATTTTAATACCAAAATTATTGTTAAAATATAAAAATATCTATATTATTTACAAAATTAAATATATATTTAAATATTTTGATTTAAATAATAAAATTAAAACAAAAACTAAGAAAAAATGATATAAAATTGACCAATTTCAACAAATTGAAATGTCAAGATCTCATATTTTGTTGTCCATGCTCTGTACAGACATACATGCATAAAATTTAACCGTAACTACAACAAACATAAAATGTTACTGTCTATTAAATGCACTGACGAAATATTCTAATACAGAGAAAGATCAACGGTATAATATCCACTAACATGATTATACACCTTATATTTACCCCTTACAGATCCATTTGAAATCTCCCACTTTCAGATTAAAAAAAAACTACAAAGCAAGTCTTGCTAGAACATTACAAAACAGATCCATTTGAACCCACAGTCGTCACCTGCGGTGAAAAACCATTGGAAGAAACCCCAAAGGAAGCTGAAGGAGAAGAACTTGCCCAATAACCTCACCTGCTTCCTGCACAAAACAAATGGCAATCCTTTCTTGTTCAGATGGCCAGAATATCACAAAACAGAATCTATCCAAACCAAACCTTGGCCTGGTTCTTGTTCAGATGGCCAGAAAACAAAGGTACTGTTGTTAGCACATCTGTTGTTAGCACTCTGTAGGAAGAACCCTGATGTAGTAGTCGATCCGGGAAATCCTAAATCTGCAGGGTAGCAAGCTAGGCTAAGAAAAGCAGAGAAAAGAACACCAAAATTCCTGCATGGAAAGGGCAAAAAAATCAAACCCATTAGCATACCAAGAACTTGACATACTGATGCTAGTCATATAATAAAGTCTAAAAGTATCTAGCGCAGATAATAAATTCATATAATAGTCTCTGATCACCATTGAAGAATCTTTCTTTCAACGGCAGCAGATCAGTTCCTTGCACTGTAATCCAGCAGATCACACTCCAGAGATATGCATGTAATTATGTATACACATCTTCCTTATATATTTATGCACTAGAACAAAACCAGTCACCTAGTTCAATGCACTCTACCGTCTACCTATAAATATAAGAAATGTCCTTTATACATTTATGTACATCAAATACGGCCCAGGTTATAAAAGTAAATCGCGATAAATATTTCTCTAATAGACAGGACGCTGAGCATTGCACACAGATGCCAACGAGGCAAAGATCAAGATGACACAGCCGATCCAAGAAAATGGCTCTCGAGCCATTTGGGTCGCCGTGGAGGCGACCTTGCTATTTCTCTCCGCCTAGTATAAGCTTTCTTGAGGAGATTTCAGAATCTCGAGCCCACAGATAGATCTGGGAATTCCAAAACCTGCACAAACTCTAATCTACGTCAAGCTAAAAAAATGCTTCCAAACAACGATAGGAAAAAGGGGGTCTATAGATTAGAAGCAAAAGTTTGCATTAGTCAGATAAAAGGGAAAAAACACCTGGAACTAGGATAACTAAAAGGGAGGGGAAAAACACAGATCGATTTCTCGTGGTAAGTTACGCAGATCTAAAAAGGAAACATGAGAACAATAGAAAGCAAAATATGTTCATAAAAAGGATAACATGTATAAAAAGAAAAGAATAACATGTATAAAAGGAGGTATCTTTGTTTGTCATGTGATCATACCTGTGTGATAAAAGTTAATGTCTTCTTCTACTATACTCTTCCCACATTTCTTGAGCAATTCTATTTCAAAGTTCTTTGCCACGTCGACGTTCTTCGGTAGATGATGACTCAATATTACTCTCAACCCTTTCTTGTCTCCTTTCAATAATCTCATTTTCTATCACTCTTGCAATTTGTTTATCATATTGACGAAATAGTTCATCCATATCTCCTTTTACACTCCGAATATAATTATGCAGAAAACAACCAATCAAGATAATCTTTGTTTGAGTTTGTATTGGGTACTCAATAGATGATTGAAAAATATGAAATCGTTCCTTTAAAACACTAAACATCCGTTCTATGATATTTCTAAGAGACACATGTCGGAGATTAAATAATTCTTTATAATTTTGAGGTCTCAAGTGACTTTGAGCAAATTCTTTCAAATGATATCTCACATTCCGATATGGTGCAAGGAAACTTCCAGTATTTGGATAACCAGCATCAACAAGATAATACTTACCTAGAAGTAAAATATAAATGTTAAATGCAAATAAAGTTGTTAAGAAAAAGTATTTAACAAAAAATAACTCAAAAAAATCACCTTTAGGAACATAAAATCCACCGTTTATTGCAGCACGTAATACTAGAGAATCTGGAGTAGAACCTTCCCATCCAGCAAGTACATATAAAAACTTCATATCAAAGCTGCATGCTGCCATCACATTTTGAGAAACTTGATTTTTTCGGTCACGATATTGAGCAACTTCTGTACTTGGAACTTCTACGAGAAAATGAGTACCATCTATTGCACCAATACAATCCTAGATGCAAAATGTAACAGGTAGTTTTTAGATGAAATAATTGTAAAATCAAAAATAAACAAGCTTTATTACCTTGAAAAAATGATATTTTCTCCTTTCAAGAATGTATCTTGGAGTGTCTGTTAGAGGCAATGTTATATACTCATGTATTAAACATGACAAAGCATTGATCACCTCGTTAACTTTTCTGCTGATTGTCTCTCCTGAGTGTTGAAATCTTTCTTGTGCTCTTCTATTTGACTCTTTTCCGACCATGATAAAAAGAAAAATCATAATCATCTCCTCCACATTCATTCTTCTACTGTCATTTAAAAGTCCTCTATCTTTAAGTAGATTAGATAATGAAAGAAAAACTTCTTTATCCAAACCACACACTTCACGAAAATGAGATTCAGCACCATTTAACAGTTCTTGGGTATATGCTTTGCCAGAAAATATTGAGCTTCTTACACGAACCCCAGTATTGTGAACTCTACTTTCTGAAGATTGAATACTTGCCTTACTAGCAACCATAGATGCAATATAAGCAACTATGTTACGTCTTCTTTGATAATATTCATTGGTTGCTTTGGTTGCTTCATCATCCCAATCCATATTTGATTACAAACTAAAAATATAAATAACAAAGTACCAAATATTACAATGAGAAGTCAATTGCATAAACACAAAGATCACATAAAAACAAGATTACAAACAAAAGTCTTCTAAACGATACATAATTAAAGAAGACACACCGTATATCAATAAAGTTCACTACAAACAAACAAGTGTCTTCTGAGAAATACAAACATTAAGTCCTACTTTTCTTACTTCTTCCCTAAAATTGATCGTATCCAAGCAAGACGACACTCATGGTCAAATTTTAAAAAAATAGTTGGGGTGCTTGGGTTGTTCTCAAGTCGAAATGCGGCCACCTTCTCTTCAGCTGACAACTCATCCATTGCCATGATAATGTCCATGCATTGAGCAATGAGTGAATGACTTGATGGTGGTGGACCGGTGACCCTTAGAGCTTCAGCAACCTCCTTAAGTGCAGAAGACATGGATATATCTTCTTCACTTACTCTAGTTTGTTTGCGTTTACCTTTATAAGAACTAGATTTTCCAGAAAAACATCTTTTTGAACCACTTCTAGTTTCAACATCTGGACTTGAGGCATATCCTTCATCTTGTGGTGATGAAATAGGAGTGGTATGCGATGTTGAATGTAAAGAAACAGATGATGGACATAAAGTTCTTTGTTGACCTTTTCCTTCTGCCCTAGTACCTAAGCACAAATATCATTTACGTTAAAATCAAAATAAAACAAAAAAATTTACCGTACATATGCATGTAATGTAAAATACCATCAAATATCTCAAACCAATCTCCATACAGATCAATTGATTTTCCTCTCCACTTCTTGAATTTCTTATCCTTCTATAAAAATAAGAACAAAAAATGTCAAAAATCAGAAATTTAAAACTAAACATCAAAAACAATAATATCTCAAACCTTAAGGAGATTATCCCATTCATTATCTTCAGCCGTGATCATTCTTCTATTATGATCCCATCCAAATCCACTAACTTCATTAATTAGACGTTTGAGATCATAAAAATAACATTTTAACACAAACATTCTAGACTTGAGTTGGGGAACTATGACTTGTGTACCAAAAGTTGAAGTACACTTTTCAGCCATAGCACTCCATGCCTAAGGTTTCCATCCATTTGATGCTCTTTTACCAGCACGATGTTGTAATACGAGTTGTTTCGTAAGAAAACTATCACGGGTATCATCCCACTTTAGAGCTCCAGTTTTTGCTTTGTTGTCCATTTAGTAGGAAACTACATATACATAGATAACATGAATAGAAGAAGAAGAAAAAGATCATTATAAAATTAATGCAAAAAACCAAACATGTAAAGAATATTGTACAAGAATCCTGCTCAGCACCTAAATAGGATCCAGAATCTACTAGCATGTAAAGAATATTGTACAAGAATAATAGAACCAGGCTATATATGAGTTTTTGCATACTGTTTATTTATTATATAAGCCAATAAAACACACCTAGGGCTCCTAATTCTGTGTATAAAACCCATTTCTTGAACTACATCACCCACTTGAAGGTCTGATCAATAAATCTTAATATTAAATATGTACAAGACAGACCCTTAAGGGACTGGCAGTGTGTGCCCGTCCTTGTCTGTACAAGACAGACCCTTAAAGCATAACTATCCACAACTGAGAGCGCAATTTGATAACATGGAAGACAATTTTTTCACTATCCATGAATATGGAAACAACACAGAGCAGTTTGGCGCTGCAGGTCCCTCTTGGAAAAGATCTCCAGGGGTCATGAGTGAGTTGAGGACTACTAAGAGTTATCCTGAAAAGGTGAGAACACTGAATGGTAATCAAGACTTTGTATGTACTGAAACTGAGCTAGAAAGTAGTTGCGTCAGCGGGGGAAAATATGAAACTGATATGGGTAATATAGTGGATGAACTTAAACTTCAGCATTTGCCCCTTCCCAGACACCATTTATCTAGGAGACAAGGCAAAAGCAAAATAAAAAGCCACGTTGGAAATGTCCAACACAATGTACTTGACATGGATTCAGGAGGGGCACAGCAAAACCGGAGTACACATAACATGGATATAGGTGCCAGAAAACGAAGTGGGCATTCACTGAAATCCAGTGCATTCTGCAACTCAAGAGAACTAACTAAGGAATACAGAAAAGAAAATGCTTTTATCTCTCAGCAAAATATTCTTGTAACTGACAAAGTAGGCTGCAGGATTTCCAGAACTGATAAAACACAAAGCAGTGGGGATGAGCAATATGACAGAGATGGAAGACATGTAGGTCATTCTCACCTTGATGATAGGGCTGCATTCAAGACCTTTGAGGTCTTCACTGATGTCAACAATAGGCCAAGAGTTCTGCGGATGGAATTGGAAGAAAGGATTCAACATCTAGCAAAATGGTAGATGCTTTTCTCTGTACCTTTGTGCCAAACCTTCTTTCCTGTGCCAACCATCAACCATCTCAACCCATTGTGCGTGGTCATCCTACTCCATAAACCCATCTAATCTAAGCACTCTTTTGTTTCTCTTTATGTGAGGTGAACCCACCCACCAACCCCCCCATGGTCTTAGATCCCCTCACACGTAGACATATATAGAAAGCTCTCTCGACTTTGTCCCATTTTGAAAGTGCCACGACTTTTAATAAAACCCAAACATGCTTGTGCCGCTAATCCTAGTCCTAGTAGGACTAGGACTAATTAATAAAAATTGAATTTGAACTAAGTAATGGGCAGTGCAGAAAATAGACAATTAAATGGTCAACCATTGAGGCATGAGATGATGATAATTTCTTGAACTACATCACCCACCTAGGGCTTCCCTCTAAACTGGCACACCACCGATGCAATTGCATCCCCTAGGGGTTCAGCTTTGAAGGAAGGGCCATAGGTTTGGCCTCTGTCATTATCACATTATCAATTGGCATTCTGAAATGGGGTCCCATCTAGTATAATAGAACCAGGCTATATTTTGGGTAGGAAGACACCAAAATCATGGGCTGCACCCCTTGTTTTCACCTGATACGGCAGTCAAATGACAGGGCTGTTGCGGTCCTTCAAACCAAACTAATCGGATAAACCAAATAACCCAAATTACAAACCAAAGAAGATAAGATTGAGATAATCACTTACTTGAGATTAATCGCAGAATGAGGATCAGCAGTAAGAAGAAAAATTTTCTATCAAACCAAGGCTGTTCTTCCCTTTTTAGTGCCTCAGAGGAAAAAAACAATAATAATGAAATCAGCTACGGGCGGACACAGAGAGCAAAAACAACATTCTTCGACACTCACGAGCTTGAGGGCTTTGACGGGAACCAGCTATGGGCGGAGAGGCACCGGATCGAGGGCTTTGACGGCAGCTGCGGGCGAAGAGGCGCGGGATCGAGGGCTTCGACCGAAGCTTCATCGCGGTAGCCGCAACTCGTGACCTCGAGGGCTTCGACGGGATCCAGCCGCGGGCGAAGAGGCGCAGGATCGAGGGCTTCAACCGAAGCCTCATTGCGGCAACCGCAACTCACGAGCTCGAGGGAGGGCTTCGACGGGAGCCAGCCGCGGGCGAAGAGGCGCAGGATCGAGGGCTTCGACCGAAACTTCAATGCGGCAGCCGCAACTCGCGAGCTCAAGGGAGAGCTTCGATGGGAACCACTCGCGGGCGAAGAGATGCAGGATCGAGGGTCGGCGGCCGCGACTTGCAAAGGCTTCGACGGAAGCTTCGACGGCGCCCAATCGACCGGAGGAATGAGTCGATAATATCAATTTTAATACAGGGGGAGGGGTGTATTAAAAATGATACACTTTGTTACTGTTAATTTCAAAATTGATATTGTTACCCAAACAGCTCTTAAAGTTGAGTGTTGATAACAGTTTTAAAATTAATACTAATACAGTTAGATAATACTGTTACCAAACAGGCTGTAAAAAAACTATCATAAGTAATACAGATGGAGACCTGTATTGAAAGCATGTGTGGCGTTCTCCCGGCAGACCCCCCCCTCCAGCGCGTCCCCCCCACCCCGCCGGAGCCCCCCTCTGCCGGAGCCCTCCTCCCCGGCAGACCCCCCCTCCAGCGCGTCCCCTCCCCTCCGCGCGTCCCCCCTTCCGCCGGAGACCCCCTTACCCCCCGGACCCCCCCCCCCCCGGCGCGTCCTCCCCTCTGTCGGAGCCTCCCCCCGGCGCGTCCTCCCCTCTGTCGGAGCCTCCCCTCCGCGCGTCCCCCTACCGCCGGAGACCCCCTCCCCCTCCCCCGCCGGAGCCCCCCCGCCCCCCTTTCCCGCAGACGCCTCCCGTCGTCCCCCCGTCCCCCGTCCCCCCCCCCCCCACGGCCGGAGTCCCCCCGTGCCCCCCCACCTCCCGCGAGACGCCTCCCGTCGCCCCCCTCCCGAGTCCCCCCGTCCCTCCGTCGTCCCCCCGCCCCCCAGACACGTCCCGTCGTCCCCCCGGGCTGCGGAGACAAATTTTACCAAACACTTCACAAATTTGATACGGTCAATATTGATATTGATATTTCAATTTCAAAGAATATCAATATCAATATTAATACAATATCATTTGCAATACTCTAACCAAACAGGGCCTAAGGCCCTTGTTTGGTAACGCTATTTGACACCTCTGTCACTGTCAATTTTTAAATTGATATTCTGATTAATCACTAAGAAGTGTTTGGTTAATAGTATCAATTTTGAAATTAGTAGTGAAAACAAAGCACAATATATAATACAAGTGTCAATTTATATCAATTTTGATATTGATACTCTAACTTCTAAAATTATCAATATCAATATTGATATAGTATCAAATTTGAAATTCTAACCAAACAAGTCATAAATAATAGTCAGTATTCCTTGGATTTTCCTTTACCCGGCCCAGCATTGCTTTTAAACCTCTCGCGAAATATCAGGCCCAACATAAATCCGGCCCACCTACTAGTCTGCTACCGATTTCCCGGCGCGGGTAGATCGGCCACAGACGTCGGCTTCCCGTCGTATTCCTTGCAAGGAACCCTAGCTCTCCACTGCGTCATTTGGTCGGAAGCATCTTCTTCCAGGTTCTCGTTTCTGGTATGCTGTTCCAACCTGGTTCCGGACCACTGATTTTTTCTTCCACGTTATCGCCATCGCGTGCGTGCGCGTATCTGCGCCGAGCGGAGCCGTTTCCTGGCGACGCTTCCGGTCTAAGTTAGCTGCTTTTGTCCGGCGTAGGCCGTCTCCTCGTGTTCGTTCCGTTTAGACACAAGTGTGCGCACAACGCCATTCAGGGAATAAGAGTAGGATTATCGAAGTAACCAGCGTTGGAGGAATAGAAAATGAGCTGTTCAGTGGTGCCAATAACGAAACAGGGAATAAGGTGCGAGTGCATTCAAGTCAAATTAGCGTGGAGTTCATGTTTTAATTGGGATGGGTTTTGTACGCAACAATTTCAATTCGGGGTCTTTTATTATTTTTATATGCTTACTTTTATTGGTTTTCTTCTTACTTAACTATCCGCATCTAACCCAAGAACAAGTGGGTGCATAAATTTCAGAATCTTACTTGTATTTCGAATAAAATTTATTTTAGGTGAAGTGTTCATACTACTTTATATTTATCTTTCGATACTCAAACAACTCGAAGGATAAACACAAAGGTTCCTCGGACTCAGTGTTATTTTTGAATATTTTTCATATTGTACGCTTGTCGGGTAATTTTAATTTGGTGCTATTTGAAGAAACCTTTTATGAGGTAAACAGGTACTACTTTTTGCGAGCCTTGTTGCATAGCATAACATCCATGCTTTCTTTGTGATAGATGAAAGACGCTGGGAGTAATAGGAGCTTTGCAGCCACTTGTGTGGTTGCCGGGAGTGTGTGGGAGGTGTCAGAGTGGAATTATTTGTATTTTGAGGATGTTTTGTGCTCACAGGAGATTAACTCCCCTGCAAAAAAATCAGAAAAAGCATGAGTTCATCATAGTTCCCACCAAGTTCTAAATATATAAATGGAGCAACTTGGAGGGCACGGGCAATGGAGCTTGTGGATCACCAGTCACTGCAAGGATTGCTCTCTTGGTTTGCTTCATTGTTTTACTTTTTATATAATTTCTTCATGTGAACAAATCTGTTTGTAGACAACAATAAAGAAAATGCACTATTTAGCTTTGCAATGGGAAGGAATCTATTGATTGATTTTCGTAGAGTTTGTTTTTAAGTGCAGATAACTTTATTCACCGAGTCATCGGCTTCATCAGTTATGAGTGGTCGTTTTTCACGTACTATATATGTCGGCAACCTTCCATTAGATGTACGAGAAAGCGAGATAGATGATCTGTTTTACAAGGTTTGTGGTTGTTTTTCTTTTTCAACTAGGTACTGACAATGATCTCTCATAGCTGCAACTGTCTTATCAACAATCATGATGAGTAAACAGATAGTTTATATCTTGATATTTGTTTGTCTGTTATATCATTTTTGGTTTTTATTTTTAAATGTAATGATGCTGTTGCATTCATTTCTTTATTTTTTGTTTCATCTGTATTTTCATTTGCTAATGATTATTCAAGATCACAGGATACTGTAGGACTTGAAATACCCCACTTGTTTGTCAAGAAGAGAAAGGGGGGAATGTGCTCAATATCTTTTTTTAACTCATACTGTATTAATGGCACGATGGCTTTCAGTTACTATATTTCTTCAAAATCCTTTGGAAAAGTTTATCAATGTAGAAGCAGAAGTTCAACAATTTGGTAGTTGACCCCTTTCTATTTTTACTTTGCTTTAAATTTTTTTTTCATTATTAATAGAAATTTTGGCCTATTGGCCTTACTAAAAAAATGTAGAAGCAGAAGATGTCATTAGATCATTGTTGTTGAATTGTCATCCATGATCAAGTTATATATCTATGGAAAGCATGGAGGGACTAGTTTATTTGGACTGTTAGGAAAATTGGGGACCCGATGATGATTCTCCAGTGCATGAGTTTCTTCGTCAAGGATTGAAGCTTTCAACATTCTGGATCTCATTCGGCTTGGGCTTCCTTGGGGGGAAACCTTTCCCAATGGAAGAAATTTTTGTTATAGCTTTCGTGTCTGCTACCATTTCGGTAGCAGTCTCTTTATAGTTGTTTTTAACTTTTGTTTTATGGAATTTAATGAATTGAGGTTTTGCCACCTTAAAAAAACCACTAAGGAAGAAGATGTTGCTGCCATGGAAGGTCGGGTTGGCGACCCGGTCGGCCGACCCGGTCGGCCGACCCGGCCGGTTTCCAGGTTGACCGGCCCAGAAACGACCCGACCGGGCCAACTCCAAGCCGGCCCGGCTTGGGGTCATGCGCCCCGGCTGGGGGTTGGGCAACCCGGTCGGCCGGGTCGCCCGACCCGGTCTAAGTCAAAATTTTCTTCTTTATACTATTATTACATACTTTAATATTTTTTCTTTCGGGGGACTTTGCCCCCCTGATCTGCGACTATTTTGCATCACATTTAATAATAGTATAATAATACTTCACTATTACTTATACTATCACATATATATAAGATTTATGATCATAAATATGTGTTATATACTTAAATTTTATAAAGATATATTTTAACGCTCTTTTCTTTCACACACACATCAAGTTTGTCAAGAATAATTAAATTTTGAGTGTTCCATTTATTGATAGTACAATAATATTTTGTTATCATTTATATTATTACGTACGGTTAAAATTTATGATTATAAATATATGATACATCTTAAAATTTATAAAATTGTTTCTTAACTATCTTTATCTTCTCACTTGAGATTAACTCTTTTCCAACATATACTAATACAACATAATCACAAAAAAATCATATTTACTTGTATACATAGATAAACACTCATATTCAATTATAATATAAAAATATAATTATATTTTTGTATAGATTTTATGTATACATAAATATATAATATAAAAATATTGTTTCTATTTTAAATTTTATATAATTTTTATATTTAAATTTTTTTATTATAAAATAAATAAATTTGACTTCATCCGACCCCGTCTGACTAGGTCGGTTTTGGGGCTGACCGACCCCGGGCTGATCCCCGACCTGGCCTTTCTTGGTTGCTGCAGGCTTTGTGCAATTCCCGTCTGTTGGCACTCAAAAAATTTCTATATGAAATACAAGCATATGTAAATAGGGGATGAAAATATCTAATTCCCTATGGCCTACCATCGGTACATGAATTAAGAGGGGCCCAAAGACATATATCCAAGACCGGCCTAATATAGCATATGAAGAAATTGAGCCCCCTACATAGGATAACCTCCTGTTTGAAGGCCATAGGGGAAGGCCTTTGGAAGGAAGGAAGGGCCGGAGATAATCTGAAAAAGAGGCCATATTGGCTCCTATTGGAAGGCCTCGGACATGCTCACCTCAACATAGAAAGATGACATGTTAAGGGATCCCACTCAAGAAGACCCAATCCAGCGCATTGAAGGGCCGGGTCTTCAAAGACTATGCAACATACCCGCCCCCAACAAAAATTTGAAAAAGAAAAGGGCCGGAATGTGATAAACAGAAGCCACATCCGGGTTCTGTTTAAAATCCAGCTATGCTCATTTGAACAACATGCTAAAGGGCATCCATTTGGCCCGGGAATTGGAAGATGGCCCAATTCAACACCTTGAAGAGCCGGGTCTTCACTTGCATATGTGAATTAACTTAAAAACAGATGGGGGACCAAGGATCGAGCACTCCTATACAAGCCGGCCATGCATAATTGGGGCAATCAGCATGCTGAAGAAGGGACATAGATAATGATATACCCATGGCATGAAATTATGCAAACACATGCAGTTGATGATAAGTTGAGATGGAGAAGGCCGAGAGCCAGCTACAAAGGCCAAATTGGCCTTGGAGATGCTCAGAAAAACACAAACAGATAGGGAGGGGGGATTGATGACAACCCCAATCAAGAATGGCATGTGAGAATGCCAAGCCTCCGCACACTATAAATATGCCCTTTGAAATCAGGACATTCCAATACACCCGGCCACACTCATCTATATGAAAAATGCAGTCATAATATGGGGCAATTGAGATGTTGCCGACAGATGATTGAAGAAGAGAAGCTGGAATTTCATACATATCCATCACATATGCTCACCCGGGGATAGCTTGAGTGATGTTCACCTCCTCGGCCTGACCCCAAGTAGGAGAAGCAAGCGCCCAAGAGCTTCAAACAGGAGGGTCTCCGGCAGCTTCTCTTGGCAGGACAGACTATTATCGAACCTGTCGAATGAGGAGAGTACGACTGGAGGAAGGAGATAGCCGGCTAGAAGAAGGCCTGCGGTAGGAGAAATCTGTCTCCCATGGGAGACTTAACAGAAATAGCAAAGAAAAAGGAAGAGGAGATGATCCGCGGGAGGACAGTTGGGAGAATTCAAATGGGATTGATCCAATGGCCAGGATTGGCTGATTTTTAAGTCAATTGGATCCTAATATCCATGGATCCTCATCGGAGCAGTGAGATGGGTCTCCCGGATCCTTAATAGGATAATATCCAATGGATCCTTCATAGTGGGATATCCGGTAGATGCCCATGAGCAGAATTGTTTACCGGATGACAAATCCTCCCGGATCCTTAATAGGATTAATATCCATTAAGAGATCAAGGGCCTTGATTCATTGGAGAGACACAAATTCAAGGGCCGGGATGGACCAATTGACAAGTTTATTGGAGTATAAAGCCCCCCGGTCCACTGAGATGGTTTTATTGGATCCCTGGTGGGATAATATCCACCGGATCCAGCCTTATTGGATATTTGATTGGAGGGGTTAACGCCCTTCACATGGGCTGCAAAACTTAGCCCCAATTAATCAAAGGATGATACATAATCTGCCATCGACAGGATCAATGGAAGAGAAGCTCAGATGAAGCTATCAAATGGGATCCGAGGGCATCCAATCAAGGGTCCAGATCCTCCATCAACAGCCAAGACTTGGTCAAGCCCCCACTCTCCCCACGTTGGGAGAACATGGCCCCACTTCCCCCATGCGCACACTACCTTGCAGCCCACTCTTCCTTGGGTGAATAGCACCCATCGGTGGCCTATAAATAGGGCCAGCCCCGCACATGGAAAGAGGTCGGAGAAAAGAGAGGAGAAAGAGAAAGGAGGCTCTGCAGAAATACTACCAAAGGGATAGCCGCGCAGCTCAAAGAAGAGGCATTGGGTGAAGGGGTTCTGCAGGAGAATCAAGGGCAGGTTCCGAGGGGTATAAGGTAAGATATCATGGCCATTGCCTAAGCCGTCCCCTCCTCTAGATGCTATACCCATCTTGAGCCTAATCCCCTCAATTCCTCTCCTAGATTAGCATGATATCTTCTTGCTTAAACCTGAAATTCCTAGACATATACTAGGATTCCGCAGACCCCTCTGATCACCTTGAACCTGAAATTGAGCATCCTATGGGTATGAGCCACATCAGGAGCTTATGCCTATAATAAACCCTCATTAGTCCCATATTTGAGCCTATATTGCTCCCCGGGTATCCTTCCATATATCTTTATAGACCTGCTGGATAGACCTACCATCTCCCCCTCATTTCCCTCATACCAGTCCCCCCTCCGGCCTGGAAATTATGGAGAAGGTCTCCCAAAGTTCAACTACAGCAGCAGTATAGCAAGGCAAGTGAAGATAAGGTTATACCCGGCCTATTTGGAACCCACATGATGGACCAAATATTCCCCGGGTAGCCTTGGACATGAGGAGAAGATGGCCAACCGGGCCTTGATGAAGACATGATATCCGACCATGAAGGTGAACATGTTACAATGAATTGCCCTCTGATTATAGAATCAGAGGGCCGAGGGTATAATTAGAGCCCAATATTGGGCCTAACCCCTTGAGCATATCCAGGACAGGACTGAAGGCACACACATAAAGTCCTTGTGGTCCATCCCCATATGTACTCCCTATAAGGGAAGGATAGTCTCAACATGATGAGGCTATGGTTATATGTGTATCCCACCAAATGAGGATATGAAAAATGCCATATGGCATGATCAACATCTATGTAATGATACTCATAAAAAAAATGAATGAAAAATAAAACAGTGCGTATGTCTATATCCCGGTTGTAAAAAAAAAAACCATATGTGATAAGGAGTTTATGCCCATATCAGGTCATGACCGAGGCCCAATAGCAGGTCTAATCCAGTGCACTTGTCTTAAGCAAGGTTGTAAGCAAAACAACCCTTTGGCTTATCTCATAATAAGAAAAGGCCGGTCATAAAGTAGACCCATATAGAAGAGGGAGAGATGACTTCAAAGTGATAAAATTGAAGTTTGTTTCCACTATCATATCCTATGATAGTGAGTAGGGGATCCTCTTATACATATGGATGATCCATAGGAACCTGAACCAAGTCGGAATATAAGAGGACAAGGTAAACAGGTAGGTCCATTAAATTTGATTCCCGGACCTAGATAGAATGCAAGCCCGGACATAAATGGGCAGAATCCTCATAGATATTCTAATGGGACTTTGAAGTATGGTGACCTCCAATACATGTATATCATAATTCAACACATGGTGAGGTGAAGCATAACTTAGTCCACCTGTCTCGGACAGAAAATGGGGGCAATATGCCCATTCTTCTCAATTAACTCCATAATGAAGAGAGCATATGAGCTTGGCTCATTGTGGAGAGGGGGTCAATTGTGGACCGAACCTCTGTACTAGTAGGGGTAGGGTGATCCCGATATGATAAATGTGAACTTCACCGCATAGGGGTACGTTCTGCATGTCTATAATTGGTGGTCAAGTACCATCATATGCATATATGCATACAATGGGTGATAATCATAAAGATGATTGGAGGGACAGAACTGAGTTTCAAACTCCGGGATCCCAAGAATACATTGGCTTGATTCTGAATCCTCAGATTTTGAATAAAAAAAAATATGGATCGACCTCATATTAAAGTCTATGATATGAAATGATATGAAATGATATGGAGGGAGAGCTTGCAGTATATACACATATGTATATGTAGATCCCATATGACAAACTTATAATCAAACTTATGTTGTCTTAATATCACACACCTCAGGTTTATATAAGCCCGGGTCTGGATATGAGATTTCAGACCTCATATAGGGGGAATGTGACAACCATCATGAAGAAGCCCCAATGCATAACTTGGTGCTTCGGAGACCTACATAGATATATGATTTAGTCCCCTGGAGTTTGATCCTAAGTCTGGCCTCAGATCTGAGCATAGTATATTTCAGGCTCTGTAGAAGATAGATATAACCTCCATTAGTGGGCAGAGCCTAAGACAAGGTTCGGTGCAGAATTCTGAACTTTGAGACCCCCATCCTGGAGGTTTATGTTCTAGGAAATCTCAATGAGGCTTCCAACCATAAATAACATGACTTAGCCTCCGGGATTTTAATTCTAAGTATGGCCAGCCCAAGGGGTACATATGGATGGGATTTCGATTGGTCTTGGATCTGAATATAATTAGGCCGTGGACAGCTTGGGCAAGAGGCCATATAAGTGCCTTTATGGATATGCATTCCAGGCTCATACAAGCCTGGGCCCTTGCATGATTTACCACTCATCATATGACAGGTCTTGGTTGAGGTTATATAGCCACATATCAGCCCATATAGGACCATATTGCAGTCCCCGATATGATACATATTGGCCTCATAATGGCTATGTTTAATTCCCCATCTGGCCCCATACAATGCGCATATATATATCAAGCCCTGGGTCCGGCCCAATCTGGATCATAAACCAGATTTAAATCCGGGATGACTTAGGAAGATGACAGAACCCTATATATGATCTGGACCAAAGAGAGGGAGAAGAGACTGTTGTTCCCTCCATACCGCCCCATACTTAAATCACAACCCATATACATGTCACCCCTTAACCCCTCTATCCGACCTATGTACAGATCACCTCTTCAACCCATACAGATCCCACAATAGGTCACCTGTCGGCCCCATGTTTGATCTTCATATAGGTCATCCACCAATCTCCCTACCAATGCCATATCATGTTATATATTGCCCCCTCAACCTGACCCTATTCAGCTATATATACATGACCCTATACCAGCCCATGTGCAGGGTACACCCCTTTGCATATCTACATCCGATGACCATATGCCCATATAAACAGTCCCCCTTATCGATCATATGTCAGGCCACATATAGCCCTTCCACCCACCCATAAACAGGTCATATATCCAACTCATATTGACCCATATACAGGTCACATATTACCCCCCATTGACCCAGATACAGGTCATATGTTAACCCACATATCAGTTCATGTACAGGTCATCCCGTCATGTGAAATCTGAATTTTAGGCCAGGAGATATGTTAAAATCCTGAGCCTAACCAGATGGGGCTGAAGAGGCTAAGGGCTTCTAAGTATTGGATTTCGGACATGGTTTGGTGCAATATGCCATCTCACCGAGTCTAGGGTATCAAGAACTTAGAAAAGGGACTTGAATCATAAAATTGGTACATATGACTAAGATTTCACTTTGTTCGAAATAAAAGAACTTATATGAAATCAATATAGATTTTGATCTAAATATGCTCGGATCTTGATTAGCCTCAATAGTTCAACCAATGTCTTAATATAAGACATTAGGTTGAGAGACTAATCGTCAACATCCTTGCCCTTACTCTTAAAAGTTTTCGCATTTGACCTTATATGGTCGTTATATTATCAGCTTGCATTCCATTGCTTTTATGGGTCATAATCCCCAGATGTTAACATTTTGTGGATGAATGTTTTCTTTTATATACGAGTTGCTACGACAGTTAATCAAGGGTGTCCGAGAGTCTCGGTGTAATTAACATCGGAAATTCGCAACTTCCGACGGAGAGAGGTCCAAAGACAAATTTTATGAACCCTAACCTCGACATATATTTTATATATGCATATCACATATTTTGGCTAATATTTTCTATGAAATATCATATGTTTCCATAGTAGCCAAAGATAGGATATCGAAAGTTCATTTCCCCAATAAACGGAAATCAAATGAATTTTCAAACCATGTCATAGCCCCATACATTTTTATATTTTTATATATCTTTATAAATCTCGAGGTTTCACACCGTCTCACCTATTTGAAGAAGACTGTTCTGGTAGACATTCCATCAATAATCTGTCAAACCAAAAATTGTCTGAGGAAGACACACCTTCCTAACTATGGTAATGTCCACGGAAGAGATTACTGATACTGTTTTGCAATTGAGGAATGACAAATCTCCTGATCCTCATGGTTTCTCAGTTGAATTATTTCAGCACTTCTAGTACCCTTTGGTATGGACATGATTCAGACTATCTAGGATATCCAAATTAATCCTGCGAGGAATAAGGCCTTCAATGCAACTCTTCTGGTCTTGATTGCTAAAAACGAAAACAATATTTGCCCTGACTTTAGGCCTATCAGTTTGCTAAACTCTATCATCAAAATGTTCACTAAAACCCTGACTTACATATTACAGAAAGTTATACACAAATTAGTGTACAAGTTCCAATCTACTTTTCTTAAAAGAAGAATGAAAACTGACTCCAAAATGACAGTGTAAGGATTAGTTCATAAAAAGGAAAAGGAAAAAAAGGTCTAGTGGTGAAGCTGGACTTTGAGAAGGCCTATGATTGGGTAAATTGGGATGTTTTATGCTCTACCTTAAGACTTGTGAACTTTTGTGAACAATGGATCCATTAGTTTAAATGTTACTTGGAATCGGCTTCCCACTCTATCTTGTTAAATGGGGAAGTCAAAGTTTTCTTCCTGCGTCAAGGGAATCATATCTATTTATTTTTCTTTCTCCTAATCTCTCGAGTCCTGCACTCTACTTGGATGAGAGGAGAAGCCAGATGCTTAATTGAGGGCATCAACACTGGCTCGATAAGTTGGATTGCATCAGTGGAATGCAATAAGTAGCTCCGTCTATTCCGGAAGCATCGGAGAGTGGAGATGCATGAGTCCCTTGCCATCATAGTGCTGATCTTTTGTCGGTTGTGGCTGCCAATCGAGGGGAGCATGGAGGGTGGATGGTCTGGGTGTCTGCTTCAGGGTGGATGCTGTTTTCAGCTCTCATGGTCTAGGGAGGATCATCTTCAATGGGTTTGAGGACCGAGCCTTCCTAGAGTCCCTTTACCGGTGGTGGGGACCGAGTCCCGGAATCAATCTGCAGTTCAGGTCACTCCCACCGGTGTAGGTGCTAATGGCTGGAGGAAATCTTATCGTGATGCCCTACTGAAGAAGGCTCCTGGAGGTCGTTGGCAATGGACTTGCGGTGGGTGCTATGGGTTGGATCATCTGGTGTATGAATGCAGGAATGGATTGAGATGTTTACGGTGCCAGGGAGTGGGTCACTGGGAATGTGGTTGCCAAGTTTGGTCGGTGGGCTATGGTGTGGAGGATCGGACCTCCTCTGTAAAACATGTCACTCCATTCTCTGTTGCAAGAGGTGGTCTTTCTCTCTTCCTTTGACGGCGTTGATGCATATGAAGAGGGAATGGTTAAGACGGTGTAGGCAGGTATCTGTTGAAGGTGATGGATGTCTTGATGAGAAGAATCCCTTCTCTATTCTTTTCTGTGATTGAACTGGCCTGAAACCAGATCCTGGTCCTTTGGAGTCTTTCCATGCCGTGACTTCATAGTCAACAATTGTTCTTTTAAAAATTGGTTGCAATTGGATGAGGGTTGGAGGTTTGTGGTGCAGGGCAAGGATGATGAATCCCATATGATTTTGAACATATGATGGCAAACCAAATGTAAAGAATGATGGCAAACCAAATGTATTAAAGGGCCATAACCCAATATGAACAAGCAAAAAACCAATATATAAAACACACTGTCAATTAAGTCATTTTGCACTTTCTATGTGGATGAATGATTTCAAGTGGTTGAATTATGGTGGTTAATTAAGGGTATTTGAGTAGGTGGTCACTGTAATTAACACTTAATCAATGATATTTGAGTGGTAGGTCAGTGTAATTAACACCGAACTATCACGAGTTCAGTTGGGAAGAGCTAAAAAAAAATCCTATACCCACATGATAATCTCAAGATATTTAAATGTGGTCTGGATCTTCTATTTGAGATTTCTTATCTTAACACCTAAAAGATGTTTGAAACTCTAATTGTATGTTTCTACGTAGACACACCACACTATTCTACATATATACTTCCATATTATATCATGCATTATTTATTTTTAAATGATTTGATTTTTTATTCGGAAATGTTGGAAACAAGGTTTCCACACACATCCTCTTTGAACACTTCTAGAACGCCACAATTGCTATCCCAATCTGGGCTAGTCTTCCATTGCTCCACAAGAACCACCAAAAACGTAGGGAAAATTGGTATGAAAAAATATTGTATGAAAAAATATTGTATTTTTGTATGAAAAAATATTGGCCGATCCTATCCGGATCGGATCAGAATTGGTACTAGCCGCTCTGAACCCTGATTCCGATCCTGCCATCCTTGTTCCCTGCCCAAACCTTCAGCTTTTTTCTAAGGATTTTTAGCTTCTTTACCCAAGTCGTTGTAGGCAAATTTTCATTAGCACTATCATTTCACCATTCTCAAACCAAATATCTGAAACTTGGTTCTCTGAGCAAAGGCAGTTCAAATCTGAACCTTCTATTGCATGGCTGTTGTGTTATCTTGATAATTTGATTACTAAAGAATGGTGCAATTTATACCTTTTGATTTTTTGTGCTTGACTCGTGTAAAACTTTTATGCATTTATGCTTTTGAATTTTTGGAAATTATTATTATTTTATTTTGGTAAAGTATGTACCAACATGAATGAGGTTTTGTTGCATAGGGTTGCATAAATATTACGATTGATTATTGAGTAGCCATTTGCTTGTTTACTTTTATGATTTTATTTATGTTTTAAGGATGTCTTCATCTATTATTAAGCATATTTTGACTTTTTTGTGTATTTGGTCATTTGTGCTGTCTCACTAAATCTAAATATCTGCAGTATGGCCGGATAGTGGATGTCGAGTTGAAGATTCCACCTCGCCCTCCAGCTTATTGTTTTGTAGAGGTGCAAAACGTTTTGTTGTTTAGAAGTACCATTTGTGTCTTTTTTTTTTAATATGTGTGTCAAGTTTCCCTTATTGTCTGTCACTTACTATAGTATGAACGATCTCGAGATGCTGAGGATGCAATAAGGGGAAGAGATGGCTACAACTTTGATGGTCACTACTTAAGGGTAGTTATTGGCCTCATCACTTGTTTTGGCATCATGATATGTTCGTGTTTTTTCCCTCTGAAAAAGAGAAGTGTCCAACTTTTAACTCCATTGGTTGTTGACATACCAGGTTGAGCTTGCCCATGGCGGCAGAGGCCCTCCATCAGTTGTTGATCGTCGTGCTGGCAATGAAAGTGGAGGTGGTGGAAGATATGGAGCATCACGCCATTCTCAATATCGAGGCACAGTTTGATATAATTTTAACCCTTTATATGCATTTTATGCTTTTTAATGGAATTTTTATTGGTCTTTCCTTTTTTTGTATCTTTACATCTCAAGCCTGCTAGCCCTAAAATTTCTGGTTGGGATCAGCCAGAACTGATCCTGACCTGCATAGGGATCAGATCAGCCTGCTTGGCTGATCCGCCAAAAGCAAAACTGATCTAGGACAGCTCTGATGGTCCTTTAAAAGATTGAAAATAAAAAGCATCAAAAGATTGGGTTGAATTGATCTCTGGTGGAGTGGAGAGCTGGATTTGGCGTATCTGTTCTCTCCTTGTGGCAGAGGGGTGGCGACTGCTGCCTGCACCTTTCCCGCCTGATCTGTATCGGGTCTACAAATTCAATATGGTTCCTTGGGATCAGGTCGGCACCAGCTGATCCCTTTGTAGTCAAAGGCATGTGGCTGCATTGCCTTCACTCGGAGCCTCCACTGCAACAGCCACGTGAAGCCCCACTAGGAGGCACCATCCAACCAGCTGAGGCCGGCGCCACAAAGCCACCGAAGACAGCTGCAACATATGTGGACAACGGTTCCGCAGCAGCTTTGACCCAACCCAACTCCGCCACCTCCATCCCTGCCTTGTGTCCCCCACCCATGTCATGCCTACCCAGTGCCCCCACCCCCCAAGGCATCCTCATCTCAGCCTTCACTTGCCAAGCGTCCTTGCTTCACCAGCCTGCAGTGTCCAATGTTGCTCCCGCTTGATTCCCAGTACCCGGAAGCCACTCCTCCTCCCACATCTGATCCTACCCATACCATTGAATCGTCCGTCTGTTCCTCAATCTGAAGCTGCACCTGCGGGACGCCGGGATCTGCTTCCCTTCTGGTCCTGTTGTGATCATCCGAATGGGACCCAGAACCAGTTACCCCTTGAGCCGTGTTTGCCACCCCGGTTGACAGCCTCTAGTGATCCATCTTTGGACTCCTGAGCTCCCTGTTTCCTATCATCCTCACCAACGGGGGCCTTACTATGCCATCTGTCACCCCAAGTCCGGACTGTGGAGACATTGTAGTCAGACAGCCAATACGTCGAACTGGTCCCCTAGGGGGGCAGGCCGTCGAGGATGCAGAGCCCCTCACAGCTCAGACCTCCAACCTGCCAGCTCCCAACCGGGATCCTCATCTGACTGAAGAATGACCCTCCATCAAGCTGCCACTCACCCCTTCCACTGCCAGCCCGCTACCTCCCTGAGTCACCTGCACCTCTCTTTCCTTTCTACTGGACTGGCTGGCCATGCTCTTTTTCTATCTCTGCTCCTGCTGTCATCCTCGCCTCCAATTGCAGTGACCCTGCCCCTCTGCTCTTGCTTCCTCTCCCTGCAATACATTGTCGCTTCCATGGATCGCGGGATCGGAATCGGCCACTGGATCGGTGGGTACCGATCCGATCCGGATCGGATCGATCCGATTCTGACCGATCTTCTGGAAGAAATTTTGATCCGGAATCGCTCCGGATCGGTTCTTCAAAGGTGCTAAAACATTAAAAAAAATATCAAAATAACATGCTAGATCGGATTCCGATCCGATCTAGCATGTTTTGGGGCGATTTCGGGCCCAAAAGTGGCCCGAAATCTCCGCCACGGCGGCAGCTTGCCACCGTGACATCTTCCCCGCCCTATCGGCGGGGAAGATGACCTTACCGGGTCCGATGGACCCGGTAAGGCCACGATCCGGTGACTTAAGTCACCAGATCCTCAACCCGTAGGGGTATACCCTACCGGTTTGCATATCGGGTCCATGGGACCCGATACACTAAAATGGCCGGATCCGGTGACTTAAGTCACCGGATCCTGGCGATGGACCCGGTAAGGTCATCTTCTCCGCCCGATAGGGCGGGGAAGAGGGCTGCTGCGGCGGGATGGCCGCCGCGGCAGCCTGTGGGTCGATTCCGGCGAGGGAATCACCGGAATCGATCCAGAATCGACCGAATCGGTCGATTCTGGCACCGATTCCACCTACAAACATCGATCCGGACCGATCTTCGGTCCGGATCGGTAGTTCCGCCGGGAATCGGATCGGAGGGGTCCGATCCGATCCAAGAATCGGCCGATTCCGATCTGGATCGTCCGATTCTGCAATCCATGGTCGCTTTTTCCTCCCTTCCTCTTCCTGCACCTCCTAACACGTCCATCTACCACCCTACCCTAACTCCACCAGTGCTGATCAGCCATCCTGGCACCTCTGCAGGCAGGAGAGTGTGTGCAGTCATATATTCTCTTAATGACATCCAATGTCTGTGTCATTGTACAGGATACGTCTGACTTGAAACAAGTTAGAAATGAGGTCTGAACCGATCATGGCTTATCTCAGATGTTATATGTTCTGTAAGAGTTTTTTTCAGATGATTTACCAAACATGCTCAAACATCGAGAGTCTGACTGAATCAGACAATAGACATTGGTTAAGTGTTTTCAAACAACGCCTTACTCATTTTTTTTAAATTTTAATTTTTACTTGGACGCTCTTAAGACTGGAAAATAAAATAAAAACTACGTATAAAAACTTAGAACTAATAAAATATTGTAAAATTGACGTTGATGTAGATGGAACCTACTGGGGGCATCTCATCTTCTTGAGTGTGGTCCGACCTAAAACACATCAACATGACATATTGAGATTTGTTATATTGGCTTGTAAGAGTATTCACTATGAAAGTTTTTTTTTCTTTTTATCATAAAGTTTACACTGAAAATGAATAGGGTTTACATTTAGAATTTTTTGTAGGATTTTTTTCTGAATATCATCAAACTTGTTCTGCTGTGTGATAATTTTGACATGTAATGTATAGATAGTTAATATGAAAATTTATTCTTCTTCTTCTTCTTTTTTCTAAACCATGCAGTATTTCTTATAAATATTTAATTTTGGTAGTGCTCTATACTCTTACATAAATTGCTTATTGCTGATTTTGCAGTTATTGTGCGCAACCTACCTTCATCTGCTTCTTGGCAAGACTTGAAGGTGATATGATTATCTGATATTTCTTGACTATTTTGCACTTAATAGTTTTCAGTGGTTTTATGATTATCTGAGTTATTACCTGTTTAAGGTCACTTTCAAAATAAATTGTCAGCTAAACTTTATTTATATCAGGATTACATGAGGAAGGCTGGAGATGTCTGTTTTGTTGAAGTTTTTCGTGATGGTGGTGGTAACGTATCATACCTTGTTGTAATTTTTTACATTGCTTTCTCGTTAGTTGACATAACAATGGCCTCTACTGATTTGAAATGGTTTTTTAAATTTTAGAGAAGAATAGAGAGAAATAATGTTTGTTCTCATGGCGATGCCTCAATTGTGACGAGGGATGAAAGGGGGCAAACCTACCGAACCAAAATTATTGAATTATCTGTTATTGCAACAATTAAAAACTTTGGCAATTAAGTCATTGGAGCAACTAAAATCTGTGCAGCTAGCATGGATGCACAATCATCCTCGAGTAAAACCCTCTCTCAGAACATCATTTTGCAGTCTTTGACATCTGACATAAACTATACATTGATTTCATCCTTGATACCTCTCACATAGCCTGTCAACTGCTTGGCAATTGGGTAACAACCATCAAATAACCGGACCCTTTTTTAAGGCCACCAAGGAAGGACCTGCATCTGCTGTAGGCACTGCTGCACCAGTGCTTTACTAAGCCTGCCAAGTGTCCGGAGGTGAGCAGAGAGGATGATGGTGGCAACTATGTAGTTATAGAGGGATGAGGTTGAGGTTCTTGAGGCAAGGATGGGGTCGTTTCGTCTCAGGCACCCTAGGCTATCACCTTAGGTGGTAGAGGCGATTGGAAGGGGAGAATGAATTTTTGGAGGCATACGCATCTTAGGAAGGCTAGAGGGTTGCCGGAAGCATACTGGTGATAGGAGGGTCGCTGGAGGTGGAAGTCACACTGGAGGGCCTGCTCCTGCTGCAATTCGGGGTGGACCTCTTTAGGCGGGGAAGAAGAAGATACCGGGTCCTGTGGATTCGCTAAAGGGGAGATTGAAATACATAAAACAAACCTTATGAATCGCTGAACTGCCCCATCAGACGGGTGGTTCAGTGCTTTGCGGGCGTTTTGTTTCTAGTAACTGGCTCCCGATCTATTGGGTTTGAGAGGCCATCTTCTTCACATGAAAACTGGTGGAGACAAGCTGCTGCGGACACGGCATTCCCAATGGTGATGGGCCTCATTGCCTAGGCGACCTTGGCCAGATCAAGACAGAGAGGGGCCGCATCATCTCGCTTCATTGGCTAGGCAATCGCCTCATGCACCTTTGACAACATAGGATGACACTGTTGATGGCTAGGATACCAGGCCTCACCCATGGCAGATGGTTGAAACCTGGGTTGGGACCAGATGGCACAGCTGTGATCCGCAGCTGCTGGGATGGAAACCTGATCACAGCTGAGCTTCTGATGCTGGTTTGGGAGACAGGGTCATACGGATAGCAGAGGGATGGAGCTGGGTCAGCTCTGGAAGAGGGGGAGAGGGATGTCACAAAGCAGGGTGATGGGGTGAGAGGATGCTCTGCAGGTTAGGGGGGGGACTCACCAGCCAATGCAATGGGAGAGTTGAGAGGAGGGAGAATGAAGGGGCACATGCGGGGACTTTGTGGTTAGCAAATTCATCCTTTCCTTTGGCGGGAAATGGGAGGTGCCGGTTAGCTACTAGGCATGGGTGATGGAGGTGGGGAGGAGGGCAATGAACAGCTGCACTATGGGTAAGGGGATACTTAGGGGAGTGATGGGTAGAACCTGCATGGGACTAGCGGGTGCTTGGGGGTGACACATGGTGAAGTTTGGTGATGACATCACACAGAGGTGTGGCTGGCCAGAGGTGCAGTTTTCTGGGTGGTGCGGGGTTGGAAGGCCATGTGGACGGGATGGTGGCATGAGCAGTAGGGTGGTGCAAGCAGGTGGCGGGCAGTATGGATGATCAAGGGGACAAGAGAATGCCTACGTTGTCCAAGGTGCGAGACACCCGAGGTGAGGAAGGCCTTACCTCAGCTTGGGTGCGTGAGGCAAATTATATTTTTAATATAGATTTGTTTTTTATTATTTTACATGTACATCTATGAATAACTAATAACATCATAGATTTAAAGCTGAAATGCAAAATATCAAAGATATAAAAATGCATCTAACTTTTGTACAAAAAATTGGGAAAAAGATAGGGTTGGCATGATTGATTGATTGTGTGTGTGTGTGTGAGAGAGAGAGAGAGAGAGGTGGGTGAGGTGGGCTAGGTGAAGAAGGCGATCACCTTAGGTCATTACGACCAAGGTGAGGCACTCAAACATTGCCTAGGCAATTGCCTTTGGTAACATAGGGTATTGTGAAGCATAGAAGGATGAGGTAAGCAAGCAAAGGCCTGTATGATCTGTAGGGGATGGAGGCTGATGGCTGGGGTGGGGAGGAGAAGCTCAATTTCAGGTTGCTGATGGGGATTATTACTGGCGTGCGACATGTCCTTGTGCAACTGCGGCCAAGCGGGAGGTGGGCGTTGCGTCACGAGGGGGCACACAGATGCTGGCAGAGCGGTTGGTGCCGGCTATGCAAAGCCACAGGTGTTCAATGAAGAAGGGAAGTGGAATGAAGGCATGAAGGCTGACAAAGGGAGGAGGAGACGAGCAGAAGGCCTCCTTCGCCAAGTGAGGAGAATAGGAGCAGGGTGGCACTTAATCAGGGTTTCAGACTCTTAATTTTTTATTAATTGCCTCATGAGATACATGAGGGGGGGGTTTAAAGAAGTCCCACTTCACTGTTTACACTCTCTAATGGGGTGTTTGATTGCACAATAATTTTAATATATTTTTATGATAAAATTGTATATTAAAAAAAATTAAAGAAGCCAGAGACAAAAATATCTTGTTTGGTGAGATAGGATATCAAAAAGAGTGGGGACCTTGCATAGCTGTGAAAGGTGAGGAACCACAAAAAAAGTCTCACCTCTTTTTTGTCTAAAAAGGAATTCTCTCTAAAGCACATTTTTTGTGGTGATTGCCAAAGACTTATTTAATAAGTTTTATTTATAGTTGTCAAGGTGACAAAGTGCCCAAGGAGTTCATCAGGCGACAAGGCGAGGTAGAACTATATCCAAGCATTACATACTTGCAGGGGCAGGGGCATAATCTTTCATAAGCACATCAGGGCTATAGATATGCTAGCAGTTATACATGCATATTTGAATTAGAAAAGGGAAAATTGTTTTCCTGGGTAAAAGTTGGCCTTTGGAATTGTTGTGGATTTTTCCTTTGAATTTTATATTAAATATTACAAAAATATTTTTTCATTTAAGCGTGTCTATGTTTTTATACTTTCAAACTCCATAATCCTTCTGACTCCTCAGGCTATATATGCTATTCTGGGATTTTCTTTCACCAAGATCATACATTCATGTTCATGGTAAAGCTATTTCAGTTTTTCACTTTTGCTAAGATAACTTTTTCTGTGAAATTTTAGGAACAGTTGGTTTAGTTGATTATACAAACTACGAGGACATGAAATATGCTGTAAGTGCACATTCAGTTTAGTTCTTTTCTTCTTTTTGGCTTCTTATTTTGAATATTGCTAAAATTTCTAACGAATGAGCTAATTGTAATCTTAGATTCGAAAACTTGATGACACAGAGTTCAAAAATCCTTTTTCAAAATCCCTTATCCGGGTAAGTGTTATTTCATCTGTTGGCAGTGTTTTTTTATTAACTGCCCATGTCCCGTGACATGACTCCGGAAATAGCTATTTTTGTCTTTTGGATTGAAGTTGACTTCTAGTGTGATTTCAGACCTTTATTACTTATTCCAACCACAGTTATGTTCCTCCATTTATTTATGTTAAGTACATTAGTTATTTTATAATTCCAGTTCGAGGATGAAAACAAGGTAAAGGTATAATCGGGAAATTCTGTTGAATGCACCTCAGGAAAACATGAGCAATGGGGTGGGTGGCATCTAAGCATCATCTTGAGCAAGGTTTGCCGTTTTGGATCTCGGCTTCGTCTCGGGGGGGTGGGGGGTGGAAGATAAGAGATCTAGGAGAGATCTTGGGAAAATCTCAGGAGATCAGATCTCGGATTCTCAAATTAAAATGTATATATGTAATATGTATAAAATGACAAACATAACATAATATGTTATTGATGTAACCTCAAAGATCTCTCAAAATTTAAAAGATTTTTTTTTGGTTTGGAAATTCATTTTCCTTTTGAAGTTGAATTAGACCTTAGCATTGACTTCTTAGGAAAAATAGATGGTATTCCATAAAAGTACTAACTAGGGTCAAAATTATATGTTGAGGTTGTTAGGTTTTTTGAGAATTTGTTTTGACCTCTCCCCGTCGGATGGTGCGAAGATCCGACGTTAATTACATCGAGATTACTCGAAAACCCTTGATTAAGCGTCATAGCAATCCATTGAAATAGCAGACATGCATCCACAAAAATAAACATTCACACATAGGAAAACAACCCCATGAAATTGACGGAATGCAAGCACTTAATTTGTTTGAATTTGGTTTAAATTGCATTGATTTAAGTTGAATTGATTTGATTTAATTTGAATTGGTTTGAATTTAATTGGTTGAATTTGATTTGTTAATTGCTTTTGGTTTGGATTGAAGTTGATCCGTTGAACTTAATTTGTGAATTGCTTTTGTTTGAAGTTATTTGAATTGCTTATTGATTTGAGTTTGATTCAATTTGAATTTGTTTGGAATTGATTAAAGTTGAGTTTGATTTGATTTAATTTTTAACTAGGTTGAATTTAGTTCATTTGATTTATTGGTTTAAATTGGATTTCAGTTGATTCTGCAGAGTTTGTATGAATTTGACATTCTTTGGGTTTCTTTTATGGAGTTTCAGATTTATGTGATCTGATTTTTGAATTTCAGACTCGCAGGTTTTAGGTTTTGGGTCTCTTTTTTTTAGACATTTAAGTTTGATTGGTTTGATGGGAATTTGATTCAAATTAATTTAATTTGATTTGAGTTTAAACTTGTTTGATGAATTTGCATTTTGTTTGGAAGCTGGAATACAAACTTGATTTGAGAACTAATTTGAGTTAACCTTTGATCGTCTGTTTGCAGATTTGCTTAAATTCTGTCTTGTGGTTTGATTTCATTTGAATCAAATGGAATTTGCTTAAATAGTGAGTCTGGTTTGCAAAGTTTTAGTTTATCTTGGTGTTTAACAGGTTGGGAATTAGCACTTGTCATTTTCTGATTTGTTTTAATTTAAGTTTGAGATTCTTTTACAGCTTACAAATTTGAGGTTTGTTTTAGATTGTGTGAATTTTAAGCTTGCTGGTCGTTCATCATTTTTTATTAGGATTTATTGACTCAAGTCTTTGAGTTTGTTGAATTTGTTTTATGATTTGTTTTATTTGGTTTACTTAGCTGACTTTAGCTGAAATTGTCTGACTTTTGATGTTTGCATGTTTGAACTAAAATGGTCTTGGAGTTCCCGATACCCTGTGACCCAGCTCCTGGATTCTTTTCTTTGATGAATTCAATTCAAATTTCTGTTCTGAGATTTGTAATTGGATCTTCAGATTTAAGGGTTGTCCTGAACAAATTTGAGTTTGGATCTGGCTGTGTTTTGAGGTTTAATAGGAAATTTTAAATATGTTGATTATCTGACTTCCCTTGGATTTGAGAGCTTAATTGGAATCGAATTAGAGTCTCCAGATTTATTAAACTGTGCGGATAATGGGCTCTGATTATTCATTGAATGCTTTGGATGGGGTTTGATTTGAGTGAGATTTATTTATTTGATGCACTCCACAATTGACTTTGATTTGAACGCCTTGCTTGCTGCAGACTTGTTTCAAACGCTTCCTTTGCAGATTTTTTTTTTCAGATTTCAGTCTTACCCATGGCAGGTTTTCAAGTTTCAGATTCCAGATTTACAAAATTTACAGATTTCAGACTACTGATTTTAAATTTTCAGATTTGAAATTCTGCAGATTTTACAGGCTTCGGTTCCTTGTGTAAAGTTCAGATTTTGATCTCCTTGTGATTTCAGACTTCAGATTTCTTGCAGATTCTGCATTTCAAAGGTTTTCGGACTGCAGGTTCTGATTTCTGATTTTTAGAATTCAGATTTTGTTTATGGATTTAATTGAGTTCGTGATTTGTTTGAGAGTGTTTTGATTTGGGATTTGGTTGTATAAAGATTCAGATTTCAGATTTACAGGTTTTAAAATTTTAAAGTCTTTTACAGGTTCAGAATTTTCAGAGTTATTTGAATCATTTGTTAATTCTTTTGTTGTCTTGCATTCCAGAAATTTCATATGGTTGTCTCTCGTAACATCAATCTATGCACCGAACATGAATTTTCATTTGTTTTCCTCTATATGAGACATGATTTACAACTTGATCAGAAATCTGGTCTCTTGAATCCTTGATGAACATGAAACTTGCTTGATCAATTTGAGATGAAAAAGAACCCGGTCTTTGATAGACTTGTGGGCATCCCTCCCATTGATTTGAGATTGAGCACACCCGGCTTTTAATAAGCTTGTGGGGACTCATCTCATTGTCTTGAGACTGAGCATATCCCGGTCTTTGATAGACTTGTGGGAAATTAGGTCATATCTATCTTCATGGCTCCTTCATGAGTTGATGAACTGCTTGCTGCACTGGTAAGACATTGGGGTCTGTTTTTATAGACATTTGGATGTCTACCTTATGGCCTGTTTGGTTAGAGTTTCAAAATTGATACTATATCAATATTGATATTGATATTTTTAGAAGTTAGAGTATCAATATCAAAATTGATACAAGTTGGCACTTGTATTACATAACATGCTTTGTTTTCACTATCAATTTCAAAATTGATATTATTAGCCAAACATCTCTTAGTGATTGCTATGAATATCAATTTTAAAATTGATAGTGATCGAGATGTCTAATAGTGTTACCAAACAGGGCCTTAAGAAGAGGGTCAGGAGGTGGGTTTAGAACCGGCCTCCTGGTTTCCCAATTGTTTTGAATTCTTTTAAGTTAAACCGAAGCCATGAGGTGGGTTTAGAACCGTCCTTATGTTTGCCTCGGTTTGTTTAAATTAAATCAATTTTTATTTAGTTTAAATTGATTGTTTGTTTTATTTTTATTTTTGAATTAATCATGGGTCAGGAGGTGGGTTTAGAACCGGCCTCCTGGTTACCCAGGTACTTCAGATTCTTTTAAGTTGAGCCGAAGCCATGAGGTGGGTTTAGAACCGGCCTTATGCTTGCCTCGGTTTGTTTAAATTAAATTGATTTGAAAATTTAAATTCCAATGTCACAGCACTGTTCATTCACGCTATTGGGCCTCCACAGGCACCTGTGGCCCAGCACGGCCCTCCGCGGTCGCCACCCGCTTTTTTCTTCTGCTTCTTCTCTTTCTTTTTTTTTGTCACAGCTTTCTCTGGTGGGGCTCACAGGTTGTTGACCCGTGGGTCAATATTTCTTCACGCAGCCTGGCAGCCGCTCGCGCGCAGCCGCGGCTTCTCTTCTCTTCCTTTTTTTTACCCTTTTTTTGTGGGCCCCGCCTTGCTTGAGCCGGATGAGAGAGAGAGCGGCCGGCTCGACAATCTGCTCGCGGGGGCGGACCGGAACCTGGCTGCTCGGGTGCTTGAGGACGACGCGGAGGCGCGAGGCCCCGTTCGCGGTGGCGACTTCCTGGTTCTCTCAGGACCTTGACAACCCTTCTGGAGGCCAACGGCAGCAGGAAAGGGGGAGCTGCAGCAGGTCTCTCTGGCGATGGTTGCGACGCCGGCAGTAGAGGAGGCTCCGGAAAGGGGAAACTCACGACGGCAGGGCTTGGACGGCTCCCGAAGGACCTATCAACTGCTTTGGAGGGAGGCTTCTCACGGGTGCCGTTTGACGACAACGAATGAGAAGGATTTGATGGTGGAAGAAGGGCTCGTCGGGACAAGAAGAGGCTCTAGATGGCGGAAGAAGCTCCGGATGGCGGGAAAAAAGGCTCTAGCGACCATGCTCGCACAAGGTGCCCCCTCTTTCTGATCATCCCTCCTTCCTTTTTTTTGCGGCTCCCTCTCTCTCTCAAGGCATCCAATCCTCTTCTTCGGAATGGTATAACCCTGCTTATATAAGCCTCGACGAGCCCTACTTCCGTTTGAAGACCTTCCGAAACCTAGCATCCATCTCCGAGACGGACTCGGAGGACTCCTAAAATATTCGGAATTGATTTCCTCTTCCATCGTGATCCCATTATTGGAAGATTTTCTTTCCTTACGGGACTCTGACCAACGGCAGAATCAGTCTTGGAGTGGAATTCGATCGAGGGTCGATTTCTTCTCTCTCATTTTTTTCTACCGGAAATTCCTTTATCTCTCAATTATTTCTATTTACCTTATTCTTTCCTTGCGGCATAGACTCCTTTGGAGCAGAAAATGGGCTAGCCCTTTACTGGCTCCTTGGATTACTAGCCTTACTGGGCCAAATTAGTCCTTTGTCGAGACTGCCCAATCTCCTCTTCTGCTAGAGTAGTTTCTTCACCTTTGAATACTCCTTTTGCCCTTAGTTCTTGCACAGTCGATCTCCATTTAGTTAGTTACCGTATGCATAGACAATCGGACTGCCTTTGAGTTAATGACCATCATGAAAGAATGTCTTATTTTTTTCTGATTGTATGTTGGGTTGTATGAACATGTGGATAATAATTCAGCCAAATGTGGTTTCACTCTTATGATTCGAATGGCCATATTCATGCAACCATTCTTATCCTGCCCATCTAATATTTATGAATATTTTGGGTGTCAACAGTTATACAGATGGGAGTACATCAATGAATTTACATACATTATATGAAAATAAATAACACAACATCTTTGCATACTAACTGTGTGAATGAACAATCACAAAATACTCTCAATGTCAAACTCCACTCCCACACCAGCTGTGTGAATGAACAATAAGAAAACACTTTCAATACCAAAAAGATGATCTGTGTGCTTCTGATATATCACTTTGTTGGTTACTTTGTGATTGTTGTGCCACAAAATCACTAAAAAAATCATAATATTAAGCCCATGACATATGAGACTGACGATCTCCGTCTCGTGGTAAACTGAATTTTTGTTCATAAGAATCAGAGATGTTTGAAGAGTCATCTTGTGTTGTATATCCATGGCCATAAAGACCATGACTGACCATAACCATAATAACTATTGTCATAAGATATGTTTGAAGGAACATGTTCACTTGCAGTATATTCATATCCATATGAAGATTCATATCCTTCATTATAAAATGCATGTGAAGAATCTTATTGCATTTTCCCATATCCATGTCTGTGTCCATATTCATATGATGATTAATCTTGAGAATGTCCATATCTATAATATCCCTTATCAGAAATATCCATTGAACTAAATGTGTGACATATCATATTCCTCAAGTTGTGACAAACCTTGTTGATTTGACGAACCAACACTCTTCTTCTTACGTCTATATGTTTTTTCACGTTGATGATGAACTTCCTCAGCAACATCAGTGAGGAATAGTTGATTTTCTTCTACATCGTCAGCGCCACCATCACGAAAAACATTACCTCCATATCCATCATCATTACTTCTGTTCATTGGAAGTATCCATATCAGAGGTTGGATCATCATTGTGAAGATGAGTTGACTCAGAAGATGATTGAAGAATTTGTTGTACAATTTCATCTACATCCGTTCCGGTTTCACGTGCAGCACTAACAATTTCTTTAGATGGGCGACCATCGTTGCATCTATATCATTGTTTACAACCCACTCGGCATAAAGATTTTCTCGATCATCCATGTCATTGCCTCCTAATAGTGCAAAATAATCAAGTGGGTCCTCTTCTAGATCACCTCCATGTTGTTGTTCAGTCTCCATTCTCCTTACCTTTAGCTTTATATTATAATGACAATAAACTAATTTCTTCAACTTTGAATATGACAACCTATTTCTAGGTTTTGTATGTATCAAAGGAAAAGTGCTCCAATTTCTTTCACAAGTAGAAGCTGACGAAGTCTGTGATAAAACTTTAATTGCAAGTTTTCTTAAAGTTGGGGAATCATCTCCGTACATTTTCACCATTCACCTGAAAGTGAAACAAATAATCATATATTTGTAATTCGAACTAAGTAAGTTGTCTTTTTGATTAAATAATTACTAATCTGGTCACATAGATTCTCTACTTGCAATAGCACTTTTTGTCCTAAAAGAGGTTAATACATCTCTAAACTTTATAATCGTATATAAAAATATTTAATGTTAATATCAAATTAAAAAATGAAATCTATAAATATCATAATGTTACCTCATTTTCAAATTGGCCTCTTTCTTTATATTTTGGAAACAACTTCTCGTAAACTTGATGAAGTGCTTTAATAAGTACTTTATTGTCTACAAGATGTAATTTATATTGATACTTTGGATTGAGAAAATATGTTGTATATGCAAATATTATTATTCAAAATGTTAGTTTTATACATTTATAACAAAAATTCATACTTTGGGTAAAGTAAGAGAACATACTAGCCTTGTAGATAGGTGCATCCATTAATTTTGTCTATCTATCATCTATGATATTATGAACCCATGTGTAATTTCTTGGTGAAGTTATCTTTATCACGTCCTTCATCACAATGATCGCATGATATACACTGCCCATGGTTGGATAATTTTCAGTGTCCATCACTTTCAAAACTTTTTACATGGGTTTCATGATCTTTGTCGAATCTCTTGCATAATCCCAAAACATAGGATTGCATATGATTTGTTCAACGTTCTTTCTAATAAGAGTGTTTCTGAACTCCGAATTAAACCACTTTGAACAAAGAAAGAAATCTCTCAAACTTTTTTTTACGCAACAAACTTTGCAATGCAAGATAGTTTGTGGCAAAACGAGTGGCACCAGGTCGAACTAAATCACGTCCACAAGCCTTTCTTACTCGATTCACAACCTAATCATGATTATATATGAAATGTGTAACAATTTGCCACATATTCAAAGAATGCTATGGTAAAAAAAACTATAGACATGGGTCAAATTGTTACAAATTTCATATATAATCATGATTAGGTTGTGAATCGAGTAAGAAAGGCTTGTGGACGTGATTTAGTTCGACCTGGTGCCACTCGTTTTGCCACAAACTATCTTGCATTGCAAAGTTTGTTGCGTAAAAAAAAGTTTGAGAGATTTCTTTCTTTGTTCAAAGTGGTTTAATTCGGAGTTCAGAAACACTCCTATTAGAAAGAACGTTGAACAAATCATATGCAATCCTATGTTTTGGGATTATGCAAGAGATTCGACAAAGATCATGGAACCCATGTAAAAAGTTTTGAAAGTGATGAACACTGAAAATTATCCAACCATGGGCAGTGTATATCATGCGATCATTGTGATGAAGGACGTGATAAAGATAACTTCACCAAGAAATTACACATGGGTTCATAACATCATAGATGATAGATAGACAAAATTAATGGATGCACCTATCTACAAGGCTAGTATGTTCTCTTACTTTACCCAAAGTATGAATTTTTGTTATAAATGTATAAAACTAACATTTTGAATAATAATATTTGCATATACAACATATTTTCTCAATCCAAAGTATCAATATAAATTACATCTTGTAGACAATAAAGTACTTATTAAAGCACTTCATCAAGTTTACGAGAAGTTGTTTCCAAAATATAAAGAAAGAGGCCAATTTGAAAATGAGGTAACACTATGATATTTATAGATTTCATTTTTTAATTTGATATTAACATTAAATATTTTTATATACGATTATAAAGTTTAGAGATGTATTAACCTCTTTTAGGACAAAAAGTGCTATTGCAAGTAGAGAATCTATGTGACCAGATTAGTAATTATTTAATCAAAAAGGTAACTTACTTAGTTCGAATTACAAATATATGATTATTTGTTTCACTTTCAGGTGAATGGTGGAAATGTACGGAGATGATTCCCCAACTTTAAGAAAACTTGCAATTAAAGTTTTATCACAGACTTTGTCAGCTTCTACTTGTGAAAGAAATTGGAGCACTTTTCCTTTGATACATACAAAACCTAGAAATAGGTTGTCATATTCAAAGTTGAAGAAATTAGTTTATTGTCATTATAATATAAAGCTAAAGGTAAGGAGAATGGAGACTGAACAACAACAAGGAGGTGATCTAGAAGAGGACCCACTTGATTATTTTGCACTATTAGGAGAGAATGACATGGATGATCGAGAAAATCTTTATGCCGAGTGGGTTGTAAACAATGATATAGTTGTACATGATGGTCGCCCATCTAAAGAAATTGTTAGTGCTGCACGTGAAACCGGAACGGATGTAGATGAAATTGTACAACAAATTCTTCAATCATCTTCTGAGTCAACTCATCTTCACAATGATGATCCAACCTCTGATATGGATACTTCCAATGGACAGAAGTAATGATGATGGATATGGAGGTAATGTTTTTCGTGATGGTGGTGCTGACGATGTAGAAGAAAATCAACTATTCCTCACTGATGTTGCTGAGGAAGTTCATCATCAACGTGAAAAAACATATAGACGTAAGAAGAAGAGTGTTGGTTCGTCAAATTAACAAGGTTTGTCACAACTTGAGGAATATGATATGTCACACATTTAGTTCAATGGATATTTCTGATAAGGGATATTATAGATATAGACATTCTCAAGATTAATCATCATATGAATATGGACACAGACATGGATATGGGAAAATGCAATAAGATTCTTCACATGCATTTTATAATGAAGGATATGAATCTTCATATGGATATGAATATAATGCAAGTGAACATGTTCCTTCAAACATATCTTATGACAATAGTTATTATGGTTATGGTCAGTCATGGTCTTTATGGCCATGGATATACAACACAAGATGACTCTTCAAACATCTCTGATTCTTATGAACAAAAATTCAGTTTACCACGAGACGGAGATCGTCACCTCATATGTCACGGGCTTAATATTATGATTTTTTTAGTGATTTTGTGGCACAACAATCACAAAGTAACCAACAAAGTGATATATCAGAAGCACACAGATCATCTTTTTGGTATTGAAAGTGTTTTCTTATTGTTCATTCACACAGCTGGTGTGGGAGTGGAGTTTGACATTGAGAGTATTTTGTGATTGTTCATTCACACAGTTAGTATGCAAAGATGTTGTGTTATTTATTTTCATATAATGTATGTAAATTCATTGATGTACTTTCATCTTTATAACATATTATGTTATGTTTATCATTTTATATATATTACATATATACATTTGGATCCGAGATCCGATCTCCTGAGATTTTTTCGAGATCTCTCTGAGATCTCTTCTTCTCCTCCCCCTCCCCCCCCCGAGACGGAGCCAAGATCCGAGACGGCAAACCTTGAACAGAGGTTGAGTGGTGGTGAAGTGTGGGACCCAATGTTACTTACAGATAAGGATATTTGTCTGGATGATTCATGTGCATAGATTGCCGACATCATATTTGAGACATTCGTATAATTTGGGAAAGTAATGTTCGCTTTGCTTGATGCATTAGTAAGACATTGAATGCATTTTCTGGCAATGCGGTATCGTTAGGTCACCGTGGGAGACATTCATAAGAGCAGTCAACATCAACATAAGGGGATACATCAGCATTATACATGTATGGGAGAGATGGTCAGCTGTAAATCCATGGCCACAATAGGAGGTATGGGAATTATTCTTCCCTGCAATTTTATGGGCCACGTGGAAAGAAAGGAACCAGTGGGATCTTCAAGAACCAAATGGAGAGTATCAGGGATATGTTGTCTTATTGTCTGACGCATTATCCTTGGTCCGTCCCTGTTATTTTGAGAGTAAGGGATGTTGCTTGAATGAAATTCCTTCTGCGATTAGAGCGGTATTCTTTTACTCTTTTACTACTATAGTAGGAAGAAAATTGATATTGCTAATGCCATGGTATGTTCTTTTTTGGCTTTTTCTTGTATTGCTGTTTGTGTTGGTTTTTTTTGAAGTATGCATTGAATGTGGCACCAGGTTTTGGCCCACTTCAAAAAAGATGGTACGTTACATTTTACTGACTTTACATGTGGATCATGTGTTGATAGGTTGAGTGTTACAAAGGAAGTCCATCAAGAAGCCGTAGCCGAAGTCGAAGCCAAAGTCATAACCGAAGCAGAAGCAGGAGTCCAAGGAGAGAACGGAGGTATGCTTATACCATTTTCATCTGGGTTTTTAGAACAATTTGCCTCCGATTGGGTGGGCTTTGTCATGGAAATGTTGCATGCCATGACCCACGTGAAGGCTTTTACTGAAAGTGCTTTGAGATGGCATTCACGAAAAGTTAAAAAGCTCTCTTTCCTGAGAACTGCGTGGATAGATTTTGTTCTAGACATTTTCCAATATTTTTCAGATGATGGATGATTGACTTTAGATTTCAGGGTGCTTATGGCTTTACTAGTCAGATATAAAAGGGTAAAAGAAGAATTTTAAATTCTGAGAATTTCAAACTTTTCTTTATATGGCATATAACGGGGGATAAGCATTTGAGAGAACTATTTTTTGTCATTTCAATGTGTATATTACTGACATTATTCTATGACAATCTGATCACTTATATTTTTTCCCTTTCAGCAAATCCTTTGAACGTCCCCTGTTAAGATCTCCTTTAAAATCTGTTTCATCTAGATCAAGATCTGCTTCTCCCGCAAGATCATCCAGGTTTTGCCTCAGGAGTTTTTGGTAGTTATTTTTTATGTCTTGTATTTGAGTATCTTGCTGATTTAGAACTTCATGATCTGCAGATCAAGGTCTAGCTGAAGTCAGCAACAGATTGGTCAATCAGGTAACTGATCTTTTGCAAGTGTATCATTTATTCTGCAGTTAGTGCTGCAGAGTATGTATCAGGTAGTGATTGGAAGTTGGATTGATGATGGCATGTAAAGGATTAGGAGCAAGGTGGACCGGCTCGGGGATCAGGACTGGGTTGGCTCGGCCCAACCTGAGCAGGTCACTTGGGGTTGGGACCTGGGTTGACCCAGGTTGGGTGGGTCAAACCAGGTCCAACCAGAACAATTTAGATTCAAACTTTGACTAAATCAAAAAAATAATTAAAAAAATAAAATACTAATATAAAATAACAAGAAACATTTTTTTAATCAAATCTTACATTTTGAGGACAATTTTCATCTCTTTGACTTTGTGTTTTTCAAGATAGCTGTTATCTTCTTTCCATTCCAGACTATGATTAGAATCTCACATACTAGACTATAAGTAGGGCTCTGATTATAACCTAGAATAAAAAAGAAATTAACCGGCTAGTTGGCTTGTTGGTGACCGGGCTGACCTGGTCGCAACTCGGTTGCTGATTCACATGACCTGGTGGGACTTAGTGCTACCCCGGGCTAAGACACGCCCGTGTTGGGCTCCTGGGGTTGGTACTGGGCCGGTCGGTTGATCACCATGATTAGGGATGATTCTTGGTTCATCACCATGTTATGGCAGTTTCTCACATCAAGGTTAGAGGTGTGCTGGGAGCAAAGGAGACCATTGGGGGGAGCGACGAGAGGGAGGGGAGGATTTGCTGGGGCACACAAGGAATGGAATGGGTGTGGTGGACGACTTGGCAGGAGGTGTCAACCTGGGTGTGAAGTCTGCAGCTTCCACTGTCGCTAGTGAGGGGAGCCAATTAAGCTATGCCTGTGTATGAAGCCCACAGGGGAGAGGAAGATGGTCAGGATGGTCAGTGGGATGGAGATCTCAGAGCATAAAATGATACAAGTATGCTATTCTTGATCAAATGGTAAGGTTATGAGTGAATAGATCGAGACCGACATGCAACCTCATGTCGTTAAACAGCACATGTGCTCTGGCAGTGGCACTGTTTCTTTTTTTCTTCCTTCACGAATGATTGCACGTTGCTCCTTTTCAATGTCTGTTGAGAGCACTCAATCTGTTCTTGCCCCCGTTCCCTTTTTCTTCCGTTACGGAGAACTGTTCCTTGCAGATGTATCCTTTTCATTCTAGGCGTGGTGTTCTCCGATCTCATCTTTCTTCTCCCACCCAAATACTGATTTTGCCCTTTTGATGCATATCAGGTGTCGTTTGTCAGGATCTTCGGGGGTACATGGAGGGCAGCGCAACATCATTCTAAATTTATAATATCGTCCCGATACTTTTCCTATTTATTTTTTTATCCTCGTGTACAAGGATTATTTAGCTCTGTCGTAGCCACTCTTTTGTGGGTGATAACGGTCAACTATCTGAGCAGCAGTTGGGCTTATGTCGTTTGTTTGATAGTCAAGCCGGAGTTTTCCTTTTTTACCCTTGACGGTGCGGCGCAGGACGAGACCTCCCGAGTAGATTTTTTTTTTTTTAAAAAAACTGTCTGGAAATTCGTGCGGTCTAGGAATTGTATTGATACTTCTGAAGTATTTGTGTATTAAAATTGCATTGCTTGGCATCCTTGAAATGTTTTGTTTTTCCGTTGCAACATAATGATACATGACTAGGTTTTTGTGTATGTGTGTGTGTACATACATACATATATATATATGCACTTGAACGTCTGTGCTAGGGTTAAGCAGGATGATATGGCGGGTTTACGTGCTGAATATATTTAATTTTTTTCCTAGGAAGAGCATACTTATGGCTTGAAAAACTTCCGAGTATTCTTTAGTTGTGAATTTTATCTGGTGCTTATCAGAGGCTAGGATGTTTTTTTACAAACTGCTTGTATATTAATTTGGTATCTCAAATAAGTTTTGTAATTCTGATATTTTTTTTAAACTCTGAAATCTTGATTTATTTTCAGTATGGTACATATGGTCAAGCTTTGTTCATTCGAGAGAGGTTTCGAATATTCTATCTTAAAATACAATTATTAAAGATTTTTAGAATAATGCCTTCACTGTGCTAAGTTTGCGGAAATTTTAAACCTTTCGATTCTTAATTTCCGTATTTCTCAACTGATGATTTGTAGCATGAGCGACAGCTGCAAAATTGTTATGGCTGTACTGTGTATATAGTTTTAAATACACAGCTTTACCTGATATATTATATTTTACTAAATTACATGTCAGCATGGTTTGTTTGTGATTTTACGGAGCAAGCAAACATCAAAGCTTAGAAAAACTGATTTTAGATTCAGAAGGTCCGTCACACCTGTATTCATTTCATTCTTTTGAGCATATAACTATCTTACATGAATGTCTTTGACACTTATGTATTGATATTGTACTATTTTTTTTCTTAATATTAATTTTGCTATGTTTTCTGATTTATACGATGATCGATAAGTAAAGAGAGAAATATTATCGATCCTTGATGTTATAGCTATCGCAGTGCCCGAAGTAAATATTTGTTCAACTTATGTTTTTATGAATATACTATGACGTAAATTCAGCACACATCAATCACTGCAATTTGTCGAAGTGGATACTTGTTTTAAACGACATAACTAATTTATATAAAAAGTCATACGTATAATTTAATGGTATAATTACGTATCATATGTCATACCATACTCTTAAAAAAATAAACTAAACATAATATGTATGTACAAGCAAGCCATACATTTATCATTTATGATTATACGACGTATATGTGCACTATTGTTAAGTATTGCTATTATTAAGTAAGCTACAACATATAATTAATACATTAAACTAATGTCATGATTAAAATAAATAATATAAATTGGATGCTTGATAAAGTGAGCAGTAAATAATACCTTATTACAATTAGCAAGTTTGACCCTTGTTTGAGCATGATTTATCATTCATTTTTTTTTCAATTAAGGTGACTTCTAGCTAGAGCTGGAATAATATTCTCGACAGACCCAAATATTTCTGGGTTCTAACTCGATATGAGTTAATTCAAATATGGAGTTCTATCTAAACAGATTTGGGGCGAGGCCAATCTAAATTTAAACTCAAATTAAATCTCATTTAACTTATTTCATATATTTGACATCAGATAATCAGTGATGTCTGTAATTTGTTTTAAAAATAAATATATATAATCAAATAGTTAGTTGAGTCCCTGACGAGTTTTTTTTTTCAAATTCCAGTTTTTAACTATTGTATTGGTTCATTTGCACCTGTGACTTTCGACATATTTATTATTATTGGAGTATCATGCTAACTCCTTTGGATTTCTATCAAACTTATCAGTAAGTTTGTTTTGAACATTTTTAGTTGTTACAGTAATATTTATCACATTATTCATATTATATATTTAAGTAATTATTTACTTGTGCATATATATATATATTCACACAACTGTTCGTTTAAATATCATGTATTTATGTAACATAAACATTATATTTTATAAAAAATTCTATGTGACCGCTTAAACTCTTTCAACTCTTCCTCTTTGTTTGAGAAAAAAACTATATTTTAAAATAAAAATGGATATTATTCTACCGAAAGAAAGGTCCTTGAATTAAATCCAAGCGAAACCCTAACAGCGCTCGCGTGCGTATAAAAGGTTATCTTTTTTCCGAATCTCTGCCCTTCCCACCCGAGCAAGCGCCGCCGTCGCTCCTCTTCTCGATCGGGTTTAGCTGGTGACCTCCTCTGCCGTCTCCGCCTCGTCTTTTGTTTCGCTTTCTCCTTATGTTGTTGCACTGCGAATTTGGGATCTTTTTTTTTTTTGTCGCTGATCGGTTTGTTGTTGGCTTGTTAATTAGATCAATCTCTTCCTGCAACGATGTCGACCGGGGAACTTGCCTGCACCTACGCTGCTCTCTTACTCTATGACGACAACATTCCCATCACTGTATGTCGTTGCGTTCTTGGTTTTTGATTTCTCCTTCGTCGAATGAGCAAAGGTTTAAACGTGATTTATCTGGATTGTCTGACGAGTTGAATCGTTGACAGGCTGAGAAAATTGCCACCCTGGTGAAGGCAGCTAATGTGAAGGTGGATTCCTATTGGCCCTCCCTCTTCGCTAAGTTGCTGGAAAAGAGGAACATCGAAGACCTAATCCTAAGTGTCGGATCAGGTTTGTTCTTCGCTCATCTATTTGGCCATCCTTATAACGTCTGTTGTCTGTTTATCCACACTCGTCCTCCTAATTTATCGAGTTTTGCGCTGTTGAAGGGGGAGGGAGTGCCCCAGTGGCGGTTGCTGCCCCAGCGGCCGGTGGAGGTGGTGGAGCTGCTGCTCCGGCGCCTGTGGAGGAGAAGAAGGTTCGTTTAACTTCTCTGAGTAACGAATTGATATTGATATTCTGCTTGGCGGTTCCCCTTTTCTTTTGTCAAATGATTTTGATATTTGATTTTCAGGAGGAGCCCAAGGAGGAGAGTGATGATGATATGGGTTTCAGTTTGTTCGATTAGGGTTCTTGTCAGCCGTTTCCATTTTCTTCTCTTGGTAAACATGGAGCTGAAATGGCTTTCTTGCTTCTTTTAGTTGAAATGTATGCTATGTCACTAGTTGCTTTACCTGCAACTGTTTATGCTGGATTGAGCATAGGTAGCTTATTTCGATCTATCACCCTGTACTAGTCTAATTTTCTGGAATTTTGCTGAATGTGAGAGAAGGATTGCTTAATCAAAAATCCCTTTTTTGGTTGTTTCATGATGCGTTATTGGTGTTTACAGTTCACGAAAGTTAAACATATCCTGGGTCTAGGTAGGATAGAGTAATCCAGAAGAAATCCTCCTTAACCGACCCATAGATTTTCCTTGTATTGATTGATGAAGATTTCAACTTGTTCTTCTTAAAGATTTCGTGTTGACAAGGAGATCTTCTGGCCAGAAGGATCTGTTTTTGAAACATATATGAAATGAATAGCTCAGTTTCACAAGGATAGCAGAAGCAAATAAATAAGGGGAAAGAGAGAAAATTAGCTAATTGAGGCTGTTAATGCATCCTGGGAGATCTATCATTTCGATGCAATAGCACTTCTCTTTTTCGTAATGCTATTGAATCAAGTACATGGACCAAATTTAATTTCAACATGTGAAATGGTAGGAAGCTGTTTCAATTAAAAAGCTGTTAGTGTGGTGTGGTTTGAGTCTTGGAAGGCCGGGTTAGAGTTGGGTGGGGTTGGCTGACCTGGCCCGACCCGGTAGGACAATCGGCTGACTGCTCCGGTCCCGACCCCATATTTGTAACCCGGCCCTCCCGAGCGGTGTGAGAAGCTGAAAGGCCATCATTTGTTGTGGCAGCATTCCAAACTATTTTTTTTATTAGGTAATTTTCAAACCCAATCTTCCCATAGATCTTCCTTGCATTGGTTGATGAAGCTTTCAACCTGTTTTTTTTTCAAATAATTCTTGTTGACATATATGAATTCAGTAGCTCGATTTCACTAGGATAGCTGAAGCAAATAAATAAGGGGAAAGGGAGAGCACATACATGGACCAAATTTCAGCATGTCAAATGGTTGGAAGCAAAATTTCAGTTAAAAAGCTGTTAATGTGGTGTGGTTTGAGTCTTCGAAGGTCGGGTCAGAGTTGGGTGGGGTTGGCTGACCTGGCCTGACCTGGTTGGACAATTGGTCGAGTCAGACCACTCTGATCCCGACCCCATATACGAAACCTGGCCTTCCGGGAAGATGCTGTTGTTTGCTGTTTTGGCATTTCAAACTTTTTTATTTCTTATTATTTAGTATTTTATTATCTATATTAATTATAAAAATATATTTAACAATTTAACTATTTCTTTTTACTTATAATAAAAATTTAATACTTTTGTTATTTTTAACAATTTATATATTTTTTTAATTGAATCTGATCTCAACAGATCCGGTCGGCCCACCCAATCCGACCTGTTCCCTCTAGAGCATACCCCTTTCTTCCTTGGTTTAAGTAGGGATGCATGTTAGAATATGACGAAAAGAATGGCTTCAGACACTTGGCAGAGGTGAAGTTTCCGGGGAAGATGTGAATAGCAGGATCTGTCATCCGTCATGAGTGATGAACTATCAGAAATCGAAGATGTATGAGAAGAGGAAGTGATGCGAAAGAAATTTTTTCAACCTTCAAAACTTATCAAGAGAGATTAATCAAGTATAGTGATTCAGTTATAACTATGGAATACGGGATTGCGATTTAGTTCTTGACTTAGGCGCGATTTGGTTGATTTTGGGTCAATCGACCTGATCTCGATCTTGAAACCTCGGTCTGGTGGATAATTTAAATTTATTTTTTCATTAATTTTGTATTATGACCTGGGACAATCGGATTCTGACTCGAGTCCCGACCCTAGCCGACCACCCCATTTTGGAGCCAACTAGGGATGCAAATGAGCAGAGCAAAGCCGAGTAGTATAGTGTTCAAATTAGAGTTCGTTTATTTTATGCGAGTTCGAATTTGAGTTTTAACGAGTATGTTGAACTCTTATTCAAATTTGATTTGCATATTAATCGAGTTGAGCTCGAATAGTAGTTGGACTAAAGTTTATTCCACGTTCAAACTTAAGTTATATAAAAACTCATTTATAAAACTCAAAATTAATAAAAAATTATTTGTAAAACTCTAGATTTAACTCATTTATGAAATTTGATCTAAATTTAAACTCAAATTTAAATTATTTGATATATTTAAATAACAATATATAAATATTAATACTCATGATTTAAAATTTAAAAATACATATTTAATAGAATATTTATTTGAGTTACTCGTGAGTTTATTGAGCCGAATATGAGTCTGTGTTCGAGTTCGACTCAATTCATTTGTCAAGTTTTACTTTTCTTATTCAAGATTGTTCATTCAACGTAATAAATAGATGGAGTTGAATTTTTATTTAGTCGAGTTTCGAACTACTTGTTGGAGTGTATTGGTTCGGTTGCACCAAAATTCATATTTTTTTGGAAGGTGAAGAGATGGAGGTTTTATTAAACGGACTCTTATTATTAAATCATTTTGTACTGGATGTATGAATTCTGTATATATATTTTGAACCATATCACTATGAACTGTCCTTTGCTAGGTCCATAATGTCCTCTGTTCTCTCACCTATGTGTACTACGCTTACTTTTTTAACTGCAGATTTCCTAATTCCATACGAGCATGTAGATCGTTGTACAAGGCCATTGTGTATACAATATCACTTAAATATATATATAACAAATTAAAATAGAATTTATATAATTTCAAAATGAACTAAAACTTGAATTTCATTAATAAATTCAGATTAACTTCGAATTTTATAAACATGTTCACCGTTTGAACACGAACCTGAAAAAAGTTGAACCAAGTAAAAGTACCAACTCAAACTCCAAACTTGAATACCGGCTCTACTTCTTTTGTGAGTGTTTCTTCCTTGGTTCAACTTCAACCCAATGAACCAAATCACACATTTTGGTTTGTTTTGATTAGATTGATTGATCTAATTTGAGATTTGATTGCATTTCATAAAGTAGTGAAGTTGAATTAAACCGTCACCTCGAAGTAAATCAAACATCTTAAAATATATGTTATAACTTATAATATCTGTAAATAATACATTGTACATATACTTGATCATCAAATAAGGGTTTATATATTTTAACTTACAAATTAATATTCTTAGTGATACTTGTTTGTTTACCAATCTGAACCAAACTAGAATTGTTTGATTCGACAGAAATCGAACCAACCAGACTGCGTGCGCTGCGCCCAATCTGCAAGACCTTAGGAAGTCTAGAAGAGCTGTTCTCTTCTAACATTAGAGTGGAGTACTGACAGTAGAGTTAATAAATTTTCCATCAGAGATGCGTTTGACTACTAATTTGGATTATTAATGTATGCCCAAAATTTGTAAATATGAGATGCACATAATAACCACCTATTTATAGATAGGTGGCCTGAGTATTTCATGCAAAAAATGCACAGAAAACCCATGCCTAAAGGCTAAAACATTAATGTTTTTCGTGGCAGACAGCAGGACATATTTCAGGGATAAAGAAAGAACGGGCATAACAGAAGACTCAAACGTGGGGGAACAGAAGAAAGAGTAAGCATCTCTAGAATGTGGATAAAGTATTCGAGGAACATAATGAAACACGTTCATGCAACCTTCAAGAGCTGGAAATTACTCTCTGATAGATGCGTACAAGTGGGAATATTCAACCAACACAGTTAAAAGGGGGTGAAAAAGATGATGTTCAGATCTTTAACCATCTCAAGGGTCAAGATCCAAATCTCACCTGGACGCTGGTCCGCTCAATTAATCCGAAGGAGTAGTTTGTGCTGCTGTGCTTTCTACATTCTTCGGGTTTTCTAGCGCAGTCACACGAGCATCCAGAGATTCGTAGACATTTTTAGCCTGGAAACGTGATGCAGACTGGTTATGGCGTTTATCCAGTTCAATGAAACTTGAGGATCCAAGAAGATGCTTTACTCAACTTATCTAACGTGAAAGATCATATATGCCTCTCAGAAAACGCCAAGACCAAGTTTATTTGAGAAAAAAAATAACCAAACAGAGCACGAAAACCAAGTAATTGTGTAAAAGATTCAACAAACAATCGACAGCTAGTCAAATATACAGAAGGCAGGCATTCTTAATTGCCGATAATAGGATGAACATATAAATCCCAACAAGAGGAAAATCAAACAAAAAAGTCACCCTGTGGTAGGGAAGTAAAGTAAAGGAACGTAAAATTATGATGTTGCGTGGTGTAAGGCTGTAAACATTCATAAAAGCCTACTGTATAGATTTTAATTTCGTAACAAGATTGTGTAAGACTGCAACTTAGCCGATTGACGCCAAGATATTTGACAATGTTGGCACTTGGCAGTATCAAAAGAGCTAAAAATGTATGACTAAGAAGCATGTACATTCTCTTGTAATTGGTATATAACTATGTACTAGATGACACATTGGTAACGAAAAAAAGAAAAAAGATAACACATTAATGAACATACAATGGCAGGAGTGTATGAAAGAATACTGGAGTAAATATATCATCTGACTAAGAAAAAAAATAAACATGAAACGTGCCCAAATCATCAAAACCAAGTAATTATTTAAAACCAAGTAATTATTTAAAAAGTCACTTAGATAGGACCTGCTTGGTTAGCGTATCAAACTTAATATAATACAGCTTTTGATATTTCTAGTATATACATCATCAACATTATACATAATATCAAAAGTGATGATAATTGTGGCTAATACTCCATTCAAGCAGGCCATAAGAAATTACTGAATCAAGCATTGCTCTTCACCAAATGCGGATAATATACATGGTGACTCTTCCACCTTGTGATTCAAGTAATTAGCGTATTCACCACATGATATAATACGCTAATTCAAGCAGTCCAGATTCAAGTAAAGTCTTCAAGAAATAATTAGCTTATAACTTGATTAAGAACTAACCAATTACTGAATCAAGCATTGCTCATCACCAAATGCAGATGATATACATGCATGCCTTGTGATTGAATGTTCCTACATACTCGTTTGTCTCAAAACTATATAATCGAATCCAAATAATCCAAGGATCAAGAACAGACAATGGCTACTATATATTATACAATACACCACTGGATGTCAAACCTGACACAATAATTTTAGTCTGTTCTGTTGGAATTACAGGACGTTAAGAATAATTACACTATATAAATAGAGTTTATAAAATACTGCAACATGGTCGCCAAGGTGCCGATCTAGGCACAAAAAATGTTTCTCAAGGCCCACTTCAGGATCCTGCCTTGTTATCCACAGGGAACCCAAAAGGCAGATGAGCAAGGCGAATAAAGGGACATGCCTTGATATCTTTCTTTAGTTAGGTCAGCTTACTATTTCATATCTGGTTTCCAGTTGACTGGAGGGCAACAAATTCCTGTAACCTCTTCTTTGCATTTAAGTTTGCACACATGATTTTGAGAATCCATTATAATGTTAATTCTCATTTTCTCTAACACATTAAATCCTGTTGTCATGGTAGTATTTTTTTTTACTTCCTTTTACGATTATGATAAATTTAAGAATTCAGTTCATATGCACATTCATACGATAGCTATCTTAGCTCACATGAAGCCCCTGTGATACAGAGGCTAAACGTGGAACGTGAAAATAGAATGAGGACAGCTTCAGTACTTCACAGCCTATCTAGTAACCGTATTAAACATCTCTATCCCTACTACTTTTGAAATTGAAATTGATATAAATCATCACCAAGGTGTTTGGCTATTAATATCATTTTTGAAAATTGTAGTAAAAACAAAGCATGAATTGTAATACAAGTACCCTTATCAATTTTGTTAATGATACTCTATCCTCTAGATATATCAATATCAAACTTGATATAATACCATTTTTAACACTCTAACCAAATAGGGCATTATGTAAGAGTTCCTTGGAATTGGCAAATATATAAATTTTATCTTAAAACTGTTATTCTACTATCATTCACAGAACATTTTGAGGATAATTTTTGTGAAGATTAAGCGTGTATAATTTTTTTAGCCAAGGAAAACTAAAAATATAACAGAAAACTAGGTTAAGGGTATAAAGCTGAAGTTCATAAGAATATGAATAGTTTTAGAAACTTCACAAACCTCGAGATACAGTACTAGTTTGGCCCTCAGTGACCACCTAATCGGACAAAAATTCCTAAAGTTCTCATCACTTGCTTAAAATCTCTATTAACATAGGGTAACTTTCTTCACCCCAAAAAGGTAAGGGTGGGTGAGGATAACTGAATAAGGGCGAAAGGAAAAGAACACAAAACAAAGAAATGTGTGACAAAATTGGCCTCAACAGTCAACATACGGTGTAAGTTTATAGAAAACCAAGCTAAATCAAGTTAGAAACAGCTTCAATGAATAAAAAAAATTTAGACATGCCAAGTTTGCACTCACCTTATTTAGTATTTGTTGAGTCCTTAATTTGTTATCACATGATTAACATGAAATATCATCCTACAATTATTTTGTTCTGTTCTCATTTTGATTCAAAGGTGTGTATCAAGAATGAATCATAAGAGAAACATTAGTGCACAGTGCATATTGTATCAACCTTCATGAAAGATGAAAGAGCAACAAATTTAAAAAGTAGAACAATTTGAAATTATAGAAAGAACGAAACAAGGTTTGAAAAGAAACAATGTTTCCACCATTCCTCTTTTTTATGGTCTCACGACATAAATGAGAAACTGATGGTGACTAAAACAGTGTCAGGGAGTTGGGGAAACCCATCTCCCTCTAGATCAAATCTCTTCTCCATCTGGCCTCACGTGTCCCAATCTTCTACATCCACATGGAGCCCTCTTAACTCGCCATATGTCCAACTCCAGAACGTCCATATGGTAACCCTCAATTTGTGATGACATATGAGAATCTAACGGTGCAGCCCACAGATGGTATAGTGGTATAGCATACGTAAGAAACAAGTCGACATCTTATGAGCTCATAAAAAGCAGCACATGACAGACTTGGCAAAGAAGAATAACGAAATAAGGCATGATACAAATTCCAATATCCGTGAATAACACATTCTTGAACAGCTAAATGGCTGGACGCCTTCAGCTGCATCACCTATGGATATGAATTTGGCATTCACTTTGCCTAATTGGATGGCTTATTTTGTTCACGAAGGGTTGTTCCCTTCTCCTCCTTTATGTAGTCTTATTATTTTGCATTTTTCCTCTCTAACTGCATGCTAGAGCACCCTGTTCTATTTTATATTAATGAAGTCGTGGCAATTTCAGGATACTTTTCGGAAAACACACATACGATACAAATACATTATGTTGAGTTCGATAACCCTCAACATGTAGGTTCCAAATAAACAAATGTGATCCTCAAAGAGGAAACTTGCGTTGTAAACGGGAAACGGTGATCTAGGTAAAATGATCAGCACAACAGGACACAGAAGAGAAAATGGTCTCACAAATCTAGTCTCACGATGCAATAATCTTCCACAAGATTCCAACGACAAATAGCCGTCCAAGCAAACGATTTGAGCAAAAAAAAAAAAGGAAGAGGAAAAGAAAGCAGGTAATTGAGTAATTCTCAAATTTGCATCCAGCTAAAAATGAGAATCAATCCACGGAGGAAAAGGAGAAAAAGTAGGAAGCCCTTGAGAGGATAACTCAAACCTTATATTCAACCACCAAAGGACAGCACGAATCCGAGCCGGGACGATGAAAGGGTGAACGATGCTGACCTGCTGAGAGATGGCCTCCTGCGCGATCATGTAGTCCTTGCGAAGGAAATAGAAGCCGACGCCGGAGGCCACCGCGGCACCCGCGAAGAAGGACGACAGCCTCACTCTGAATAGGTACCCCATGCCGGCCTCTCCCCCTCTCGGGCTCTCAGTCCTCCCGGCGATAAAGGGTGCAGCTTGCCCTCAGGGGACGACTCCTGATTCCTGAAGCCGCGAGCTTCTCCGGGTGGGGCAAAACGGGTCGGATAAAGAGTATCCGTTTGCCCGTTTACCAGACTAAGGAACCTGACTAAAAATCAATTTTAATTAATCATATAAAAATAAAATAAAATATAATTAATCATACAATAATACATAAATCATTTCTATAATTTGAAGGGTATTATTCGGATGGACAAATGTGAAAAGTTTTACAGGGTGAACAAGTACTAAATTCTAAATCATTTATGAGAAACATATATTTCTTGGGGAAGCAAAAAAATAAATAAATGAAATCATGATGTCAGGCAGCCCAGGGCCTTTGACGATGTAGATATTAGAAGACGTATAAAGAACATGCACATTTGATGGAATTTGTTGAAGTATCAGACAATGCCATTTTTTCTTAGTTTATTATAAAATATCCACTGAATAATATGGGAAAAAAATAACGGACTTGTCAATTTATATGATTCTACATATTTTAATTATGTACCTTTTAAAAACTAACATTATTAATCTGTCTTTATGATCAACCGATCAAACTTGTAGAAATGACTTAAACATTTCATATTATATGGGGGTATATTTAAAAATAATGTACAATTAAGGATACCAAATATGGAGGTGAGTAGCTTGATTTGGTTTAGTTTTCGATAAGATGTTTGGTTGCACGATGGATTGAGCTTTTGCTATAATTTTACGTTTTTATAATAAAATTTCTTGAAAGAGGTGTTCGGCAACTATGACAATTTTTTGTTTTCAAAGTGATTTTCTTCTTAGACAACAAATGGGTCTCACCTCTTTTTTTATCTCGTGGTCCCCAACTTCCTACTCTCTCGATGTCGTAGCCGGATCCGATGGGGGGAGATGCCGTATCCGGATCCGATCGAGGGCGGTGCACCCGTCGAGAGGGGGAACGCCGAGGGCAGAGTCATCGCGGGAAGGGGATGGGAGGCGATGTCGTAGCCGGATCTGATCGAGGGCGAAGGCTGAGGGTAGTGATTAGGTGGGGGGAGACCGAGAGCATAGGGCGCTGAGGGCGGCGCATCCGTCGGGAGCGGCGAAGGCTGAGGGCACCGATTAGGTGGGGGGAGACCGAGAGCACAGGGACGCGCATCCGTCGGGTGGAGGATGAGGGAACCATGGAGGGCGGAAGCATCGGTGTGGTAAAGCGAATCCGTCGGGTGAGGTTTTAATCACTGAAAGTGTCACAACCCGAAATTTAATTAACAAAACCACAAATATGCAGCGGAAATACACAACGTCGTGACAGTGGGATGAAACCCAACACTTGGATTCCACAACCCAAACTTAAACAATTAATTCCATAAGATCCATCAAAATAAGAGAATGGAACCATACTTCTAAGTCTAACCACACTCTTGTTTAAGAACAACCAAGACCATCTACCTAAGTAGAGAGTACCAAGAATCTCCAAGTGCAAATGACTCTGAATTCCTTTGGTTCCACCTGAACTTCATCTTCATGCTCCTTGATCCTCAGTACCTGATGAAAAATTTATCCCACAACGGGGTGAGTCCGGGGACCCCGTAGGATTTACACCCGTTTCCCGCCAATCGGATACTAATATATAAACATGCAATGATAGATAACATATTTACATTGAGATGTAAATACAAACATATAGAATGTCTTCTATATTAAGCTCACAACCCATAACCAAACCATGAATTAACTTTAAGAAACCATTATGCCAATACTATACACTTTTAGACTAAATCACACAAGACCATACAACTAGACAACTATCCTCTAAATGACCTCAAGACTTGACTTAACATGACCAAAACAAAATGAGACAAATCTGAATTTTCCAACATGATACAACTTAACATCTATACATGACACACAAGTAACCAAATTTTGTATTCTTTCCAACCACATAGACAAAGAGCAAGAAATTGGTCGTATTGCTTCACATGTACAAATGCATTCACCAGCTCTAATATATATAGAAGTAACATATACTAAGCTAGCCCAAAGTGCACCTAGGTAGTGGTGACACCAAGGGAAAAACCGCGGTAATCCGGGATTTGTGGGAGGGCCGGATTCAACTAAGTTACCGCCTTGTCGGGCAATTGACTAGAATAGGCTGGTGAAGCCTTCATAGCACGTCATATCAAGAGTTCATAACATGAAATCAAATCAAGACATACTTGACCATACCATGCATACATGACATAAACATCTAATTTCATAACTGTTCATGCAAAACATAACAAACTAGACAAGACATATGATAACCCGACTTAATTGAACTTGTTCTTAATGACAACTCATACTAATCATGACCAAATTGACATAACTAACTATACATAGCATAGACCATGATCTGAAACCAAATTTAACATATTTTACCATAAACTAGACAAGACTTGTACTAACCAACATGGCTGACATATTCTAAATCAAACCTATACCAAACTTGATCATATGAACATAACCACACCATGCATGACATAATACATAATCGGAAACTAAACTAACCAAAATTTACATGACTTACATACATGAAATGACAAGCCGAACTAGACATACTTAATTACATATGCAAGACATTTAACCTAAATCAAGCTTGGCATAAACTAGACAAATTAAATTCTGAGATAAATCAACCACAATCTGACCTAAACAGGTGCTAAAAGGTATGATTTTATGATCCATGATTTTTCCAAGTTTACACATAATTATATTTCATTTCTAGGTCCAACTAGCATATATTCATATACATAACTAACATAAAATCAAAACATATCTCTACCCATCCAGAATCAAGCTAAACATGTTCCATAATATTCAAAATATCAATTTCAAGTTTCTGGTTTCAAGGATTTTAAAAAGAATCACAAATTTTAAGTCCAAAGTCTAAACTAGTCAAATCGAGGTCCATAAGTTAAATCATGCATATTTACTAATCAAAATGGGATAAAATAAATATAAGAGCTTGAGAAACCTACCTGGAAGCTCCTGTGAATTTTTAGGATTTTTATGGATTTTCTGCTATTTTATTGGCTTTAACTCTGATTTATGGAATTAATAAATCGAATAATTCAAAACTGCTGAACCGGCATTGAACCGGATGGTTCGACCGGCTGGACCGGGCGGCTGGACCGGGGTGCTGCCGGCTCGACCGGCGGCTCGCGACGGCGGACACGGCAGCGCTCGCGACGGCGGGGCGGCCGGCGGGGCTCGCGGCGGAGGAGGGACCGGCGGCGCTCGACGGCAACGGTTCTGGCCGGAGCAGAGGAGGGTCGCGGCGACGATGAAGGGGATGGGTGCTGCACAGTGGACGGCGGCAGATGGAGAGGGAAGCACTGGGCGGGGCTCCATGCAAGCTGGTAAAGCCGGGGGCGGCAGCGGCGGACGGTGGCGGCGGCTGCCGCAAGCGCTCGTGCGGAGGGAGGCAGCAGAGGGGCGCGGCTCAGGCGGGCGCGCCGACGGGCGACGGGGGGGAAAAGGGAAGGTGGCCGCAGCGCCGAGGGGACGACGCAGGGCGGCGGGAGGCGGTGGCGGCGGCCCGCGGCAAGGCGGTGGTCTGAGGGCGGCGTCCGGGCGGGCGGCTGCTCGTGTGGCGATGCGCCGACGGGCGGACGAGCAACGGCGGCTTCGCGGGCGTCCAAGGTGGCAGGGGGGCGCTGCTGCGGCTGCGAGCTGGCGATGACGGCGGCCAGGTGACGTGGGAGGGCGGTTGGCCGGCGGTGGGCCGCGCGGGAGGGTGGCCGGCGACTCACACGCAGGCGGCGGGGTGGCAGTGGCGATGCAGAGGGAGGTGGCTGGACAATGGAGGGTGCAGGCGGGCGGCGGGCGGCCCTTCATGCGGGCGGCGACGAGGCTTAGGCGCAGGGTGGTCTGGGCATGCGGCTGCCGTGGACGGGCTGTGCGGCCGGGCGGTGCAGGGCGGATGATGTCTGCGGCAGCCATGCAAGGTGGCCGGAAGCCATGCATGGCGGACGGGTGCAGGTGCAAGATGCAGGAGGCTGGCGATGTAAGAAAAAGTAGAGGGGAGAAGATGGAGCAGCGGTGAAGAGAGGGGGGGTGACTGCAGCACCATGGGGTCGACGCAAGGGGACTCCGCGGACGGCAGCAACCGGAGTGAACGGCGGCGGACGAAGAGGGAGAGAGAGAGAGACGTTGCATGCAGAGAGATGTTGCGTAACAAGGAGATAGGTATATATAAATAAATAAAAGAAGGAGGAGTTTCAAGGTGATCAGAGTTTCACCCGGATCAAACTTGTAAACCTATTGAAATAAGTTGATGAGATAAGTCTTAACCGATTAGGATATTGGTTAACGTGGGATGGAAGGAGAAGGAGTCTTAATACGCTAGGATACCTATTAAGTAGGAAGAAAAAGAGTAATTAATATACATATTTTTTTAAATCTTATCTTTACAATAATAATATAATCAAATCAAAATATATCTAATTATTAAAACCCGGTTATTACATAAAGTGATTAATTTCACTGTAATTCAAAGCAAAGTTTACTCTCCACAGTCAGGCACATTTGGTGACTGTCTCCTATTCAAGATTTTCTCAGCCTCTGCAGCATATATGTGAAATATTCCATGAAGACTCAAGAAGCATTTTTCCTCTCTCTCTCTTCAAGGCTAGCATCAAGCACTTTACATCTGATTGCTTACAGATTTGGACAGCTTTCAGAATTTGGAAAATCAGATATGCAAAAAGGACCAGAGAATCTGAATCAGAAAATCACAAATCTAATGAATCTGGATGCTCCAAAGTTCAACAAGTCCAGAAATCTGAAAATCCTGAAGCTCAAAAGCTCAGAAATTCCCAAGGGAACAGAAGCTTCGAGGAATATCAGAATGCTGAAATCAAAAGACACAAAAACCAGAAATCTGAAATTTTTGCAGAAGATCCAAAAATGATGAAGATCTGGAAATTCTACAAAGCTGCGAAAATCAGTGATAACCAGAAAACATAAAAATCTGAAAGTTTCATGAAAAATCTGAAGTTTGGAAATTTTGAATTTCAGTAAACCTGAAAACCAAAAGACAAGAGAAAAAAAGAAATATGTGTTGAAAAAAAGTTTAAAACTGAAAAGTCTAAGATCCGTAGAAAACAGAAAGCCTTAAACTCTGAGAAACTGGAGAATTCTTGAAGTTCTGAACATTCTCAACTCCAAAGGTCTGGGAACCCTGGAAAGTTAAAAAAAACAGCTAATCTGAAAGTACCTCAAAAATTTGACATTGACAATCTCTAACGACTCAAAAACCAGAAAGTACATAAAAACTGGCAAAAAACCAGATATTTCAGAAATCTGGAAACAAAAAAACTTAGAAAAGAAATCAGAAAACAAACAAATCTAAAAAATTCTGAAAGCTGTCCAAATTTGAAAGTTGTCCAAAACATGATTGCTGCATCGATTAAGATTAGTAACTGCAACGATATTAAATTTTTACATGTGTCCTCAAATATTCTTACAGCCAAACAGCTAAAGGGTCATGAGTAAACACATTTTCATACATACATTCTTCATTAGGATTATTTTTTTTTGCAATAACGATCAGTTTTAGTTCCACCATGGTATGAAATTCCGATATAAAAAAAGAGAATGTGATTATGGATTCTACCCACAAGTGCCAATTATGCAAAAGGAAGCATCTACAAAAAGTAACTGCTACGGGGTTAAATATTTAAATGTGTCCTCAAATATTCTTACAGCCAAACAGAAGGGTCATGAGTAAACACATTTTCATACATACATTTTTCACTCGGATTTTTTTCCAATAACTCAGAGTTTTAGTTCCACCATGGTATGAAATGACCAAATATTAGAAGAATCTAATAAGGTTCAACATGTCTGAAGCAGGTGAACTTCAAGGTCTGAATAACCGGCAATAGTTCTAATAAGGTTCAACATGTCTGAAGCAGGTGAACTTCAAGGTCTGAATAACCGGCAATAGTGTGAAGACTGTTATGCTGAGGCCATTCTATTGGTTTTCCGGTTTTCCCTTATCTTCATGTCTCCTACTATACATCTTGTAATAGATCTTTTAGCATTTCAGACATTTAAATGGGTGCAAATATCTAAAAATCAGATTGTCAACTGGACATTTGTCCATGCTATTAGCGGCATTGCTAGTAACACACAACATAAATAACGAAATCACAAAAATTTAATTCTCTTCAAGTAGCATAAAGAATATCATGCTGTTTTTATCATATCGTTTTAATGAAAATACCACAAACAAAGAGAGAATTGACTATTCCGATGAGTACCAGGCACCATTGTCCATACCCCATCAATGGGAAAATAAAATAGGATAGAAAATAAAAGGAACGAAGGACTGAAAGATGAGAGCTTTGAGACGTGGAAAAATAAAATAGGTAATAGACTAACCTTGTCCACAATGCTTCTATCAAGTAAAGTCACGATCTTCCGGTGGCAATCTCAGGAGCTCGAGGGTGCGGTGTGACGTTGGAGGCAGAAGATGTCGGGTTGTGCCGATACATATTCGCAATGAAGAGTAGTTCAGACGGCGGCGGCACTTCCAAGTGATTAACTTAACAAGAGACGGCATGGAAGAGGAGATCGATGGTTACCTAAGAGTCTATGAATGTAAATATTAATTTTAATTGGTGAACTTTTAAAATTTACTGTAAACTTTGCGTAAAGTTTTGCGTAAACAAAATTTAATTAATTGTTGAGACAACAATTAATACTAAAACTTTAAAACTTTGCGTAAACAAAATTAATATTAATCACTTTACAAAATTTCTGTGGAGACTATGAATGCAAATATTAATTTAAATCATAAGCCCGGTGGCGACCTTCTTATCTATTCATCTTTTTTTTTCCCTCCTGCCTTTTCCCGGTGAAGGTTTCTGAAACGTGGGTTTGTCTTCTTTCGTTATGTAGCTTCGCACGATGCCACGAAAATACTCGATGCAGAGACGGTGGAAGGAGGAGGGTTCCACCCTGCGGAGATGATCGAAGGCGGGTCTAACTCGGAGGGCGGCACCGCTTCTTCTAGGTGAGTCGCACGATGGGGAGACATTACTTTGATTAGTTTTTTTTTTCTAACCCTTATTATCTGATGTTTTGATTCGATCGTCTTGGTTTCTAGGAGGAGAAAGGCGAAGAAATCTCTCAGGCGGGCTTTCTTCCTCTTCCAGTATGACCACAAGACATATACGTGACTTTTCCTTTGCTACTTGTCCCCGTCTTTCTTTGATTCTTGCTCCTGGCTTGTATAGGCTGGATTTCATAATACAATTCGAAGCAAAGCACCCGATGACAAAACGAAGAGCAGCTGTGAGTGTTTTTTTTTCCAGTTTTTAATCAACAAAATTTCTTGTCCATTGACGAAATGTTTCGTAGGTCATGATCGATGCTATCAAGATCAAATGGAAGAATTTGCCCAAAGAGGTAAAGATCATGTGCCCTACTCTCCTCTCCGCCACATCTCTCTTGTCACTGTTTGAATCTTTATTATTTTTCTAACAGGTTAAACAGACGTACATCATAAAGGGGAAAAAACTTAAGTCAAACGAGTTCCTGAACAAGGTGTTTTTTACTTGTGAAGTATTCAGTGGGTGCTTATCTGAGCCTAGCGGGAAACAAGTTCTTCTCTCAGATTAGGGCTCTCTTCTTGTCGGTCTGTTTCTGTGCCTTTCATAGTTTCTTCGGTTAGTTGAAATGTATGCTGTCCTTTTCTTCTCTGTTTTTTTAGGTCAATGTAATGTTACGCTGTTTAGTTGCTGAAATAGCTATCTATTAATTATCCTGTGTTGTTGTTGTTGCTAGTCGCTTTACCTGCAATGAAGTAGCTATCTATTGATTGTCCTAGTCTAATTTATTCTTAAATGTACTGGTGCTCTGCTTGTTCTTTTGTCCGATTATTATTCTCTCCGAAATGAAATAAGTCCAGATCCCCTTGTGCAACTAAACACCCCATTAGGCTGTCTAAAAAAAGTATGTACGTAAGGCAGTGAGAATTTTCTTTTTGAATAAACGATTGATCAAATGATTGATCCAATACTTAAATGAGCTGCTCACTAGTTTTATCCAGTCAAGAAGAAATTTGATCCGAGCAAATCTTTAACAAGTTCTTTTTTTTCTTGTTCAAATTTACTCATTTAACATAATAGAAAAGAACATCTTTATCGAGCAGTTTAAAATGTACGAATATATTAACTGCCCAAGTTTGCTAAGTTTGCTATTCTTATATACATATATATATATATATGCATGCGAAAAATAGAAAGTATCGACCTGGTGGAACTTGTACATGGTTATGTCAGAATTTGAAATTGTGTTTTTCTATCAATGTCATCGAAGGTCTTCTAGACTGCGTTAAAATAGATCAAATTGATTACACCAGTTTCATTAACATGTTATACAATTATTATATCACCAAAAATATTATTTATATTACTCTTAGGTTAAAATGATATTTATTACAATACATATATACATAACTTGGATCACCTCTCTTTTTTTTTGAACAAGCAGAAAAACGAAATTACTTACTTAATTAATTATTTACTTAAAAAATGTCTTCTCCAAGCCAAACAACCCAAACTACCGGCGCGACCCGGCTTGGTTGCATTGCATTTTGATCTCCATGGCGGAGAGAAAAGTGCAATGTAAATATTGCGACAAAGTAATATTCGGCGGTATTTATCGTTTAAAATTTCATCTTGCAGGCATGAAGGGAAATGTTCTTCCTTGCATATGGACTCCGCCGCAGGTCGAGCTCAATTTCGTAGGCACCTACAAGCGATGGAGCAAACGAAGGGAACTAGCAAAAGACATACAAAGAGACCGTCCGAGAAGAATTGCAACAACCGGGGAGATGATCCGTACACATTTACTAACCGGACAAGAGAGGCCGGATATTTTTGGAGACGAAGAGTACGAAGGTATGGGAGGTGTTACTCATAAACGTTGTTCATTATTCTATTTTAAAGGATAATTAAGTAGCCTTGATACTTAAATGTTTTTTAAAATGATGAACTCTCACGAGGGTGAGAAGCAAGTCGAAGATCATTCGCCGAGGAGGACTTCTATAGACATACCGGCCGAGTGATGGGTCAAGTGGTCCGGTGCGGAGTGGTCGAGGTAGCGGAAGAGGATCCAACAACCAACCGCAAGATCGAGTTCATGATCTCACACAAGACGACGACCGCAAGAGGTCCCGTGGATCCCGTAATCACCAGACCACGTCAACGTCAAACAACAATCACGACGGCGATGAAGAACCTCAAATTATGTAAGGATAGGATTGGCCGGGCAACGTCAAGGTGGTTCTTTCACCACAGCATTCCGGCAAATGCCGCGAAGGGACCATACTAAGAGAACATGATCGACACGATCGCAGACGTCGGGAGGGGAGTGCTCGGTCCAAACCCAAAGGAGATATACAATGTATATCTTCCTATGGAGGTGCAAGAAACAAAGAAGTACGTGCGGTACTACGAACGCATCTCGGGAGGAACGAGGTTGCACGTTAATGACCGACGGATGGACCGGTAATTAAATTTTCGTTTACTCATTCATATTAGATGTATTAACATTCTTTTTTGGGTATAACTTGTTTATGATCTTATACTTAGCAGGTATTAGTAGGAAGACTGTGATCAATTTCCTAGTGTACAGTCAAGTCGGCACGGTCTTTTGGAAGTCGGTCGACGCATCAGGACAGGTAAAGAATGCAGAGTATCTTTACCAATTGATAGATGGAGTGATAGAAGAAATAGGAGAGAGCCGGGTAGTTCAAGTAGTCACAGACAACGCGGCGGCATACAAAGCGGCCGGTCAGATGCTTATAGTCAAAAGACCAAAGTTGTATTGGACACCCTGTTCCGCACACTCTTTAGATTTGATGTTGGAGGATATATGCAAGGATCCTCAAATAGACAGGTAGTTAAGCTAGCCCGAGCTTATTTCTTCATTTATTTATAACCACAACTTTGTCCTTGCACTTATGAGGGAACACACCAAGGGGCGAGAGTTGTTACGGCCCGGTAAGGCAACCCGGTTCGCCTCCCACTATATTTCCTTAGAAAGTTTATTGAGTCAAAGGAGAGCTCTAACGCTCAAATGGTCATTTCACCGGGTTGGGGTAGTTGGATGGCTAGATGTAACCCATCGGATAAGAGAAAGGGGAGAAAAGTAGAAGAGACAATAGAGAGTGGAGATTTTTGGAAAGTTGTAAAGAAGACGTTAGACATCGTCCAACCCATAGTGAAGGTACTAAGGATAGTTGACGGAGATAGAAAAGCAGACATGGGGTATTTATATGATGCGATTGAGAGAGCCAAAGAAGAAATCTCCAAGACCGTGTCCGACTTTGCCAAGTGGTGGGATATTATAGATCGTCGCTGGGAGCGTACATTACATCAACCCATACATGCAACAGGTATATTTTCTTAAACATTTACTAATCTTTTTATTAATCAAAGTTGTGTATAACTTGTTTACTAATACTATTTGTTTCGTAGGTTACTTTTTCAACCCAAGATACTGGTATAGTCTACATTTCAAGGCGAACAACAAGCTATTAGATGACATGAAGAGCGTCATCCGACGGTTGCTTGGTGACGACGACCTGGCTATTTTCGCTTGCCACAAGATATATGATTACTGAATGCGGAGTTATCACTTTGAAACGAGCAGTAGTTGAAACGAGCCGGTGATGATACTAAGTCCGGGTACGTAGAAATGTTTTTCATCACTTAATTAATTAAAGCTTACTTAGATAATAATGCACGACATTCAATTTATGCGATTGGTGGATGGACCATGGTAAAGTACTGTGGTACGAGGACTTGGCTGGACGTAGCCATCAGGGTCCTAAGTCAAACCACATCGGCTTCGGGCTGCGAGCGAAATTGGTCTACATTCAGCTTGATTCACACAAAGCAGAGAAATAGGTTGACATCAAGGAGGCTTGAAGACCTCGTGTATTGTCACTACAACATGAGGTTAAAGATGGAACAAAAGAGTTGGATAGCACAGGCAGCGGGACGTTCGGTCGACGAGCCGCCAATTGAAGAGGAGGATATCGATTTGGATCAAATATTCTACGAGAAGAACTCCTTAGAAGCTTGGGTAAACGACCGAGAAGGGTTGGGAGAACCGGAGTTCAACCCCCAAGACCGACAATGGGCCGAAGGAGTGCTCGACGATGTCCCATTAGCCGAAGAATTCCGTATCCCTCCCTCACTAGAAAGCGCCGCAGGACCGGAGAAGGAACTAGCCAAGGTACGCAAAGTAGGCGAAAAGGTAAACAAGTTATGACCGATCCTTTTGATATTGCGAGATGCGTACGGTCGAAGACGATCAGAAGATACGCCGGAGCCGAACATCCGAGTGCAGTACCAGACGTCCGAGGATTCGTCGTCAAAGAGTAGCAACGATGATGGTGCTCGATGCCGGGGCACGGACACTTTACAAGTACAAGGGACCTCAGATCCTCCCATATCTCCTACCACGTCGCTACGTTTTACCGGCGAGGAGCAATATACTCATGCGACCCAAGATACCGATCATGGAAGAAGGCCGCCACAAGGAAGAGGAGGTAATCGTAGCCATGGAGTTGGAGCGAGAATCACCACGATGCCCCCGACTATGTGTACGATTCATCCCAAGGCTCTTGGTTCCTACATACGATCAAGAGTACCGTGGAATGAATTATGTGGAGTCATCGGATACTTCGATCCAATCGACCTATAGTTATGGTGACTCGTTTGGATCAAGTCTTAGGATAGTTTCCCGAGGAGCGACGAATACGATCGTCATGTGTACATGTATCAGCTTTCGTACTCAACCCAAATGACACGGGGAGAGTACATCAACTACCTACAAAGTGTACAACACATCATGTTGGAATAAAATTGATGCATTATTCATTTAAATCATGTCATTTAATTTATCCAATTTTTCTGTATTTTTTCAGATTTTTTTTCGCATTTTTCTTATTTTTTTGAATTTTTCAAAAAAAAATATTTAAAAAATAGGGTCGCGACCCGGTCGCGACCGGGTCGCGACCCGGTCGCGACCGGGTCGGCCTGGGGGTCCCGCGACCCGGTCGCGACCCCCGACCTTACCCTCCTTGGTTATTTCAGCAACATGGTGCAGGAACATGAACAAAATTACGTGATTATACAAGTAGAGATGGGGGAGAACATTTAGAACAGTCCTATCCCCAAATCCAATACGCCAACCATCTCCTTCCCCAACGAGGGAAGTTTGGCGTGGAGATTGATTTTGCATGCCATTTTCTAGAATGCCTAGGTGAAAATATGATTGTCAACATAGGATTGTCAGGATTACTATGGGGGAAGTCGACAACTAGTTTCTTGTTTGTTCTCAACTACATATATAAACACATATAGACATACTAAAACTCTGTGAAGACAACTCTTCTACTATCAAGTTAGCTCCTATTTTTCAAACAATTCCTTTCATTTGTACACTCACACAAATAAAATGTCGTAGAGAAGCATGGCAATTGCACGAATATTGCAGTCATATGCATAAACCAATAATTGTACGTAGTCAGATGTTTACTATTCCTTGTAAAATAGATAAATCAAATTGGGTCCTCTGTTGCATTGTGATTAGAGGTAGCTGTTTTTGAAATAAAGCGCACGCATGCCGTCTAAGAATCTCAAGATTAAGAATCTTTTACACCCATGGTAGGTTGATCGTTAGTCTACTTGCAAGTGGAGTGGAGGTGCTATGACTTCTCAACTTAAAACAAAACATAAATCATAAGACTGAGGAAATGATGATGCTCAATAAGAGCTTTCAAGCAGGTCATGTGCATCATTCTATTAAGGTCGGAATCCACAAGAGAATCAAATAGTGATATCAAATTGTCACAGATGGAATAACTAGAAAAGATGAACAACTACAGTTAGAGGAGAACCCAAACTACCTAGATAGACACATATGTTTAACTTAAAAGAGGTAGTCCACCATTAATTAGTAGGTCAATATGTTATCTGTTTCTAAGTTGAGCCAACAAGATACCATGGTCCAACCACACCAGTCTGGGAAAGGGGCAACCACCATACCAGTTCGGGCAAGGGGCATTGGGCCACATATTCTTAGCTGAATCTAGCGAGAACCTTATGATCCTGAAAGACATGAAGAGACTTGAGTACAATGTGTGCAAGCCATCATCTTCTTTCCACAATAATAGTCGCTATAAATCATGGAGTTAAGGAGGGCCAGACGCCACATTTGACTTGCAAAGTATACATAAGTGCACGATAAGAGTTGATGGAGAATAGACAGTAGGAGCTCTATGTGCTTATTATAATGCTTTTAATGGCATTGAAGGTTCTGCTAGTGGCTCTCGCAGGAGGTTTCCTTGCAACATCGAGTAATATTGACTTGTATAGGTTAAATTACATAAGACAGTTTCAATCTGAGCACCCGGGGAGAAAATTGAAAACAATTATGTGTATTTTTTTTCAATTTTCAATTAACAAAATTTCTCTGTCCATTGACACAATATTTCCAAGGTTGTAATCGATGCTACCAAGGTCAAATGGAAGAATATGCCCTAAAACGTAAGATAATGTGCCTACTCTTCTCTCTCTCCTACGTTTCATTTGTCACTAATTGAATCTTCATTCATCTAACAGGTCAAGGAGGCCTACATTGCGAGGGGGAAACAAATGAAAACAAACTACAATGAGTACACGAGTTGTAAAATTATCAGCAGGTGCTCGTCTATTATTTAGACGATTCCCTCGGATTAGAACTCTTGTCTGTTATTCCTTCATATTAGAACTCTTCTTGTCGGTTTGTGTCATTGTCATGCCTGGTTTGCAAGCTGTCTTTTTTTGGTCAATGTCATGTAAGTTGTTGTTGCCAATTGCTTCGCTTTCCATCCCAGGGGTCTGTTATTCCCTTATATTAGGACTATTCTCGTCGATTTGTGTCATTGTCATGCCTGGTTTGCATGCTATCTTCTTTTTTTGTCAATGTCATTTCAGTTGTTGTTACTGGTCGCTTCGCTTTCGTTCCTTAGCTTTTTGCAGTGAAAGAAGAAATTTGATCTAGACAAATCTTTAGCAAGTTTGTTTTAATTTATTACAATATATATGTGGATCATCTCTTTGAGATTCATTTATTATATCATAAAAAATAATATTTATATAACTTTTAAGATAAAATAACATTTATTACAATATATACAGATCATCTCTTTGAGTATACCATCTTGAGAGACAAGTAAGATTCATATCCACATATGGAAGTAAAAAAAAATTCGATTTTTCTTATTCGTCTCCCGTGTACAAAAAACAAGGTTGTGTGAAGACAACTCTTCTACTATTAAGTTGGCTCACATTTTCCAAACAATTCCTTTTCATTTGTACACTCTCACAAACAAAATGTCGTAGCGAAGCATGGCATTTGTAAGAATATTGTAGTCACATGCACAAACCAATAATTGTATGTAGTCGGATGTTTATTATTCCTTGTGAAACAGATAAATCAAATTGGGCTCTCTTTTGCATTGTGATTAAAGATAGTTGTTATCGAAATAAAGAGTGCATACATACCATCTAAGAATCTCAAGATTAAGAGCATATCTATTACACCCATGGTGAGTTGACTGTAAGCCTATTAGTGGGTGGAGTGGAGGGTGCTATAACTCAAACAGTGGTATCAACTTGTCACAAATGGAATGTCTAAGAAAGATGAACAACTGCAGTTAGAGGAGAACCCAAACTACCTAGATAGACACAACCCTTATCTTAAAAGAGACAGTCCACCATTAATTTGTGGGTCAATCTGTTATCTACTTTTAAGTTGAGCCAACAAGACGCCATGGTCCAACAACACCAGACTGGGCAAGGGACATTGGGCCACATATTCTTAGTTGAATCTGTTGAGGACCTTATGACCCTGAAATACATGAAGAGATTTGGGTACAATGTATGTAAGCTATCATCTTCTATCCACATAAATAGTCGCTATAAATCACGGAGTTAAGGAGGGCTAGACGCCACATTTGACTTACAAAGTGTACAAATGTACACGATAAGAGTTGATGCAGAACAGGAGCTCTATGTGCATATTATAATGATTTTAATGGCATTGAAGGCTTTGCTAGTGGCTCTCGCAGGAGGTTTGCTTACAATATTGAGGAATATTGATTTGTATAGGCTAGATTTCAGAAGACAGTTCCAATCCATGCACTATGGGAGAAAATTGAAAATGGCCGTGAGTGTTTTTTTTTCAATTTTCAATTAACTAAATTTCTTTGTCACAATATTTCGTAGGTCGTAATCGATGCTGTCAAAGTCAAATGGAAGAATATGCTTCAAAACGTAAGTTGATGTGCCTACTCCGCTCTCCCTACGTTTCATTTGTCATTAATTGTATCTTTATTCATCTAATAGGTCAAGGAGGCCTACATCGCTAAGGGAAACAAATGAAAACAAACTACAATGATGCCATCGCCCTCAACGATATGTACGCGAGTTGTAAAATATTCAGCGGGTACTTGTCTATTATTTAGACAATTTCCTCGGATTAGGACTCTTTTCTGTTATTCCCTCATATTATGACTCTTCTCATAGGTCTTTGTCATTGTCATGCCTGGTTTGCATGCGGCGGCATCTTCGTCCTTCTATGCGTCAAGATGCTCAGGATGGCTAGTGCAAGGACCCTCTCTCTCTTTTGCCACCGCTTATACCTTCCCACCTTGCACCCGTCTGCCCCTTTGTCTCTTCTCCGCCGCCTGCCTTCCTCCACCTCTCCCATCCTCTCTAATACAAGCATGTCTCCTACCGCCCGTGTCGCGGCATCTTTGGAGTCGCAGTCGTGAAAACAGAGAGGGGGAGAGTGCGGGCGATCGTGGCAGCGATCTCGCCGCGCACGGAGACGATGACGACGACGCTGAAGGGGAAGAAGGAGATGAAGGCGATGAGGCAAAGAGGACAGCGACGATGGGGGAGCTCGCACGGAAGAAAGAGTGGGGGAGCTCCCAGCAGGGAAGGTCGTATCCCCAAATGTTATTTAAGGGTCAAATTAATCTTGAGTATTAAGTGGGATGATTTATCTCTTGACTTAATCTTTAATTTTAGAGATAACTTGGATTAACGTAATTCAAGTTAAACTCATTTTTATGTGTAACAAAGAGGAGATTAGGGATAAATCAGATTTATCCCTGGTAATCCCGATACCAAACAAGACCTCAAAGAACATGGTTTTTTGTTGAAAACACTGCTGAACTTTGTACACTTTCTCCTTCACTGTAGTACAATTAACTCAAGACACCTGCCAACAGAAACAAATGAGAAGAGGAAAGACTCTCATGCCCCGAGAAAGAACGAAAAGAATCTTCTCATGTGCCAATAATTTTGAATATTTTCTGCTACAAAATTCAGATGGACTCTCTCCAACATTGGATAAAAGGGTCACGGTCTTCCTGTGCTCTAGCACTTCCAAACAGGGCAGACAGAGGTCCCCCTCCGCCATCGACTGAAAGAAAGATATCTACATACAACAATATGTGTCCAACCTTGCAAAACATGCCACTGAAATCAAGATGATCTGTGAACAAGATAAAGAGGAAACTGATAAGAGATGAGGGAACAAGAAGAAACTAGCCCCATAATAATAGTAGTGCTCACCTGTCCAAGAAGTTGCCCGTCTGACCTCCTCCTCTCACGTAATTTACCTGGCCTCGGATTTCCATACAATATCTTTCAGCCCAGAGGAAAAGATCTTGTAGAACTGTATTGACCCAGAACAGGAGAAAAAGTTTGCGTCATTTTGCTAGCTTTGTGTTGATCAAGCATCCACAAGGTTCGGTGCTGACGTACCGTGTGGAACTCTAGCGTGTCACCGCCGGTTTTACGAACTTCAACCATGTGGAAAGATGGAGCAACCTCGAAAACCTGAAGAAAGGATGAAACAGGATGTTGAGGTTTCTTTAACGAAGGCACACTATCAATACTTGTAAAAAAACACCAAATTTCGATACAAGTCAAGATTAACATGGTGACGCAAATTAAATGTCTTTGACGTATAAATGAATGATGTGATGGGAAAACCTACTGACTAATCAGAAAGATCATGTTTGCAAGGGTGGTCAAACTCAAAGATATAGTGTGTGCGATCAATTGTAAGCCTATTTGCCATTTTAAGAGTAATTCTTAGGTTCCAAATATGGCTATTGTCTACTATTATAAATGCATAAAACGGTATCCAAAAGATTTTATTTGTTTCAACTTTTGGAAATTCAAGTCACCAGGAAAATTGCCAACATTTGCAAGTGACAACTTTACCTCGGTAGCAACAGAGAGGTGGCCCTTTCTTCCCGTCTTATCACCTCGAAGTTTCATCTGAAGAATTATACAATAAGAATTTGTATATGCTAAACGTGAATACTAGAAAAAAATCAAGCATAGGAGAGGACTAAATATATATTTTTTACCTTGTAATTGTGCTTGAGCACATTGAAACCGAGGGGCTTGGCAGCTTCTTCAATTTTGGAGATTATTTCATTTGGAGTGCATTGGGATGTAAAACGTGTCTCCCTCTTGACATGGCCCTGGAGATTGCAAATTGAGCAGTTAAGTAAAGGGAGATTATGTTTTTTCATTCCAGACAACTATGCAGCAAGCTTTCAGCGGCCATTTATACATTCCATGGATGAAAAAGCTATACATTAGGAGCTAGAAAAACATATATAATTCATAATAAATACTTCCTTGATTAAAAATTTAAAATTCTTGAAATATTTATTTTACAATTTCGCAGGTAGCTATTTTGAGAGTGAGCAACCTGGTTCCCGAGTGCCAAATTTCTTCCTCAACAAGTCATAACTCATAAGATCAAAATTTCTAGAATCTACATTACATGCATCACTTATGAGCATTGACCATGGTGGGTGACTTATGCATGCAATATGATGTGAATGTCCAAAAGATTGATGGGATAGACATTCAGAAAAACTACGTATTCAAGTATGAACAACACATGTATTATATAGGTGAATACAATATACCAGGTTAATTTTTATAATAATAAAAGACAGAATGGGATTGTGAAACATACCACCTCCTCAAACAAATTTCCCAGATTTAAGCCCCGAGACCCCGAGATAAGTGCAAATGCATTCATTGATTCTGGTTTCTCCTTCCTCTCTATTACATGGCATTCCTGTAGATAGGGATGAAACAACATTTATTAAAACAATTTAATACAACATTAATAAATTGGATCAATAAGCTTATACCATCTAATTCTGACATCATGCATTTACTGATTGACAGTCATCCCTGCTTCTAGGAATGCAGGATTTGAATGCTTAGAATGCATCACAATAAACCTAAAACTTGCAAAATGCACTTACTTCTGAATCATTGAAGGCAGCATCCACGTCAGCAAGACAGACTTCTTTGCATTGTTCAAAATCTGGTGGCCTATATCCCTTCTTAAACCACTCGTTTTCCAGAATCTGGGAAATTGTTATTCTCTGCAAAAAAAAGGCAAAAAAAGAAAGCAGTTGATTAAAACTGTAACCACAATAAAAAGAACTAATCCAAAAAATTCTCCAAACTAATATGCGAAAAAATGGAACAAGTGAAAAAACCTCACGTTGTCTATGTGGAACTTACAGTTCGTGGATTTGGATCTAGTATTCTCTTAATCAGATTCTTTGCACCAGAAGAAAACCACGATGGGCATGTGAAATCTGCCTTGCGTATCTGCAGTACAAAAGTAATACCGTAAGTTGAGGTTCTCTATGGTTCATAAAAACAAGCAAGTAAAAGACAAAGACCATATACTTAACTTTCGATATAAAGCCATTGTATTTGGATCATCAAATGGTAAAAATCCAGCCATGAGAACAAAGAGAATGACGCCACAGGACCAAATGTCAGCTTTTGCGCCATCATATCCTTTATCACTCAGGACCTAGGAGAGAGAACATGGTGAGAAACTTCAGAATGGACCTTATGTACTCCAGTTGCCAAAAAATAAGTATAGAAACTAGTTCATACCTCAGGAGCAACATAATTTGGGGTTCCACATGCAGTATGAAGAAGTCCATCCTCCTGCATTTTAATCGCAGTGATGATGTTGGTATAATAAACATCCAGATCAGGACTGAAGTACAAGCACCCAGTGGCCCCAGTTTCATGGTAACAAGAATTATTCAGAAGAGTTTGAACCAAAATGACTCTTGTTGATAAGCAAGTAAATTATGAGATCTGAAGTGGTAACAAGAAAATGCTAACTCTCTCATCAAGAATGAGAATGGAATAAAGGTGGCCCAAACATAAAAAAATAAAAAAGGATCAGTAATCATGCTGGGATTTAGGGATGTATAAGACTGCTGGTCTACATGGCAAGTACTTCAAACTGACAAGGAAAACTGACTTAATCACTGAGAAAAGGCTTGTCCAGACAGTTCCCCATACAACCCCAAGAACATGGTTAGGTATCTGAGAAAACCAAATGTGACTGAAACACATCTAGTGGAACATAAAAGACCTCTAGATTCTTAACAATAGAGATACAGAGAAAATCAAGCTATAATTTAAGAAAGTATGGTGTAACAAAACATGATTTATACAAAGAGAAATAAGTTAAGAAAAAAATCAATTATAGTCGACGCTAACAGACATACATGTGAAGGTAACATGGGACTACTTGCAATAAAAGTCAACCGTGAAGTTACTAACGATCTCTTTTATCCTTTTATTGGTCTCTCTCTATATATCTCTCTCTACAAGGAACCATCAGTTGCTATAACAAACAATTACTTACATGTATCTGTTGGGAAAAAGCACTTAATCCAAAATCTGAAACTTTAAGAAGGCCATGTGAATCCAAGAGTAGATTTTCGGGCTGAAAAAATGGGGAAAAAAGAAAGGCATTCATACTGCATGAGAATTGAATATCTTTAAGAAGAGAAATTGGTAGATGGTTTAGATAAACCAAAAAAAAAACAGTATACTTGTAACAACCTTTAAGTCTCGATGATAAACACCTCTACTATGACAGTAATCCACAGCATTAATGAGCTGTTGAAAGTATCTCTTTGCATCATCTTCTTTTAATCTTCCATGCTTGGCCTACACAGATAACCAGACAAGAAAAAACAAAGTGACATTAATCAGAAAGAATAGCAATGCTTCAAATAAAACTTGCACAAAAAATCATAATTAGTAGCCTAAATTACTTTTCATAAATGATAAAAGCTTACAATTTCATCAAAGAGTTCACCTCCATCAACAAATTCAAGAACAATATATATCTTTGTCTTGCTGCCCATCACCTATAAAAGATGAAGATGGCACCAATGAAATCAAAAACTGCCTAGTAGCACATAATTTTTATTTTCCAATTTGTTTGAGGTATATTTTGGCTAATCAAAGCACCAAATCATTATGATAAGCATGCTGATGTGATAAAAATATCTTTATGTTGAATAATCAACAAACAACATAACTGAAAACCTAGTCACGTATGCCTATAAGCAGTCAAAATACATTCCCGGGATTTGCTCATTAATCCTGCATGGAACATATAAAGGCTTCACACATGACATGCTGAATGCTACCTATGAATTTCCAAGGAGAAAACTGTTTGTCATTCTGAAAAACCTAAATCAAGTTGTTCCAGGTGAACTGCCAATCTATGGTCTGTCCATCCCTAATTGTATGTAGTTGAGCATTTTGCTACAACAAAGATGTGCGCAGAAAACCAGGGAGATCATTAATGTTAAGAAGATGAACAAGAGAAGAATAGTAGTTCTACTACACCTCATAGATGTTGACAACATTTGGATGCTTTATCAGCTTCATGGTAGAAATTTCTCTCTTGATCTGGTATAAAATACAAAAACAGGCAGTAAATTATCTCAAAAGAGTTGGAGCAGAAACTTTACGACAGTTGTTAGATAAGGCTTTGGACGCTTAAAGATTTTTGTGTTTCTAGATTAAAGGGCTTCCGGGATTGCATGGCATGATGATTCCTATTTTGGCAAACTGGAAGATAACTTTAATGGAGAATATTTTCAAAACAAACTTTAATGGAGAATGGAATTCAAAAGGCATAGAATGATTATTTAAGTCCAGGAAACTGAAAAGTAAAAGAAGTAGACTACAATAAACACATGTGATCTTACTAGCAAACAAAATATAGTTCTATCTTACAAATAAAATATTAAACTCAGAGTAGACCCTAGTTAGTTATTTTTATTTAATATTATTTTATTTTACCTTAATTTTAATCTAATAAAATGAATAATATGTGTTGAACCATTGAACTGAACTGGCACTACCCGTTCGTCTTTTACCAAACCGATTTGGTTCAGTTCCTTATCAGTTTTGATTTTGATTTCAGCAAAAAAGGGCTTGAAACTAAACTGAGCAAAACCGTGAACACAACCTTGCACATACCTTGCCATTTCTTGGCTAGCATCACATATGTGGTTGACATCTCACAGTTTTGGGAAAACTTGTTCTCCCTTTAGATTAATCGTCTCATAGATTCCGTCCATGTGACACCATGGCATGTGGACCCTAAAGTTTTGTCCCATTCCACCTATGTGATAGTGAGTCTCTTCGGATCCCCTGTCATTCGAAAGAGGGATTTAAAATAAATAATATTTTTTATAAAAAAATATGTAATTTTATTATATTTTGGTTTATTTTTTTATCTGGTTTACCGATAAAAAAATAAATCAAAATAGAATAAAGTTAACATTATACTATTGATAAAATAATACTTTATAGTTTTATGATAAAACAATATTTACAAGAATTTTATGACCGAAAATTTAGCACATATACATACGTGTAGAATTGATTGTTTTAGATGTTCAGTGAATTTTTTTGGTCTCATACTGAACCAAAGAGTACTAAACTGGTAGGCTTTGAGACCCTTATCGGGTTTAGTTATATTTTGAAAAAAAAAATGGCCGAAAACCCAACCATACCAAGCCATGCACACCCAAGACAACACTAGATACGTGTCTATCATGTGTATTAAGTGCGATATATGAGAGCAGCAACCACGTACTGTTGTTGAAGGGTGGACTGCATTAGCTAACAGTCAGAAGGAAGGAAGTAGATTCACCATTGCAGATAGACAGCACGAGATGTGATAAACGGTACAGGACCCAAGCAGTATGACCGACAGGAACACCACCAAAACTAATCGACAAAGATTCATCACCAGTTTGCCCAAAGCACCTACGAAAACGATAAACTAATCGACAAAGATTCATCACCAGTTTGCCCAAAGCACCTACGAAAACGATAAACTAATCGGAAGAGGAAGACGGGAATGGAGCCGGAAATGGACGGAGAACCAGAGCTTCCTGCCATGGAAGAAAGGGACATATCTACGGAAGCTCAAACAGGGGGGCAGCAGCAAGCCATAAGGAACAAAGAAAAGAAAAAAAGCAGAGACGAGGGCACCGGAGGAGTACTTGAAGGGTGATCATCACCTGTTCGACCATATTCTTATGCCGGAGGACGTGCTGCTTGTCGAGGATCTTGATGGCGACGGCGTCTCCCGTCTGCGCGTGGCGCGCGAACTTCACCTTGGCGAAGCTCCCTTCCCCGATCGTCCTCCCGAGCTCGTACGCCCCCACCCGCATTCGCGGCGTCGCCGGCGGCCCCCCGCTCATCCTTCACCCCCCACCAGAACCACGCAGATCTCCGAGGGGAGCGGAACACGGCGGACCGGCGGCGCTCTTTCCCCGGCTCCCTCCCCGTCCTCACAGCTCCGCCACCGGGAAAGAGTGCACGGGACGCACAAAGCTAGCCGGTCTCTCCTCTTTCCAATGCTCGGGCGCCCCGCACGTCTCTGCCGGGCGAGGAGGCCGCCGCTGCTCCGTGCGGGCTTTAAAGAGATGGGGAGGCCGGAAAGTAGCCATCTTCGAGCCTGCCGCCGCCACCGCCACCGCCGCGCACATCTCCAATCTCGTACAAGCACGCTTGGGCCCACCCCCGGTGCCACGTACGTTTTAACGGTGCTATTTTTTTTTGTGTGTGGGTTCCTCTTATTTTTATATATAATTATCAACTCAGTGCGTGTAATTACTCATTTTAATTTTTTAATCGTCAACTTTTATAATGCGTCACCGAGAACGCCGTCGACAACTTCTTTTTCTTTTAAGTTCTTTAACGGTACTGAGAATTATTAACTTTTGCAGTAGGTTATCGAAGATGAAGCTATTAAAGTTTTTTTTTTCTGTTATTAAATTATGTATATAGTTATTGATCCGTACGTATAATTAACTCGTGTACGTAGTTAAGTTATTAGTACGCACATATCGTTATTACCTGGTTCAAACAAATTTCTGTGGTGATTCGAACGCTTCCGGCAACGGTTGCGGCGTACACGCACCGCACCGGCCATTACGCCAGCGCGACCGGCGCCGAACCGCTGCCGTGCAGAAGCAGACGAGCCGAACTCCGGGCAGGCCACGGCGGGGTCGGCCGGCCAGAGGAAATGAGAGAGACGGAACCGGGCGGGGGGGCACCAGACATGGACGCTGGTTTCGCCGAAACTTCCTCCAGAAAACAGACAGAAGAAGCGATTTCTTTCTTTCTTTCTCTCTGTGGCTACCGCTTCTGTGCTTATCGTACCACCCGGCCCTTGACCTTCCCCCTTCACAAAACTGTTCCAATTGATGGGGGAGACAGGTGGCTGGCGTGGCTGGGCCCGTTCACATCAGGACTGTTCAGATCTAGCCATGATGTGGGCCTGCAGGTGGGCCTCATTGGGTGGGCCTGCAGGTAGCCTCGGCCCAGTCCCCCTCCTCTGCTGTGGGCTGTGCGCAGGGCTCTTCCATGGGCCAGAATTTGCCTAATTATGTGCTGGCCGACCAGAACACATATTGGGGTGCCCAATTGGGCCTGATTTGACTCAATTATGGGCTATCCGTAGGGGTGCAAACGAGCCGAGTCGAGCCGAGTAGTATGGTGTTCAAGCTCGGCTCATTTATTTTACACGAGTTCGAGCTCGAGTTCGAGCTCGAGTTTTAGCGAGTATGTGGAACCCTTGTTCAAGCTTGGTTCGTTTATTAATCGAGCCGAGTCGAGCTCGAACTCGAGTAGTAGTTAGATTAAAATTCAATTCATATTCAAACTTAAGCTATACACAAACTCCTTTATAAAGTCAAAATCAATGAAAAGTCATTTGTGAAACTTTAGATTTAACTCATTTATGAAATTCAATCTAAGTTTAAACTCAATTTTTAAATTATTTAATATATTTAAGTGACAATATATAAATATTAATACTTAAAATTTAATTTTTAAAAATAAATATATAATATAATATTTAATCGAGCTGCTCGCGAGCTTATCGAGCCGAGCAGGAGTCTGTTCAAGCTCGGCTCGTTTAATGAGTCGAGCTTTATTTTTTGTTCAAGCTTGTTCATTTAACATAATAAACGAGCCGAGTCGAGTTTTTATCGAGCCGAGCTTCGAGCTACTTGTCGAGTGTATTGGTACGTTTGCACCCCTAGCTATCCACCCTACGTTTAAGTCCATTTCTTCTTTGGCCCAATTGTCTGTTTTTTTTTTTTTGAAAAATATTGACGCCAACAGTACCCATCACTGCACACACTTGTTAGTGTTTCAAACATATATAACATCCTTACTACAAACATTACATCGAACTACTACATATGCATCTGTTACAAATATATATATATACCCACACCACCACATACACTTGTTACAAACATAATAACCAGCACACATATACTTGTAACAAATATAACATCCATCATATGGCTGCAATGATATACGGAAGATCATTCTCGGATACATACATATATACATATACATATGCATATAAAATAATCTACCCAATATTCCCAGAATTATTTGAAATCAAGAGACACTTCTTCCAAATTTTAACTGTGGGCCAACTATAATATATCAATAACTCCATGATGTGTATGGCAAATAACTATTTATATGATAAAGTTAGGCTCCTCTCTGGAATCAAAAACTTTTATTGGGACGTTCTTCAACCGTGTGTGTGTGTATATATATATTCTACTAAGTTAAGGAGGGATGATGCATATATTATATATAAATGAACACCGAGCCCATACGCGATTATCATGTATTCTAGCATGTTCACGTACACACCACTGTGCTTCCCACAAATTCTCATTCAACTGTATCATTGATGTATCTAGGATCAAGTTTATCAACAAAAAATTGCCACAAAGTGATGACGAACGTGGTCCACGAAGAAGCCAACGGTCCAAGAAGCCTAACCAAAAGTATTTAGAGTATTTTATTTCGTAGCATCATGCTTGTTATAATTTTAATTAGTTAGTGTGTTTGGACTTATTTGTAAAAGTGAAGACGTTTAAATTTGTGGCAAAACTCTAATGAGAGGGTATTAGTTATTTTGGAGAAAAACTTTCGGTAACCGTCTCCTTCCTCTATCGCTCTCTCTTCTCTCTGGTGTGATACCGTCGATTCTTCTGCTATCCCATCTTCTCTCTGGTGCGATGCCATCTCTTTAGTCTTCTTCTTCTCTGTCTGCGTAAAGCATTTTTTCTGCCTGGTATTTTGGCGACCGATCTGGATTTATTTGCTTGGATTATCTCCATCGGCGTTGATGGCTGCTGCAGCAACTCACGGATGGGCATAGCACAGTCGCTGAGGCAATCATAATCAGGTTCTGACAGGTTCATCTATTGCTTACGATGGCATCGTATCAGTCCACGTGGATCAGGTATATCACGAACGAACCCCTTCGGCTGTCTCTTCTGTTGGCTGATTAGGAGAGAGCCACTTGATTAACCCAGCCATTAAATGCTTGCTTTTATGGCCCTTTTCCCCACGTTCTGCCATGCAAAGCCATCCACAGCGCTAGGGCCACCTGCACATACGTGAACCCTCTCATCTATCCATATTAACTCCCTTTGGAGCTTTTATTGGTTTATTCACATATCTGGCGGAGAAAATACAGTAATGTATTAGATGGGAGAGTTAGCCACCTCATCATTTCAATTTAGTCATTAGCATCGAGTGTTGAGCTCACGATACTACAGAGATTTGCATCGTTTTATATTGCATGCTCAAAGAATAAATTCAACATATTTATTTTCAGCATGCCATCTCTTGAGTTTGAGTCGTCCTGCATCACAAAGATATTGAAAACCATCTTTCTAGGGACTGAATATAGAACCTAAAAATGCTAAAACCAGTCTCCATCACTGGACAGGCAAGCTAAAGCGATGACGCAAAGAAAAATAGGAGACTACATTCCCTCCATGCCCTTCCAGTACTGTTTACACATGTGAAGCATCCGGTAACGGGCGACGGCCTTCAGATATTTATGTTTATCTTCCTCATACTTGGCTGCCTTCTTCTTGAGTTTGGCCTTCTCCTTCTTAGCTTTCCGGAAGTACGGGGCTTTCTCCTGTAATTAGTTAGAAACTTAGATTCAAAGCAGCATAATGCTAGAAGAAGTTACGGTGGACTCACGGATTTAGACAAATTCCTCCACTTAGCCCCCGCAGCGCCACCAAACTGCAAAGACAAAGATGAGTGCGGCATTGTTGCCAAATAAATACATGGAATAATTTCAAGTAACTCACGTCATTGTGGAGAATATTCTCTTCTGGGAACTGCTCACTAAATTCTTCCCTAGATCGCCGAACCAGAGATGAGATATAAATCAGAAAGACCGAAAAAGAATAATCGAAAGACACAAAATACAGAGTAAACCAGTAAAGATTTCGTAAACATACAAGAAGTAGAAGAAGGCGCTAGACATCCTCTCCATCCCCCGCTTCTTTAGGGCCTTTTCTGCATCATTCTCCTTCCCGGAGAGCCTACAAGACAAGAATCGTCCAGATTCACGATCGAAGTCCACCCGGATAGATACATACGAGAAAAAAAAAAAACTAGGGCTCACCTGCCATCGTCCTTCCTCATATTCTCCGCGTTTGCCTCGCCCACTTCCATCTGGAGAAGAAAGAGGGTGGAGGATGCGACGAACGAACGGCCGGCGAGGAGGCGGAAAGAAAATCCCTCAACCGAAATGGTGCGGGGGATTTGAAATCCGGATGCTCCGTGCTTCTTCTGGGGGAGCTGACGAAGCGTCCGCGCTGGCGGGGTGGGGCCCCTCAATATTATGAATCTATTAATGACTAAAAGGTATGTTTAATAAATGCCAGAAAATATTTTATATTTACGTAAAAGAACTTTTTTTTCCAACTATTATAAAAATGCTCGGAATTCGATCAAAAATTTAGAAAGCGGAAATAGACCAATAATTAAACATTACTGCTTAAATATGTAAAAAAGAAGGTGAGACTCTTTTTTATCTAAGGAAATCACTCTAAAAAGATAAATTTGTAATAATTACCAAACACCTTGTTTTAACAAATTTTATCACAAAAACATAAAATCATAATAAAAACTCGGCTCATCGTGCAACCAAACACCCCATTAGTTTCATCAAATCGATCATCGGTGCTCGAAATCATTTCACTATGCTTAACACCGTATCAGATTAACTTTTGTCTAATTCTGGGTCCGCGCATTTTACAGTGAATTAAGCAGCACATCTCTTGGTTGCCTAAATTATATTTTTAACATTTTTGGACAGGGGGAAACGAGTTCTAGAAGATCACCCAGAGAAATAAGAGAAAATCACCGATTTTTTAATCGTCAAAATGTAAAAATTTTCCAGATTATTTGTCAAGTTTTAGCTGGGCATCATAAATTGGTTCCACCCACAATACAACCATATCAACCAAAATGGCATATTATTGGCCTGCCAAAATCATCTTGGCGGGTTCGAACATCGGATTCTCTCGATCCTTTTTACCACGTCGACATCATCGAGAATGAAATGAAAATATAACGAAGTACACTGACAAAGACTTGCCTGGAGAGTATGCATACAAATGAAGGACCTCCATCTTAACATGAGCGTCAAAAGAACATACAGTTGTTAATCCATCACCATTCAAAAAACAAGAAGATAATCTCACTTAAACAAGCCGATGCAGCTTGTGGTACAAGATTAGATTGTTGAAACAGGAGTTTGTCTCTTTTATTAACCTTCGTAGGCTTACCATAGAAGACAAGACATCTCTATGCGACTGCGCCTCAAGTTAAGAAGTGGAGATACCCGTTTTGAAATCTTTCTAAAGCCAAGTTTTGAAATCTTTTTAAAGGACTTTAAGGCCCAGAAGACTAGAGTTTTTCTACATGGCAAGTAAGATAATTCCAATTTGACTATAAATTAGAGCAAGGGAAATCATCTCCTGGCAAGCAAAACTAGCTTGTTTAAGGTATGGGAACATGTATCTTCCTCTTGCTAGTTGCGTCTAAAGTGTCAGGATGACCTTCTCAATCCCCAATCCCATGTTCCCCGATTATCCATAGCGGTTCTTTAAATGCAATATCCCAAATGAAGATATAATTCCATTTTGCCTGTAAATCTTTCGATCTGACACACAAAATAAACCTTTAAACATCAAAATTTATCTTCTAATGTGCCATTAGACCCGATCGCAATCCTGATCCATACCAACCCTGGCCAATACGGGGGCAGATCGTAGATTCCCAACCCGGAATATCTTGGTGATACCTATCTTAATATGAGTACCTTTGCTTCTGCTCTCTCCGTTATAATTACAAAAATCCCAAACTGAAAGAAAATATAGACAGTAGGTTCTTCCATGGCTTTACAAGAAGTACTACAAACCCCATCTTAGAACACCCTACAAACACGTTATCTATGCGTTTCTTGGAAGTTATGTACTTTATGACGAAGAGGGGGAAGACAAGATGTGCCAACCACAGGTCAGGAAAGTCTAGAATCTAGACAAAAAACAATCACGCTGACCAACTCAAGTGAAGTAGTTAGGCAGCTGAAAAAGCCAGAGATGGCCAGAGATCTAAACTTGGCAACCAACTTTCCAGAAGAGCAGTAAGAACTAGAAGAGAGAAAATGGCCAGAGATCTAATATTGTCCATTGAAACTCAGATTCACCAAGAGAAGTAAAGATAGAAATTACTCTCTCACATTTGCATCAAGTGTGAGCAACCTTTAGGATAGCGGTTCAAGAAGGGCAATGACAGAGTTTGTCCAAGTGCTTAGCAGCAGCAGATCGATGCTGTACCCAATGAAAGGTCTAGATCTAATCCTTCTCAGGTCTAGATCTAATTTTGACTATAAAAATAACATGAAGAAATTGCTTCACCAACACCATCTCAGCTCAAGATACAGATCTTGAAGATCGGAAAAAAAAAATGGCGGGGATTGAGTGAAGCGGGAGGATGCAAGAACACTGGGAGAACAAACTAGAGGGGAGGAGCAGGTTCAGAAATCTGTACCAACCACAGACACTAGTTGTAAGGGAAATACATACACTTGATGTGCCTAGCTACAAACTTTGAGATGTAGGTTCAGAAATCTGTACCAACCACCACATATTGTTACAAATATTTGTACCCATCACTGCACACACTTGTTAGTGTTTCAAACATATATAACATCCTTACTACAAACATTACATCGAACTACTACGTATGCATCTGTTACAAATATATATATATATATATATTTGTACCCACACCACCACATACACTTGTTACAAACATAATAACCAGCACTCATATACTTGTAACAAATATAACATCCATCATATGGCTGCAATGATATACAGAAGATCATTCTCGGATACATACATATATACATATACGTATGTATATAAAATAATCTACCCAATATTCCCCAGAATTATTTGAAATCAAGAGACACTTCTTCCAAATTTTAACTGTGGGCCAACTATAATATATCAATAACTCCATGATGTGTATGACAAATAACTATTTATATGATAAAGTTAGGCTCCTCTCTGGAATCAAAAGCTTTTATTGGGATGTTCTTCAACCATCACGTGTGTGTGTGTGTTGTGTGTGTATATATATATATATATATATATATGGGCGATTATCATGTATTCTAGCATGTTCACGTACGCCGGTATCAAATAATATTCTATCAAAGGATCAATCAATTGAAGCTAATTCTCATTCAAATGTATCATTGGTGTATCTAGGATGAGCACACACCACTGTGCTTCCCACAAATTCTCATTCAACTGTATCATTGATGTATCTAGGATCAAGTTTATCAACAAAAAAATGCCACAAAGATATTGAAAACCATCTTTCTAGGGATTGAATATAGAACCTAAAAATGCTAAAACCAGTCTCCATCACTGGACAGGCATGCTAAAGTGATGACGCAAAGAAAAATAGGAGACTACATTCCCTCCATGCCCTTCCAGTACTGTTTACACATGTTACGCATCCGGTAACGGGCGGCGGCCTTCAGATATTTATGTTTATCTTCCTCATACTTGGCTGCCTTCTTCTTGAGTTTGGCCTTCTCCTTCTTAGCTTTCCGGACGTACAGGGCTTTCTCCTGTAATTAGTTAGAAATTTAGATTCAAAGCAGCACAATGCTAGAAGAAGTTACGGTGGACTCACGGATTTAGACAAGTTCCTCCACATAGCCCCCGCAGCGCCACCAAACTGCAAAGACAGAGATGAGTGCGGCATTGTTGCCAAACAAATACATGGAATAATTTCAAGTAACTCACGTCATTGTGGAGGAAATTCTCTTCTGGGAATTGGCCACTAAATTCTTCCCTAGATCGCCAAACCAGAGATGAGATATAAATCAGAAAGGCCGAAAAAGAATAATCGAAAGACACAAAATACAGAGTAAACCGGTAAGAATTTCGTAAACATACAAGAAGTAGAAGAAGGCGCTAGACATCCTCTCCATCCCCCGCTTCTTCAGGGCCTTTTCTGCGTCATTCTCCTTCCCGGAGGGCCTACAAAACAAGAATCGTCTAGATTCACGATCGAAGTCCACCCGGATAGATACATACGAGCAAAAAATAATAATAATAAAAAAAAACCTACGGCTCACCTGCCATCGTCCTTCCTCATGTTCTCCGCGTTTGCCTCGCCCACTTCCATCCGGAGAAGAAAGAGGATGCGACGAACGAACGGCCGGCGAGGAGAGGAGCGGAAAGAAAATCCCTCAGCCGAAATGGTGCGGGGGATTTGAAATCCGGATGCTCCGTGCTTCTTCCGGGGGAGCTGACGAAGCGTCCGCGCTGGCGGGGTGGGGCCCGGCCCTCAATATTATGAATCTATTAATGACTAAAAGGTATGTTTAATAAATGCCAGAAAATATTTTATATTTACGTAAAAGAACTTTTTTTTCCAACTATTGTAAAAATGCACGGAATTCGATCAAAAATTTAGAAAGCGGAAATGGACGAATAATTAAACATTACCGCTTAAATATGTAAAATAAATTCAAATAAAATTTGAGTTAAATTTAAACTTTGTTCGCCTTCCGCAAACATGCTAACGTTAGGATTTACTCATGAAAGGAGGTTGGACGTATTTCTTAACTCAAAAAAATTTTAGATATTTTGGCAAAACATTCAATCAAATTATTATATTAGAATGTCAAAAATCATAGAAATTAAGCATTTTACAACGTCACATAAATAGATAGAGCAAACTAAAATAAAATTCAGCCGATTCCAAACTATGATGGTCCGATCCATGCTTAAGATCCTGGTCGGTCTCAGCCGGCCAAAATGGTCCAACTGGATCGATCAACCTTGCTCTGCAGTTGGGCCAATTTAGGGCCTATGGTACGAGCTCTAATTTCTTATCACATCTCCTCAAACATCGACAATTTTATGTCATTAGTTAACTTTCACCACAATATTTTACAATAAGTTTTTTCTGAAAATGTATAAAAATTTACGGTGCAATCAAACAATACATCCGGTGGGTGCTGGTTTCGCAAACGAAAAATAGCTACTTGTGCTATTTTTCGTTTGCGAAACCAGCACACACTCAGAGGTGGGTGCAAACGAGTCGAGTCGAGGCGAGTAGCATGATAATCAAGTTCGGCTCATTTATTTTACACGAGTTCGAGTTCGAGCTCGAGCTTTAACGAATATGTTAAACCTATATTGTTCAAGTTTGGTTAGTTTATTAATCGAGCCGAGTCGAGCTCGAACTCAAGTAGTAACTATACTAAAATTCGATTCACATTCAAACTTAAGCTATATACAAACTCGTGTTTAAAACTCAAAATCAATGAAAAGTTATCCGTAAAACTCTAGATTTAACTCATTTATAAAGCTTAATCTAAGTTTAAACTTATAATTTGAATTATTTAATATATTTAAGTGACAATATATAATTATTAATACTCATAATTTAATTTTTAAAAATAAATATAATATATAATATTTAATCGAGTTACTCGTGAGTTTATCGTGCCGAGCATGAGTTTGTTCAAGCTGGACTCATTTAATAAGTCGATCTTTATTTTTTGTTCAAATTTGTTCATTTAACATAATAAACGAGTAGAGTCGAATTTTTATCGTGTCTAATTTCAAACTATTTCAAACTACTCGTGAACTGTATCGGTTCGTTTGCACCCGTAACAAGAGGCATGATTAACCACAGTAGGTTGACCTGACCCTGATAACCTCCCAGTACAACTTTGTCATAATTAAGAAGGATGCAGATGCAATGACAAAAAAAAAAGAAGGCTATGGATACATGGCTTGATATAGAGAAACCTAAATAACATGTGCAGAAGGCGATACAAGTAAATAACTAATTTAAGCTGTCATATATGGCTACAGAAATAAAAAATAAATCTAAAACGCTAAGTGAGATGATCATATATATATATGTATCATATTGTCCTCTCCTCCCACTGCATTTTGACCCTAGTTAATTCTTGATCGAAGACGGCAGACAAGAGGTCCGGCTGTAAGAATATCTAAAAATGAACTGCAGAACAGAACGTAGCAAAACGATTCTGGAATAATGAATAAAAAAAGCAAGTAATCAACACTAATGGGGTGCTTGGTTGCACGATAACGAAAGTTTTTATTTTAATTTTTAAAAATTGTAAGAAAACTGGTTAAAAGAGGTGTTTGATAATCATGACAATTTTATGTTTTAAAAGTGATTTTCTTCTTAAACAAAAAAAGAGGGTCTCACCTCTTTCTTTTTTCTTGTGGTCCCCCACTTTATTTGGTCATGTGCGGTGGTTACTCTTTTTTGTAATCACATCCCTATAATTTTATGTCATAAGTTGGTTCACTTTTTATTTTAATACAATTTTTTATCACGAAAGTGTACAAAAAATTATCATGCAACCAAACATCCCACAAGGAAAATAATAGTTACCATGAATATTGGTGGTTCCAAAATTATGATCCCATGAAATATTATCCGAAGTATTTGTTTTGACCGAAAGGAGAGAGCACCCCCCTTGGCAAGTGAATAAAAATGAAATTTTACGGGGGTGTTTGGTTGTACGATAAATTGAGTTTTTGGTATACATTTATGTTTTTACAACAAAACTCGTTGAAAGAGTCTTTTTTTTTTTGAAAAACAACTGTTTAAAAGAGTGAAACTTATGTTTCTTCATATATTTCTTCTTAGACAAAAAAAGGTGAGACTTTCTTTTTTTTGTTATCACATCTATGTAAATATCATAATTTTATGTCATTGGTTAGTTTACATTTTATTTAACATATTTTCATGAAAATACATAAAAATTTCTTGTGCAACTAAACAGTACCCCATTGATATGTCATTCTTCCCAACAAGAATTTAGTTCAATCTCATCCCACATACACATCATCATCATTTTTGCTCCAAATTGGGTTCATTTCTAAAGTGAGTCATCATACTAGATATTATATTGTAAGAAAACTTCTTAGAAATAATGTTTGACAATTATGATAAAAATGTATTTTTATAGGATAATTTTCTTGGACAAAAAAGGTGAGACCTTTTTTATTTTTTTCTTGTGGTTTCTCTCTCACTCTAGATGGATGATAAGGCTATGTACTGAAGCAAATTAAATAGATGCACCGACTGTAATAGCATCCTAATAAGCACACAAAATAATATTATAGTTCAGTTGTTGTTTAAGACATTTATATAGAAGACTTTTAATGAGAAAGATAGTTTGTTCCACTTCCTGTGTATGCTTCAAGGAGTTGGATGTGTGTTGAAATGTCGTCCTTAGGTGAAGGACTTTTCCACAATATCTGCATCTCATCACATTGACAAATACATGGATCATTCCTTTTAAGATTATTTGGATGACTTAGAGAAAAATATTCATCATATGGCTGCTGCAATGACATATAGACGATCAGTCTCGGATACATAACCTATGTACATACGTATATGTATATAGAATAATCTACCCAATATGCATGCCCCCGAAATATTTGAAATCAAGAGACACTTCTTCCAAATTTTAACTGTGAGCCGACTATAATTTATCAAGAACTACTCCATGATGTGTATGACAAATAACTATTTATATGATAAAGCTAGGCTTCTCTCTGGAATCAAAAATTTTTCTCAGGACGTTCTTCAACCATCACGTATATATATAAAAACATATATATATATATTCTACTAAGTTAACGAGGGATGATGCATATATTATATATAATTGAACCCCTGGCCCATATGGGATTATCATGTATTCTTGCGTGCTCAGGTACGCCGGCATCAAATGATATTCTATCAAGGGATCAATCAGTCGAAGCTAATTTAAAGCATTCCTTGGTCCAATATATTGCATGCCACTAGAAGAATATCCAAATCAAGGATCAATGGCTCGAATCTCTAGCGAAAACACCCTAGCTTGCAATTAATTCTTACTGGGGATGATGTTTGGTAAAGGATTAATCATAATTTTCTGATGCCAAACATACCCTTGGGTACCAGATTAATTTGGGGATAAATTATCTCCTAAATAATGTTCACCAAACAGGCCCTTAATGTTGATACGCATAGAAAAATTTCGAACTCACAAACTTTCTTTAATTTATATTAAGGTTATATATCTCATGTCTCGGTAAAGTAACCTCTATCTACCAGAAGTCTTATACAAAAGCTGATGGGTATGTGAACTTTCCAAGTTTTTTTTCTCTCACATATTTATTCTCTCTCTCTCTGATTGTTAAACTCAAATCTCTATTTTTTGCATGGAATCAAAAAGCTTTCTGGTGCATTTGGTTTGGATTAAAAGCTTGTCTGACAAGAATTCCTAATCTGACCTAGTAGTGGAACCAAACCCAATCTTAACAGGGTGTTTGATTGCACAATAAATTTTTACATATTTTCTTGATTAAATTATATTAAAATAAATTGTAAGTTAACTAATGAAAAAAAATTGTCATGTTTGGGAGATGTGAGAAGAAAAAAGAGTGGAACCATGTATGACTAAAAAAAAGAGAGGCCATTGCGTAAACAAAAAAGGGTCTCACATTTTTTTGTCCCACAAGGAATTCTCTTCGGAAACATGAACTTGTAATAGTTGCCAAACAATTCTTTTTACCAAAAAAAAAAATTTGTTTTTACAAGTTTTGTCACAAAAATAAAAAAGTGTTACAAAAACTCAATTCACTGGACATCCAAACTTTCCATGAACTCTGCATTTTCTTTGAAACTAGATCCCTTTGGACGAAGAGAGAAAGCTCACCATCCTATACATGAAAAATTAATCTACTTACGTTGTCTTCAATATACTACATATTTGATATATTTGTGGACGTCATCTTCTTATATCCAAGATGGAGGATGTTTCCTCCAATAGCCCTTGAGGGAATCCCTTCTCATTTTGTTTTTCTTCTTTCTTAATTAGAGCCTTATGCTGAAATCAATAACAATCAATGCCTATTTGTCAAGTTGAAAGGTATTCTTGAGACATATGGGGACATGAAGCTCCATCATGTTGACTAGCTAGGACTCTCTCCCTAAACCAAAACCATCCAAGAAAGAGGACGATTGGATGTATCTTCCAACTTGTGTGATAGGTTTTCTTGATCATGGTGGTGCTCATCTAAGGTGACATTAGATTTGACTTAATAAAATATTTAAAATATTAATTTAATCGCTAATTTCTCTTGTAAAATATAAAATCTTAGTTATATTCTTCCAAAAATAAAAAATATAGCGAACTACTTAAAATCAGGTGGTTCCGGAAGATCTCAATATCTGATATTTTATCAATTGAGAGATTAGTCATCAATTAAGCAAAACAAATTGGCCTATTTGTCCCGATAAATCTTCAGACATAGCTAGCCACACAACTCTAAGAAATGGGTTTGGAAAAAAGATGAACAAAATATGAAGTGTTGACTCTCCTTACCCAAAAGATTTTTTTCCTCTTCACTCTATATATTAAAAAAGAGAGGAGATGCATTCCAACGTCATCTTAATTAGATACGCAGAGAGAGAGAGAGAGAGAGAGAGAGAGAGAGAGAGAGAGAGAGAGAGAGAGAGAGAGAGAGAGAGAGAGAGAGAGAGATCCCTAAAAATGGATGCTTGATTATCTTCCACTCAAGAACGATGCGTTGGCCTTCTTATAAAGCCAGAGTTAGCTTATCTGATTTTTGTTATATACCTAACGTCTTCTGCTTGTATGTTGGAGTGAGTTTGTCTTACGTTTGTAGGTAAAATACAATTTCTTTAACCTTCTATATATAAATATATGATAGTGTAGGTAAGTAAATCTTGACGTACACTTCTTATACCTAATTGGATGTTTAGTTGTATTTTTTTTATATGATTTGATGACAAGAAATTATATTATAAATATAGACATGAGAATTTTTAAGAGTGAAAACTGTAAAATTATCATGTTTGGCAAAAAAAAAATTAATTTTTAAAGTGATAACACGCTGTTTGATGACATTTAAATTAAAATGAACTAAGAATAGCTTGCCAATCCGGAATTGAACTATCAATCATGTAATAGAAGGGTGTGAAGTTATCTAAACTTGGTAACCAACTTTCCAGAAGAGCAGTAAGAACTACAAGAAGAGAGAAAATGACCAGAGATCTAATATTGTCCACTGAAAATCAAATTCACCAAGAGAAGTAAAGATAGAAATTACTCTCTCGCATTTGCATCAAGTGTGAGCAACCTTTAGGATAGCGGTTCAAGAAGGACAATGATAGAGTTTGTCCAAGTGCTCAGCAGCAGCAGATCGATGCCGTACCCAAGGAAAGGTCTAGATTTGATCCTTCTCAGGTTTAGATCTAATCTTGACTATAAAAATAAGATGAACAAATTGCTTCACCAACACCATCTCAGCTCAAGATACAGATCTTGAAAATAGAGAAAGAAAAAAAACATAAGAAAATTACGCGAATTGAGTGAAGTGGGAAGATGCAAGAACACTGAGAGAATGAACCGTGAAAAATCTCAAAACCTATGTATTGAGGTAATCAAGACCAAGCCTATAAATATGAGAATACTCCTTCCGGTACCTAATATGGGACTAAATCCTTCAACACTCCCCCTCTCGGTAGGCCATCACCGTCAGAGCCCCGATAAGAATACACGGGGCAGGGCCAGACGAAAATAGGAGGCGGACCCACCGGAGGGACAAAGCCCGAGCCCACCTGCTTTGATACCATGTGAAATTCCAAAAAACGCACGTGCGCTAAGGAGACCCATGTCCAGGTTATGATAAAGGCATGAAATACTCCTATGGTGGCCAATATGGGACTAAATCCTTCAACACTATTTGAACATATAAACCATTCAACCTTAACACCATGGTTTTGGGGTTTGTAAGAAGGACATATAAGCACTATATCAAGTCTCAAATAGTCAATATGGAAAGATGAGGTTTCTCAGTGGAGAGCACATTTTTGAGGAAAAAAAAGGTCAATACCTCTTTTGTTTTTGTTTTGTGCCATATGGGTTGTAGAAAATTTTTAAGAGATAACAAATTGTAACACATGCTAAACATTTTTAGATGGCATTTTTACTAACATTTTTAAGAATAAAATAAAAACCTTGGTTACCATACAACCAAACACCCCCAGAAGAATTTTGTTGTAAGGGAAATGCATACACTTGATGTGACTAGCTACAAGCTTTGAGATGTAGGTTCAGAAATCTGTACCAACCACCACATATTGTTACAAATATTTGTACCCATCACTGCACACACTTGCTATATAGTGTTACAAACATATATAACACATCTTTGCTACAAACATTACATCTACTACATATGCATTTGTTACAAAAATATATTTATAACCACCACCACATACACTTGTTACAAACATAACATCCAGCACACATATACTTGTAACAAATATAATTAACATCCATCATACACATGTTGATAACAATATTAATCACAACATCTTAACATCCACCACATATATACATACACATCCACAATTTGGAGATGTCAAGTAGATTTAGTATGTAAAGATTACATTTGCAGAGAAGATCGAGCTTGTAGAAATAAGCTAGATATATTGAAGCCCACATCACACGTATAAACTACGCATGCATCATCTTAGAACTGACAGTGATCATATAATTATCACTCTTCCCAACCTCTCAACCTTGACAATATATATATGCACGTACATATATATGAGAGGTTTATAAAAACAATGTTGGCCGAAAATCGGCACGCCTGCCTGTCATTGCTAATTAATTATGAGCTACATAATCGTATGAAGAAACTCACAGCGGTTCATATAACGAGATAATTATCTGGATCAGATGACCAATATATCTCATATAAATTACCTGTGATTTTCAAGGCATTAATTCGTTCTATCACCATCTAGAAATTATTAGTTCTTCTGCACAATAATGGAAGCTCCCAGCTGCGAGATCACACAGCTGCAAAACTACAGACTGGAGAGACTCAAGAAGGTGGCGCCGACGGAATTAGGGTTCCGGCGGATCTTGAAAAGAAGCCAACAATATATATATCTATATACCCATACACAGCCCTCGTATACAAGCAGATGTTATTTCTAGGATTCATCGATCGATCAGATCGATCTCTCTACTATCGCAATACAAACCTTTTATTATGCAGATGTGTATATATATGTATGCATCTGATTTACACGACATCATGCATGAAACCCTACAAGGAGAAAACACATCCAGACCACTCTATACTACGACGAAGGGCAACAGAGCAGACTTGCAGATAGGTAGATAGAGATATCTATACCAGAAGAAGAAAAGCACATATATTTATATATATGTTTTTCTTATAGATGTGAGTGTTTAGCTGTTCTCTAGCTGGGCAAGGAGGGCCGCCTTCAGGCTCTCTTCGCTCTGCAGCCCGGGGGGTGCCCTAGCGACAACGTCCTGCAGCATGAGGTCCTTCACGCAGGAGATGCTGGCGTGGTGCACCTGCATGTCGAGGTTCCGCAGCGCCTCCATCAGCCTGGCGGAGGGGTGCCCCTGGTTCTCCGATTTGGCCCTGATCATGGCGTCCGACTCCATCACCCTCAGCTCCAGCTCCATCATGTCCGCCGCCGCCGCCCCCCCGCCTGCTCCCCCCTTACCTGCAGTGACGACGGTGGCCCGAGCGGTGGCGGCGACGATGCCTCCGCCAGCGGCGGCGGCGGCCGCCTTGAGGACGGCCTCGTTCTTGCGCTTCTTGGCCTCCGCCTCCAGCTCGTCCACCCGGGCGCGGAGCTCCTTGATGTAGGAGACGGCGTCGGCGAGCAGCGACGCCTTGTCCATCCTCGAGACGTTGGGGACGACGGAGCGCAGCGCGTAGAACCGGAGGTTGAGCTTCTCCCGCCGCTGCCGCTCCGCCTCCACATGGTTCACCGGCACCTCCTTGCCGGTCCCCGGCTTCCTCCCCCGCTTCTTCGGGCGCCGCCGCTCCAGCAGGAGGCCCCCTTCGGAGTCCGAGTGCTCCGAATCGAGCGACGACGTCAGACCCATGACCCCGACCCCTTCCTTCGCCCGGCCGGCCCTGGTCGTCGCCGCGACGGCGGCGGCGGCGGAGTCGGCCGGCACCACCGTCATGCCGACACCTCCGCCGCCGAGGTCCAGACCGAAGCCCAGGCTGATGAGGGCCTTGACCTGCTGCACTAGGCCCCAGTTCTCCCCCACCATCTCCGGCGACCCCAGCTCCAGCACGCCGTTGCCGGTCGGGACGCAGACGAGGGTGACGACCCCGTGGAGGAGCGCCTCCCGGCAGCGGTCGCAGCCGTACATCTGCAGCTCGTGCCCCCCCGACAGCCAGACGTGCGCCCCCGAGGCGAAGGCCCTGGTCGGGACGGCGTGGTCGGAGGCGACGGCGAAGGAGCGGGCCTGCGAGACCAGGTAGAACCACTCGACGTCGGAGACGACCCCCTCGGTGGTGATGTCGGAGGTGCTGTCGTCGCTCAGCAGGGAGACCTTCTTCCTCTCCGGGTTCATCAGAAAGCCGCCGCCGCCGCCGCCGCCGCTCCCCCCGGCGGCGGTGCCGCGCAGGTGGCCGTCGCCCCAGGAGAGCATCGCGCGGGGGTCGTAGACCGCGCCTCGGAGGCCGTGGTCTCCGGAGGAGGCCCGCCAGAAGATGGCGTAGGCCCACCACTCCGGGAGGGTTTGCAGGAGGTACTGGAGGCGGTGCTTCAGGATCAGCGGCGGCGACTGGGGGAGGAAGGAGGCGGCGTTGAACAGCTGGGACGGCGGCTGCGGCGTCGGGGAAGAGGTGGGGGACATGAGATCCTCCATGTTTCCAGCTCCTTCCTTGATGATTTCTAGGGTTTGCCAAGGGGGAAGATGATTTCGGGGGATGTGATCGGCTGGATCCGAGCCCTATATACCGGTATAGAGGGAGAGAGAGCAATTAGCTAGATAGCTCGGGGGAGGAAGCGTGTGTAAGACGGGGGCAGCTGGGCAGGCGTACGTGCGAATCTAACAGGTCGTACGTGGCGCCATGTCCGAAGACGGGCACATGCTTTGCCCGTGTAGTGATGCTGTCTTCTCGGGGACATGTTACTCCGTCCTATAGAGATGTCAATGGACGTCTTTTTCTTTTTCTTTTTGAATAACGTATTTTAAGTATAACACTATCTCTTTTCTTCTTCTTCTTCTTTTTTGTGCATGACTAACACAGAAGTCCAAGTTTAGAAATCCAATTTTGAGTTTCAACCCGGGTTACCTCTCTAAAGAGACGAAATATATCCCCGTTAGGTCACTCGAGTTGTTATGAAATCTGATTTTTAAATGGCGGTTTCACTTCTCAAAAATTGTATTTATAAAGTTGGATTTGCCAAAACAATAAATTTTAGTGTTTTTTTATAATATCAATGTTAACGTGTGGTATGTGTAAAAAAACAATCATAATGAGTTAGGTCGATCAAGCTTTACCCGAAGTCGACTTAATTAAAGTGAGTTTGGGTTCTCTTAGGCATTTGTGTCTATGGGAAGTCTCAGACACAAAATTTTGTGATAAAACTCATGATTTATCACGATGTGATTGGTGAAACTTATATAATAGGATAAGTCCTATAGATTTCTTATGTATACGCTGAAGATAATTTTCTCGGGTATCAGTCTAAAAAAACTTGGACTCAATTAAAGTTAACACCGCTCACAAATGAAACGATGTTGGGATGAAACGCCGGAAAAAACAAGTCATATATTATTACCTCATCAACTTATTTGTTAACCGTTCGTTACTAACACACCATATATATTACTATCTCATAGTCACAATACATATAACATGGGTTGGTAATTGAATACACAGAGAGTTAATAAATGAGTTGGGTTGATTAGTAACATATGACACATGTTAGTAGCCGAAAACAAAATGTTAGCAAGTGAGTTTCATAAGTTGATTGTTAGGTCAGTGATACAACTCATGAGCTAGTAACTAAAAATAGAAGATTAGCAAACGTCTAACTTTCATTTACTGGTTGGTTTATTTTAACCTTTTCAGCTCTAACTTTTAAGTAAAAAAAAACATACTGGTGGATTTCCTGGTTGTTTCATTTACCGGTGTATTCACCTTCAGCCTAGTGGAATCATTTTTTAATAAAAATTACTTAAATTAAAATACATTATATATAAAGAAATAACCCGACTGAATTTTTGGTGTGACCACTCAAACATTTAGGGCATGTTTGGTACGAGGATAACTTGGGGATAAACCTGATTTATCCTCAAAAAATTTGGGTGCCAAACAGGCCATTAGATTCGACACTGATCCGGACTCTACCGGCTGTTTCTCTCCGCAGGGCAAGCTCCTGCGCATCTCGTCTCATGATTGGGGCCGTGATCCTCCGGCTACCACACATGAAACCCTAACAATCGCTCCCTATCTATAAGAGATCAGAACCGTATGGGGCGTGTTAATCATGCAGCGCCTCGATCGACCGGAAATGCAGCTGGGAAGGAAGAGAAGCCCTCTCCTTGGTGTTCGGTTGGAGGGGTTCTTTTTAACCGGCTGATCAGTCCGGATCTCCTCAGAAAGACGTCGGAGAGCTTGAAGATGAAGGGCCTGCACAGCTGCCGGCGGTTCCTCCGACCGTGTGCATGGGCGAAAGGGAGGGGGAGGAGCTCTCAGTGAAAGCCACGGTTGGTATACAGGAGTGTGTGTGTATATATATATATATATATCCTTTAAGTAAATGGTAAATTTGTTTGCTGCTCATTAATTACATCATATAAAAATTAGTACATTTATGAGCCATTTTTTATTATTTATTGGGAATTGATTAACAGTCTGATTTGCTTAGATGTACAAAAAATATGGTATATGCAATGACTAGCTAGTACATTACAAAATAAAAAGTAAATGGTCACTACCATTAGAGAGTTTGGGTACTGTTTATTGTTCTATTTTTTTTTCGATTCAGGTCAATTTTTTGCTGAAATATACGACTAGTGAACCAAAATATAGATCGATCCGGTAGACCTGTAGCAGTGTGTGAGTGGTTCGGTTCATCCATTGAGCATATACAAATTTATTTATAAAATAAAATAACGTAACACAATGGTTAAAGTAGAGTAAAATAACTGGCAGCTGAAGTCGACCCTAAATTTAGTATCTTATTTATAAGAAAGAACTATATCTTTCTTTGATATTATTGTATATTAATTTTGTAATCCAGCTAACGTTCTTAAAATTAATGTATTATAGAAAATAAAAGGCCAACCTGATTCAGTTCACGTGAGAGGGAGGTTAAAGGGAACCGTGCCGTTTATGATACAATGATCTGGTTTAATTAAAAAAATCGAACAATTTATGTCTCAACCTAAATTGAACCGATCAATTCAGTTTGGTTTAATTGTTGTTCACCCTTAATTCTAAGAGAAGAAATCCCCCCCCCCAAAAGATGTCCTATAAGAAGGGCACGGGAGAGAGAGAGAGAGAGAGAGAGAGAGAGAGAGCACAACTACCCATGAGAAAGAAATATAAGATCAATTAAGGTATTGGATGTTGGGCGACTCTAGAATTAACATAGTTTTAATCAGTCTATTAATACTGCATTTCGATCAATAAATACGTGCAAATATCTGATAACGAAGCCGAATTGAGGTGTGCGCTCATCTTGGCATCCCATCAAATCACCATTAATTGCATTAATGCCGTCAAATTATCAAAAACCATTGAATTATCCTTTAATCACTCGCCCACCTCGACAAACGGGCGTCGCGGATCTTTGATCGACACCCCCATGTACCGAGCTGGGCGAAAGGTTTGTACGCAACCCTAACCCTAACGACGGCCGGCCGGTCGCCGTCCCGCTCCACGGCGGAGAGATTCCCGGCCGGCCGGGGGAGGGCAGAGGGGAAGCTGCAGCTGCTCAATAGTGCAGCGCTGCGCTGCCGGATCAGAAGAGAGAGAGAGAGAGAGAGGGATCTGCTGCGGGGTGCAGGCGTAGGTGTTGGCATCGAGCGGGGGAGGACAGTGTCGTTGGTTTCGCTGTCTTGGGGACAGAGAGAGAGAGAGAGGGATATCGCGGTTCAGTTCAGAGGAAGCTTCGGCGCAGCACCGCGAAAGGCCGAGCTGGCTTTGTCAGCTTCCCACGGAGGAGCCTCGAGGAAAAGGTGGCATCTTGGATTGACGTGATCGTTCTCATTCTCCCGCCGGCCGCCCTCTCGTCAGCCGGGGCCGCCCGGCGTCGTGTCGTGCGTCCCAGACGTCCGTCGGGTCGGGCCTTGGAAGCTTGCCTGTACGTGGGTGCATGGCGCGCCAGGAGGAGGAGGAGGAAGAAGAAGAAGGTGATCGATCGGCTGCCACGAGACGCACGCCGCACGGCGGCGGGCCGGAATGTTGCCGCCGGAACGATCTTGCCTACCTTGCCCCCCCTGTAGCGTTTGATCGGGAAGCTGGGTGCCGGGTAGGGAGACGCAACCTAGCCAGTCAGCCCTCGGGTGCAGAGAATATATATCCTCGGCCCCCGATTAAAAAAAAAAGAAGTCACCACTTCAAATCATTTCAGATAACAAATTTGGTGAATTATTACCAAATTATCAAAAAAGATTGAATCGTTATCGACATTTTACTTATTCATTATCCATCGGTAAACAAGTTGTATTAAGTTCGATAGTGAGTACGGAAGGTGTGGGTAGTGGTTCAGTAATGATTCAACTGACTTATTAATTTGTTACCGACGGAATTGAACCGTTAACGACTCCTTACTAATTCACTATCTATCACTTAAATGACTGGGATCATGATTATTTTTATTGGGGACTGAAGGTACTCTTTCCATTAATTGACTGAGGTGATACGGTAGGGTGTGTATATATATAAATATACATATGGTTCAAGGTCTGGTCTTTGATTTTTTTTTATGCGGGTTTGGGTTTAACTATTTAAGGCCCTTATAACCAGAATTTGGGTCGGAATCAATACGCATATTACCTATTTTCGGTTCTGATTGAGGGTCAAGTGAGCAGTATGGATTCCGTTTAAATCGGAAGCAAGATGTTTCGATTTTGTTTCGATTTTGTTTCGATCTCATAATCGGTATCAAAATAATTCAATATTTTATAAGATCTTTATAAATTATTATTTTAATTTAAAAATAAGTAAATAAATATTATTTTATCATGAGGCCCCAAGAATTATTGTTTCTTGATTATATATCGTAATTTTGATAGTTATATGCATTTCATTTAATGGAATCTTAATTCATAAGTATGTACATGTACCGATTATATTGTTGAAATCTCGAGAAGAAATTGACCGTTTCAAATTATATTGAAATATCCTACTCGGATAGTTTGCCGGATATAAAATATGTTATTGACTTTTATCGGAATCGAATCAATCCAACCCAAAAACTGGATCAAGGACTCCTCTTTCCACCTCTCCGGTGAAGCTTAAATTTTAACTCATTTCGAAAAAAAAATGAAACTCGATCCACGCTTAAACTCAAATTAAAATTTATTTTGTTTGTTCAAATGATATTACATAATTATTAATATTTATGTTTTAAATTTTAAAAACAAATATTCCCTTGACCATCTAATCAAGATGCTCGGCAAAATTACGGAGTGGAGTAAGAGTCTATTTAAGGTCCCTGACTTCTCAATGGATCACCTTTTTATTATTATTTGATTAAATTTATTAATTCGACGCAATAAACAACTACAGTGGATTTTTTTGAAAGGGAGGCCTTTACTCAGGGAGAGCGAATTCTCTCCGGAGATCGTCCGAGGGAATCTTCTAAATTTCCTCACATAAATAAAAACGCAAGAACATTAAATCATCTCTTCCTGGTTCATACCTTCGTTTAATGATAATTTAATATCATCATATCCTCGTTTATACGAGAAAATTGAGAAAGACTGTTTAGGAGATCCACTCTCTCTCTTTTATGGAGGTGCGAGCGACCGAGCCATCGAAGGCCACGTGCGATGGGGGGAGGCGCTCACGTGTCGATCGGAGAAGCACGGCGCGGTGGGATCGCGTTCACGAGCACGGACGTACCTCCCCCCGGATTTTTTGGGAAAATTATCTTTAGGTCCATTTAAGAAAATGGGTTTACCAAAAAGTCCGTTGACCCAATTTTCATTCCCTCTAGTCCGTTGACACTCCATAAAATTGTCACTCAATCCATTTTTATCTCTCTCAATCCCTAAATCCCATTTTTACCCTTTCCCTCCGTACGTCCACCACAGTCGCGAGCCTCCTCCGTCGCCACCTCCAACGGATCGAAGCCTCCGCCGCCGCCTCCAGCCTCCGCCGGAGACTCCTCTGCCGCCTCCTCCAGCAGATCGAAGCCTCCGCTGTCGCCAGCTCCTCCTCCGCCGCCGCCTCCAGCCTCCGCCAGCTCCTCCGCCGCGAGCGGCGGTCATAGCTCGTCAGACCGCGGCGGCGGAAGGGAAGACACAGAGATCGGTCACTGTCAGATCTGAGAGCGCGAAGTTCGGATCTTGTTTCGGTCCCATCTCTACTTTCTCGATCAGAAATCCCGAGCTCCTTCGCCGCCGCCTCCGAACGACTTTTTCCAGCTCTTCTGGATCTCTCTCCGATCTCTGCGAAGCTGGTGTTCTTTCTTTTTCGACCCACCCCACCCCCCGGGTGGAGAGGGTAGCGGCAGACGGCGGGAAGAGCGGGGGGGAGGCAGCAGGGGAATGGGGTGCCGCTTCTCCTGCCTCACGGAGACGCACCCAGAGAAGTAGCAGGGGCCGCAGAGCGAGCCGACCACCATCGTCGGTGCCACACGGCACGCAAAATGCCCGGCCAGAAGCACCCGAGGGCACACTACTTTTGAGGGCAAAAAAGACCTTTTAAATCAAAAATGGAGTGAGTGTTATGATATTTTGAAAAAACGGACCTAATGGAAAGGTGTTTTTGAAAACGGACCTAGTGATAAAGTGGTTCCCTTAAAATGGATCTAGTGTGCATTTACGCTTAAATTATTAAGAGTACTTAGTTAAATTAAACACGACGATGATCGGTCGATGGCCGTTAAAGTAGGACCTGTGACTGGCCGGATCCGACACTCGGGCAGCGGGATCATCAAATATCAAATATGACCATCGAAGTTAAACACGAGTTTCAAGCCTTTGGAGTCCAAGGTGCACATCTAGCGAGTATGGTAGACCAGGTCGGGAGGAGATTGGGTCTTCTGGTCGACGAATTCTCTTCGTCGTAAACAAAATAATATCTCGATAAGATCCGCGGTTCTCATTATTTATTTAACTGGTAGAATTTACGATCTCGCTGAGTGTTTTATATCTGTGATGAAGAAAATTATTCCCTCTATCAACTGACTGGGAGGATCGGATCTTAGTCGGGAGAGATTGTACCCGAGGTCAATAACTCGAGTTGTCTCGTGTCGAAATGGGTCAGTCGAGAAGGTCCGGGCTCATTAGACCAATCGAGATCGACCGGATCGGATCGACTTCGAACTGGACTGGTTGGATCAAATCCTGATCAAAATCGATAAGATATAAATTCTACGGGCCAGCCGACCCACACGCGAGACCGTACGCAGACTCCGGCTCAGTTGCATGGGGGCATCCTCGCCGGCGACGGCGCCGGAGACCTGGCCGCGCCCCCCTTCTCCCCGTCGGCGGCGGCCGGGGGCGCTCCCCCCGACGGACGAGAGGCGGCGGCAGCGTAAGCGCCAAGCCGCGCAGCGCTTCGTCGAAGGAACGTGCGTCAGACTCGGACTGACAGCGGCCGTCGTCCCGTCCGTTCTCCGGGCGGCAGGTGAGGCGCGGCTGCTGGTACGCCACGAGGAGCGCAGGGCCGGGCCCGTCGCCGTCTCCGGCGCGACGCCCGGAGCGGCCGTAGCCGGACTCCCATCAAAGACGGTGGGGGCGTCGCCGGCCGCTTTCCCCGAAGGAGACGGCCGCCTCTCCCAGCAACCCGACGGGCACGCAGGTCGTCACCCGAGCGCGGAAACCCTAGCGTCTCGGTCGGTCATGGAATTTCTCGATATTCTCCCTGCTGCATTATCCATTATATATATACATAATTACATATCCTTATATATATGAGTCCTCTGTTTATTCTTACGTGAGTCGGGTGGACACCACATCAAAGGCTCGGATTTCCTTGCATGGTTAAGAGGGAATCACGCGATGTGCGCATACATACATATTACATACATACATGTGTATATATTTATTTATTTATTTATACACTCTCTGACAATGCAAACCGGCCACGAAGTCAGAGGCTAACAATATTTTGTTCGAATTTGTCTCATTTATGTCATGTGATTTTAAACTCTAGTTTTCAAAAGTTTACTTGAACTCGAATTCAAACAAACACTTAAACGAGTTGAATTTAGGCATAAGCTCGAATCAAGTATCGACTCAAGTTTCAGTACTCGAATTCAAATTCACATTTATAAAAATTAATATCGATTTAAACTTATTCTAGAAGTTCTAAGTTTAATTCATTTACAAAACTTGAATACAAATCTAATTTTATTCCATTTATTTCGTATATTTATGTCAAGATATATTATTATTATATTCATGTTTTTTAAATAAATATTTAATCAAGTTACTCACTTATTCATCGGGTCAAGTAGACGACTATCCAAGCTCGTCACGTTCAATAAATCAAGTTTTATTTTTTATACAAATCTATTCGTTTAATCGAAACGAGTCGAATCGACTTTTTATCGAGTCAAGTTTCATGTCACCGGTTGAGTGTATTTATTCGTTTACACCTCTTCTTCTCATTGCAGTGAGTTTCATGAGATCGTTCATTTTTTGAAATTTTTTATATTTGGGATATTGTTTTCCTTCCAATCCATCTAAACTTTGGAATTAGATTAATTCTAGCCTACACCATCCACTGATATATGATCCATATATTTATAGCAGCTCAGTACCTTTGGAGATTATTAAAAATTTGTATATAGGCATATATCATCTAGGTGTTTTGATCCCCTTGCAAACTTGTGTATATACATACACACCTCCCCTGAGGTTGAAGCCCTCTCGTTAATTGGAGGGGCCCTAGCAAGGTTTGGAAGTCGCGACACGACAATATATATATATATGTATGAATATAATATTATTTGATTTATAATTTAAAATTTCAGAGTTTGAAACAAGCCACAACGAGCACAGCAGAAATGCCATGCGTCATCTAAGAAGTGACAAATGAGAAGACATTAGTGTCTTTTTTTTTTTTTTAATTTGGACGGTGACTTGCATGACATTTTGTGCACCGTCTTCGTGAAGCTATCATTTATCTAACTCATGGTGAATGAAACCCAGCTTTGAAAGTGATGAAAAGAATTGGGGGGATTTTTCTTTTCTTTTAAAAAAAGTACTCATCTGAGGACTGGCTAGCTACTTCCAGTCAAACATGCCAAGTTGTTCTTAGTTTCGAAAAATAATCAGCCAAAGCTGTTAGCGTAAGGGTATTATTCCATATTGGTCACCAAAAGATAGTCTAATGCCTTTATCATAGCGGGTCTCCTCAGCGTACGTGCGTTTTTGAAATTTCACAGTATGATAATATAATTTTTTACAGAATTTGTAGGGAAGTATATATGGCACACACCATCTTATGCCAAATCTTAACGAGGCGCTTAATTAGTTGCACATTAAATTTCATACATTTTCGTGATAAAAATTATATCAAAATTTTATTGAAAGGCATAGACTATCATGCTTGATGGGATATGATGGTAAAATAGATGAATAGTTATGCAATACGTAGTCACCTAATACAATTATAAGTATAAGATGTGAGATACCACAGGAAAAAAAAAGTCTTGTGTCTTTTATTCAAGAACAAATATAATCTCCCCCCCATTATTCGAGAAATTATAATTGTTAGTTGAGAAAGCAACCTCAAGCTCTACCTTTGGAATGTTCTTGAAAAAAAAAGTAGATCATAAAATTTCAGTGTTGTGATCCACGGCTGACAGGTACCGGTGGGCAAAAAAAAAAATGAAAGCTATTTTTCTCCAAGAAAAGAAAAACCTTTTGATGATTAATGCCAATATTCTCCCACTAAAATTAACATGGTCCAAGCTGGTCATGATCACCATCGCATTTCTCAGCACTCAACGCTGTGTTTGATGGCGATATTCCACTTACCTTGGCTCATCAATATGAAATAATATGAGCAAGTGTATGGCTCACTCAATCCATCTACCTCCTCAGGGCCGAAATCTTAGGAAGAAGCTCTAAACCCTGTTCTTATTACTTGAGCATATACGTACGTGCATATTATATATATGCTAGCAGAATACGATTTAAATTAGACCAAAACCTTGTCATGTGTAGACAAATATACCCGTGAGAAAATATGCTTCGGACTTAGCAAGTTTGAGTTAGTTTGATTCGATATAATTTGGTTTAAGAGGTATGTTTTGATTGAAAAAAAAGGAATCTTCAAGAATCAAATCAAACCAGCTTATGCACAGTACTTCTAATATATATATTTCTTGTGAGGATGAAAATTTTCATATGAGACGTTATATATGCCGGTGTATCTTTGTAAAAACTTAGAACAAGAACACATGTAGAGATATGTTTACTTACAAAGTACTTCAATATCGGTCACCAGAATCTACAAGTCAAGAAGATACAAATTGTACTGGGATGGAATATTAATGGGCAGCTCTAAGATGAACCTTGTGGTTCATGACGGATCTACACATGATGCTCACACACACATATATATATATTTCTTAGGATATCTTATGATTAACAGGGAGAAACTCACCCCAATTAATCCCGCATTGACCTCCACCCCAGCTGCACTAATTGGGGCTAGGTGTGGTCTTATTGTATGGGTTTTCTCTGTAACTAAAGAAATTAATGATTAAAATCTCTTCTCCATAATCCCAACCAAATGCAACCCTAGCTAGCTAGGCACTTCATTATCAAGATAGGAGTTAACAAAACATATATACTTTAAAAATTAGAGATAATTATAATATGCTGAACTCGATAAATATTTTGACTTACGTGAAATAATTAAACTCACTTCTCTGGAGACTGAAGTTATTCAAGAGATTTAAGTGTTTTTCATCCTGTAGTCTTCTAGGAACCCTTTTGGGTGAAAAGGCAGCGGCCGCTTTGGGATCTTTTGGTTGAGCTAACTGAAGAGATTTCAATCTCACCAAACCCTCTCAAACGATGCAATCCTCTCATTAAAGTACATTAAGCTCTTACCAAGTTGATGTATTAAAATTTTAAGAGATATATTTCCAGAAATGAAAATCTGGATAAAATTATGGTTTTTGGTGAGAGATGGCAATAAAAAAAGTGGGGGGGGGGCATGAATAACCATAAAGGATGGGGGAGCACAAGGGAAAAGAAGGGTCTCACCTCTTTTTTTTCTTTGTTCAAGAAGAAGTCATATATAAAATATACTTTTAATGATTGTCAAGCACCTTTTTTTGACAAAACTTGTTATAAAAACAAATTTTTAAAAATATATATATATAGAGAGAGAGAGAGGGAGAGAGGGAGAGAGAGATGGACCACACAAGCTGGTTAACTTCTCATTCAGTTAATTTGACTCCAATTAAATGCCTGATAAATGTACTCTCTTTTTATACATTTTTATCTTGGCTGTTTTCTGAAACTTTAAAAATATAGGAATTTTGATGATGATCCATGTTTCTTGGATGGTTAAATTTTGATGTCACAAAATTGCACAAATTATAGGATATTTCTCACAGCAGATCCAGAAGTTTCTAAAAATATAAATTATACATATTAGTCTCTGGTAAGGGCATGGACCATTCAGAAGTTTGGAAGGGTCAAAATAGAAATATCCAAGAGTCTACTTCTTCATAATACAAAAGGGAATCATGGTTTCAGTTTCGACATTCACATCAGTATCTCAATATCTCATATCTGATATTAAAAAGTGATATTGATAGAGGGGACCAATATGTTGTACCCGACTAGGGATTAAGATAAGAGAGATTATATTTATATTCTGTATGTTTTAAGAGGCTCGCAAATAAATAGGCCTTATTCTCCCATGCTGCTAAATGCTTCTCAGTATATGTCTTTATCATCTAGATTAATGATTTAACGCAAGGGAGCACGGGATATTCTCCTGCATATGGTGTTTTCTATCTATCCACTTCCTTGACGTCATATAAGTTATTGGCATCGGCTCTTGCATGTGTGTGCATTTATATAAATATATACATATAAATATATATATATAGAGAGAGAGAGAGAGAGAGCATGCTCTATATATTGTACCTTAATAAATTTCCTACTAGCAAGATGTCAAGATGGAAGTAAACAAATGTGGTTAGAAATCCTATGTTTAAAACACTGAATGTGAGGAAAGCCAACGTGAAATGATAATTTATATGAAATGATAATTTATATTAAGGAATTGATAAAAAAATAATAAGATTGATGTTCCACCTAACTATGTTCCTAGGTTTGGCCTCTTCGGCCTGTGACATGTGGCAAAGCCATGGTGACAACTAATTGCAGGTTGAGTATTTATTAATTTATCGAGATATTTTTTAAACCCTAGAACCAACATCCAGTCCTCCCTTTTCTTAAACGAACATAAATTATATTTATAATTAAAATTTATAATGAAATAAAGATAGTTAATTTAGGTTGAATGGTTTATCTGATTTTGTCGATGGCTTTATTGTATTACGCAAGGAGGAAGCTGCCAATAATGTATTTACATTTATTAAATCGGATCATCTAATGTTATATTTCTTTTCTGGCACAGTATTGTGCATTTTTGAGCTCCAAGGCCTTGTCTCTTTGATTGTAAAAAGCTGTAAATTAAACAATGCACTTTTATTTTACAACCGTTATCAGTTGTTTTCAGTTACGTAAAGTAAAGTACTTTAAAATCAAGTAATTATTCCAGATTACTTTAAAATAATTTAAATAATAAGGTTTCACAAAGGTTAAAACAAGTATTATTTATTTTCTTAAAGAAAGCATTCGTGTGCTTGTAGAATTCTCTTGTAGAGATGTGACAAGCTTTTTGATATGGTAATTTGCTTGAAATCAGATATATTCCACTGTTGGGCTATAAATTCACCTTTCTTCAAATATGATAAGATACTAATAAAATTTGTATTTTCTGATAAGATCAATAAAAAGATGAGATGTATGTTATTGATTATTTTTTTTATCAGGAACAAACAAAAATCTCATGCCATATTTTTGGATGAGGATAGTTTAACCCAAAAGAAATTAAAACACACTGTGGGAATGCATGCCATGCATATATTATAATGCCAAAATTATTAACAAATGATGGTGACTTAGAAGTTGATGCGACCTGAAACACAATAATTGGGTATTTAAACTGGTATGACCTTTTCCCTTAATCCATAGTCATTTTCATGACAGCCATATGAAAGAGAAGAGGGAATATATCAACATGCTCAAATCTGTGCTATTCTGTCGGTTATTGAATACACAGTCAATTGGAGGGATTTTCTTGAATATGTTTTTTCTTTGGTATCATCAAAATATAATATGTGAACCCATCTTTATCTTCATGAGTTGGCTTGATTTGATTTGATTTGGGTAGGCAGTCAATTATCAACTATTATTATAGCTTGTTATAAAAGCATTGTTCTTTTTGTACACTTACTTGTTAATAACCTTCTTAATCTTTTTCTAAGTTTAGCATGGTGGGGGACTTGATAACAAGCTACAACAATCCTTTTAAGCAAGTTAGTGGACACCTTATTAATCATAATGTATTTAGAATATAAATAAATATATATATAAATGATGAACATATTCAACCTATATTCTCAGCCACCAAGAATGATCCTCACCAAGATCAATGTCTCTTTACATACTGTGAATACTACTACATAGGGAGAGAGGAGACAATGTGATCATCATTTTCCCTTAGCCTTATTTTCAACCATATTTTCTTATATTTCTAAATTTTATTCTCTCACTATTAAAATACACTACATCTTGCCATGAACGACTAAAATTTGAATTATTTTTCTCAACATGCTCCAAGTTATATATGACCACATTTCATTCAAAACTCCATATTTTTTTCCAAAAAAAAAATAGAATATTAGAATGGCATTAATAGTTTTGACATTTTTACATATGAATTTGAATAGTCAAATACATATATGCACATAATTGATCATGTTATTTATTGTTTCGGTATAAAAACTAAGATTATTGGACACACACCACATTTCTTGTAATGGTGTTGTAGCAGAAACATCATATCTTTTAATTTATTAATCATCAATTCTTGGCACCTTAACGTCAAGGGCGTACATTTTTATTATATTCTCATTAATGTTACTCTAGATACTTGAACGTATTTTAATTATCTAAGAGCTTTTTTTCTTATCGATCCCTAGAATGATTTCATAGCCCAAATATATGTTTTGTAACTTGACAAACTTTTTAAATTTCTTGCAGTTTTGATTTATTACTAGTACTTACGATACATATGGTTTAACCATGTTACTTTTTCGTTATTTATAACATTCGATATATATATAAATATATCTATAAGTAAAATATCTTAAGTTAGGTTAGGTTAAGTCAGGTTAAGTTTAATATTTTTTAATGAAATAAGATTTTAGAGTGTAAGAAAATTATCAAGATTATATGATATATTTGAAATATCAAATAATTCTAGGGACAGAAATGTAAACAAACCTATGCCAACTAAGCACAGACAATCTCGGGGAATAGGCATATATATCTTGGAATGGAATTACATCTGCCATTCTACTGAACTGTTTATGAGGTGTTTGGTTGCATGATAAATTAAATTTTTGTTACAATTTTATGTTTTCGTAACAAAACTTGTTAAAAGAGGTGTTCGACAATCATTACAATTATATATTTTTAAAGAGTTTTTCTTCTTGAACAAAAAAAGAGTTTGTCACCTTTTTTTAGCCTGTAGTCCTCCTCACACCTTGTTTAGTCATATATGGTATCCACTTTTTTTACTATGTCTTCCCGAACATAATAATTTTATGTCATTGATTAGTTTGTACTTTATTTTAATTTAACTTTTTATCATGAAAGTGTATAAAAATTTATTATGCAACCAAACACCCCCTTAAGCTGCATTTGGTTGAGATTAAGTGGAAAAGAAATTATTAGATAATATTCTCTCTCCTACCCCATTTTAAAATATAAGAATTATAATAATTAATTATCTCTATGACTTACCTAATAGTAATTAAAGAGAAGAGATGAGTCTTATCTCTATATTCTATATTTGATGTTCCGAGAAGATACAACTGTCTATCTGAATTCATATCCTTATGCCTTTTTTTTGTCGAATATCAGATTTAATACAATAACTAGACAACCCACGTTCATGTGAAAATCATCACTACTAAGTATTAGGTTTATTATCGAAAGTTGTATATAATAATATAACCAAACAGGGTCATGGATAACAATAAAACATGTTTAAGAGCACTTGGATAGTCTTTGGGCTTTTACTAGTTCCAATGCTCATTTTTAATAATTAATTCTCTATTTATCTAGAACATTAAAATAATATTTTATCAATTTATATATAGATATTTTTAATGGACAGGGTAATAATGTCAAAATTGATACATGTGGATATATATATATACTTGTATTACATAGCATACCTTATTTGCGCTGCAAACTTCAAAATTGGAATTAATAGTCAAACACCTCTTCATGTTTTTAACTTCAAAATTAAGACTGATATAGGTGATTAATACTATTACCAAATAGACTATAAAAAATAACCAATATGACCTGAATTTTTATTATTAGTAGTGACAACTGACAACATTTCATAGAGTAGGAAAATAATAAATGATGACAAAATAAAATGGAAACGTATATTTTATCTATTAAAATAATATGTAGATAAATGATTTTTTACAATGTGTAAAGAGATAAAAACATCCTACTGATTTTCAATATCCCAACACTTAATCGCCTGATAACCTTCCACCACACTACAACTATAGAATAAGTCTTGGAGGTGCGATAACCTTATATTGTCTGACCAAAAAAAAAGAGAAAAAAATAAAAGAAAAGATGACCTTGTATTGTAATGCCTTGTAGTCTAACTACATCTACTTAAGTTTATTATGCATGCACTAAATCAACAAGTTGTATTTTACTAAATAATTAATGTTTCTATCAAAAATGTGTCTTTGATTATTTTTAAGGATGACCAAACATGCAACGAGATACTATATTCAATTAATATAACCAGTATTGTGCCTTTTATGTGGCTGATGATCGTGGTCTAAAGAAGTCATTTATAGCATGTTTGGAAACAATATTAAATACCACTATCATTATTAATTTTAAAATCGATATGGATATAAATTACTAACAGTGGTTTGACATTAATATCAAATTTGAGATTTGTAGCACTAACAAGAGATGATATATAGATACAATTGTCTCTTTGTCTCAAATGAATACCAATACTCTGTCATATAGAAATATCAATATGAAAATTGATATAGTATTATTTTTTATATTCTAAATAAATAGGGCACTAAGTAATTATTTGCATAGCCCAATCATAATGACAAGCATTTTTACATTTCTCAAGTAAAACAATTTGATGTTTTTGATACACAATCTATTTAGTTGTTAACTACTGTTTTTCCTATAAAGAGCCTTTGGAATAACTACAAGAAGGTACAAGTTATTAACTATTTTATGACTCATCCGTTGAACAGGCACAACCTTTGGAAATATCTTGTAACATTTTCATTACCTCATCATCTACATAATTATCTTGTGGTTTATTTAAAATTGAAATGTCCTCATTTATCATATTGACTTCAATTTCACCATGGCATATCCATTTTTGATAATTTAACCATATACCATTGCATATTAGGTGTTCTTTGACAACATTTCTTTTAAAAATAAATGTATTGCAACATTTTTTACAAGGACACTGTATTAGATCGTTATGTTGTCCATGTCTAAATTGTATTCTAGAATCATGAAAAGAATAGTTTAAAAATTCTTCGATCCCTTCAATATATCTAGAATCTAATCTATTAGGAATATGCATCCATGATTTGTCTAAGTTACTCATCTTAATTTGTTAAAAGATTGAAATACAATGAATAAATGTTAATTTAATAAATAAATCAATATATAACCGAACCTCCACCGAAAGAAGAAACTCTCAAGTGTATATCTCGATTGAAGTTTCCTGAAAAAGAGATAAAATGATCAAAATTAGACTTGTTTTTAGACAATAAATGTTTATACATACCAATTAAATATTTTTATCACAAACGAAGAGTTAGACATGAAAACTAAGAAAAAATTAAGTCATTTTAGGTCATTTAGGTCATTTAATGTCATTTAGGTCATTTAGGTCATTTAATGTCATTTATGTCATGTAATGTAAACATCTAAGAAAAAATTAACTCATTTTAGGTCATTTAGGTCATTTAGGTCATTTAGGTCATTTAATGTAATCATTTAAAAAAATTAAGTTCTAAGGATATTGCATTAAGTTAAATTAAGTGACAACTAAAAGTTTATATTTTCACATTAAGCCCATAAAAAAATTCTCTTAGTTTCCCTTTTAATATCTAACTTTTTAGCAAAATCGGTATTAAACTTAGTGATAATCTAATTGAAACTCTATGCACATATCTACTTTTGTTCTATCTCCTAAATAATTAAAGTGATCAAGGTGCTACATATTTGGTTTGAGTAAGTCCTAACCTATTAATTTGTTAGGGATCGATGTTTGGCACATATCTATTGCATATATGCTTTGTGATGTATAGGAAAAAAATTAAACAAAAATTCGTTTGTTGAAGATGTATACCTCAAAGGAGGTTCGATTAACCCTAAGTAGAGTTTAAATCCGGCACAAAGGAGGCGGCGGCGGCGGCGGCGGCGGAGCCGGCGACACCCACGGAGGCTTCCTCGTAGCTCTCCCCTCACGAGGCGGCGACGACGGTGCAGAAATGCTGGCGGCGGCGGCGACCGGCGGCGGCGGCGGCGGCGGCGGCGGCGGCGGCGACGGCGGCGGCGGCGACCGGCGGCGGCGGCAGATCGTGCGCGAGAGAGAGAGAGAGAGAGAGAGAGAGAGAGAGAGAGCGGGGGGGGTCAGGGGCGGGGGGAAGAAGGGAGGGCGTCGAGGGTTTTTTAAGCCAAACTTATTGGCGACGGCTTTTGAAGCCGTCGCCAATAACAGGATAAGTTACATTGGCGACGGCTACCGCCGTCGCCAACAAAAGTCGACCGTTCAACGGTCACCGTGAATTAGTGGCGACGGCTTAAGCCGTCGCCAATAATATTATTAGCGACGGCGTATGAAGCCGTCGCCACTTTTCCGTGTAAAAAAACCCGCACGGGTCGTTTTCTGGGTATTGCGACGGCTTAAGCCGTCGCCACTAATATTATTCGCGACGGCGTATGAAGCCGTCGCCACTTTTCCGTGTAAAAAAACCCGCACGGGTCGTTTTCTGGGTATTGCGACGGCTTCGACCGTCGCAATACCAAGAATTTGCGACGGCTATATTTAGCCGTCGCTATTTACCAATTATTAGCGACGGCGTTCATTTCGCCGTCGCTTTTAACATTATTGGCGACGACTTTAAAAAGCCGTCGCCAATAACCCGTCGCCAATGACCCAATTCCCTGTAGTGCTAGTTAGAGCCACAACAACAATTGCATAGAATGACCCCCCTTAAATATATCCATTTGATGAAAAATTATCCTCATCTCATCATATGCCATCTAGAACTCTCTTCCAAGCAAAAATTTAATTGTTGTCTTTAATTATAACTATCTTAAAGGTAATCATCATCATCATCATCATCCAGAACTGATCTCTTCCATACTCTACTTATATTTCTCCTCTTCTTGATAGCAATAAAAATGTCAATTTCACCAGACTCCTTATTCTTGAAGCAACCATTGCCTTGGAAAAGCAGTGAGAAAAGTATGTCCTTATCCCTTAGCAAGGGTGAGAAAAGTGCCCTGTAAATAGAGATGCATAATGAACTTAAATACTACCTGTAAATAGAGATGCATACTACTGAAGGGTTAGAGTATGGAAGAAGGGTGGTTTATTGCTTTCTATGCGTAAGGTGTTGTCCACAGGTAGGTGATATGTCCTCTCTCTCTCTCTCTCTCCATCTATGTATCTTTATATAAAAAAACTGTATCTATATGAGCTTATACAAGGATTTCAAAGATTAGTTAATTGCTTACTTTCATTAGTTTCTACACCATCTTATTTAGGCTTACTTCTAGAGGGGTTTTTGAGAGAGAGAAATCTCTATCCCAATCTTTCTAAAATTACATATAGGATGATTTTATGAGATTATACATCAGATTCGTAATCTTCTTCTCCCGAAAGCTGTCAGGTATGACTAATCCTTCCACTTAAGGTTAACCTAATCTAATGTTGGAGTCTAGATTTTAGCTCCCATTCGATGATATGTCCTGGAAATTTAGAGAGACCAACTGACCCATATCATGCTTCCCGTGGGGCTTTTGAATTTGGAGCCTTTTTATCTTTTGACCAGTTCTCTACTGGGTGTTTGGTTGGGATTATGAAAGAGATTTTAGTTCTTAAAACCTGTAACATCACACAATCTCATCCAAATATACCGATTTCTTTTTTTACTTTTAGATTTTAATGATTGAGTTCAGATGTTTAAAGAAGAGCGAGATAAAGACTGATTTCTTCTCTCTCAACCTTCTGAAACCTATCAGAAGGCAAGTTATTATAGATTATCAATTATTTCGCAATTTAGGTTTTTGAAAAAAATGGAGAGAGATAAAGACTGATTCATAATTTCTTATCCCTTTAATCTAAACCAAACACGTACGTATTCACCCTGCATGATCTCTTGGCCATAGTGAAATCCAGTCATTTCTTCCACCTATTTCACCTTAAGTTTCTGCACCATATTGTTCAGGTGCATAACTTATATATGCTGATCAATTTATGCCCACTTTATTAGATCCTATGTAGTCTTTTTCAAAAAAAAAAAGAGAATAATCTTGTAAAAGTCAGCTATCTCTTGGAGCATTGTAGTATGAACAAGAACTGGCTTGTTTTTCTCTTATCTTGCACTTCAGCAAACAGCTAAACCTTTATGGGTCTTTGGTCGCATGAAAAAAAAATAGATTTTCATTGCAATAATATATTTTTTGCAACAAACTTGTTAAAAGTTGTTCAACAATCACGACAATAAATATTCTTAAGAACTTCTAATCCTCCACACCTTTTTGATATATACATATATAAATGGTCCTTACACTTTTCAGTATCATATCTAATCAAAACTGATAAATTTATATTTTTAACAACAATATATATTTTTAATATATACATTATAAAAATAAAAAGTTTTGTGTTAAACAAATTTCAACTCTTGAAACAAAATTTTAGGAGCCAATCTACATATAATCCATCAGAACACTTCTTTTATGTGGTACCCTATCAGGAAGGATATTCACTGTCTACAATAAACTCAAAGGACAAACAAGTTTTAATCATTTGAACATCTAGATACTTTATAATAGAACTGTTCATAATAAAAAAATAAAATACTTTTATTGAATACAACTCAGAAAGAAAATATCCCCTAAATAAGGCATTCAAATATTTACTTGACTTGATTCAAATTAGGAGCATGCACTGTTTAACAGCAAGGGAATATATACACTTCTCTTGACTCTGAAGATATTGAGTTAAAAACTGTTATTTTAGTAGGGTGCATCTGGTTGGGATTATTGGGAGAAGTTATGAAATAATCCTTATCACAGTTCACATTTCAAAATTTTAGATCATTTAATAATTAATAATTCCTATAATTGATCTTTTTTTAGTTTTAAAAAAATGATAGAGGACGTTATATTTGAGTCTGTCTTAAAATTTTCAAACTAAATCAATAATCTAAAAGTAAAAAGAAAAATCTCAACCAAACACAGGTCCGTTGAGATGGGCGTATATAATGTCAGAGACTACGGTTATTTTCATCGGCGGTTGCGGGAGCTATGAAGGAGGGCGCTAGCCTGTTGCTTTCCGCCGAGGCGGCAACCGCCGGCCGCGAACGGCCGCCTCGCCTCGTTGACCAGGCGCTGTGGCCGTCTGCGTTTCGATGGATCCCCACCTCCACCGAATATCATCGCCTCCGAGAAGCCCTTTTTTTTCACTCGTCATTTGTGGCGTGAATCTGGGTTATTGGAGATCCTGCTTGGGGAGAAGGAAAGGAGCTCGCGTTCATGAGAAGATGAACTGTCGGGTAGAAATATGCGTTCAAAAAGGTTTATTTCGTGCTGTACCTGTCCTTAATTTTGAGTGAACCTTGATTCCCTGTGTTGTGCGGGTGAGAGCTTCATGCTTATCTTGGAGCGGGTGAATCAGAAAGGAATTGCTTTCCGTGCAGAGGATTTGGGTCAATGATCAGCAAAGGCTAATATTTCATTGTAGCGAAACTTGCCGTAGAAAACATGTTTTATAAGCTTTTTGGGGTGATGCATGATAGTTATGGCGCTATCTACTTCCAAAAAGTCTGTTGTGCTTTATACAGCTCCTCCCCGCAAGAACTTCGACGCTTGAAGACCAAGCTTTAGTCATCTGTGTTTCTATGTTTGTTTCTGGTTGATGTTCCGATAACTTTCTAAAACATTGTCGACGTTTCTTTTTTTCATGAACATCTTGTTCGCTGGTTTTACATGTGTCTTAGCTCAGATTCAGTTTTTTTTTCTGTCATTCTTCTGGTTACCTGTGAATTGAGGATTATCCCTAGATTTTCTGTATGTTACTTAGAGATGTGGAACTTTTATATCTGATGCTTGGTAGAGTAAAAGAACTCAATTCTTATCAGATATCTTTTAGATAAGTTCTTCTTTTGTTGTATGCTTTTTAGGACCCCACATATTCAAGAAAGTTTGAATATTGGCTCGTGTCCAACCTAGGCCAAAGATTCCATGTTTTTTTCTAGTGAGGAGGAACCCAGGTTTATCAATACAACCACATTCAACAGCAGAGCATCATCATAATTCACGGATATGGTGCTTCCCGAGGTTTCTTCTTCCAGAGTTTTGATGCTTCAGTTAGTAATTTCCAGGTAATTGCCATCGATCAGTTTGGTTGGTTTTCTTGCTGCTAAGGGTCTAATTTTATCTCTTATTGAACCAAATAAAGTCGGACTACTTGGATGGAGATGGACTACTAGGTTTCCTGCTTGCTGAAATTTTTTAGTGTTTCAGGAGCACATTTAAACAGTTGAATCTGATTTGATAGTGTTCTTTTCCTAAAGAGTGAATTGTTTTATCCATACTGAAAAAATGTTGGGCTTTTCCTGACTGATCATAAAAGCATGTCCATCATGTAAGATTAGTATTATTCATTTGCAACAAGTTTGGAAGAAATCCTGAAGTCTCTATCTCTGAAATAAAACTTGATAGCATATTGGCTTCTTGGACGAGTAAACTGTTGGTACTGGGGGGGGACTGTTCTTTTTGTAATGCAGATCTTGACACTTTACCAATCTACTTCCTTTCCTTACTCAAATTGCCCTCATCCATTTTCTTCTCTTTGGGCAAGATTATAAGGCAGTTTTTCTAGCACGTCATAAGTAATGTCAGTAGAGGTTGACATGATGTGGGATGAGACAGAATTCAAGCCTAAGGATATAGGGGCTTTAGCTTAAAAGATTGTGAAAGAGTCAGTTTAGCACTGTTGTCTAAATGGCAGTGGAAGCCCTAAACTTGCCCGTTCAATTTGTGTAAAATAATTATTTTAAAGAAGTGTTATCAACGAGTTCTTCCTAGACACATATAGATGGTTAATCTTTCTAGGGTCTTTTTCATCAGTTTGGGAAGTCATCCTTAAGGCAACTGAATTTGTAATTGCTGGAACTAGCTTCTCTTTATCAGGGATGAAAGAGTGTTTGGTTTTATAAAGATGTGTTGTGTGAATCATGTAATCATATGCATCTTCTACAGGTTTTTGCGACCTCTTCTACTTATATCTTGATGAAAATGGCTCAGCAAGTCAATAGCAGATTGCTGGTATGAATACAGCACGATAGCAACCTGGTGCCCCCAATTTAGAAGAAATCTTAGGGATGAGGAGATTTTTCAGCTGGTAGATCTTTTGGCTTTGTTATGGAATCTCAAGCCTTCAGCTGATAAAGAAGACTGGTTCAAGTAGATTTGGTACTTGATGGAATGTTCTTGATAAAGAAGACATATGAGAACTTGCTTGTTGGGTGTGTGGATTTCAAACGTAATTTGTAATGCCCTTTCTCTACTCAAAGTTAAAGTTCTCGTTTGGTGGATAGCTGTTGAGAGGCTTCCTACGTGGGAACAATTACATTGCTTTATGCCATCCATCAATGAGGAGGTGTGCTTGCTGTCAAGAGGGATTTGATTTATAAGATCATTTACTTTTGTCTTGGATTTTCACCTTCAATATGTGGGGATGACTTCTTTGAGGTTGAGATGCATTTTCTACATGCCGGCTACCATAATAGATCTCCTTTATTAAGTGGGAAACTACCCTCGTTGATAAGGGGGATAAACGTGTGTGATGGTTGATTTTGCATGTGACATTGTGGGCCATTTGACAAGTGCAGAATTGTCAAAGATTCAAGAAAGAAGCATATCCATAGGAGAAGTTAATAGTTGATTTCTTTTACTTGCTGTATAGTGAGAAATGGTGCAGGGCTAGGATCTCTTCTAAATGCTGCAACTATAACCTTGTCCATTTCTTAGTGTCATTGCTTGTCACCAGCTTGGTGTTTTGTGTTTAGTTCTTTGTATATTCTTATCTTATCTTGTCTATTTTGTGGTCTAGATCCTTTTTGTCTATCCTTTTTTATTAATACCTCAAGCTACCAACCACCTTACAAAAGATTGATTCATTCTGTATAGGCTGTCTGACCATTTTATATCTCTGCCCCTTAAGTGGCCTTGATCACAATAAATGCAAGTCATTCTGACCAGCATTTGTCTCCTAATGAAGACATGCCACATTCAATAGCATAAATCTGAAAAAAAAACTCATGTCTTTCCTCTACACGATACTTATCATATCACTCTTTTGCACCATCAATTTAGTGGAAGAAAGGGATGCAAACCTCTATTGTTCAATTTCCTGCATATAATGGAGTAACATTAAGAAAATTTGTCTCTTGATTTGCATGAAGAGCCTGCGCTTTCTCTTCCAAAGGAATATTTGAAGGAATGCAGTTGTGCTGGGCATTCATGATTTAAGCTATATTTAATTGCATATTGTAAGTATTAAATGATTTAAAATTCACAACTATGATGGAACGGTTAGGCTCAGTTTTTATTTTTAAGAACCATATGTTCATTGTTTAAGACAGGTTAATCATGTAGATCTGAGTTACGTTTTTGAAGTTATAACAACACTCTAATTGCATGTTTTTGGTTGAAGGCCTTTCACTGCATAATACTCCTACTTCTATAAAAGCAAAGGGACTTTTGTTTATGTGTTAGTACACAGGAAAGGGAGCTTATTGCAAATGACGAAATTAATAATTCTTCTTCTGGCACTAGAGTGACATAATTTTTTTCGTCTTACATCATGGACCCATGGATCCTGGTACATTCAGATGAAAGCTATGAGTTTGACTTAGGTTTGGTACACTGATTTGATAAAGTAGAAGTCTCACTATGCTAAAGACCAGCTATCAGAAAGTTAGGCCCCTATCTACCTACTATTGTTGACAATATTTGTTTCACTTCTCGCTTGTTCACTATAGTTTCACCAGTTTCAAGGCATTGCTATCGTCTCAGTCAATATACACCTATCTACTAAAGTACTACAATTTCTTATCTAAATTATGATCACTTGGATCATTGCTAACTGCCAATTGACCATTACTTATGCTGACCTGTTGTTGCTGCTGCTTTTTCACTTGAACTGTAATTTATCCATATTTTTTATGTTTACAGTTGTTCTGGTGGTCATATTTTGCAAACACCATGTCTATCTTTCCCTTCATTTCTTGATAAAGCTCTTTATATCTCTTTCACTAGTCAGCACCCAGCATTTGTGTTTACATCATTATGCATGGTTTCAGACAAGACATTCTCCATTTGTACCCAAAAGTTGGCAGTGGATATAGAATGTCAGAAAATCAGAGCGGTAAATTGAAGAGTACAAAATATTGGGGACTACTGTTCAAGTTTTCTCCTGGAATAGATTCTTATTGGTTTTGGTGTTTATGATGGAATTGAGGCAATCCAAGTCCTCTGCGGCAGATAACTGCCCAGGAGTTCCACACGGATTGTTTAAATTTCTGTTGGGATTTACTATCCAATTATTGAAACATAAGGAGTATCCTAATTGCATTGTTACATGAAACATGACCCATTCTTCTCACCATCTCTTATCATTTATCCAAGGAAGGCAATTGGAAGCGGAGATGGGATCCTAGTGTTGATTCCAAGGAAGATGAATTGATCCAAAATCAGCCCAATTCTTCAAATATGGTAAAATATAAAAGCATAAAAAATAAATATCGATACGTTACTGAGGTGATTGGGGTTGGATCGGCATCGGAATCCAACGACAGGATGGTGATGGCTCTTGTCTTTTCCTCTCGAAGGCTGAGATGACTGGATCTTAGCATGTATATCATACGATACTATCTGGATCCTAGAAGCGGGTGTAGAAGGCACAGCGCCACCAGTGCCCTTGTCGGCGGTCGATTCCGGCGAGAGTCGTCATCTGCTCCAAATCAGTAAGATGCATGGCCGAATTGATCAATACTGGCAATTCAGGTGGAAATCTGGGGGCAGATCGTCTGGTCGGCCTATGTTGATTCCAATCTAGAATCAGATTCTACAAACTATGCATTTATCAATTATCAGTGCCTTGGAATGGAAAATACCATCCACGTTCATATATCTATTTGGACTTTATGGAGTATGAACTACCATGGGGCATAGCAAGCAATAAAGGACACGAAGGTCCCGTGTGAAATCATGTGTTCCCCAAGTCAAATTGTGTCATTCCTCCTCCAATCTTTTCCTTTGTTGACATTGCAATTTTAGCACACCTATTGGTCTTAAAAAATTGTCTGATTTTTTTTTCTGTCTGGACACCTTGTCTTCGTGGACAAACCCTCATCCCTCCGTTTAGCCATCTTCCATGCTTGCCATAGATTCATATCACAGGGCAAAGATCTATCTCTTCCCAAGCTCTGACATCTGGATAAGCTTTTAGGCTGTTCTTCAAAGATATCTGGGTTGGGATTTGCCGCGCGATCGGTCAGGACCAATCAGGATCTGGATTGAGATCGGTCAGGACCAATCAGGATCAGATGATCCATCATAAAAAATGCAATTCAAAATTGTTTTGGATTGTTCACAAATTAAAAACACCAAGAAAAGACAATATTTTGACTGATTATCAGTGGAGGGGTGGCCTGGATATGGTGGGATTGCCCCCTGGAGATGGTGGGGAAGAAGACCTGTAGGACCCACTTCATGCACATCTACCCACTTAAGTTATATTTGATATGCTGGTCAATGGATCTGCTCTTATCGGGCCTAGAGACCCAATATGCTACCCAGTATGAGCCACAGATAGAAGGGCACAGGGATGAGGAGCTGCATCTCCACAGCCTCCTGGATTCCCTGCTGGGATCAACCCTGGATGGGCCCGGAACTGGCCTATTCAATCCAGCCTAGCTTGATCCCAGTGGAAATTGGCCATAGGATTGGGCTATCCTATTAATTGAATTGGCACCTGCCAATCTCGATCCAGATTGGTTGATCCTGCAAACCATGCTGTTTTCTAACATCATGCCTATTAAATGGGGGAGAGACAAGATCAAGTCCCACCTGTTCTACAAGATATTCTCTAATCTGATACAACAGAAGAAGTAACGTAAAAGTCGTCTGTTTTTTTGGACATTGTCGCAACAGTTGTGATGACGATATAGCCATCAAGGCGATGTGTCCCATGTTCGAACCCAGGACGGCCTTCCTGCTGGGAAGGGACAGCGCCTCAATGGAAGAGAGGGTGTTCACCACTGTGCTACATGTTGGGAACTACCGTAAAACTTGTCATTCTTCTACTTGTGTATGTGCATGTAGAAATGTTCCATTTTTATAGTTTCAGTCCCTTAGACTTCCACTTACATATGTACACCTGTGTGAATGGGGTCATCTTCATGCCTTCGTGAGCACCGTTCGGACTTCACGCCGGGCTGCCATGTTACGGCGCACCGGCCCCCTTCATGCGCACGCAGGATACGCCATGACACCTCAACATCTTGTGTAGTCGGGTGCTGCCGCTCAGCCACGTCCCACTCCCTCCCAGTAACAGCGCATGCACCACTAAACCTTGGGTGACCTCCTCCGTTGCGCACACTCACGACATGGTCTCCACGACCCCCTGCCAGTGCCAAGCCTTCCACACACAGTGCACATTTGGATCAGGGCCAGCGGTCCAACTGGCAGCTGATCCAGTTGATCGGTCCAGCCTGGTACAGACCCGGTTTACTCTGGTTCAAGCCGGTTTACGCCGGTCTAGGTCATTCCAGGCTTGTTTACAGCAGGTTTAGGTCCATTTAGACCAGTTTAAGCCCGGTTCACTTTTAGTTCGGTCTTTTTAGTTCATTTTGAGCATTTTTTAACATTTTCAGTGTTTTAGTGCTGGTCCACCTGCGCCATCCTGCATCACATGATGATTATCCTAGTTGCATTGTTACCAGAAACATGGCCCACTCTTCACACATTCTCTTCTCACTTATCCAAGGCAATTGGAATTGGAGATTGGATCGACTAGTGCCAATTCCATGGGAGAAAAATTGATCTGAAATCGGGCTAGATCGATTCTTAAAAAAACAGTAAAAATATAAAACATAAAAACAAATGTAGATACATTCCTAAGAGGATTGTGGTCGGATTGGCACCAGAATCCAATGCCAGGACGGCGACAGCGCTTAGTCTTTCCCACCTGAAGGCCGTTACAACCAGAGGTTAGCATGTACATCATAGGGTACTTTGTGGATCCTAGGAGCGGATGAAGACGCAGCACCACCACCGGCGGCAGATACCGGCGAGAGTCACCAGAATCTGGTCCAAATTGGTAAGATGCATAGCTGATTTGGTCGATACTGGCCGATTCAGGTGCAAATCCGGGGGTGGATCAGAATTCCTTATAAATTGTGTCAGCCTTTGCTTCGGATTCTACGAACCATGCATTTATCACTTGTCAGTGCCTTGGATTGGAAAATACCATCCACGTTCATCTATCTATTAGGACTGTATGGAGTCCATGGACTACCATGCATGGGGCATAGCAAACAAGAAAGGACATGAAAGTCCCATTTGAAATCATGCGTTCCCTAAGTCAAATTGCCTCATTCCTCCACTATTCTCCTTTGTTGAGATTGCAATTTTAGCACAGCTATTGGTCCTAAATTGTCTGATTTTTTTCAGGCTGGACACTTCTTCGTTGACAAACCCTCGGCCCTCCATTCAGCCGCCTTCCATGCTTGTCATAGATTTGTATCACAGGGGAAAGATCTATGATCTCTTCCCAAGATCTGACATCTGGATAAGCTTTTAGGCTGTTCTTCAAAGATATCTGGGTCTGTATTCGGCCCTGGAACGGTCAGGACCAATCAGGATCTGGATTGAGATTGGACACTGGCTGAGCTGATCAAACATAAGAAAATGCAATTCAGAATTGTCCTGGATTGTTCAAAAATTAAAAACAACAAGGAAAAGACATTAGTATGGGCTGATCTTCGGTGGAGGGGTTGCCTGGATATGGTGGGATTGCCGCAGATCAACCAAATATTATCTAATAAGGTAAAGCATAAGTTTTTTTATCCTCAGTCTTTCACCATAAAACTTGCCATTCTTCCAGTTGTGTATGCGCTTGTAGAAACGTACCATTTTTCTAATTTCAGTCCCTTCGAATTCCACTTGCGTACATATGTACACCTGTGTAAAAAGCAGCTTCGGGTAAGAGTGAGTACAATGATTTGAAAGGTAAATTTGGAGGACACAGGTTACTGTTGCCATCTTCATGTCGTCAGTACTAGAAAAGACGAGATTGTCAGGTTCACCCATGGGTGTCGGTTAAAGAAGAGTGGAGAAGGGGTATGCTGCTTTTGCCATCTGACATCTCTTTGCCCTGTTGTGGTCCAGGCAGAGTAACTTGCTCTCACGTACCTTCAGGAATGTTTCCATGTCCATTCCGTTTAGCGGATAATCCTTCTAGTCGGATATGGATAAGATATTATAATTCGGATATTCTCTAGAGTGGGAGCGGATCTTAAACGGAGTGAAAGGGGTGTTTTCTTATCCTCTTTGGTTTACAATGGGATAATATCCGTGGATATTTGCTCCGGCGAATATTTCATAAATCAGATAATATGTGTAGACGGATGCGAATCCTTTGGAGACTTGGCAGCAGAGGGGGTGCCGATAGGAGCAGAATAGGACTTCCCGGCCTCAGAGCAACAGGGTTGCCATGGGGGTGGATGCCTCCGAAACCAGGAGTCCATGACCATATATATAGATAGACACTTCGGAGCTGCTTTGATTGCGAGGTTGTGGGCAAATGGGTTGTATTTGGGTTGTTTAGGACAACTCAAATGGGGGTGTTCGGTTGCATGATAAGATGATTTAAAAGATGATTTTTGTTAACAAAACTTGTCGAAACGGGTGTTTGACAATTACTACTAAAATATGTTTTTATAGACGTTTTCTTCTTGGATGGAAAGGTGAGACCTTCTATAAGAATATTTTTTTTTATCAAAACTTGTTTAAAAGGGTGTTTGGGAATCGTTACAAAAATATATCTAGAGTTTGTGCTCGGCCAAAAAAAAAATGTTAACTTTACTTGCATTTTACCAACTCTCCACGTTTGCCCCTTGAGAAAGTCCTCATGGGGTGCTTGGTTGCATCTTATTTTTTTATACACCTTCGGGCTAAAATTTTATTTTAAAATAAACTCTAAGATGGCTTAGGACAAAATTATTGTATTTGTTCAGTTATGATGACAAAAAGAGTGGAGAATATGTATAATATAATTATAAAAGTTGGGGACCACAAGGAAAAAGAAATATGATCTCATCCCCCCTTTTGTTCAAGAAAGAATGTTTAACAAAAAATACATATATTATTTGTAATGATCCTCAAATCATGGAATGTGGGGTCGCGACTCGGACCCGACCCAATTGATTTTTGGGCTAACCAGCTCCGTCTCAACCTTACGACCTCGACCTGGTGGATGTTTTAAAATTATTTTTTTTATTACGACCTTGGTCGACCTTAACCCACCCTGGGTCTCAACTCCAGCTGACTCGGGTCAATTTGGGGCCAACCGACCCGGTCCTGGCCCCGACTCCACCTGCCTTGTGTCAAACACTTTTTTCTAACAAAAACTCAAAATTTATCGTGCAACGAGTAACTTGTTATCAAATTCGAAGGCGTCGGGCGGAAGAAAGCAGTGCATGGTGGTATGGCTGCCGACATGTTTGAATTTCGAGGCCTTTTATTTCCGTCGTCTTCTTCGGCGGCAATTTGTTTAAGGAGGCTGCCGGCGCCGGCATATCACATCGCCGGCGCCGGCAGACAGATCCAGCATTCCTGCTGCACAGGTTAGGTAGATGGCCCAGAAGAGCTTAGCGTTGTCGCTCGTCTGTTTATCTATGTTTTTTTGTTCCTCGACAGTATTTTATTCAAATCGTTTTATTTTATTTACTTGTTCAAGTGCTCCTGGCTTCAAGCGCTCAACGAGTATGTTGAGTATGACGTCTGTTTTGGCTTCACGTGTGACTCTGGATTCTTTATTTTATGTCTAACCTCTTAGTTTCTGTGGTGAAAAAAATATTTAATTCGATTAAGATGCTCTTATCTTAGCAAACCTCTTGATAGAAGCAAGTTGTATGGTTTGACCTTTTTAATTTCCAAACATAATCTCATTTTCGAAGATGAAAGTAACATGTATGAACTACTTCTGAGTAAACACAAGGTTGAGTTAGGAGGAGACAAACTCGAGACAATTCAAATTCACAAGCCTCTGATTGGCTGAACAGAGGTGTGTTAAACTGTTAAGATCAATCAGATGTGTTGTTTGGTTGGTCTTGAACACATGCTTGACCTCACATTCTTGGAAAGTAATCTAAACATCCTCTTATGTTAGCCTTGTTAATTAAGTTCTTAAAATAAACTGTAATTTTTTTTCAGTTTTTCAAATCAAGTGTTCTTAACCAAACAACACTTCTTCCCTACTCTTCCTCGTCTTCAAGAGAAGCCCAACGGTCATCTGCTCCGCATCTGGGCAGCAGATAAAACGAAAAGGAGAAAGAAACACGCAGAGAATCATATTGTTCAGATCCGACCGGCAGAGAAACAAGTGTCTTTCTGGTTACATGGAATCACGGACGCCTCTCTCTCTCTCTCTCGGACACATTTCAGCGAACACCTGGACGATGACTTCAAGGGCACACGAAGAGCGACGCCGCGGAAGAAAGCCGGAGCAGATGACGACGCCGAGCGCTGCCGAATCGTCGGCGTCGGGCTGCGTGCAGGGCCCCGCCAACGGCTACATTTTGAATCCGGACCGGACCGCCACGTCGCCTTTTTGGCGGGAACGGACGGAGTCCTCTGCGGTCAAAGCGGGCCCCGCTGGAACAGCAACCGTGGAGATCGATGGGGGCCCACCGAGAGGAGGACCCGGACCCGGACCCGGATATGGATCCGAATCTGCATCCGAGGCCTCTACGCGGGTGAGGGCTGGGAAGTGGGCTCGGCGGAGGAGGCGAGGTCGGGGCCGACGCGGCAGCCCTCGAGCATGAAGACGACGTCGGACATGGAGGGGCGGTCGAGCGGGTCGGGCGCGGTGCAGAGCAGGCCCACCTTGACTCCGAGGAGGAACTCCTCCCACTCGGACGATTCCGGGTCCATCTCCAGCAGACCCGGCTCCAGCAGCTCGCCGACCTGCCCGCGCTGCAGCTGCCGCTTCACCCACCTCACGATGTCCTCCTCGTCCTCCTCGCCGGCGAACGTCGCCGCCCTCTTCCCCGTCAGAAGCTCCAGCAGCACTATCCCGAAGCTGTACACGTCCCCCTCCCTGCTCCCTTCACCCGCCACCTCCGGCGCCACGTACCCCAGGGACCCGACGACGCCCAGCTGGGACGACGTCGATGGCGCCGTCGCCGCCGTCACGGCCATCCGATCCAGCCCGAACCCCGACAGGTGCGGCTCGAAGTCGGCGTCGAACAGCACGCTCTGCGGCTTCACGTCCCCGTGGACGATGGCGGCGGAGTGCAGGAAGGCGAGCCCCCGCGCCACCCCCAGCGCGATGAGGTGCCGCATGGGCCAGTTCAGAACGTGGCCGTCCTGGTGCGACGCCTCCTGCAGCAGCGTCGCGAGGTTGCCGTTGGGCATGTAGTCGTATATCAGCAGCCGCACGTCCGGCGGCGGGCCGGCGTAGTAGCCGCGCAGCACCGTCAGGTTGCGGTGCTTCACCTTCCCCAGCGCCTCCGCCTCCTTCCTGAAGGGCGCCTCCTCGATGATCACGGCGCCGTCCGGCGACGTGGACGGCAGCCGCAGGATGGACAGCACCGTGCCGTCGTTGTAGCAGGCCTTGAAGACGAGGCCGTGGCGGCCCCTGCCAAGCACGGTCTCCTCGTCGAACTGCCTGGTGGCCTCCACCGTCTCCGCATAGGTGATCTTGCTGTTGAACATGACCAGCTTGGGCCCGCCATTAGCGACGCTGCTCACCTGGCTGCTGCTCCTGTTAGCACTCTCCGTGCTCCCGCTGCGGCGCCCCGGACTCCGCTTCTTCATGCCCCCACGGCCGTCCATAAACCGCATCCGCCACCGTACCAGGCTAACAACGCAGAAGCAGCAGCATAGCACGACCAGAACGACGGCTGCGGCGGCGGTGCAGATCGACAGGATCAACCTCTCCCTCCTCCTCCGTCTCCGCTTTCTCTCCCCGGCGTCCTCGCAGTTCGCTGGCAGAGGGCGGCCGCATAGGTTTGGGTTGCCCGAGAACAGAGAAGGATCGCCGAAGCGCGCTCCCAGCTTGCCGGGGATTCCACCTTCCAGGTTGTTGCCGGAGACGTTCAGGTAGCGCAACGCCGGAAGCTGAGAAACGCCCTCGGGGATGGCGCCGGAGAGGTTGTTCCGGGAGATATCCAAGGACTGTAGTTCGGCAAGGGCGGAGACCCCTTCTGGTATGCCACCGGAAAGCTCGTTGCCGTCTAGAAGCAGCATAACCAGGGAGGAACAATTGAATATTACCGAGGGGATTTCGCCGGAGAGGTCGTTCTGGCCGAGGTCGAGCTTGGTCAGGTTGCCGAGCAAGAAGATCTCCGCCGGAATGCGACCGGAAAGCCCGTTACCGCGCAGTTCCAGGGAGGTCAGGTTGGAGCAGTTGCCAAGCTCCACCGGGATCCCTCCGGAGATGCTGTTGTGGGCGAGCGAAAGCAGCATCAGGGACTTGAGGTAGCCGTAGGTCGCCGGAATGGGGCCGGAGAAGAAGTTGGCCGACAAGTTCAGCTGCTGCAGGTTGGACAAGCTGCTGAAACCTTCGGGGACCTCGCCGGAGAAAGCGTTGCCGCTGAGAAAGACAACCTGGAGACTCGGCAACCCGAACAGCTCACTCGGGAGCTCGCCGGAGAGGCTCTTGTTCTTCTGCCCGCTCAGGTCCAGGGACCTCAGGCCGAACAGGTTTCTGATCGACGCCGGGATGGCTCCGTGGAAACCGTTGTTGCTCAGGTTCAAGCTTTGTATCCCTCGCAGATCGCCGATAAGCAAGGGAATCTCGCCGGAGAGTTCGTTGCCGGAGACGTCCAAGAGGGTAAGGTTGCTCATGTGCAACACCTCCTCGGGAATGCTCCCGGTCAGCTCGTTCTGTCTCATGGAGAGGGTTGCCAGACCAGAAAGCTTCGCCAAGCTCGCCGGAATCTCGCCGGAGAATAGATTACCCCCGAGCCAGAGATTCCTCAGATGCCGGAGCTCCCCCAGGACATGCGGAACTCCACCGGAGAATCGGTTGTCAGAGAGATCAAGAGTCTGCAACGAAGAGCACCCTCCAATCTCGTTGGGCACATCCCCGTCGAGCATGTTCCCTCCGACTCTCAGCTCTTGCAGCGTCGACAAGCTCCCAATGACTGCAGGCAAGCGGCCATGGAGCTCGTTCCCGGAGAGATCCAAGAAGGTCAGCGTCGAGATGCTGGTCAACCACGCCGGGAACACCCCGCCGATCCTGTTACTCTTGAGGTCTAGAATCTGCAGAGTGCTGGAATTTAGCGGGAGTTCATCGGGCGGTGATGCCAGGGCGGTGAACTCGTTAAACCCTAATTGAACGATCCGCAGCGCCGTCGCAGTGAAGAAGACGGCGACGGGGATGGAGCCGGATAGGTTGTTGCGGGACAGTGACAGCACTTGAAGCTTGGAGATCTCGCCAATGGCCGCCGGAATGATGCCCCGGAGGGCATTTCCTGACAGGTTGAGGTGCAGCAGCGAGGAGCAATTGACGAGAGCCGCCGGAAGAGTCCCTTCGAGCTCGTTCCCTTCCAGCCGCAGGTAGAGAAGCCCCTGAAGCCGCCCGACGGCGGCGGGCACCATTCCTTGCAGGCGGTTGAAGGAGAGATCTATCATCTGGAGCCCGGCGGCTTCGGAGATATTGGGGGGGATCTCGCCGGAGAAGCCATTGGAAGATAGGTCGAGGTAGCGGATACTAGACGGGAGGTCGGGAGGGATGATGCCGGCGAGGCGATTGCCGGCTAGGTCGAGGATCTGGAGGTTAGTGAGGTTTGAGGGGAAGCCGGAGGGAAGGGTGCCGGAGAGGGAGTTGTACTGGAGGAAGAGGGATCGAAGGCGGGAGAAGCGGGAGAAGGAAGCGGGAATCGTGCCGTTGAAGTCGTTCCCCCGGAGGCTAAGCTTCCGGAGCTGGGAGAGCGCCGGCAGCTGATCGGAAAGCGGTCCGGCGAGCTTGAGGCGCGGGAGGCTGAGCTCGACGACGCGGCCGCCGTCGCAGAAGACCCCCGGCCAGGAGCAGGGGGCGGAGGGGGAGGCGGCGTCCCAGCCTGCGAGAGCGCCGAGGGGATCGGAGAGGGACTGGTGGAAGTGCAGCAGGGCTTGTATTTCCGGTGACGACCCCGGCGGCTCCTGCGCCCTCCCCGCCGTGGTGGAGGTGAGGATGAAGAGGAAGAATAGCAGAGAGGAGGGCATGGCGCTCGTCGGGGGAGGGAGCTAGAGAGAAGAGCCGAAACCCTCCTCGCCGGTGGCAGAAGAAGAAGAAGAAGAAGAAGGGGTCAAGAGGAGGAAGCGCAGGAGCACGTTAACCAGGGGGAAGAGCCGGCAGGAGTGGCAGAAGCAGAGAACAGAGCAGAGTGCAGACAGCAGAGGAGAGAGAGATGACTCTCCTTGTCAAAAGACGAGCGGGAGCCGAAAAAGGATGTTATGTATGCCCCCTTGGCTAACTTTGGGCATTGTTTAAGATTAAGATTTTATTTAGATTTATGTCCTCTGGTATTGGATATATATCCTAGAAAGGGGACATCGTTCTACGTTTCTTAAATGCGTATGCATTACTTTTCTATCTCTGTGCATACATGTAAGTCAAGAAATTTGAACTCGATTTGACTTTTTTTTTTAGGTTGGAGAAACGGTTAGAAATCAAATTAAATTTTTGATTTGAATTTTGGCCAAATTTAATAAGTAAGTTAAATTTAAAGTTTCACAAATAATTTTTAATTAATTTAAGTTTTAACGTGGATTTAACACGAGTTGAGCTGTTACTCAAGCTCCAGTTTGATTAAATTAAAGAATAAAAGTTAGTCTGTGTTCAATTTCTAGTTTGATTAGGTTTTAGGGTTTTTTTTAAAACTCAGATAAAATGTTTGTTATTACCCGAAGGGAGAGGGGGGCGAAGATAAATGAGCATGTTACGGCCGTGCTCCCCTCGTAAAGCCGTTTCTTTATGGGGCAGACGGCGCCGTCACTCTACTCCTGAGTAGAAGCTGAGAAATAAACTACTTGGCGTGGGTGCAGCGCTGAGCTGTCCGGTCGCGTATTTCCCAAGCAGCAGGGCAGGTTTAATTTATTTATCTACCCTGGCAAATCGCAAATAAGTAGATGTAGATATTGGGAATTTGGGGGGCATTAACGTAAAAAAGAAAGTCCTGAGATCTGCCTACTATTCGGTGTTAGAATCCAATTTAAAATAATTAAAAATGAAATACAATTCAAAATAATTAAAATTGTAAAACTATCGTATTCTTCTTAGACTCATTTATCTACCCTTGCAAATTGCAAAAAAAGTGGTTGTGAATGCTGAAAATTGGGTGGACCAAAATAATGTCGAACAACTTATTAATTGAACCTTGTCGAAAAGATTTTATCTGTGAAATTAAGAATATATATCATAAATTTTGGCAGCTCAAAAGCAAGTGTTTTTTCGTCTATAAACAACCAAAATACTACGAGTTAATTATTTTACCAACCTTTTAACAACATAACATTTCCAACAACCTTTTAATTAGGCATTCCCTCTTTAGGTCCGTAGTGGTATTACATGTTTTCCATTTGGACAAGGGTGAAGCGATTTTCATTCCAACTCTAATTAAATCGGAACCATCCTATTTTGATTTTCTTTTGATTCCGTATGGGAGTAGTCTAATAATTTCCTATATCCATAAAATTTATCATTTTATTTGTGGCCCCAATAGATAAATATTATATCAAGATTTTAGTATTTATGTATCATAATTGTAATAGCTTATACATTATTTATTTATTTTAATATTAATTTATGTGTAAATATGTTAATTTTTTATCATAATTAACTATTTTTTATTTTTGATGAATTATCAGGATATTCGATTCCTAATTCCTTTGAACATGGCCCAGCCTCCCTGAAACCCGTCGCACATACGGGTGACGAGGGATGGAGCCCTCTCGATTCCCACTTGTCACCCCCCCCAGCGCCCGACTTGCAGTCGCCGGGAGGCGAACCAGGCCTTGCTCCTCAAGAGCAAGGTTGATGCCAACCGAGTTATGCTCGGCCAGCAAAAGAGAATCAATTCATTAATATTATTTTACATTGATTTATAATAATAATAATGTATGCTTAAAATTAATAATACATGAATAAACTAGAAGAAACAACTAAATATTCTTAGTCAACCCATAGGGTTTTACTAAGCATGTAGATAGAGATTTACTTGCAAGTCACCCACCACCCACCTGTGATGGGTGGTGGGTGACTTGTCTTTCCAAATGCAGTACTGTCCACATATGGGAATAGTTCCTTATTGTTTGGTATCCCATCTTCATCTCCATCTTTTTTTTTCTACCCAGAATCATGTAGGCTCTCTCTCTCTCTCTCACACACACACACAGCTAAATTCCAATAAACCTGTGATGGGTGGTAGGAGACTTGTCTTTCCAAGTACAGTACTGTCTACATATGAGAATAGTTCTTAACAATAAGAAGGAAAGGAGAATCATTTGGGTGCTTTTTGTTTGGGACTTGTCTGTTCTTTTTGTGGCATGACAAGGACCCATAAGGACAGTATTTATCAACTGTATCAGATGTTTTCAAGGTATTAGAAAATTGCAAGCAACAGTTGGCTCAGGGGACGATGATTCAAGGGGAGGAAATATATAATTGAATAATTTAATAAGGTGTTTGGTTACAGAATATTTTTTATACATTAAAAAAAGAGGCAGCTGGTTTTTAGGCTCGGAAGAATTTCTCTATAAAAATATGCTGTGATCATATGCTTGACAATGTAATATAAGAATCAAGTTTACCCCTTCGTATCACAATCATGGTTACCAAACACAATTTCGAATAAATTTTATTACAAAAGCTATATTTTTTATTGAGATTTCATTTTATCATAAAACCTACCTCCTATAAATCTAGTACCTATAAACCACTTTTTGGAACCAGCATTAAAGAAACATGCATAGGTCTAGCCTAGCAAAATTGAGAAACTCGTTTACAAAGTCTTTTTTTTTTTGTAAACCCTGTAAAATATTCTATTTCCAAATACTATCATATGTACATATACATTTAAGCAGCATGGCTATTATTCATGTGGACTTTTCAATTCCACAATCAGAATTAACATTTTCAAAAGTACTTTAACATGTAAGTTACAAATCTATTTCTCAATTCTGATAAAATATCAATATATATATCTAAATTAATCTTGCTTAATATACATTATACATTTAAAAAATCATCAAATTTCATTTACCATACCTAAATCAAATTCACAGTTATCAAAATCGGAATGGAAAGCATTCATTTACATCCCTAGTAGGTAAGTCCTTGGGTGTAGAGCTGTCAATGGGCCGTGCCGGGCCCGAAGCCGGCCCAATCCAAATCTAAATTTGACCCGGCCTAGCTCAACCCACGTAAAATTTAAATTTGACCCGGCCCGGCGCAATCTTTCTAATATATAAAAAAATCACATTTACCAAATATAAGAATATAACTAAAATCATAAGAATAAATACAAGATCGTAAATACTTTTCTTTCGGAATTACATCCAAAAAAAGAAAAAAAGAAAAACACTAGAACACCAGCATCTCGGACCCTTAGGTAAAGAGAAATCAGACTAGCAATACAGATAACACCAGCATCCGCAAAGAGTTTTGCCACTTCCCCTGTATTCCAAAAGCAAACCACTAGATATTCTAAGTTTTATATTCAAATGTTACCCCTACCGTAGAGACTAAGAGAAGTTTATCCATAGCTATCCATAGTTGTCAAGGTGCCCACCTAAGTGGCCCCCCTTGCGACAAGGCACTTTTCCAACACTTTTCCAACAACACCTTGCCAGTGCTGCGCCATGTCTGGGGCCAAAAATGTGCCCGCCTTGCTAGCCTTGCACCTAAGGTGCCAAAGGTGTCTGCCTAAGGCTAGACTTGAAGCTGGTCCAATACAAGCCTAGTTCAAAAAAGAACGGATCAGCCCAGCCCAGTCCAGCCCACGTAAAATTATAAAAAATATATAAAATTCCCTCGAAAAATATATAAAAAATCATAAAAAACTCATAATGAAAAAAATTTATACCAAAACTCGTATCATGCATGCTACCAAACACCCCTTGAGTTCATACCGAGCAACACCAAGCTCCCTCAAAAAAAATTTTAAAAAATCACGAAACCATGATACAGGAAAGTGAGAAAGAAACGGACACAAGAACAGTAAGGATTGATAAGGATCATGGCTGGACCTCGGAATTGAATGCTCCGTTCAGAACTTTGAACATGACTGGCCGTCATCTGCATCATCAGACGCAGAATGCCGCCGCCGCCGCAGTTCATCCTCATATGCTTCGGCACCAATCCTGGTCACCACCTCTTACCTAAGAGGCTCAGCGTCGAACACCTTGGCCGTCTTTACCGGTGAGTAGCCCCAGCAGGAGCACACCGAAGCTGTAAACATCCGCCTTTTGCGGAACCTTTCGGGCGTCGGTGACCTCCGGTGCCCGGCACCCGCCGCGGCCGGGCCAGGCGGCGGCGGAGGCGGGCGAGGCCGTGATCGGAGACCCGGGCACCGCCGGGCTTGTCCGGCAGCACGTTGGAGGATCTGATGTTGCCGTGGGAAGGAGGAGCTCGGGTTAGCAAGAAGATTAAGCTCACCGTGAATCAGAGTTGAGCAGGAGCTAGCTTCTCCTCCTTGCTGTAGTAAAACTCCGTCTCCGGCAGGAGGACGTCCCGCAGCCGCTTCACAGCCACCGTCGTTCCGACCTCCAACACCGCCTTGTAGACGGTTCCGAATGCCCCTTCCGAGCACCTCCGCCCTTGGCCGCAGTTCCGGTGGCGCTGGCGGAGAAGGAGGCGACTGCCCAAGCCCAACTCTTGAACCCAAGGATCTCATCCCGTTCGCACAGGTTACCACCGGCTTCTCCTCCGGCGGGCCACTCATCCGCCAGGAAACAACAGCCCAGCCTTGAAATTTATGTGCTAATAATACGTTCCATGGCTTCAATTTGACAAGGACTACATGGCTTGCTCACCCCCTTCCATCTTCCTATGCATCACATTCATGACAATCCAACAAGATGAGATGAAAGGGAAGGAGAAGATTATGTGAACGTGGAAGAAAAATAAAAAATAAAGACATTGACTTTATGGCCCATTCTGTCAAATGTGTTAAAGTTGATAGGGCCTCTTATTAACAATATTTGGCCACTTTAGAGCTATTTTTGTAAGTGGGTCTCTAATTAATTTTTCCTGAAAAAAAAAGAGATTTCCTTCGTAAACCAGGTCTCACAGTCAGTAGTTTCTTCCTTGCATGAACGGTGCCACTCAAGCAAAATTAGGAACAGCAGTCGCGGATCTTTTGCACAACCAGAACAAGGTGTAAAGGAACATGGTACAATCGGATCAAACCAAGCATATATATATTTACGTCAATTCTGCAGTTGCCGCCAAGTCACTCGCAGATCTTCACTGCCTGCCAAGGAGCACAGAGAGTGGAAACAAAAACGAGTAATGGCAATCTATTGTTTCCACACCCATGTACACAAGAGAAACAAATAATTTGGATAAATGCAAAAAGTCCATTTATTTCACCTTGCAATGGGAGCTCTATTTTTTTCTTCGCCACCACCTAGGTAAACTTGTTTTTCCCATTTCCCGGTTCCAAAAAAATTTCCCTCATTTTTTAGGGCGACACAAAAGGGATAGCAGTTCATCAAATCAAAAGGGAGTAAAGGAAGTAAAGGAAGAGATTACAGCAAAATAAAAATCTATCCAAAAGATAGATCACACCAACAGCAAGATAAGGAGCGCACAACCTAAACACCACCAATGAGAATCAAACTATCTAAATCTTCCTCATTCTTGAGAACAACCTTACAAGAAGAATGTTCTTATACAACCAGGTTCCAAAAGTCAAAACTTGATGTGCTGCAAGTCTTTGCTTTAGCCGCTCAAAGATAGATATAATCATCAAAGACCTGGAAAGATCCTTGAATGACAAGATTAGTATAGAACAAGCATCAGCAAAAAAATATGCACAGAATACAGATATTTTTAAATCCGAAATAATCTTAGTAGTCTCAAAGAAGAACTAGATATATCCAAGGAAGGTGGGGTCGGGAGTCGGGACCAGGTCGTTTGGGCCCAAAACCGACTCGGGTCGGTCGGGGTCACGACCCGGGTCGGGCCGGGGTCGGCCGGGGTCGCCAAAAATAATAATAATAAATTAATTTTGGGGTCGGGGTCTTGGGGTCGGGACCGGGTCGGTCGGCCCCAAAAGCGACCGGGTCGGGCCCGGGTCGCAACCCGGGTCGCGACCCGGCGAACCATGGATATATCTATCAGTTGCAAAATAAAAGTTGCGAGCATCCATCGAGAAGGTGAAGTTCCTAACAAGGAACAAAGTAATTTAGTTCCTTCTGAGGAACAAGCATAAGCTCAAGAAGCCTATTTGAAAGAGCCAATAAACTCAGTCTTAACTGAGAAGATTCAAGTCGTAAATGCAGTATTACAAGGCCTAAAAGTCAGAGTTTAGATCAAATGCCAGCATAAGTGAAGAAAAGAAAGCTATCAGTCAAAATTTCAAAGAGATTTTATAGCACAGTTCAATCTTCTTTGAAAACTATCGCAGTTCATTCAAGAGTCCTTATAATTTAGAAAAAGCAGATATTATTTACTCAGATCATTCTGGAACATCTATTACAAGGTATTACTCCAAACTTCATCCAAAAAATGTATTAGCAAGGTGCTATTGCAGATATATATCAAGGAACCAAGTATTTTGAACCATTTCACAGTATGCAAATTGGCATAGTAGGAGAATCCTACAGGAAATCAGTGGATCTCTCTGAAAAGAAAGAGTATTTGGGTACCACTCCGGAAATTATCAGCCATAGAAGAGCACTGGGACTCATGGATGTTAACAGAAGGAAGGACTTGGCTTCTCAGAGTCAGGATCAGTGGATACTGATCCGATCCTGAGAGATCCACTAGAACAAAACCGATCCAGAATTGGTAAATAAAAAAAACTAATTCCAATTCTAATTTGATCCTGAAAAATCCGGCCAGAATAGCAAAATGAAAACCGATCCGATCCTGATCCAGTTGATTCTGTCAGAACTTTTTTCCAGAACGGCCCTCCGGCCATGAATCAGATCAGCAATGGCTGATCCGATCTAAGAATCGGCCGATTCCACAATCTATGATATCAACAAAATTCTTCTCATTAGAGGCAAACAATGCTTGAAAGCTCTCCATTAACAAGTCTTCATTTATATAACCTTCCAAATGGACGAAAATATCCTAAGAACAACTTTGATGCACCCTTAGAAACATGAAAAAAAAGAGTAACAGTTAATCCAAAAGCAACATGTCTAAATATCCATCTAATCATGAGGCATTTATAAAAGCTGCGTGCTCCATTTTCAAACCCCCAAGCCGTTTTCTAATGCTCTACCAAGAGGGAGCAAAGCTACACTTCCCTCTTCGATCAGCATGCATAAGTCCACTCGATATGTAAAAAATTTACTACATCAGCGTCACTAGTTTGGAACGATGCAGCTTTAAATGCTTCAATGCAGCTTTAAATGCTTCAATTCTAGAATAGATCTTAAAATCCTAGAAAAAAAAGTTGACACTGCAAGAAGATGGCACTGCCTTCACTTCAATAAACCATCAGTCAGCAGCAAAAAAGATCATTCTATTCCCTCTTTGGAGTCCTACCTTCAAATGACCACGGGAATTGAATTCTGCTTTTCCCTAGCAGGGGTAACCCCAAGTTTATAACCAGAACATATCCATAGGTATCCAAGATATCAGCAAAGGTTTCAGCCTGCAGTCTCTCAACATCAGTACCAACTACGCATGTTTTTAAAAATTGATTTCATTCCTGAAGTAGCTCAAAAAGCTTAAGAATAGTGCTGCAACTAAACACCTTTTCTACCTTTGTAGCAGCATTAAGGAGCGTATCATCTGGTAGGAAAAAAAAATCCAACTATTGAAGAATATTCATATTTCAACATGTAAATGAAAAAACAAAATAAATCTATTGTTATAAATATACACAACATTTTCAGGTGTCTAGAGGACAAAACCACTGAATTATTTGAGTGATGAAAAAAAATTACGAACATCTACTTTTGATGGCATTGACAACGCGCACTTCAAAATTTTCATAGATGTGCAAAACAAGTATAGCGTTGTTAAGATCGAGGGGACGTTTATCATGATTTTTTCCCCTAAGATGTGCAGTCTTATAAAAGGATACAAATTCACATTTTCCTGTGATGTCTTTAAAAATACATCCTTGCAAAGGAATAAACTGAACTAACTAGTCCAAGCAAAACCAAATTCCACCATATTCCCATATCAATAAAAAAGCAACTAGTATGGCAGGCATCTCTTGGACTGGATAGTTACAAAAGTATTTCTTGAGGTCAAAAAATGACTTACAGAATGCTTAAGCTCAAAACATTGATTGCAAAGTTGAATTTCAGAAGCACCTATAAAACTTCTACTGATCAGTGAAAACTGAAAGTACAGGATTACATTTTGTAGTCTAGAAGAACGTCTACAGAAAGATAACATTTCTATTTCACTTTGTCCAAAGTTGATCTGTACAGATGAAAGCTAAAAAATGGAGAGACATGAAGTCCCAAAAATCTGTCATCTACTTGTCACAGAATGTTTAATCTGAAGCTATAAGAATAGAGCCATCCAAACGGATTAACTAGCCCAAGCAGATCCAATCTTCTGAATAGATGATCCAAAATTGTCTTTGACGGAAGAAAGATCTCCACACATAACTCTTAGGAATGGCTTGCTGGACACTTTTACACCAGCCTCTCCACGTGTATAGTATTAGTTCCAGTTGTACATCCCTTGTACAGAAAGCAATCCCAAAACCATGTTGTTTCACTGTTCGAGACCAGGCATGTAGGTGAAGAAGACATCACCAGAGATTGCCTGCTGATCTCAGAATTTGATCATGAAAATATTCAAGAAGCTGTAGTCAAATGAAGACCATTCTTGGCAAGAAATTCCAATACTAAGTCCGGCACTTGACCCACCATTTAGAGTATCTGTTTCAGAAGAGGCATCATCATTCCCTTTCACCAGCATTCTTCGCGTCCCATTCTTGGGAACTCCTCGGTGATCTAAAAGATCTCCAACTCATTGGGCATGCTCAATTTAAGGGTAAGGCATGTTGCAGCCTCTCTTGCCGAAAATGAAGTACTGGTTCTCATTCCTCAGGCACATCAACTCTTTGTACTTGCATTTGTTGACATGTGTTTCTCAATCAATCTGTCCACAAAGGAGCGAATCTGCAACACACACAATAGTGTCCTCAAAATCAGCATGCATTTAAATGGTACATAGAGAAACCTAAAACCAAACAGATATACAAGCATGCTTTGCAGGATTGACCAATCTGGGATCAGCATAGAGTAATCTGATCCTGGGGGAAGCGCCCTGGAATCAGTTCAAATAGGCCTGAATCAGCTGACTTGGGGCCAATTCTGGCAATCCTGCCAGAATCAGCCACTTGGGACAGTGCCTGGAATCAGTTCAAATAGGCCTGAATCAGCTGACTTGGGGCCAATTCTGGCAATCCTGCCAGAATCAGCCACTTGGGACAGTGCCTCCCTGCATCTTCCACACACTTATGGGCAGAGAAGATGTTGGAGAAAGACCAGGTCACTCAATCAGGGATATTGGGCCCATCACCCAATATCAGATAAGTCATCATATCATAGGGTGTTCAGTCCAATATCAAGTCAACGGATGCCCCTGCACTATCTCTGATCTGACCCGGATCAGAACCCACAGATTTTTTATAATTTATATTTATTTATTTATTTTTTCAGTTTTTGGAAGAGCCGATCATGGCCAATTCTAGATTGGCTTTTCCCCTTGGTCAATCCTGATCTGGAATTCCTTGTATACAAGAAAACTTGAAGTAGAAAACAAGCATCTAATACACCAAGTATACCATCGTTGACACAAAAAAATTCTCAAAAAAATAAAAATTTTCTGGAGATTTTCCAAATTTCATATTAATTGGGATATTCCTTTTATCTCAATTAAATATCGAAATCCAATTGAAATTCAATCTCTCAACATTTTTTCCTTGACAAATCCCAAAACCCCATCAACTCAATGCTAAATTGGGCATTTCCACCCATGATTTCATATTGGGCCCACTTTCCTGAAATTCTTATTCATCCCTTTTTATTTCACAAAAATAGGGATAAGCATTCCAAAATCAAGGGAAACTCAGCCCCATAGTTGTCAAGGCGACAAGGCGCCCAAGGCGTTGAAGGGTACCAATTCCGCTTAGGCGACAAGGCGGCCGCTTAGGCGTCGCCTAGGCGGTCAAGGTGGTATTCAAGGAAGGCTGAGTCGGGAGGTTGTTATATATAAACAAAACATAAATATAATTATATTTGTTATGTTATAATTGAATATGAGTGTTTTATCAATGCACATAAGTAAATATGATGTGTGTGTGAAAGAGAAGAAAGTTAAATAAATTTTTATAAAATTTAAGTATATAACTTATTTATGATTATAAAATATATATGTGTAATAGTATAAGTGATGGTAAAATATTGTTATAATATTATTAAATGGGGGCGCAGAGTAGTCCCGAACCCAAAAAAGTATGTAATAGTATAAGTGAGACATAGAGAGAGAGAAGAAAGAGCTGAAAAAGAACTTAATTAAGTATATAATATATGTTTATAATCATAAATCTTAAATATGTATGATAGTATAAGTGATAATACAATATATTAATATATTCAAACTATCATTAAATAAGTGTCCCTTGTGAGGGGTATCAAGGGAGAAAAACTCCTCAAAAACTTTTTTTAATGATGTAAAAATACCCAAGGCGCCTTGCTTGGGCGCCTTGGGCGCCTTTTTGGCCCCAGACAAGGCGCCCTGGCAAGGCGCCCTTGCCGCCTAGGCGGCGCCTAGGCGCTGCCTAGGCGGGCGCCTTGACAACTATGCTCAGCCCAATATTATTTTTGAATGTTCCGTAAAAGTTTCATATTTTTTGGTCCGAAAAATCATTTTTATGGCCATTTTGGGCAATTTTCTTATTGAAAAATTCAGAGAAATAAAGAATAAATCCCATAAATTCCTGGAGATTCCATAAAATTCTCAAAAATACCATAAATATATCTCTTCACGTTGGAATCAATTGGTTTGCCACCAAAAAGATAGAAAAAATCCCAAGAAAATAGAAAACTAGCCCTATTACATCTCCAGCCCATCCAATGTCCATGGAAAAAAAGGACTCCTCCTTAAGAAGTCTCGTGCAACCATAGATCGCGGAATCGGCCGATCCGTATCGGAATCGGCCGATTCCTGGATCGGATCGGCCATTGCCGATCCGATTCTTGGCTGAAGGACTGATCCGGAAAAAAGTTCCGGCAGAATCGGTCGGGATCGGCCGGATCGGTCGGGATCGGATCGGAATCGGATCGGAATCGGAATCGGATCGGCCGAATCGGTCGGGATCGGAATCGGAATCGGAATCGAATCGTTTTTTTCATTTTTTGCTATTCCAGTCGGATCGGCCAGGATCGGCCAGAATCGGTCCGAATCGGCCAGAATCGGTCCGGATCGGTCTGGGATCGGATCGGATCGGAATCGGATCGTTTTTTTTTTTTTTTTTTTTTTTGCTTACCGATTCTGGATCGATTGTCTTCCATTGGATCGGTCGGAATCGGTCCGATCCGATCCGATCCGGATCGGATCGGTACCCACCGATCCCGATTCCGATTCCGATCCCGCGATCCTTGCGTGCAACCCAACCTCTCTCCTTCCTCTTCTATAGAAGGAGCCCCACAACATGTTAAGGAATGGACCACGTTCTTAACCCTAGCCCTAGCCGCCAACCAGTAAAAGAGAGAGAAAACATAGAGGGGAGCAACAGAAGCTGTGGCCAGCCCTGGTGTTGCTGCACACCAGCCCAAGAAGGTCAAGGAGAAGAAGAGGAAGCAAGGAGAAGAAAGGAAAGGCCTGTCCCTTGCTGACACACCAAGAAGAAAGAGTAAATAAGATGAAGGTGAGAATAGAGAAGGCAAGGCCTACTGCAGCCCTCCCTATCCTTCCTATCTTCAAAAATGTTCTTTCCTCATACAACTCGCTGTGCAGTCCCTAAACACCCCTGAAATTTCTCCTGTTCGAACCTGAAAAAATACTTCAAAACAGTCCCTGTTTTGGCCCCGGGCTGGACATCTAAACAGGTCCAAAATCACCCTCTTCCAATCCTTGGGTACACCTCTAAACAGGTCTAAATTTATGCATTCTAGCCCCTTTCAGGTCTTCAAAAACAGAACAGCAGATCCCCTAAAACAGATCCTGCTTCGGTCCTAAACAGACCCTTAGCAAGACCTGTCTTGAGCCCTAGACAATCCCGAACCAGTCCTTAAACAGAACATCAAACAGCCCCAAATCAGATCTTATTCCAATCCTAAATCAAACAGCCCTATTCCAGTCTTTAAACATCCCCTAACAGCAACCTCGACCCTTGTGCCCTGAAGTCCAGTCGGATTTGTCCATCAGCCCCTCGGCATATTTGCCTTGCTGGCCATGGAGCCATCCAATTGGGCGGAGCCTCCCATACCCAAACTTGGACCACCCCCTCAAGCCCCCGGCTAGGCATAACTGGTTGGCTGAGATTGGGTTAGGGATCTGGTTCATCATTTCCTCTCTTTATCCACACATACATCTCTCCAGTCAACCCTAAATTCACCTTGTTTTGAAACCCCGAGCCAGCCCTTGTTGTGACAGCACATCCTGGTTCAAAGCCCGGTCGGTGTGTGGGGCAGTCAAAAAGGCATCACAGATAGAGAATGCAGAAGTCAACAGCAGCCCAAGGCCCGATCAGTGGGTTGATGAATTTTGACAAAGGCCTGTTGGCCTAAATGAACCTAAAATTTGCCTTCTACCAATAAAAGAAATTTCATAATTAAAAGGGTGTTCATCCATTAAGTCACGGGAAAGCTACATGCCAAACCATAGGCTAATCTTGTAAAAACCATATCATTGGGATGGGTACACCACAAGTCTTTTAAAGGCCAAGGCTACTTTATCCTAAAACTCATGGTAATAGTCTCTAATGCATATCAAAGGCTAAGATGACTTATTCCCCAAATCTATTCAAAGATAAATTTTCTAATGCATATTAAAAGCAATAATTTAATCTTGTATATCTCTTTTTTTCTTAAAAATGGGTAAAATAATACTTTCTCTTTTCATTCGGCATTTTCTTAAATATTAAGTTTTTGTTAAAAATTTGAGTTAACCATTCCCACTATTAAATATCTCAAACATTTGCATACCTTAACAGAATTGCTGTTGAGGCCACATGAGATGCGAGACAAAGAATAAAAAGTCACTTGCACATACAACTATGTTGAATAAACTGCATTGGCCATCTGGGCAGATCAGACCGAACTGTTTACAGCCAGAGTACTCAGATCTCGGCCCAGTAGACCCATGGTTGGGTCCACACATTCATCGTCCAGTCTTGCTGCTCTACCGGAGATGATTAGGATGGCACATGGCTCAATCAAAGCCAAGTGGTGCCACACCCGGCCTGGGCTCATGGTGAGGCTATGACAGTCAAAGCTCACAGGTGGGCACGCCAGCTCAAGCCACTGACCAGGACTGGTCCAGAGGCACAGCTGCCATTCACATGTCCGACGATTCTGGCCCAGTACCCAACCGGCTGACTCGATGCTGCTCGATGGGGTTCAATCGGTCGCAACTAGCAAAAGGTGGTTGAGTCGTGGGCTACCATAGCCCCAAATAAGCCACTTGAAAAGTTTCTACAGGTGCTCCTGTAGCACCTTCCTTCCCTCATCTAGAAACAGAGGATGCAGATGATGCTACCCAGTGACTGCAGCAGAGAGGAAGGAATGTAAGGTGACGGCTGGCAAGGATCGCAGAATTGGGATTAGGATCGGGATCGGTGACCACTGATCCGGAGTCGGATCGGATCGGATCGGTCCAGATCAGCCGATCCTTTGGAAGAAAAGGCGATCCTGGATCGATCCAGATCGGCCAATTTTTTTTTTTAAATCATAAAAATTCTCGAACAATGTCATTCGAAGTAAGTTCCTTTAAAGAAACTGTCAGTTAAGTACAAACTATCATATAAGAGAGAGGAGAGAGGTAAAAAAAATCTTTATAAAATTTAAGTATATAACATATAATTATGATTATGAATCTTCTATATGTGTGATAGTATAGGTGATAGTGAAATATATTAATATGTTTACACTATCATAAATAGGGTGCAAAGTAGTCACAGATCGTCGGAGGGAGGGGTCCAGGGATCGGATGGGGAACAAGAGATCGGAGGTCCCCCCCTCAAATTTACATGTTTAGGGGGGAATCGGCCACTCCAAATGACTGGATCGCCGCTTCTCAAGGTGGATCGTCGGGGGGAGGGGTCTAGGGGGAAGCCCTAGACAATGAAGGGGAGGGGGGAGTGAGAATAAGGGGTGGGAAGAGGGAATCGGTCCGATCTCTCCCTTATTAGGGGGGATCACACCGGAAAATGGTCTAGAATTGGGTCCTGAATAGATCCAATTCCGGAACTTTCCGGGTTCTAGCGATTCCGACCGATTTCAGGATCGATCCAACTGGATCGGTCGAGGATTGACTGATCCCAGCGATTCCGACCAATCCGGCCAGAAGTCTAGGCCGAATCGGTAGTTCCGACCAGAATCAGATCGGCGGGTAACAATCCGATCCAAGAATCGGTCGATCCCAATCCGGATCGGCCGATTCGACAATCCATGTGGCAGGGAGAATGAAGTGATCCTCCGAGGTGACGTGCGTTCAGGGAGGCATGCGGGCTCACCTAGGGCTGTAAACGAATTCGGATTTTATCCGGATTCGGTTCGAATCCGTATTCGGATAGTCGAATATTATCCGATTAAGTCGCTCCGTCGAATATTAAATTCGGATTCGGATATTATCCGAATTTTAAACGGAGCGGATTCGGAATCACTGGATCCGCTCCGATTAAAATCCGCTTCGACATGAACCGTTGGATCTAAGATCCAACGGTGATTTTTAAACCAGACTATCCTATCCCTAATCACCGGCGGCCTCGTTGGCTCACCCCCGACTCTCCTCCCGGCCGGCGGCTCCCCCTCCCCCTGAGCATCCCCCTCCTCCGGCTCCGGCCCTTCTCCCGGCGACTCCCCCTCCCGCATCGGCGCATCCCGTAGGCGACGGGCGGAGTTGGCGTCCTGAGCAGGTGAGGCGACCACGGGCAGCTCATCCCTCCCGGCGACTGCGACCCTCCCGGCAATGGCGATGGCGACCCTCCCGGCAACGGCGACGGCGACTCCCCCTCCTCCCGGCCGGCGGCTCCCCCTCTCCCCCCGCCTCCCCCTCCCGGCGGCTCCCCTTCCCCCGAGCATCCCCCTCCGGCTCCACCGCTCCAGCCCTCCCCCGAGCCTCCCCCTCCGGCTCCCGCCCTCCTCCCGGCGACTCCCCCTCCCGGCGGCTCCCCCTCCCCCCGAGCATCCCCCTCCGGCTCCACCGCTCCAGCCCTCCTCCCGGTGGCTCCCCCTCTCCCCGAGCCTCCCCTCCGGCTCTTGCCCTCTCCCCGAGCCTCCCCCTCCCGGCGGCTCCCCCTTCCCCCGAGCATCCCCCTCCGGCTCCACCGCTCCGGTCCTCCCCCCGAGCCCCCCCCTCCGGCTCCTGCCCTCCTCCCGCCGACTCCCCCTCCCGGCGGCTCCCCCTCCCCCCGAGCATCCCCCTCCGGCTCCCCCGCTCCAGCCTTCCTCCCGGTGGCTCCCCCTCTCCCCGAGCCTCCCCCTCCGGCTCCCCGCCCTCTCCCCGAGCCTCCCCCTCCCGGCGGCTCCCCCTTCCCCCGAGCATCCCCCTCCGGCTCCACCGCTCCAGCCCTCCCCCGAGCCTCCCCCTCCGGCTCCTGCCCTCCTCCCGGCGACTCCCCCTCCCGGCGGCTCCCCCCCCCCCCCACCATCCCCCTCCGGCGCCACCGCCCCAGCCCTCCTCCCGGTGGCCCCCCCCCTCCCCGAGCATCCCCCTGCGGCTCCAGCCCTCCTCCCGGCGTCTCCCCCTCCGGCTCCACCGCTCCAGCCCTCCTCCCAGTGGCTCCCCCTCCCGCCGGGCATCCCTTGGGCCTCCCCCTCCCCCCGGTGGCTCCCCCTCTGGCTCCGGCTCCGGCTCCGGCCCTCCTCCCGGCCCCCTCCCGGCAGCTCCCCCTCCCCCCGAGCAGAGCATCCCCCCAGGCTGTGGGCGCGCTCGGGCCTCCCTGAGCATCACCTCCCCCACCGCGCGCTCGGGTCGCATCACCTCCCCACCGTAGTTCGAACCGGATATTATCCGTATTCGCTCCGTATTCGAGAGATATTCGATTGTGAAGATCCGCTCCGTATTCGAATGCTAACCGGAGCGGATATCCGATATCCGAATTAACTTCCGAAGCGGATTCGGAAATGCCATATCCGCTCCGTATCCGCTCCGTTTACAGCCCTAGGCTCACCAACTGGACCAGGGAATCGGAGGGTGAAGGAAGAACAGAGGATGGTGGTGTGGCATCGACGAAGCTCCATGCCAGGTTTGATCCACAGGCGGAGATGAGGTGATGAATCACCAAGTTTGAGAACAACAGCTGTGGAACAGGTGCGTACAAACCTAGAAAGATATGGGACATCTCTGCAGTGCTGCAAATGAGGTAGATCGGATCGAAATGGAATCCGATCTACCTCCTTATTTAGTTTTTTTTTGTGTTTTAGGATTTTTTAAAGGGTCGATCCGGATCGATTTTTCTTCCGACGAATCAGCCTGGATCGGACCGATCCGATCCGATCCCGCGATCCTTGCTTCCACCCATGTTTTTTATATTATACCTAAGCACCGAAGCAGTGTCATAAGAAATGTCTCAATGTTCACATCATTTGAATAGGTATCATGAGATGTGATAATTATTTTTTACGCTGGTTTACTTAGTGCAACCCACCTCCTTTATCCGGAATTGGGACCGACAAAGCACAAATAAATTGAACAAACTATTAACGAAGTGGATGCTGTTAGTCATATTTTCATGGATGGAAATAATGTCTATGTCAGGTGCCATGTTTGCTCTACAGGCCACATCCATCCTCAGAATCCAGGCATTCTATCAATTATCAATTGGAGTTGTAATCAACAAGCCAGTATTTATTTTTGCTTCTATGAAGATGTGATTTTTTTTCGTTACCATGATTTTTTTTCTCACGACCATCTCTCCTTAATAATAGGTGAAAGACGAGCATCTGTTGAATATCATTAGATATTGTCTATCTTGATCCAGTTATGTTGCAAACTAGTAAAGGAAACCGATCCCCATGTATATACAAATGCATGTGCATGTCTGTGTAATTAGCGCAGATATATATATATATGTGTGTGTGTGTGTGCATGCATACATCACCAAGCATGTCAATGAATTAAAGAACATTTTTGCACAATGTACATAAAATCATAAGTGGCGCCATTTGCAGACCACAAACAATTTATATAAATACTAATCGAAACGTATACGCCGAAGCCTTAAACTTGCCTTCATTCAAAGGATGACTACTTGCCTAGTTCTAAAAAGACCAAAAATGAGGTAAAGTAAGCGCCAAGGATTGTTTATAAATTGATAAAGTCTAAATTAAATAAATTGTATACCTTATTCTTACGCTTAAAATCAAGAAATTCAGCAGCACTCATCATTTTCTCCACTTCAGTACATTGCTCCATTACCTAATAAAAAAATAAAATGGATGATAAAGTTGCTCTAGTTGTGAAAAAAAAATCAAACGTTCCAATCACACATTAACAGTTTTCTCTCTCAAGCCAGGGCTAATCCACATTTAGTCATTTAAAAAGTAAAAATGGCGCTGATAAACAAGCATAGGATCTAACCAAGATTACTGTAGCTCATTATTTGCAGTGTCTCTAAAAACAAACAATTAATGCAAGATTAAAACAGGATACATAACCTAGTATACTCATTCTTAAAATAAACAGATAACCATGAAGCAATAACATAAATAATAAAAGGCAATATATGATAATAAATCTTCAGTTTAATCAACCAAAAGTCATAGAAAACCCAATCACTTCGCACATGTGGTGACAATCAATCTATGTTGCCGGATACGTTAAGCACCTCACCTCAAGCGTCCTAGTCTACCGCCTCAGGCAATTGAAATGAGACGAATGGAGGGATGAGAGACCAAAAATAGAGTTTCTTGGTCTCCTAGGAAAGGAGGAGGGCCACCAAAGGCCACACCTACCATGGCCAACCATACTAGGTGGGGGGACGGGATCCTTATATGAGTTGTGTGCTCCATTTTCAAGCCAGCTAGCAATCCATAGGTGTAGATGCTCTTCTCTTATCCATCTATATAGTATGTGTGTGCAGGATGGAACCTCTTGAAGAGCTTTTCCTTACCTATGTCCCTTAGCCAATCGAACCTTACTTTCCCTTTTATTCTTTTGTTTCCTGCCCCGGTTCTTTGGTCCACATCAACGCTTTATCGAACTTACCCATATGAACACCATACTCACTACCCTGGATCACAACAAGCCTTTAGCACAACAGAAAAGTACAGCACGTCTCCAACAGAAAGGATTCAAAAGGGCCCAAACACAACTGTCTTCTGTCGACTAACACCAACCTCCCAAAAGGATTCAAAATCTTCAAAAGGGTCCAAACAGACCAGGCAAAGATGAGGCCAGATACCATAATCTAGACTACACAAAATACTACCTTGGATGCTTCAGCTTCAGCACCATCCTCCCATGGACGTATCGTTATTTCAAGCACATCCTTTTAGCTCTTTGGACCAAAAACCTCATGACTCCCACAGAGCAAGCAAATACCTGAACGAGTTATTCTTTACAAGGAAAATGCCAGGAGAGGCAGAACCAATCCATCAAGACCTGGTTTTGGGGCCAATCTGCTTCACTAACTCATCTAGGATGCTTCCCTTTTCCTCATGCGTGCCCCCAGAATCAAAACCAGCTTGCCCTATACCAGCCATCTCTCCTCCTCTCACACATACCAGGAGTCAGAATGAAAATGAGTTTGCTTCTGATCTCCGAAATGCTCTTCACCACTGATCACTGGCCTTGAACCTGCTCACAGTTCTTGCAATGCTTTGCACCAACAGACAGGCACCCCCACTCCTGATGGCCAACGCCCCAATACCTCCTGCATCGGAGACCATTCCTGCAGATGCCCAATGCATGGTCAAAATCAAAACATCTATCACACATCCAGGAAGTAAGACCAGCCACCCTCCCCCTCCACAACCACTACCGTAAGTCCTGCAGTGGACACCGAATGCACGATGGCACCAGACCCACCAACCAACCAAAGTGCAGAAGGTTGCAGCACTGAAAAGCCACCATCACCTACCTCTCAGGGATCCCCTGCCACCACCCTCAGCCCCTCCTTAGGCTGCCCAGCCTCAGAGAAGCCGCCAATCCACCAACCTCCTGGACCAACAACCAAGACTCCTTGAGCACTCCACCCCCCTCCAAAATTGCTGGAGTCCCGGATATGATCCCTCCCCTCAATAACGCACAATATTGGAATTCTTCTTATGCCTCCTTACCCTATCGAAGTTGCGCAGTCATTGTAGAATTATGGCTTCCTGGTTCCTTTGAAGCTTGGGCAATTTGATTAGCTCACAAAGAGATGAAGTCCAGTAACTGATACTTTCTGTGGAACATTTTTCGGGATGTGGCCAACCTCATAATTGAATTGGTCAACTAATGCAAATTAAGATAGTAGCATAGTTGTCAAATCGCTTGCCTAAGTGGCACCTAGCACCGCTCAGGCATAAAGGCGGTTTTCTGCGACCACCTTGGGTGCACACCTATTCACCAGCCAATCAGGTGTGCACCTTGGCCACCTATACAGCCGCTTGATCTCACAGTTGCCTGGACTAGCTGGTCCAGTATAGAACCAGTAAACCAGTTGGCACTCAAAGCAGTGAACCGGTTTAGGTTAACTTAAACCTACCCCGATTCCCCCCCTAAACCCCCGGTTTCCTGAGAAACCCCCAACAAGCAACGTGAAAGAAACCCTCGTCGGAGCCCTCGTTTGTCGCCGCCATTCCTTGCCGTCGAATATCACAAGCCTTTCTGGTAGTCGTCGTCCTCCGTAAAACCTTGAGTTTTTATTCTCTTGTTAAAGCATCCCTCTGCCGGCGTTTTAGCTTCTTCCACCAGCATTTTCTCCTTTTTCTGCAATTTTCTCCTTCTAACATCTAGTAAAGATGTGTTTATCTTTTTCTAAACTGCTAGTCGTTCAATGTTTAAAAAGTTATCCGGACTAGCAAGTTTGATCATATCTGGAACATCGATAGTTTCCAACAGGCGGTTTGTTAATCTTTCAGCATTTTCTTATCTTCTCAGTATTGTAGAGACATGGTTTGGTGCTTAGATATTACTTGTCCTAGGATTGAAACCCTCTTGAACATGAGAAATCCCAGTTTCACTTGTCATCTAATATCCACTTGTTATATGATCGTTTGCATTGACTTAGAATCTGGCTCAAATTAATTTGATCATTTATTAACTAATTCCAATGTCTCCAGCCACAGCAATTTTTGTTTGCTTTTTAATAGAATCTGGTTCAGCTTCTGAATCAGTTAACATGAATGTTGAGAGGAAGAAGTCAAGTCAAATGATCCGGAATGGAAGTATACATATTGGCTAGATGAGAATGACAAGAATAGAGATAAACATGAACTATGTGGTTTGGAACTGAATGGTGAAAACAAGAGGCAAGAAGAACACTTGATCAGAGGGTCTAGCAACGTCAGGAAATACCTAAAAACCACGAGAAATTATGATGAGATGTTAGCATGGTTGAATAAAAATAATAGAAAAATGTCATCTTCCACAACAATAAAGAATGTGATTGAGCGTACTGACAGTGATGAAGAGAGCAAACAATTTTCAAAAAGTTAAAGTGTGAAGTCTTCAACTTCAGGTATGATAAAAGCAAAAAGAAAATAAAGGTTCAATGGATGCTTTCGAAAAAAATTCTACTGAGGAATTTGTTGATGCACAAAGTGAGAAGAAATATCAAAGTATCTTGGGTAGAAATTTGGAAAAAGAAGATCAACAAAAGTTTGAAGAAATTGTAGCCACTTAGTTCTATGAAGCTGACATTATTTTAATGTTGTAAAATTGAAAAGTTTTGAAATCATGTGTGAACTTGCGGGTTGAGTTAGATCAGGTTGTAGGTCTTTAGGTTATCACATGTTGAGAATGTCTTTATTAAAAAAAATGGTTGAATGCACAAATGAAATGCGTTCTAAATATCAAGAATATTGAAAATTTTATAGTTGCACTATAGTGTGTAAAGGTTGACCTGATTAAAGTCGAAGAAAGTTAATTAACTTCTTGGTAAATTGTCCAGGGTACCTACTTTTTTTAGTCTATTCATGTCTTGGACTGCAAGAAAGATACTATCCTTATGTATGAACTTACAGACAAAATCATTGACAAAGTTGACGAATTACATATGATCCAAAATGTGACAATCAGTGCATCATATAATGTTTCAACTGAAAATTTGTTGATGGAAAAAAAATCTTGTTTTGGACACCTTATGTTGTACATTGTCTTGACTTAATGTTGAAAGATATTGGAAAGATGAAAACTTATGCAAGTACCATCTCAAAAGCCAAGAAGATACCTAACTACTAGTATAATCACTCACATTTACTAGATTTTACGAGAAAAAAGTAAAATGAAAAGAACTTATGAGATGTGGAATAACCATATTTGCTGCATCTTTGCTTACTTGGGAGAGGTTGTATGATGATGTGAAAAGGACATTGAGGAAATTGTTCTCTTTAGATGTTTGGCACATGGTATGCCGGGTCGCGACCCGGGTCGCGACCCGGCCCCGACCCGGTCGGGTTTAGGCCCGACCGGCTCGGTCGCGACCCGGTCGGGGCGACTCCCCCGGCCGGGTCGCGGAGTCGTGGCCGGGTCGCGCGAGTCGCCTGACCCGGCCGAACGGGTCGCACGACCCCGCCGGGGCGCGCGGCCCGGTCTGGCAACGGGCATGTGGCCGTTGCCAGACCGTTAACCGGTCATATGACCGTTGCCAACGGTCTTGGGGGCGCAGCCCCCCCATTCAGCCCTCGGGGCTATTTAAAGCCCCGAGGGCTCTCCTTACTCCCGCCCCCACTCTCACTCTCAACCTCTCATTTGTGCTCTCATTGCTCTCATTGCTCAAATTTTTTGTCTCATTTACTTAATTATTTCATCAAGCATTGGATTAGTTCATTTAGTATATTTATTTAATATTAGTTCCATTGATTAGTGGGTTAAGTAGTTTATTCTTTTTAATACTTATTTGCTTACTTGCATACTTAGTTAGCTAGAAGATTAGTTAGATATTTAGTTTAGTAGTTACTTAACACATCATTAGTTGGAAGGTATAGTTAATTACTTATTTAATTATATAATTAGTTAGTCATTTATTTTACATAATTAAAAGTTTACTTAGATTAGTAGTGACTAATTAACGTCATTAGTTTTTTAAATAGTTAATTACTTACGTAAGTAATTATTTAGTTAAAAAAATATCTTCTCGAAGCCAAACAACGCAAAGTAGCGGGGCGAGGCGGAGTGATCCGGCTTGGTTGCATTGCGATTTGATCTCCATGCGGAGAGAAAGTGCAATGTAAATATTGCGACAAAGTAATATTCGGCGGTATTTATCGTTTAAAATTTCATCTTGCGGGCATGAAGAAATGTTCTTCCTTGCACGCGGACTCCGCCGGAGGTCGGAGCTAATTTCGTAGGCACCTACAAGCGATGGAGCAAACGAAGGGAACTAGCAAAAGACATAAAGAGACCGTCCGAGAAGAAATCCAACAACGGAGACGATCCGTACACATTTACGGTACCGGACAAGAGAGGCCGGATATTTTGGAGACGAAGAGTACGAAGGTATGGGAGGTGTTACTCGCATAAACGTTGTTCCGTTATTCTATTTTAAAGGATAATTAAGTAGCCTTGATACTTAAATGTTTTTTAAAAAGATGAACTCTCGCGAGGGATGGAAGCGAAGTCGAAGATCGTTCGCCGGAAAGAGTTATGGGACATACGGCCGAATGATGGGTCGAAAGTGGTCCGGAAGTGGGAGTGGTCGAGGTAGCGGAAGAGGATCCAACAACCAACCGCGAAGATCGGGTTCATGATCTCGCGCAAGACGACGACCCGGCGGTAGGTCCCGTGGATCCCGTAATCACCGGACCACGTCAACGTCAAACAACAATCACGACGGCGATGAAGAACCTCGAATTATGTAAGGATAGGATTGGCCGGGCAACGTCGAGGTGGTTCTTTCACCACGGCATTCGGCAAATGCCGCGAAGGGACCATACTACGAGAACACGATCGACACGATCGCGGACGTCGAGGGAGTGCTCGGTCCAAACCCGAAGGAGATATACAATGTATATCTTCCTATGGAGGTGCAAGAAACAAAGAAGTACGTGCGGTCATTTGAACGCATCTCGGGAGGAACGAGGTTGCACGATAATGACCGACGGATGGACCGGTAATTAAATTTTCGTTTACTCATTCATATTAGATGTATTAACATTCTTTTTTGGTATAACTTATTTATCATCTTATACTTAACGGTATTACCAGGGAAGACTATGATCAATTTCCTAGTGTACGGTCAAGCCGGCACGGTCTTTTGGAAGTCGGTCGACGCATCGGGACGAGGTAAAGAATGCGAGTATCTTTACCCGATTGATAGATGGAGTGATAGAAGAAATAGGAGAGAGCGGTAGTTCGAAGTAGTCACAGAACAACGCGGCGGCATACAAGAGCGGCCGGTCGAGATGCTTATGGTCGAAAAGACCAAAGTTGTATTGGACACTTTTATTCCGCACACTCTCTTTAGATTTGATGTTGGAGGATATATGCAAGGATCCTCGAATAGACGGGGTAGTTAAGCTAGCCCGGTTTATTTCTTCATTTATTTATAACCACAACTTTGTCCTTGCAACATTACGAAGGAACACACAGTGGGCGAGAGTTGTTACGGCCCGGTGCAACCCGGATTCGCCTCCCACTATATTTCCTTAGAAAGTTTATTGAGTCGAAAGGAGAGCTCGCTCGAAATGGTCATTTCATAGGGTTGGGGTAGTTGGATGGCTAGATGTAACCCATCGGATAAGAGAAAGGGGAGAAAAGTAGAAGAGACAATAGAGAGTGGAGATTTTGGAAAGTTGTAAAGAAGACGTTAGACATCGTCCAACCCATAGTGAAGGTACTAAGGATAGTTGACGGAGATAGAAAAGTTAATACGGTGGGGTATTTATGATGCGATTGAGAGAACGAAAGAAATCTCCAAGGCGTGTCCGACTTCGCAGTGGTGGGATATTATAGATCGTCGGCGGGAGCGTACATTACATCAACCGATACATGCAATACGGTATATTTTTTCTTAAACATTTACTAATCTTTTTATTATTCAAAGTTGTGTATAACTTGTTTACTAATACTATTTGTTTCGTAGGTTACTTTTTCGAACCCAAGAATACGCTATAGTCCACATTTTCAAGGCGACGAACGAGCTATTAGATGACGTGAAGCAGGGCGTCATCCGACGGATTGCTTGGTGACGACGACCGGCTATTATCGCTCGCAACAGATGTATGATTACGGAATGCGGAGTTATCACTTTGGAACGAGCGAGTGAGTTGAACGAGCTGTGATGATACTAAGTCCGGTACGTAGAAATGTTTTTCATCACTTAATTAATTAAAGCTTACTTAGATAATAATGCACGACATTCAATTTATGCGGTGATTGGTGGATGGACCACGGTAAAGTACCGGTGGTACGAGGACTTGACGGACGTAGCCATCGGGGGTCCTAAGTCGAAACCACATCGGCTTCGGGATGCGAGCGAAATTGGTCTACATTCGCTTGATTCGCGCAAGCGAGAAATAGGTTGACATCGAGGAGGCTTGAAGACCTCGTGTATTGTCGCTACAACGTGAGGTTAAAGTTGAGGAATTTGGATAGAATAGACGGGTAATCCGGATGGAACGAAAAGAGTTGGATAGCGAGCGACGGGACGTTCGGTCGACGAGCAGCGATTGAAGAAGGAGGATATCGATTTGGATCGAAATCTTCTACGAGGAAGAACTCGTAGAAGCGTGGGTAAACGACCGAGAAGGGTTGGGGAGAACGGAGTTCGAACCCCAAGACCGTGATGGGCCGAAGGAGTGCTCGACGATGTCCCTTTAGCCGAAGAATTCCGGATCCCTCCCGCTCATGAAAGCGCCGGAGGGACCGGAGAAGGAACTAGCCGAGGTACGCAAAGTAGGCGAAAAGGTAAACAAGTTATGTGATCCTTTTGATATTGCGGATGCGATACGGTCGAAGACGATCGAGAAGATACGCGCGGAGCCGAACATCCGAGTGCGGTCTGGGACGTCCGAGGATTCGTCGTCGAAGAGTAGCGACGATGATGGTGCTCGATATGGGGCACGGACACTACGGTCTGAGGGACCTCGGATCCTCATATCTCCTACCACGTCGCTACGTTTTGCGGCGAGGAGCAATATACTCGTGCGACCCGAAGATACCGATCGTGGTGAAGGCCGCCGCACAGGTAGAGGAGGTCATCGTAGCCGTGGAGTTGGAGCGAGAATACCACGATGCCTCCGACTATGTGCGTGATTCATCCCGAAGGCTCTTGGTTCCCTACAATACGATCGAAGTATTGTGGAATGAATTATGTAGAGTCATCGGATACTTCGATCCAATCGACCTATAGTTATGGTGACTCGTTTGGATCAAGTCTTAGGATAGTTTCGAGGGGACGGTACGAATATGATCGTCGTATGCGTGTATCGAGCTTTGTACTCAACCCAAATGACATGGGGAGAGTACATCAACTACCTACAAACTGTACAACACATCATGTTGGAATAAAATTGATGCATTATTTGTTTAAATCATGTCATTTAATTTATCCAATTTTTCTGTATTTTTTCAGATTTTTTTCCGCATTTTTCTTATTTTTTTGAATTTTTCAAAAACAAAATTTATTAAAATAAGGGGGTCGCGACCGGGTCGCGACCGGGTCGGCCTGGGGGTCCCGCGACCCGGTCGCGACCCCCGACCCAACCCTCCTTGGTTTGGCATATCAATGTGTGGGTAAAGACAAACATGAATGAAAATGTTCCATTATTTTTCAAGTAAAATTTTGGCATGGTGTTGAAAAAATTTTAAGAGCATCTCAACCCATTTTACAAGTTCTAAGGTTAGTGGATGAAGATGAAAAATTGTCCATGGTCTATTTGTGCTACAATAGAATGTGAAAAAAAAATGCTAAAATTTTTTCAAGAAATGAAACAAAATATATTCCTATCTTAAAATTTGTAGAACATCGATAGGAGATACAGATGCAGCGCCTTCTATATTTAACTGGATTTTTATAAATTTTAAGGTTTACTTTGGTGATAAAGCTAAAGATGTTTATAAAGTATGAAAGTGACTTTTATACATGCATAGCAAGAGTAGTGGTAAAATTTAAAGTACATGATAAGATAGATTCACAACTTTCAATGTACATAAATTCAATAGGGTGCACTTGGCATCTCATTTACTACGGCCGCGTAATAAAAAAAACTTCCAAGTAAGATCACAACTTTTATTATATTTTATGTCAATTATTTGTTTAACATTACTTACAAGATATTTTAATACAAGTTATGTTATGTCAATACAAATTGGTGGATGTAGTATGGTGAGGAGACACAAGAGTTAAAGAATTTTGCATTGAAAATTCTAAGCTTTTGTTGTAACTCATCGAGTTGTGAACATAATTGGAATACATTGAATTTGTAAGTTTTCAAAATTTTGATACGTTGTCAAAATTAAATCTTTTATTTTTAAATTCATGATTTATATATTTTTTCCATTTCATACTAAGAATACAAACCAATTAGGACATAAGAGAGGTTGAACGATTTGGTCTATGTGCAAATTAATCATCGTTTTCATAAAAGGTTCATCAAATAGATAAGAAAAAAAGCCCTAAAAATATGAACATAATTGTTTTGATGATTTGATTGGGAAAGTGAGTGGATGGTAAAAAAAAACTAAGAATTTAGTTTATGAAGATGAAGATCTTACATGGAAAGATGTGGATAATACTATGTGAGCTGAGGAGGGAAGGCAACAAAGAGTCATTGAATAATCAAGTAGAGCAAGTATATCATGTTTTACTAAAGATAGAAAAAGAGAAAGAGAGGGAATGAAGAAAGTGATGAAGAACTTCGACAATGATGATCATGACGCATCATGAGAGAAGACACATGATGAAGACAATACAAATGATGAAGTTAATCCACAACATGAGAGGAGGGCTTAAAAGATTATGGCTTCAAATTTTAAGTCATTTATGATTTCTTGTTGGCTTGAATAGCATTTAAGTACTCTCTTGTCCTTTAAGTTTTAAGTACTTTGGTTAATTACGGACTTGATGGTAATTGTGTTTTTTATGTATTTTTAATATTTTTATTAGTTTGTGCCTCACTGCCTTGTGATAACGTGGATTGCATCATTCTTGCATATTGCATTTTGCACATATTGTGAACAATATTTTGCAGATTTTTAAAGAAGAAAGTTAAGAGGTATATTGATGCGGGACGGGAAGGGAGGTGCCGCCATCCCGGTGCGCGTCGGCGGGCCCGAGGAGGATATACCGAGCTGATGTGGTGCTGAACCGGATCGAACCCAAGCCGAACCGCTTCAAACGGAGTTGGAAACTGCCGAACGGGGCTTGAAATCCACCGAACTGGACCCCACGGCCGTTGAACCGGGCCCACAAGTGCTGAACCGGTCCAAAATGGCCCTGAACCGGCCTTAGAAGGGCTGAACCGGCCTTGAACCGGGTCCAGGAAGGCTGAACCGGCCCTGAACCGTCTCCTGGATGGGTGAACCGGGCCTAAACCGGTCTGAACCGGCCCCTGGAGCGCCGAACCGGCCCTGGACCGGCGGCCGGCTCGAGTCTGGACGTTGAACCCGTTGGGCGAAGGAAACCGGCCGGACCGGGGCCGGCTGAGCCGGCGTGCGAACCGGCGTCACTTAACCCGTCGGGGGGGGGGGGGTTCGTGGCAGGCTGCCGGGGCTCGATCGAGAAGAGAGAGAAAGGGCGAGCGGCCGCGGGGCTCGTGGCGGCTCTGCGAGGCCCCCGACTGCGGACCCGGCGGCCTCAGCGGTGGCAGGAACGGAGGGGGACCTCGGCAGCAGCGGCCGGAAGCTCCAACGGCACTGCCCCTTCCTTCTCTTCTCTCCCCCTTCGTCGTCGTCGGCTCGGGCCGCCGGAATTGGCACCGCACGCAGGATCACCGACAGTCGACGGAAGTGGGGTTGAGAGTCCGGGCTCACCGCGGCTCAAGAGGGGGAAAGGGGGTTCGGGAAGGCTCCGTGGGAGGCCAAAGGCCCTGTGGGAGTGGTGCTCGTGGGGTAGGGGAGCCGCACGGGGGGGGGGGGTCTCGGTTTAGGGCGCATGTGTGCGCGCGTCCGGAAGGGGGGGTGCCGCAGTGCTTCTAGCAGCGGGGTGGCCCGTAAGGATGCTTTCGGCGGGGAAGGGAACCGTAGGGGTGAGGGGGAAGAGGTGGGGGAAGGTCCGGATGGCCCTAGGGCAGCGTCTCCGGAGGCGTCTACGTAGGTCGGAAACAGGACGGGATAGAGGAAGAAGAGGCACCGGACCTAACTCCGGAGGTGAGGAGGAACACCGGGAAGGGGAGGGGAGAACCGGGAGCACCCGGAGGTGAGGGAACGACGCCGACGTCGGAGGGGAAAGGGGGAAAACGGGAGAGCTTCTTTCTCCTTCTAAACATCCATCTCTCTTCATTCAAAGACTTGGGCTCTTTAAATAGAGTTGGACATTACAAGATGGACCTCTAAAAACCCTAATTACATATATGTCCTCTAAAGGACTAAAATAAAAATAAAATAAAAAAAGAAGGACTCAAAGGACTCTAAATACTCAAATAAAATGCATAAAAATAAAAATCTAATACTACGAAATAAAAGAAATAAATACGTCGTCTCCTCAAGACCCGGAAGACGCTATCTCCAAACAAACAGACGATCCGATCCGTACCGGTCCCCATCATATATACCATTTGATAAGTCAATTAACTTTATGTTGTCTTAACTTTACAATTTTGTATGCCTAATATTTTCTTCGTACAAATGTTGTTCTTACTATATGTCAATTTTATTAGATCTTGTAATTTTTTTTAAAATTGTCATATAATTGTTTATAAGATATACCTTGTTGCCTAAGCAGTAAAAAACCCTTCAGGTGCCTTGTCGCCTTGACAACTATGGATAGTAGGAACATAGAGCTCATGCTTCTTAGATTCATGGGTCGGGAATATCCTTGTAAGATTATATGTCATGTATTGGTTAGGTATTTCTTTGGATCAATCATCTTCACAGAACTTCCTTTGGTTCCTCCTTTACACTATAACATGCTTTAATCTAATGAGGTCTATTCGATTTTCTTCCAGAAGTAGTTGCTAAAATAAGAACTTATTTCGACATGCTTGTAAAGGTATTCATTCACCAAAACATATTGCAATTTATGTATGCATGTGTATATGCTTGCATGTATGGTTGCATACATATTAGTATATTACAGATGAAGATACAAAAAATAAATAAAGCTACATATTTGAACATGAACCCACCTTGGTAGCACTCTTCTTCATTATTGATTTGTATCCATCTTTGTCAACTTTCCTGGCTTTATATAATGGCATAAGCAATGATGCAACATAATCTACAACCCCCTGTTTAATATGATATGGACCTCTTTGTTGAGTCTTACTAAGTGTTTTGCTTTCTCCAGCCTGTGAGGCAATGCTTTGTCCCATTGGTGTTTGATGCGTCTTCCCTGATAGATTTGAAGTTTTATTTGACTCTTCATCATCCTTCAGAGGATTGAAAAATTGAGCATCCGCATCCATTGCTTGGGACTGCCATCTCTCAATGGCAAGGGAGTCCTTCACCCCACAGCTTCCAGCAGTATCTATATCCACCCATGCCTTGGTCAATCGACTGTCTACAGCTTCACTTTCGCCAGAATGTTCTCTAACACTTAGTGGGCATGTGACCTCATTTGAATAGCTTCTTTGTGCATCCTTTTCACCTGACAACCTTGAACCATTAAAGTTGGTACACGTAGCTGAAAAATCAGCTGACCAATTTTGAACCCTGCAGTTTCTAGAGTCTATTTCAGATATGCAGTCTTGCCATCCCAAAATCCCACCTGTCCACTTTTTCCTTCTAAACTCACTATCATCCAATTGGGTGTAATGCTCTCGCTTAACAAATTTATGAAATGACATTATCTTTGGTAGTTCATGTTGCTTAGTAGAATCAGCTTCTGATGGAGTGTATGCCTGTAGGACCATTGAAACGAAATGTTATTCACTGTTTAATGTAAAGCAATCAGGAAAGGAACTAAAAAATTGCTGGAAAAAAGGTACAGCATATAGTATGCCTAGAAAAAAAATTACTAACCTCAGCAGCCAAGCGAGCAGCTTTAGCAGCTCGTGCAATTTCTGCAGCAGCCAGTGCTTTAGACTTTACAGGATCCATTTTCTTTGACTCCAAACCTTGCGCTGCATGCTGTACGTGAGAGGAATTAACCTCAGACATCTTGTCACATGGGTGTTCCATCCTCCGTGTCTTACTATAGTCTCCTTTTACATCATTAGCACTGGAAGGAGAGGAACTTGCTGCAGAAGAAACCTGCAAGATTCCTCTGCAATCTGGTGCTTCTCTAATACCATGAGATTTTCTAATGCCACATGGACGAACTTTAGAAGAATCTAATGTTGCTGACTGTCTCAACGATTTTGAACAACCATTTGCAGCTTTTTCCTTTCTAAAAATTTCAATCCATACACCGACAAGTTGGCTTGCTATGGCACGAATATCTCTGCTAGTATGAACGCAAACCTTCTCTTTTATAGTTTTTCCAATTCCTGCACCAAATAACCAACTGTCAATAGCAAAACATATTAAAAGAAAACAAATGCAGAAGATTTCCCTTGTTGAAGGGAAGAGAATAATACACAGAACCACAGTTATCAAGGCACTCACCCAGGTGCCAAGACCCAAGGGCACCTTTCTGCCCACCTTGGGCCCAAGGCACCTACCTTTTTCTTGCCTAGGACCCTTCACATGATTGATAAAAAAAATCCAGGGGATGATGCTGCCCTGGATAGCTCCCCCCCCAACAAGAGATGCTACCCCCTTGGCCGCCGCGACCTGACCATGTAGGTGATCTACTAGTCAGGGGCACCCATTAGAAGATAGTGAAATTATATTGAAATCCTTCATATCAATTATACTATTTGTATACGTTTAAAGTTTTTAGTTAAACATACATACTTAAAATTCCCTCTCAACCTCATTTTCACTTTCTTTCACTTATTCTATCAAACTAATCTCTTTTCCGAAAATGAATATATACATATATGTACATAGTTACATTCATAAAATACACATTTACATGCATGCACACATGAATACATACAAATATATATACACATAAACCCTTTTAAGTCTACTCTACATTCCTTCTTCCCCTCCCCCCCATCTCTTCTCTACCTATATGTATGAAATAAGAGAGAGAGAGAGAGAGAGAGACACACACACACAGAGGATGTGTATGTATGTGCACGCACGCACGCATGCACATGAGCAAGACCAGACCCCCTTTGAACACCTTGGATGCCTTGTTGCCTCTTGATAACTATGCACAAAATATAAACATATAGATAAACTAGTATCTACATTATCAAAGGCAGCCACCATTGATCCACATAGTATATCTCCTTCAACCATCAGGCAGCCCCAGGCTGTCTGCTAAGATGTTGAAGACCCTCTCCTTGACTGATGCTATTAGCACCCCCATAAGGTATAATCAGTTCTCACACCTTCAGATCCGGATGAGTATCTCTGCCTGCTCCCCAACAGTGCACCTTGCACCAGACCCCCCCCCCCAAGTCATGAATCACCACCTCCCTTCTACCAAGGTATTCCAGGTTGAGAATAGGGTCAGGATCGGCCAGCTAGCCAATCTGGTAGAAGAAAACCAAACTTATTGAAACAAAAGATTGCTCTGGTTCAATCCCCGGTGGAGCGGTGGCCCAAACCAAGTGCTAGTCTTTTGTCAAACAGTTTCTTTTTACCGAGAAAGAACATATATATTACCCGACGATCGGACAGCCAAGAGATCTGTTGAGACAAGAACAAGCAGACGAACGCAGTGACGCAAAAGTTGAGTTGCATCTTTGCCCATAGAGTCCTGAAAATAGAGTACAAAAACAGTTTAAGATTGTATGAATGGAACTGGTCAGCAGAGGTGGATGACCATGAAAGTCTCTCAAAACAATTCATCCAACATACCAGCATCCAGGAGTTCAGAATACATAATCCCTCTTTAGTGCCAGTAAAGGATCTCAGTGCGTCTAAAGAAAGATGCAACAATTCTTTAGCAATATGCAGTCGCCCAGAGATGGTCTTTGCATTACGGAACATATCCTGAAGAAGTGATTCCTTAGCCACCAGTGCAACATTGGCATGCTTGCATAAATCCAATCGTTTTATGAAATCTCTAACTTCACTCCTTTTATTGTCCGATTGCCTCTGTGCAGCCTCCATTGCTTCTACCTCTGATGTATAATCATTCCCTGAACTAAAGATGTCTATTATCCGGACTGCTTCTCGTAGACCACTCAACATGGCTCCCCCAACAGTGTCTGGATGCTCTTTGCAGGTAGCTTCACCTGCAAAAAATAAGCAGTTCGCGACAGGTCTCCCCAAAATATCATAATCCTCCCCAGAGGCTCCTACAGCAACATAAGAATAAGATCCCCTGCTGAAAGGATCCATCCCCCAGTTTGTCACAACGGATGCAACTGGGTCAGGTACAGATGTTTCACCAAATATTTTACGTAGGACAACCAGCGCATGGTTAACATGATCAGATGAACCAATTTTTTGGCCATCTAAAGCTGCTTTGCCCACCACAAGGGCTATAAGAACGGGAGCACCTACAGTTTTCTTGACATTCCAAAACATAAAACATTGACCTCTATGATTCACATCTTCTGCTGTGGCACCAAAGTAATCCACACTGTCATCCCAAAAGGCACGTGGAAATTCTAAGACAACTTTGTTCAATACACCAAAACCAAGTCGCTTGATTGAACAAAGTTTCCAGTCCGGAAGGGCCGGAGAAAATTTGATACAATTTGTCTTTAGACACCCAAGTGGTACAGTGATCAACACTGCATCACATATAAATTCACTTCCGCTAGCTGTAGTCACTTTGACTTCAGATTGTTTTTCTGTCGATGCATCCCGGATGTCATACTCAATATGAGTCACAATTTGATTCATCTGAATGTTGATACCATTACCAAGAGCTTCCATTACGGTGCTGTAACCTTCTTTAATCATACAGTGGGCACCGCCAAAACCACCATAGATATCATCCTGATTCCAGTGAGGAAGTGATACTTCCTTGAGTGGAGCAGCACAGCCATATTCCAAGTTTGCGAGATGCCAGTTCATCACTCTTCTCTCTGGGGGACTTAAAACATCCTTCAATGGAAGACCACCATCAAAAACCATACTTCCAATATTATTTTCTGTAGTGATAGCTGAACTTACCGAAACTCCTGGAGCTTCAACTTCCGCATCAAACTTCAATTGATCTGATTGCACGGCAGCTGCTGTTGATTGAGTTATGCGCCGCTTCATAAGTGCATATTCTAATGCATCCTCAAGTGACATTCTTTCTGAACAATCCCCACTTTGTGCAACAAGAACCACCATATCATCAAGAAGACTATTAAACTCTGCTTCTAGTGCCTCATCTAAATCTGTTGGAACTTTCTCCCCAGTTGCAACGTCATAAAGTGGGCAATCACTATTCAGTATTGTCAGTTGAAGACCTAGCTGAGTGCAGATCAAAGAAGAAGGATCAGCTCTTCGTTCAGTAGCAAAATCAGCTTCAACGCCAGTAATTATGCTAGCACCAAGATCCACAGGAACTGAAAGTGATGAACGGTCTGTGTATACCCGACCACCTATCCTATCCCGAGCCTCAAGAACAGTCACCGAAAAACCTTGGCGCTGCAAATGGCGTGCTGCAGCTAGACCAGCAGGGCCAGCACCTACAACTATGATTCTCTTACATATGTTTTCCAAGTTAACATGAATAATCGGAGAAATATCAGAGTGATGAACTGAAGCATCGCATGTAATTATAGAATGTCTAATTGGGGGAGCATTAGCAACTAAGTCCTCAGGATCATTTTCTTTTCTATTCTTATTAGCAGATTCATCCGTGATAGACAACATTTTTGCTTGATCAGACATGAAATTTTCTCCATTATCAGTTACTTTGGCTGATAATAGAGTACCATTAGAATTCAATCCTATCGAACAACCATCAGAATCTGCAAATTTAAAGGCATCTTTTCTAATCAAATTGTCATATAATCCATCAATTGATTTAATCTCTTCATATGAACACAGCTCAGTCACGTTATTTTCAATATCACACTGTTGCAGTGATGTTACACATGCATCTTTGTTCCTAACAGACACATCATTGTTAAAATCAGTCCCTTGAAAAATTTTATCAGAACCACATACTTTGTCCCCTTGCCTGATTTTACAATCAGGATTTTCTTCCTTCAGAATTGGGTGCATTATAGAATCTGGAAATGAACAGCACACTTTGTTCCATTGCCTGATTTTACAGTCAGGATGCTCTTCCTCCACAACTGGGTGAATTACAGAAACTGGAAACGTAGCCTCCAGTGTCACTGCAGTACCGTGCTCAGATTCTACAGACTGAACTTGCATATCTGCTTTCTGCTCTGTGCAACTTGTGGTGACTTCCTGACTTCTTTCTGTGCCATGCGGCGACATCTCTTCAGCTTCAACATTAACATCCTGATCTTTGTCTTCTGTGCCATGAAATGGCATTGCATCTGCTTCAACATTAGCATCTTCTGAAGCATTAATCTGACAATAGACAGCACCTGCATCTCCAGAATCAGCAACCTCATCTATGGACATTCTCTTAGTGCTACCATCTTTCCCCTTGTAAGCAATGCCAGCATTAATGTAGCCCTGAAAAAATTACAGGATGGGACATTCATTTTATCTGAAAAACTCAAATCTCAAATGATTTCATTCCAAATTCAGAAAGTCAAGAAAAAAAAGTACATTACTGAAGTCCAACTGAAAGATGACTCATACAGGAAAAGGAAAAGACACAGACAATAAGATGCTATAATGAGTTCTAAGGAAAGCATACTGAGTAGATGCAACAGCTATGCCCCAAAATCATATTATCACGTTGTTGGCAAGGATGACGTCTCAGATCTCGGTTCTGTCTCGGAAGGGTGAAAGAGAAGAAATCTTGTGAGATTCTCGAGAAAATCTCAAGAGATCGGATCTCAGATTTCATTTACATAGGGTATATTACCTAACAATATAAAAAGAAAAAAAACTAAAAATAAGCCCATAAATAGGTTTATATGGAGTTTATGGTCCAATTCGACCCATTTTGTGTCGAATCGGCACTGGATTCTAGAGACGAGGCAGTGCCACCACTGCAGCACCTCCATATTGCACTCCCCCCCCCTGATTTCGCAGAGCCGCTGCGGCAGCTCCAAACCCAGACCTCCAAAACAATCTATTTCGGCTGTTTCAGATCTCACAGGGTCGACAAGACTGATCTCATGAGAATCTCGTGAGATGGCATTCCATGGTTGTTGGCACCGAAATTGTTTACAATTTAGGGGAGAGATTAAGTATAATTTAATCTCCATCAATTAAGGGCTGAATGAATCCTTAACAAGGTCTAGATCCTACTTAAAGCACCAACGGCCAAGATTAAAAGATAGCATGAGTTGAGATGATGGTGCCAAGATCTATGGCTAGAATATGTTCTTCACTAAAGTTTTGGATATAGTCATTATTGGGAACCACATCCTACTTAAGTAATGGACAGACATGATAGAATAATGGCAATAAGATCTGATGGATGAGATCTCATTGTAACTTAAGTTTCGGATCTTAAGCTTATTGAGTCATTAAGAGAAATTGAATCCTACTTAAGTTATAATTAATATTAGCCACTGGATATACGATGTGTGATGAGATGCTAGGTCAAAGCAGGCAGTTGTGCATCATCATCCCACAGCCACACAAGACCACGTCTTCCATCAAAGCTCTCTCTCCACTCTCCCCACAAAAGCTAGGATGAGGCGCACAAATCAAGATTGCTGCCACCTATCCCCGGAAATGGAGAAGATGCCTAAAAAATAGAGAGGTGCGCCCATGATCTCCTAGCGGTTCTGCCAACTCCCGATGCCCATCTCCATAAGAACAGGCCCCTAGGCACCTGGTAATAGGTGGGAAGAAAATCCCGGATGAGTAATTGGGGGAAGGAAACCCAGCCATTGTCTTCTCTCCCTCTCTATCCCACTGCTGCACCAGCCATCAGAGGCTCCTGCTGCCTCTTCTGCATCCAACAGATGCTCCACCCCATGCTGCTGCAGCTGCTGCTGTTGGAGACCATCCATGCATGCTCCCCTTGGACTCTTCCCCCTACCTGCTCCAGATAATCTTCCAGCACCCAAGGAAGATGAGGATGCTGACCACCACTGCCCTCCTACCAAATGCTGCTGCCACCACCTGATCAAGAAGAACCAAGGAAGGAGCAGCCCATGCTGCTGCTGCCACACCAGCCAACAGATGCTCTGCTGCTACCCCTTGCACCAATGGGAGAAGAGAAAGGAGAAGACCATTCCTACTGTTGCTGCCGCCACTGCCCTCTCCCCATCGCCTTACTGCTGCGCCCATCGGAATAGGAGATGGAGGAGATGTAGACAGAGGTGGAGGAGGCAGCTGATGATGCTGCCACTGTTCCAGCACACCAAGGAGAAGGAGACGAAGACTGTTGCCTTCCTACCACTGCCCTCTCATGTTTCTGCTGCTGAGATGCCCCTTGTGCCAATGAAAGAAGATGGGCTGAAGCCCTTTCCTTCCTGATGTTGCCCATGCACCTATGGAGGCTGATGAAGAGATGGTCGAAAATTTGGTACCGATGCTGAGCCCCCTTCTTCTTCAGCAAGCCTATGTTGCTGCTCCCCTTCAGATGATGCACATGCCCCCAAGATCCTCCTGCTGTCACCTGCTCAAGGGAGGCCAAGGAAGTGGAGCCCGTTGCTGCGCCCCCTTTCTGCTGCCAGATGATGCTGTCGCCACCTGATCAAGGCGGAGATGATCCTCTTGCTGCAGCCTTGGAAACAACTCCTGTGCACCATCCTTGGAAGGCCAAGGGGAGGCTGTCGATGCCCCTTTATGCTGATATGCACCTGTGGAGCAGAGATGAGGAGGAGGAGGAGATGGAGGAGGATCAAAACCTTCTGCACATGCCAACCTACCTATATCCTTTAGTGTACATGCCCATGGCTAAAACCGTATCCCACCACCCTGTCATAGATATCTAAGACCTATACTTAGACCTATAAGGTAAGGAGAAATCTGCTCTCTTAATGCCCATTGGGCTTTAGGACACTGGTCCACTTGCATATCATACCTATACCCTATCCTCCATGGCCTATATCATACCCATACATATACCCCTTAAACAGGATCTGTTTTAACCTCAAATACAGTCTCATACCCACTGTTTTGGTCACCTTATACAGTCCCTAACATGTCTAAAATCTGATGGGTAGCAGGTTCCAAGTTACACAGGTAATATGGCAGCAGGATAAAGAGCTCTAGGAGGCACCGGACAGTCAGCCTACAGGGCCCCTAATCTGCCAAGTAGCAGGCCTATAAGACCAAGAACAATGGTGCCAGCCCCTTGGGCATAAAGATAGGAGGCCGATGGGCCAATCAGGCCCCAGAAGACATGAAGATGGGCCAACTGGGCCAGATGAAGATAGAACCAGGTCCAATGATGACAACCGGCCTATAACGGCCTTGGACAAAAATATCATAATCATATCAAAATGAAAATAACACAATTAAGAAGTCAACCTATTAACTTAAGCCCCCTCATAATGGCAGACAAACACTAGGGCAAGTCCTCGGTGTGTACCAATCAAAGACAGATAGATGAGAAGTCTCCCATTCTATACCGATCATTTCACCCTAAGTAGGAAGAATCCAACTCCATCTACTAAGAGGGGGTAATCCCACCAACCTAAGAGGGAGGTCATGCATGTCACCATACTATACCGAATCTTAGATTAAGTGAGGATACCGGAACAGGATATATCATACACCGATTGCATGATATCATGTCAATTTGGGTGAGAACATAATGATGTAAATATGTAATGAAATGTACCTATGTCATATAAATAGCATTTATATATCCACATTCGTGTATCTATGATTGGGGAGCATTAACAATACCTATATAACTTATATGAAATGCAAATATAATGATAGACCTAAGATAATCAAACCTGAATGTGAATCTGATAAGATAATTTGAAACCGATATAATTAACCAAGTTTCAGTTCTGAAAAATGTCAAAAAAATCAGATCATACCAAATCTAAAAATTATAATCCGAAACATGATAAGATCTTAAACAAGTGGGTCTGAGATAAACAAGCAGATTTCAGATTTGAGTAGGTGCTAAATCATGCATTTATGGCCATATATGATTGACTTAATAAATCATATGTCTAAGTCTTGGGACTGGGTCTCTTAGATTTATGCTTGGCCTAAAGTCATGAAGATCTGAAATATGGAAAGAGATAGATGATAGCATTAGATTTGAATATCTGAAAGATGCTAAGCCCTAGCCGATGCATGATTAGAAGTTTGATGATGACATAAACCATATGTTAAGAGCCAAAAATAAGGGCTTTTACACGTCTTAAGTCTTAGGTCTAGGTCATATCAAGAATGGAATGAAAGCCACCGATCTATATGCATCAAATAAGATTTTTGCCATGATGGTTTCGGATCTGGGAACATCATATATCCATATAAAACTTGATGTTAAGAATAAGGAATTGTCACGGTCTTAAGTAACCCAAAAGTTCACTCAGTCTTAGTGACCCCAACAAGAGGGATGGTCGGAATGAGGACCTCTATATATGCTAAAGTCCTAGACTTCAATCATGGTTAATAGAAGAAATATTCCTAATTAGATTTTGACGTGCTTATTTTGGAACCATAAAATTCTTAAGTCTAATGTTAAAACTTAAAATAAAAGAATAGCATAATAAATTCTAAATTTAATGTACATGACGAAAAGACTTAAAACATAATAAATGAAATAATAATGAACATGTCCAAATCATGTGGCAAAAAATTATAATTTCATTAAATCTAAAATGTCAAGACTTACATAAAAAATGTAATTGAAATAAGTTAAGAAATATAACTCCCACATGAATTAAATCCAAAACATGTCTTTAACAAACCTCAAGATTAATGAACTCTAATAATTCAAAATACGTCTTAATATTAAGACCTTGATTTAAAAGAGTTAAAACCATGATGATAAAAATCTATGTCTAAGATGTTAAAACTTAAATAAAAATGAATTTAAATAAAGATCATATAATCAAGATACATAATGAAGTTTGATCAGAATCATGTCTATTCTAGACTTCGGATCCAAAAAATCCATATAAAATATATAAAATATGTTTAAAAATCCACTTAAGACATATAACCTTAAATGTTAGAATCTTAAAATACATCTTCATTAAATCATAACAAACTAAAAACCAAACTTAACATAATAAGTTTGCATTCTGATGAGTTCATGGGATTATAACTCTCACATGTGTGTATGTTTTGTAGATGTATGTCTTTCATTTTCAAGAATTCCTTATGACAGTTAATCAAGAATATTCGAGTATCTCAATATAATTAACATCGAAAATTCACATCTTCTGATGAAGAGGTCCAAAGACATAAATAAACCTCAAACCTCAATATATTTATATCTTATGTATGTCATGTATTTTGGTTGATATTCTTATGAGATATCATGTCTTCGTAAGTAGTATATGTTAGTAAAAAAATGAAAATTCTTTTCCTCAAATAAACAAAGATCAAAATGAAATTTCATACAAATATTTATTTTTATTTTTATGTTACAAAACGAAGTTTCACACATGTATTGGAGATAATACTATTTAACTTGGAGGATTTGAACCTTTACATAGAGGTAGCTCAAAATCATCAAGAGACAAATCCATATGGCCAACCCTAAATAATTTGTGATTAAAGCTCTGTTGAGTTGGGTTTTTTTAATGGAAATTCCTGCTTCCTAGTGAGAAAGCGCACCTCAGAAAGATGTGTTATCAAAGTTCCAAGATGCTTAGTGGAGAGATCATAGTCGGTCCACCTTCAAGAGATCCAACAGGTGCCGATCAAGATAAGACCAAGACTGATATGTATTAGGGCAGAAATTGGACAAACACCCTTCAATTCAAAAAACACAAAAAAACATAAATTCACTCAAATTTAGTTCAAAAAGCATTAAAGACTAATTCCTGTATTACTCATGCAACCATTCCCCTCGGATTTGCATGCAGTCAACACCCGATATTCAAGAGACTTTTTTTTGTGAGAATCATTCCACATAAAGAAAAACACCTCCCTGAGTATGTTAACTAACACTTCCATCAGACAAGACAATAGTGATTTTTATCAGGGATGATCTAATGTTCTTTAATTTTATCTCAGGTAGTTAAGCTAGGGCTGTTCACTGTTCGGTTCAACTCGAAAAGCCAAACCAAACCAGTACTTTGGTTCGGTTTGGTTTGGTTTGAACTATCTATCGGTTTGGTTTGGTTTCTAGGACCCTTCAAACCAAACCAAACCGGTAAACCGAATAACCCGAATTAGATTAAATATTTTAGTTTAAGTTATATATAACATATTATTTATGTATCTTATCTTATAAAAATAACTGTTAAGCTAGCAATACCTTCTCAACCGGGAACCTCATCCGCTTCCTACTTTTTGCAATCTCTCATTAAACGTTTTATCATTTATGCTACAAAAGACAATCTAAAGACACAAAATAGTGTAATAAAAATGCAGAAAGAAAAACAAACGTCACAAAATGCATGAGGATATATAATTACCCTTCGCAACTTGGCTCCATAAATGTCACACCAATGAGCACAAAATTTGCTAGTCAGCCAGTACCACAAATGAAAAGAAAAACCACCCAGTTTTGTTTACAATTACATTGCATATCTTAATATGTACTTGAATAGGGATGCATCAAGAACAGTCAGGAGAAATATACAAGTTAAAACATTTTGCAATATCTTGGCACAACAAAAAAAATTAAACCTAGAAGCTCTAGCTACAACATTGAAGAGAAAAATGACAAGAAGAAAAATGTCATCTCATAACAACATATTTGAGAATGCTGGTAGTCCCAGTTTGTTCAAAGCACTTACACTGCTGTCAAGAAATACATAAACTTCACGAATGAGAGAAGCACAAGAAGAATCATGCTTTGAAATAATACCACAGTCCTCTAGAGATAAAATATGCCTCACATCTCTACTCCAAAGGTATAAGATTAGATTCCTGCAACATAGTAAAAAAAATAATCAAATTACACTAGCTTATTCAAGCTACGATGTGAAAATCTAGAATGAACCAACAGATTTTTTTTCTTTATAAGAAAGGTAAAATAAAAAGAAATTGTTTCTGTTTCTGCATTAGTTTCTCAAACTCAAGATGCAAAACCATACGTAACCTAAGGTCATAAAACATAAATTACCCAATAATGAATAACAGAATTTTGCATGAATAATATTTTTTTATTAGAAGTTCGATAGAAAACTATCAAGATACAAGAAAATTTTACATATAAGTGTTTATTGATTTAGAAAAAGCATATGATAGAATTTCAAGAAATGTTTTGTTGCGGGTGTTGGAGTGAATGATGGTACCTATTAAGTAAATACAAGTGATAAAAACATGCACAATGAAGCAATCACTAGTGTATGCACAGTTATAGGAGAAACAAAAGATTCGCTTATTTCAATTGGCTTATATCAATGGTATGCAATAAATCCGTATCTTTTTGCGTTAATTATAGATGAATTAACAAAAAATATACAAGATAACATACCATAGTTTATGATGTTTGTAAACGATTTTGCATTAATACATGAGATGTAAGGAGTTAAAAGATTTTTTTTTTTTGAAAGGAAGTTAATAGGAAGTTAAATCTTTGGATAAACACTTAAGAATCTAAGGGTTTCAAAATACGTAAAACTAAGACAATATACATTGTAAATTTGACAAAAATCAATGAGAAGAAATGAGAGGTAATTTGGATGGAGTATATCATCTCAAGGTAGTGAATTTAAATATCTTGATTCAATTATTCAAAAAGATAGTGAGTGTGATGAGGACTTTAACCTTAGGATTCTATGTTATCAAAGGTGGTTGCCTCACTCGCCTAGGTAACAAGGTGAGGTGAGGTGAGGTAGGTGTAAAACTCCTTGACCCTACGACTTAGCCTACATAATCACCTCAGCCTCCTAGGTGGTGGCCTTAACCCAATCACAGTTTTGGTTCAGGTCCAGACATGTTTTACTTAATATGGCCACAGCACAGATCCGGACATGTTAATGGCCCAGACGTGAAAGCCTTAAGCCACCCTCCTTCTTACCCCCCCCTCCTCTCGACCCATCTGTCTCCACCCCGACCAGGTGACGCGACCAAATGCCAAAGACAATGGCACTGCCACCACCACCAGTCCTCTCGCGCCACGGCCTGTTTTCTTCCAGCATCCTTCAACATTTGTGCACAAGTAAGCATCTTTCTGAGACCCCAGCCAGACTCAATCAACCAACTCCCCCCCCCACACTCAAGCCCCCTCTTGCTTAGTCTCCTCTTCCATCTCTCCATCCTCCATCTTGTCCCCCTTCTGCCAGAGCTCTCGTTACAGGCCCCACCCCACCCCAGTGGGGGCCCACTTTGTTGTCAAGCTGCCAGCCCCCTCAGCCCTCCTGTCTGAACCTCACTGTGACATGTCCCCTTATTTAGCTCCCCCCGACCCCCCCCCCCCGGGCCACCTTGTCAACCACTTTGTTGCCAGGCTGTCACCCCCTCAGCCCTCCTGTCCAAGCCTCACCCTGTCATGTCCCCTCATTTAGCTCAGCCGACACCCCCCCCCCCCAGACCAAGCCGTCAAGCACCCTATGCCCAACCCCTCGATCAGCTGAGCCTCCCCCCTGCCTGACCCCTCAGTCAGCCTGAGTACCCTCTGGCCAAACCCCCCCCCACCCAACTTTGCCAAGTTGCCAGCCCCCATGTCTATGCCTCTCTCTACCTTGTCCCCCCATTCAGCCCACCCTGAGGCCCATTTTCCAACCCGATGCCCAGTCAGCCCACTTCCTCTGCCTGAGCCCCCTTTGCATACCCCCTCAGTCACAGTCAACACACCCAACCACCTTTGCTCAAGTGCCGCAGCCCGTTTGCCTTGTCCCCCATTCTGCTCTAATTGATTCAATTGAATGTTTATTTATTTATCTAGTGTAATTTGTTGTATATTTAAGATGTCCCAAATACATAAACAAGCTCATGGATCAGGGACAAGTTAAAATACTCAACCCATGATGACGGGAATGTGGGAAGGTGGAGATGATTCTTTGTCAAGAGATTCTCTCAAGTCTAAGGATATGGAATAGAAATATGGAATCTGCGTAGAATCAAAGAATCACAATTTGTCAGGTGTATGCTTTGTCAAAAAGACTGCAAGGGAGAGACATGATGCTTGAAACAATACACTGCAGGGTTGTCTACTAATGTTACTACTTGGAAGAAGACATCAGCAGAGGCAAAAAAAAATCAAACAATATATGCAGCAATCAAAACAAGCAAGAAATGAAAAAGTTCGTATGATCAAAGAAGTGAAAGGGAAGGATAATCTCCTTAGGTAACATTATATAAAAAAAGATTCATATAAGACAAATCAAGTTGTTAATGATTCATTCTTTATGCCACCAATGTATGAAAGGTCCTACAGACAGTTTTTGCATAGCTAAACCTTAGAAGCCCAAGGGCAAATTTGTGAAAGATAAAAACATTTAAAAGAAGATAGAGAACGAGTTATTCAATACATTGTTAGATGAATGTATCAAGCATGCATATCTTTCAATACATTGTGCAACTGAATAGTTTTCAAACTATGTTGGAAGCAGTGGACCAATTTGGTACAAATTTGAAGGGTCCAAGTTATTATGAAATTTGAGAGACCCTATTAACAAAAGAGATTAAAACAATCCGACAGTTGGTGAATAGAAAAAAAAGAGTTTGCTGAAAGTTTATGGCAGCATTACTTCTGATGTATGTAGTATGGACAGATGGAGACAAGGATCGCGGGATCGGGATCGGGATCGGGATCGGGATCGGATCGGTCCGGATCGGCCGATCCTCCGGAAGAAAGGGCGTCCTGGATTGGTCCGGATCGGGCAAAAATTTTTAATTTTTTTAAATCGTAAAAATTTTCAAAAAGTCAGAAAAAATCAGGAAAAATCATAGAAATATATAACAATTTAAAAAAAATAAAAAACAATGTGGATGACACTCTATCAAACAATGCCATACAATGTAAGTTCCTTTCAAGAAACTGTCATATAAGTATAAATTATTATATAAAAGAGAGAGAGAGAGAGAGAAGAGAGTTAAATAGATCTTTATGTAAATTTAAATATATAATATATATTTATGATTATGAATCTTGTATATATGTGATAGTATAAGTGATAGTGAAATATATTAATATGTTTACACTATCATCAGCGGGACGCAGAGTAGTCGTGGATCGACCTGCGCGGTCAATGTTGGTAAAGGGAATGGGGAAGAAGGGATCAGAGCCCCCCTAAATTTACCTATTTAGGGGGGGATCGGCCAATGTTTAAGGTGGATTGTTGGGGGGAGGGGTCTAGGGGGAGCCCTAGACAATGGAGGGGAGGGGGGAAGTGAGAATGAGGGGTGGGAAGGGGGAATCGGTCCGATCTCCCCATTATTGGGGGAGATCGGACCAGAAAATGGTCCGGAATTGGGTCCTGAATCGATCCGATTCTGGACCCTTCTGGGTTCTAGGGAATCGGTCCGGATCGACCGATCCGGTAGATTCAGACCGATCCAGCCGGGAGTCCCAGCTGGATCGGTAGTTCCGGTTGGAATCGGATCGGTGGGTACCGATCCGATCCAAGAGTCGGCCGATCCCGATCCGGATCGGCCGATTCTGCAATCCATGGATGGAGATGGGAGAATATTAATTAATTTTCTTGTCAACACTCTAACAAACACACTGTTTCTCAAATTTGGGTTCAACAGTGTAAGATGCTTGATTGTTAGTTGATTCACTGAATAAAATTTTGTGAGTTGGTGCACAAAATGTACTATACATTGTGATCGATAATGAGACTAGCTATGTAGCTATAAGAAAGTTGTCAATACCCACATCCTCAGTTATTTTGGACACCATGCATTGTACATTGTATTAATTTAATATTGGAGAACATTTCTAAATTGTCTCCAATTAAGAGTATAATTCAACATGCCAAGTATGCAATGTCTTTTCACTAAACTTCTTGTTATGACGAAAAAAATAAACAAATGATAGAAATCTTAAATTAGTTGTCACAAACTACCTCAATTTGAAAAGTGGCAAATTGTAAAGATGAGTTGAGAATAATGTTTGCATTAGAGGAGTGGATATCAATCACAGACAAAAAAAGGTTGAAAAAAAAATCAAGTAAAATTGTTTTAAAAGCTACCTTGTGGAAGGGAGTAACTTGTGTGCTGCAAGATTTTCAAAACTCTTATTTTTGTATTGCATTTAGTAGATAAGCGGGCAATTTTTTGAAAATGGTGCCTAAAAGGGCACAATAGTTCACTAAACTGGACAGTTACTTCTCATTTCCTTTTATGAATATTAAAGGTTATTTGCTTCAATCATTGAATTTTCTAATTTGGAGATAAATCCCTAATGCATGTATATAATATCTATGCTCCCTAAAAGTTCATAATCATTTGTAAACTACTCATTAATTGCTGTTAGTTAACTAAAAAGTTACTAAACACGTAAGATAATAACTTTGCCCTTCAGCACAACCATGCACAGCAGTATCACAGACGGGGTTTGCAGCATTGGCCAATCTAGATAGGGATCAGCAGAACCAATCTATGGCAGAAGCCACCATTTCAGACAGAGGGGCAGTCACCAGCAGCCTTTTGCCTTCCCTCCCATTCCGTGTGAAAGACAAAGTTTCGGCACTGCAGACACAATACTTAAAGGACCCGTAAGCTTAAGTTTGTGTCTTTGAGATATTGAGTCCACAACCTCATAGTTGTCAAGGCGCCCGCCTAGACGGTGCCTAGGCGGCAAGGCGCTTTTCCAACAGCGCCTTGCTAGGGTGCCTTGTTTGGGGCCAAAAAGGCGCCCAAGGTGTCCAAGGCACCAGCCTTGGCGCCCAAGGTGTCCTGGGTATTTTTACATGATTAAAAAACTAATTTTAAAAGATTTTTTCCCCTTGATACCCCTCACAAGGAACACTTATTTAATAATTGTTTGAATATATTAATATATTGCACTATCACTTATACTATTATACATATTTAAGATTTATGATTATAAACATATATTATATACTTAATTAAGTTCTTTTTCAGCTCTTTCTTCTCTCTCTCTCTCTCTCTCTCTCTCTTAATTTACCAAGATTAACTCCTTATCCAAAAATAAATACCCACACTTTCATAATTACATATATAAAATCACTTATACTATTACATACATTTTTGAGTTCAGGAGGCTTCGCCTCCCTGACAACCCTCCACAAGAGGCGTTGCCCCCTTGACCCCCGTGACCTGACCGTGCAAGTCGATACGCGACTACTCTGCGCTCCCCCCATTTAATAATATTATAACAATATTTCATCATCACTTATACTATCGCACATATCTAAATTTTATAATCATAAATATTATATACTTAAATTTTATAAAAAATTATTTTACTCTCTTTTCTTTCACACACACATCATATTTACTTACGTGCATAGATAAAACACTCATATTCAATTATAACATAAAAATATAATTATATTTATGTTTATTTTTATGTATGACAATCTCCCGACTCATCCTTCCTTGAATATCGCCTAGGCGACGCCCAAGCGGCCGCCTTGTCGCCTTGACAACTATGCACAACCCCAAGGCTTGATAGTTGACACTTCATCCATCATTGGAAATTTGAATAGAAACCCTGAAAACTTCAATAGTACCATGGACCTATCTTTTTTCATAGATCATTTCTAACAGTTCAGGCGGTTCTTCTTGTAGTTTCCCCCGCTACCTTCTCGATAGAAGAGCTCCCTTTTGTTTCATCACCCTGTTTTGATTTTTGTTATTATGTAATCTCTTTCTTTTATTATGCATCAATAAAAGTGATCTTATGACCATTCAAAAATAATAATAACAATCAAATCTCAATACTTTCTAAATTACATATATACTTTTTATCTTAAGAAATTCTTTTTTCTAGGTACCTGTAAAAATAAAATGAAAATGGGAAAAAATAAATAGAGACAACCATGTTACTTCCATCTTTACTTGCACCACTACCAACCCCAAACAGGAAGAGAAAAGGAACAAAGAGGCAGGAGGGGAGGGGGAGAGAGAGAGAGATGAGAACATTGATTGCATAATCAGCCTATAACATCGGAATCGGCCAATTCTAGGATATGATTTGCCTATGTTGGTTCAATATTTGTTGAAACACCCAATCCACGGTGACTTCTAGGTGGAATTGGCCTAAATCGGCCGATTCCTACCGAAACGGAATGGAATCGGCCCAATCAGCAATTCCGGCAGATTCCGATGCGATATCCCACGATATAAGGGGATATCGGCTGATTCTTGCAAACGTCCCCCCAATTTCCCCCTTCCATCTCCCCCTCCCCCCAATTCTAGTGCACCCCTACCCCACTGTGGATCTTCCAGATCCTACCTACCGGAGCTGAAGGCTCCCCCCAAGGACCCCCACCCAAGCCCCCCTTGTCTTACTGTCTTCAGGCGGTAGTGACTTAAAATTTATTGCAGAAACTCCATGGCAACATGAATGAGGTTTGGGTGGAGGTGGAAGTGATGATACAGATGCACATACAAGTGGAGTGGGAGTGCATGATTTGGCAAATGCTAGTGTTGTTAGAGCTGGCACTTAAGCACCTTAGCAGGCCTCCGCTTTATTGGCCCTTAAATAAGTGCTCAATTTGAGTGCTTTGAACAGCAAAGCGAACAACCGGATCCATTCAGTCTGGATCCGTCCACCTATTACCCCACCCCCATTCCTCATAGCCTATTTCTAACTTCTTTTATGTCCTTTTTTCTGGTTTTAAAGACTATATTGACTGTTTTAACTTGTATATCATTTAATCCTCTTAGTCTATTTCCACCTCCCATTCAACCCATTTAACTTTATGTTGTTTTAATCTATACTTGTATTTTAACTTGTATTGACTATATACTTGTAGTTAATTTTCATTCTCAAAATTGTTTTAACTATATACATTATAGTGTATATTGTTTTAACTTCAAGGTCAAGTTGTTTCATTAGTTTATTGATTGTTTGTGTGAAATGATAAAATTTATATTTATGTATGCTTCATTGTTATGATTATTTTGTTGTATTTAGTATGCTTTATTGTCAAGATTATTTTGTTGTAATTAGTTCGCCAACCGCGGACTGTCCCAACTAGTCTTATCGTTTAAACGGACGCTTAAGAAGCACTTGAGCGGTAAAGAAACCCTTGGTCGCTTTGTTGCCTTGACAACCACGGCAAATGCCAACATTCTAATAACTGAAGTCAGCGTTAGGCACAAATGAGAATTTGTGATGAGTACGTGATGCAATGTTATCTGGGTGGACTAAATCTAAGTGCATTGCAGCCACATTATATTTACACATCTAGCACCAAATGTACAATATGACTTTAGTGGGATAGTCTAATCATTATTTGGAAATGGATGAGGACTAATCATGAGTTCCTACTTCCTATTCACAATGTACTTTAGAAAATCTAGAGAAGAGTAGCCTCATGACAGTTATCAAAGATATTGATGACATTAAAGTACAATATGTAATCCATATCATTTGTACCATGTATCCTTAATGAATCGACTCATTTATATTCATGTATTCGCATACACATCGTAATACCTCTCAAAATCATATGTTATGTGCTTAGATGTTTGTTTTTTATTTTTACCAAATTGTATTACATATTTTTCTATTTTTATGATTTTCTATTCATTTTCAACAAAAAGACCAATCCAAACTGATTCTAGATCAGTTTTCCTTCCCCGGAATCAGCTAATTCAATCGAGTTGATCCGGATCTTGATTCTGATCCTGTGATCAATGGTTGAGGACCTGTAGCATCTTTTATTGTAGTGTCTCTCTACTTAATAGAGCCTTTTCTTTCCATTTATTTCCTTATCTACAATGAATTGTAGCCTCCTATGAGGCTACATTCAAAAGTATACCTGTATGTCTCCCTCCTTGTCACCTCAACCACTGTGGCAACAGTTACAAACACCTTCAAAGTGAACACCCTGTCCCCCTCCTTGTTGCCTTAACCACTGTAGCAGCCACCAGCAATCACCTGAGGTATGCAAACATGCTCCTGCTTGCATGACTATGCATCTTCTTCTCCTCCCTCTCCCAATTTTCATCTCTATCTCTTTAAGGACTTTGTGGAGATTCCTGAAATCCGATCAGATAAAATCTCACCGGACCAAATCTTACATGCTACAACCATAAGCACAAAAGAACTGGTTGAATTTGTCAGAATAACTGAAGCCAACAGACTAATTACACCAAGTAGGCAAGATGAGCAAACCCATTATTAACAGCAAAGACAAGATCAAACAGAGCAACCCTGATAATTAGAAGCTACATTTCAGTGCAGTTTTGGACTCCTGTCAAACTTAACCAATGTAAACAGCATAACGATATTCAAAACCAAGGCACAAACCCAATGGGCCCTCGTGTTTAAGAACTGAACAAACTCAAATGTATGGACCGAAGTAAGTTCTCTATAACCATCATTGATCCTGGGCAGACCATCTCTCAAGAAAATCATTACTTGGTAGACTTAACCATGCTTGGCACCCCCAAAAATGATTGCAACCATCACCTTCTAACATTATAGTTGAGGATTTTCGTCCACAAAGAGATAGGAGTACAAAAAATCTTAATAACTTTTACCTTGATTCTTGCATATAATGTCCACAAAAAGATGTTAGTAGAAAGAATTTGTAATCATAAAAAACAGATCATGTAGTAAAACACAACAAACACGGGTTTCAATGGATGATGATGTCAATTTCACATATACAAGCATGGAAAATTAGTTAAACATAAAAGCCACTTGTAAAACACTGTCAAACCAGAGCTCACTAAAATAGAGAAAATGGAGATAAAATTAAAGGTTCTAAAGTGGATTGATGTGGAGAAATAAACAAGTAAAGGTGATTAATTGTACATTCAATTACAAAATAAACAATGAAAAAGCCATTTAGTTCTGAAAAGGTGGATCTTGATGGCTTTCAAAATACCTGGTTTTCAAATAATCTTGGAGCCCACCCTTGCACTTTAAAACATCCTTGAATTTGACTTTTTCAATCGGACCAACAGCATGAGCCTTCAGTCCAGCAGCCACAGCTGCCAGGCCCCCATCACGAAAATCCACATGCGTGGCAAACTCAAGGTTATAAGACATTCTGGTACATTGCTCTTCATCGACAGTAGTATTTGCAAATGGACTTTGAACATCATGCATCAACATATCCCAATCAACATCTCCTTCATAGGCCATGTCCCCATGCTTTTGTCTTTTAGCTTTACGAGTAGGTCGAGGTGTTACTTTTGGTTTAACTGAACTACAAACCTCAGTAATATGGAACCTCTCAGCTGCAGCAGCAGGAGGAATATCTTCGGAGACTGGTGTTAGAGCATGAGATGCTGTTGAATTTGTCTCTATGACTGTAAGCTTATCCTGAATCAGCACTGAAGGCAGACTTTCAGATAAATTGATTGATTGATCACTTGCCTCCAGAATCTTTTGAGGTGACCGGTTAAAATCACAAGCCATATGTAGTTCATTATAACTGGCAATAGATGGCAACAATTGCTCTTTATGTGCTTCGACAGGTTTAATGCATTGCTGAACACAACCACCAGAAAAAGCAATCTCTTTCATAGTTGCATCAATTACTTGCAATTTTGGTGTTTCAGAAGATTTACCATGAAGATGATCAATGATTTTTGAATCATCCAAGCCCATATTCTTCGCTGCATCATTGGGTGAAAGAGAAGATCTTTCTAAGCCGACATCATTTTTCATGAAGGATGCTGACAAAGAAATATCTTCCATGTGTTTGTTCTTCTGAACAAATATTTCATTAGCAAACATTAGCGGTGTTTCTTGACCACCATGCTCTAATACCACCTTGTGTGCCTCCATAACCAGTCCACACGGTCGATCATCATCTAGGGGCGTAACACAACCTTTATCTATCGGGCATCTAATTTGTTTATTACAAGCATCAATAGATAACAATGGATAACTCAAGGATTGCCCAACGAGTATTGGACAAGGATCTACAACTTTGCAATGAAGAATTTCACCACACTGTTCACCTGCATGAACTTCAGGAGGATGAGACATAACAACAGATACAAATCTTGAGAGATTCGCTTCTGGAGTAGGGCTTTGTGACTCAACTTTGTGCTCGAGGTCATGAACATTTGAAGTAGGAAATTCAGTTAATTCAGCTATTCTCATGGGAGAGTAAATCAACTTTCCATGTGAATAATGCTTCAAGCCATCTAGATTCTGTGATTCTTTCTGATTCCTCAGAACAACGGAAGAACAGTGTGCTTCTTGAGCTTGATCGGCTAGTATACCGTTTTTTGTTGTCTCGGACACAGAGTTATTTCCTTTCAAACCAACTTCGTATGCACAAACCCCTTGAAACACGCTCAATTTAGCTGATTCGTTTTGCTTCCTTGAATTACACAATGTGCCCAAAGGGTTAACAATTGGACTATCCAATTCAATTTCAGATGACTGATCAGCACCACCGATACTGGAATTAACACCCCGTGTATGTTGACTATCAATATCAGAAGGCAACACATGCAAATTTCTTCTTTTCTGACTAGGAACACATGCAGAAACAGTTATAGCCTTCCGACCTTGCCCCGACACCAATGGAAAACAGGCTTTTCCGGTGCCAACGGATGGCCTTAACTTCAATTTTTCATAATCAGAGAGCCGTCCCTCCGGTGCACTGACTGTTTTGATCAACTTGGTCGGACCCACAGCAAATCTATTTTGAGATCTCCTGCCCTTTCTCTTTGGAGCCAATCTTTCTGGCACCCCCGTCCTAATTTGTGTTTCACCCCAGGTACTAGCGCAAGATGTTTCCTCGCAAGGTGAAGTCTTTAAGCTAACCAAATCCATGCCAATGGTCCCCTCAATCCTCCCACCAGCACCAGCAGTTTCCACTACCTGCTTCTTCCTCTTTGTGATAGTCTTCCGAGAAGAAGCCCGATGAGCCTTGAGGTAAAATGCAGAGAGAGAATCATCGAGCACATCTCCGGAAGGATGCTCAACACCATCCAGGGGTTTTGCAGTCTGCTTCGCCAACAAAGAACTGGATTTCTTACCATGAAGCTTCATCAAGTGGTCCACGTCCCCTGTCCCATCCAAACCAAGCGGCTTTTTCACACTAGACCCACCGGATCCACTCATAAAAGTCTTAATCCCTTTGGGGTTCTTCAGTTTCTTCCTCAAGTTAGCGAGAGTATCCTCCATCTCGGCAAACCCCCCTTCCTTGCCCCGGGAATCATCCATTGCTGCGGCACCCGGAGTCGAGTTTCTAAAGTTCTTCGACAACCGGGGTCGTTTCACCTTGAGCAATGACCATATCGGCTTCTCGTCGTCATCCGACTCCCCGCCCCCCGCCCTGTCGGACACACCCGGTTTCCCCTTCGGAGAGGCGCCCACCACGCCCCCCTCCATGTCCCGCCTGGCCAGCCGGGAGGCCAAACCGGAAGTTACTTCCGCCTGCACGCAGGTCGCGGCGTTGCCTTGCCCCTCCGTCCGTCCTTCTCCGGGAGGAGACTTCTCATCATTCATAAGGATACCACACGAAATCGCCGTCAACACCCCAGCATAGCACTTCAAGCCCGCGCTCCCTGGCGTATCGCCGCGGAAATCATGTATTGTGAACAAAACCGGTAGACAAAAAAAGGGGGAAAACAGAAGGAAGAGAGAGACGGATAGGGGAAGGACAGAGCATCGGAGAGAGAGGAAACCTGTATCCGCAGGGGGGGGATCTCGGCGAGGCGAGCGATGCCGGGCAGCGGCGACGGGCGAGTCCGCCACAGTAGTGTCTGGAGTTGCGGGGCGGGGAGGCCCTGGGCCTTCCGTGAACGATGTGGCGAAAGAACGGCAAGAGGGCGAACCCTTCTCTTCTCTCTCTCCCTCTCAACGCTTAACCGCATGACTGTGTGAGTACGTCATATAAAAATAAAAAAGCAGATATAAATATTTTTGTTCCGATTAAATATTTTTGTTATTTAAAGGGTGTGTGTATATTTATTTGCTAACCATCGTTTCGATTTACTAAAGTTCATCGGATAAAAGAAAACAATATTTGTGGAATTTATCGCGTACGCGCGGAGGAAAAACATATTTGTGGAATTCGCTTGACATTATCGTAAAGTAATAATAGCACCCATTATTAAAAATAAATAAATAAAGCAAGAACAACCAGATATTGGGCTATAAACATATAACAGACAAGATGATCCGTATAAATTAAAGGTGGCGTTTGCTTTTTCTTGTTCTGAAAAAATATAAAAACTTGATTAAATGTTTAATCTCTTGCGGTTAGATTAAATGTATAATTTGATTAATATATTTTATCTGCTAGTCTGTTTATTATTTGCTTAGATATGTATTTTTGTATATTACTATAATATCTATTAAAGATTACATCCGAAATAAATAAAGCTAGATTATACCGTTTATTTCAAGAGTTTTATTGAAGTATAAAAGTTTTATTTAGATGTTGATTAAGAGTTTGATTCGAGCAATCTAAACTTTTATGGGGTGTTTGAATGCATGCTAAGTTGAGTTTTTGTTACAATATTTTTTCGTGACAAAAGTCATAGAGTAAAGAAGTAATTTGTTCCACAACTATTACAAAATTATAATTTTTAATATATTTTATTTTTAAACAAAAAATAAGTGATACTTTTATTTTTATTCATTGCCAAAGTTGTTGTCAGGAATACTCTGTGTTGAAAACAGTTTAAATGCTACCGACCATGTAAAATTTTGATTTACAACAAACTAGGTGACAAACGATAACAATCTTCTAAACAATCAGATGCAAAAAAGAAAAAAAAACACATATTTGGCTTAAGATAAATTTACTCATACATGGCAACCAATAAAAGTGTATACGAATACGTTTCATTAATTCCAATTTTTTAATATGATTATTAAATTTTGTTGTTCAGTTTACTTTATTTTAATAAAAAATGAACAATAAATATAATATCGTGTTTCGTATTTTATTATATATAGGTAGTTAAATTAAATTAAGGTGCCAATGAAGCTGTTCATAACAAAAGATATTAATATTTTAAAATGAAAAATTGAAATAACTTAGTTGTTGACAACAAATCATACGTTTCATGAGTTTCAATTTTTTAATATAATTATTAAAATTTGTTATTCAGTTTACTTTATTTTAATAAAAAATTAACAATAAATATAATATCATGTTTCGTATTTTATTATATATAGGCCCTTAAATTAAATTAAAGTGCCAATGAAACTGTTCATAACAAAATATATTAATATTTTAAAATAAATTTTTGAAATAACTTAGTTGCTAACAATCAACATCTCTCTCTCTCTCTCTCTCTCTCTCTGAGGTTCTGAGGTAAACTACCATATACTGCATAATTAACACCAAATAATTGGCTGGGTCAAACTTAGGCTGGACTTGTTTATTTTAAATAAATAAAATAAATAGGTAGCACCTATTTATTTTAACTTAACACAAGAACCAGACCAAACATGGGGTATGCTACTTACCAAACTGCGGTAGAGGGAGGCCTTCGAATCAAAAGAACAAAGTCTGAGATCACCAAGAAGGAAACCTAAGAGAGTTTCCCCGGGAATATGATATAGAAGGACGACCAATTGCGTTTGCAGGGTGTGAAGGAAAGTTGGGTGGGGGCATTGGACCAAGAATTGTCCAAACAACCAACCTATCAACACAACTGATGTGTCAATGGTGTGGAATAGGTTAGATGATTCCGGATGTCCTAAGCACTAGGTAAACTTAGTGGGAACGAAGCGGACGAAGAAGAACCTACTGTGTAACCACAATGATTAGAAGGGAAAGTCACAAAAATGCCACAGCCACAAGTTCGAAGAAGTTTAACAACAAGAGTCCTAGAGACACCAGCAGAAGACTGGAGAAAGCAAACAAATCAAAGAAAGTTGAAGACACCACAACAACGAACCCCGATTCTGAAGGACAAAACAACCCTTCTCAAAATGGGATTTCCACTGTCCAAGTGATTCAGACTATTCTTAAAGAGACTCAATTGACTTTAGGGTATGCAAGTTTTTTACGCTACGCGCCTTCTTTGATGAAAGAAAGGCACCGAGACAGGAGCCTTAGAACAACCTATAGCATGTTTAAAAATAGTTGATCGAGAAGCAGTAGTTCTAATGGCAATTGGTAACACAGTGTTGAAAGACCCAAGAAATTCTGGAGGAAAAGAATACACTACTTCCTTCCAAGTAGGTAGGAACACTATGGCCAAATCCAAGTTGAGAATGGCTGAGCTATAAAGAAAGAGTATGTGGGGCATGCTACTTAGCTAGAAAATAGTGATCAAAGGATGCTCCTATGTAGTCTTACCGATGACTAATAGACAAAAGCATGGATATCAATTTTTTTGGACGACCATGGTTACATTTTGAGTATAGGGAAAGAAAAAAAATGAGACTTCATCCTGGAGATGGTACGAATATGGAAAGGGTAACATCAAGCTCTAATTCAACCTTATTTATCTAGAAAAACCGAACTCTACTGCTGCTTTGATAATTGGCCGAAAAGGAGGGCCGTGTCGTTTGGGTTGCGCCCGTAGAGAGTCTATGCGTTAGGTATGCTTACTTAACTACGACCTTGACTCTTCTTTGAGGGCCCATTCCATCTGATCCCAATTCTGAATGAGGCAAGATACAAGACTAACGAAAAGCCATACCTATGAGAGACTGACTGATTAGACGTTTCGAGCATCAAGTCTTTGTGGGAGAGACGTCCCCAGATAGTTAGGTAAAGGCGTTGGCATGCACTCACCTTCACATGGTGGTTCGAAAGGCTGCTGCTGCCTGAGCTAACCCAACTGCAAGCCGAGCTGCTACAGATGCTACAGCTGCTTAGACACCTTAAAGCGCCCCAAGGGAATGCTCAAGTAACCTTGCCCCTGTAAGTAGGGGTGTAAACGGTTCGGTTCGGTTCGGTTTGGATGTTTTTTTTCCAAACCGAAACCGAACCGATAAGAGGAACCGAACTGAACCGAACCGGTTCAGTGAAGCCTGAACCGATTGTGGTTCGGTTCGGTTCGGTTCGGTTCATCGATTTAATGTATATTTAAATAAATAAAAATAAACATAAAATAAAATATACATTATAATAATTATTTAAGATTAATATGAAGACTAATACTTTATTTATAATATATAATTATATTTTTATACTAATTAACTTAAATTTATATTAATATATATTTAAAATTGATATAATATATATTTAAATGTAATATAATATGTAAATAGAGTGGGTCAAACTTTGTCAAATCGGGTCAACCGGTTTACCGGTTCGGTTCGGTTTGGGGAGGTGCCGAACCGAACCAAACCGATAAGAAATTATCGGTTCGGTTCGGTTCAAGAAACCGAATGGCTAACCCGTCAATCCGAACCGAACCGGATCGGTTCGGTTCGGTTTGCCGGTTTACCGGTTTTACTTGAACACCCCTACCTGTAAGAGAGCTATTTATTGTCGGTCAATCAGGAAAGGCTGCATTTTTTCTGGTCGATCTGGATGAAGCTCTATCTTTAGGTGGACCACGAATCGGGTTAGGCCGAACTTTGTCTTTGTTCAACCTGGGACAATCCTTCTTCTAGTGTCCCTTCTCATGGCAATAACTGCACTCATCATATATATTAACCTTGTGACGGGATCTAGGTGTCTGAGGCATATAGGAAAACTTGGACTGTGGGGCTGCGGCAAAAACGGATTGTGTCTGAGTGATAGAGAACATAGGGGATTTCAGTCGAGTATCCTCCGCTATTAGTTCCCTAACTACTTCATTCACAGTAGGTAGTGGTGAGCGAAGTTCTATATTCCACTTACAGTAGGTCTAGTTACTCATCTCCAAATCAAACGAATAAAGTTCGAGTTTGCCGGCGTAAAGGCGCTTCTTGATCAAATGTACCATCTATCCTGAATCTCTTCAAGACATCCATGCACCAGTCATGCCATGGTTTTAACAACCTCTGCTTGACATAGTTACCTATGGCGAAAATCCGCCTTTTACCACCACCCTCCTCCACAGAAGCCAATTTTCCAAGTTTTATACCGTAGCCCTTAAAAGGAGGCGGTATAGTGGCCAAGTATAGTCCAACCGTACTTTTGTATAAGTTGAGATCATGATTGGTCCACTCCTCGTTAGCCGGGTCTAGGGCATATAACACCCTTGGAACCCATAACACTGGATTCCACAATCCTTCCAAACTATTGGCAACTTGTTCCAATGTTGAATAGGTCGCCAACTCATATTTCATAGACGTCAAACAAGAAGGGCTCTTATCAATATCTCAATCGAGGCTTTCCAGGTTGGCTCCCATGAAATACCCTTATGAACGGGTATCCGACTTAACCACGGCATATACAGCCGACAAAAGTACTTCATGTGATCTTTTATATCAGAACACACATCTAATGCCGACTGAAGGTGTGTTGGCTCTGTACAGATTGACTTAAACGTTGCCCTTGACACTTTTGGTGCCAAACAGACAAGTTTATTAATAGACAACCAGGACAGATAAACCTTCACTAACCTACCAACGTTTTCATCCCTCTTTCTTATCATTCTTCTATGGAATGCAGGGATTATACGCGGTATACCCACAGGAGTCAAGGAGACCCACACTTGAAGGTTCCCCTTTCGGGGCCTGATGTTCATCATAGTACTGCTAAAGACATACTGCACACTGCTTAAGATAAAGGGCAGTGAATAGTAAGCCGCTCTTACGTGCGATCTTGACCACCTCTTTTGCGAAGAGGTATCCTGCAATGCATGTTTCGGTAGTCAACTGTCCAGTGACCACTAAAAGGACCTGTTTAAACAGACCTCTTAGTAGCCCAGAGCTTTCGAAAGCTCTGCGCCAAGACAAGTGAGTGCGCCTTTCGAGAACGTTAGTCAATAATTTCTTAAATGTATAGTTCATTGTTTTACTAATTCTCTTCAGGCTATTTGCGCTAAGACAAACACTCGGACTACTCCCCTTAATGGAGTTCTCAAGGAACCCCAATGGAGGGCGACCGGGTTCTTAGACCGGAACAAGCACACCATGAGTGAGACCGATGTAGATCTCATCCCATGGGGCAGTTGTCTGGGTTTCCCACAGTATATCGGTTTCCCGACCACTATGGGCGCCCAATGGACAAGCACTACTACACATACCTTTATCATTCTACATGATACGTGCAACGGGTGCATGCGAGGGTTAACAGCCCTCCACCCCCGGTTGATGACAACCGGATGGTGCCTAAATGCCGGTCTCGATGTCGAGGACATGTCATTATGTTTTTTTCAACACGATCATCCGCTCGCGTCGACTTTCTCTTTGATTTCAGGCGTCAACCGGAGTCGGGCAATTAGAGCTCACGGTCGGGATTCCTATGAATGCCGCCTTGGAGCTCGTCCCCATGGATGCTTCGGGAGGAGGGCGGTGCATCGCCCGACCGACACCCCACATGAGCAAGGAAGTGAGAACTCGGCGGCAGCTGAGGCGCTTGCGCAGCAGCATTGTCGCCTAGAGGAAGTTTGCAAACGACTTCTCTAACAGCTAGGCAACTTGCTTCTTTTCAAATCAGCATATCTCAGGCGGCTTTGTGCTAATCTGGGTGATTTTACTACACAGCCGTGACTTGCGTTCCTGACGCCATCGCCCAAATAATGGTCGAAACTCCTACACTGGAGCTCGGTATGATTTGGCCCAATTCCTCCCCGAGAAGTGTTCATCCCGCGCGTCGCCTTGGCCAGAGCATGTTCGATGACCTTAACGAATTGCTAGAGTCGGATACTTTGCTTTCTCCAGAGGCAATGCGAAAGGAACTTCAAGTGTTGACGGAGTTCTACCACGCTTTGGGGTTTTCCATGGACCCTTGGATTACCGCCGTGGAATCGACGTGGAGCAAATTCTGCAAACGTCATGAAGAGCGACAGGCCCGCTGGGAGTCGGTGATTCAGCCACTTCTGAGGGAAAAGACTGACCTCCTCGAACGCACCATGGCTTCGTCTATAGACTTACAGGTTCGGGTGGGTGGTGCCGCCGATCGGAGGGCACAAACACGCGACACTATAAGCGGTATCTTGGATCATCTTCAGCAAGTGAATCAACTTCAAATGACTCTAGCAGCTGAAGCTGAGGCTGCTAGCTTGACACTCTCTGAGGTAGAGGCCGAGTTTCGAACACTTCAAGCGCAGTTCAATTCAAAGAATGCTGAGGGAAACTTCAAGAAATGCGCGAGTTGGAGGCCACCGGCGTGATTTTTGCACCTACATTGCACGGTTCTCCACTTTTATGTTATAAAAGTCAGCCATCCCTGGGGCTTGTCCTTGGAAATATATCTCAAATATAATCCCAACTTTTGATTTTCTTGACCCACTTCTTGACTCATGGACTTTCTTATTTGTATGCTGACTTTCTGAATAAACGTCGGATTTGCGCTATGATTGAGTTGACATCGTAACATTTGCTGAGGTAGCACCCACGTGGCGTTGCATTTGACAACACAAATGGTATGAAGCACTTTCTTAAGGGCGAGAATAGAGGGATATGATCTGTCCCCCGTGCCACTTGATTTCTTCTTTTTTTTGCGGCGTATAAGCCTTTGGGCGTAGTAAACTATACCACGATCATAGGCATTGTAATGCCGAGTTATAAAGACAGAAAAGCCATAACATAGGGGATATAGGGTAGGGTATTGGACCACCGAAGGTCCTATGAAATAGATGATTTAGCTTGGGTCGTATGGCATTTCGAAGCCATGGTACATACATATAAATCCCTCGGCATGCACATTCCAATTCAAAAAGACTTTTTTTTTTATATTCCCAACTGCTTTCTTGGAATTGGAATTGAGATTTCATGTTTGCTACTCTAATCCTATTGGTGAATCTAAACCAGGATTAAGTAAATCATTCTTAATGTCGGATCATAATGTATAACACACATGGACTCTAGGAAAACCTGCACCTACATATACTATATTCCATGATGACCAGCTCCTTCACGACTAGGTCAGCTCGATGGGATAGTCAATATTCCATTCGGGCATGCAGCGCTGGTCACCTCCACAAGCTGCAGGAACAGCCGTACGTACCCAACCAGAGAAAGCGTTGTACTCTACAAATCATCACGAACCAACCTACCAGAATGAATGGGAAGGAAGATGGGCAGGTGTCAAAAGATAAAGAACAGGAGCAAGACCAATCGAAAGATAGGCTTAGGCTACACGCATACAAGAATGGCTGAAAAGAGAGTAGCGAACCGACCAAGTCACCGAATCTCCTAGCTGCGGAAAGGCACCCGTAAAACCATAAGACATCGCGACCGCACACAAAAGATCAATCGGTGCAACAAAAGCACAATCCAATCGTGACAAACCACCGCTCGTTGGGTCATTCACTTCTCAAGCAAAGGTGGTCAAGTGGAGTTTACGAAACAAGCCAGGGGCTTTGGTTATAAAGTCTAGTTACTCAGGTATTAAATAAAGGATTTTTCCCACAACAACTAGCTGCTGCTTGAGTGGATGTCTATCTGGCTTTAACAAAAGGCGCTCTGCGGTACATCTTCTTTCATGAGGTCCCTAATCTTCAGAATGTGGTCGAGTCGGAAGTGGCATACGACGCATGAGGTTCATAAATTGGCATATACGGCTTTTATAGAATCCCCTGCTATTGAATATCTGAGTCACTTTCCATAACAGAAAGAGATGGGACTAGAGCTTTTGGCTTTCTTCCTTCAATTCGATCAAGTATTGCTGCTAGAAGGGAAAACCATGTCTAATGCCAAAGACGAAGAGCTGGTGCTATCGTTAGTTTATCGTTTATCACTGCTGTAGTTAGGAGTTCTCCTCGACTTATTTTGTCATAAGACATAAGAGAGATCGTAGCATCGAAAGATTAGCTTCCTTTTTTCTTCATCCTAGAACTATGAGCTCCTTCGGACCCTTCTTTTTCTTTCTTTTTCTAGATTGGGTTGGTGTAAAGTAGCATAATCGTTCCTTTTGGCGAGCTATTGCTTATTGCTTTACTAATGGGAAGCAAAGCGGGGTAGAGGCGCTTGCATCAACTCATCGTGCTCATGACCCGAAGATTGCAGTGTTCGAATCCCGCCCCCGCCTAATCACTTGAGATGCCGGGGTGCCCTAACTCTCTATTTTCTTCAAAAAGCACTATGACCTAGGGTTTAACACCACACTTCCTCACCAGACCGCAGTGTTCGAGAAAGCCAATAATGATTTGGCGATCCGAGACGCCTAAAGTCAACTATCCGATGGTCTTAGTTGAAGAGTCTTTACCAAATAGTTGAATAACCTGTGGTAAACGACTCCTCGACCGACTTTAGGCTGGTGTTGACCTAAAGACACAACTAAGAACTCGTTACCGCACAGTCCACCCAAGATGTCACCTTTCAAAGTTGATATTTGCTCAGTCAGGATTGGTAACTGAGAAGCAACACCCTTCAGTGCAACCAAATCAACAATCTTCCATAGAAGACCATACCTCACAAGGTTTGGATCCTCGGAAGTCATCTTCCATTTCGTATTCACGATTGGTGCATTGAAGAACTCTTGGAGTGGTACATCTGGTTGAAGTTCTATACCATAGTACCATTGACAATAAGATAGCCAACTTTTAACCCAATTACGTAATAGATCAAGAAAATCTGGGAGAACAAAAAGTGCATAAGGGATGAGTGAACATTCACATTCTTTCGGTCGCATCTCCTTTCGGAGGATATCAACCATGATTCCTCTTACTTAAGTATGGATTCAAAGGTCGGCCTATCCCTAACCCTAACCACCAATAAAGTGGTAGAGAGCGCTTATTCCACATAGCAAAAACACGCTCGAAATGCGCGCTCCTACTATGGTCGATCTTGGCCAAAGTCCGATATCCAGCACCACCTATCCTAGCAAGAGTACTGAAAGGCTTGATAGGATATTTCATGTGGACTGCCATCAGCCCACAGGGATGGTGATAATTTCTCAAATTCTTGATTGAAACAGGACCGCAAGCGAGAAAACTACAAGCGCGCTCCGCTTGCTCCTCTCTCTATGCGTGCGGTGTCTGTTCCGTCACGAGGAAGACTGAACATGAAAACACCTGACTCTTGAATTCCTAGATGGCTACTCTCAGACATAATCAGGAATGCTTTATAAGCACTGTGATGATGGAGGGCTCCTATTAGGCAGAGAGAGAATGCACGGGCAGAACAGAAAAAGCACCGGGACTAAAAGAGATAGATGCTACCAAAGAAGAGAACTTGAAAAACACAGCTCTGGAAAGCTCAATCCAAAATTTCTACAAACAATGTGATATCAATTGAGATTGGCACTTTGTAAATTCGATGAAATTCAGAATTCAGTTTCGGGGCCTCTCTTTCTAAGTCAATGTTAATATAAGGCTGGCCTGTACCAACTACCCCAAGTCTTCAATAGATCTCGTTCATTCATTTTGCAGTTTACCGGAAAGGATGATTAGCTTGGTCTGAAGTCAGTGAATAATTGGTTCGCAAAACGTCTTTCTTACTTAACCCTATAGGTGCCTCACTCTATCTCGCCCATTTCCCTTAGGGCTGACCGGGAAAGAGCTTCGAAAGGTGACTGATGGGATGGGAGCTGTCGGCCTACAGGGAAAAATCAGTCCATCTGAGAGATGCGTACGATAGGGGGCTACCTTGAGTGACCGAAGTGCGCTAGGCGGCTAACTTCTTTCCGACGGTACTGTGGCAACGGGTTTGGTATTTATCTCTATAAGGGCCGATATGAGGTATAGGGCATTTTTCACACACTCGACTGGAGCTCTCCCTGCGGTATTTGCTGGTGAGCAAAATCAGTTTGATTCTCTTTCCTTCTTGCAATGCTTGTCAGAGGCTATACTCTCGGTAGAGCCTGAGGATACTGCAAGAGCGCCTCCGACGGCCCCACCCGTTGAAGAAGAGGTCACTCCCGAGCCAGTATTGGAGTTCCAGGTTATCAGAAGGCCTAAAATCAAACTTATAGAAAGTACTCCATAAGTGACTCCGAGTGGGGAGGATGAGACTGATCTGCAGCCGCTGATAGAGACAGCTTGAGATACGAGCTGCAGCTGCTGAGGCGGAGGTTACTGAGGCATTACCACCCTTGCCGCAAGCACCTCAACCATGGGTACTACGGCAGAGGCGCTTGCGGGTATCATCAATCTCCCTCTAGGGTACGATTGTTCATGTGTGCTTGATGCTTCTAATGATGATATATTTTCGGTGAAATTGTCTCCTTAGATGCCATCGCTCAACAGGCTACGGTTCCTTCGGGTGGCACTATTGGCACAGACATGGAAATGGCCGCGGTGGAACCAGACGCATCTGAAGCTGAACGCTTGATCAATCCCCCACTCTCTCAATATGTGGGTATACTCATGAGTTTCAATTTGATTGATTATACTCTCAACTATGTTTTTGACATGGATATCCTTGTTAGAGAGAATAGCAACTCCGGGAAGCGGCAGAGAGGTAAGAAGCCATTGAAGCCCAGGAAGAGGCGGCCGGGGAAGATGACAGCCAAGAAAGTGATGGTTGTGAGATTATCAAGGTGGTGAGAGTTCCCAAAAGGTGCTTGCGGAGTGGAGGAGCCAATCAACCAACCTGGGCCTAATATTCACAAAGCACCAGGTAGTGATAACCACGATTATTAGGAGGAGGCGCTAGCGGAGTAGAAACACACCATTCATTTGAGGTTTTGCAGCAAGAACTTGACCCCAGCAAATAAAAATTTAAAGAGATAATATCAATTTTTAGTAATTACATGTAAATTATTAACTTATTTTTAAATAAAAATTAATATTTAATATGTATTTTAAAAATTATCGGATTTGGATCCGATTTCAATAATGAAATTAAAATCAGACCAAAATCGAAACATAGTGATTCCAAAATTATTGAAATTGAAATTGAAACTTCTTAACCTTTATGAGTATCGAAATCGGATTCTAACAATTCTGCTATTGAATCCGACCCGTTTACAACCCTACCCTCTACCCTCTATACTTTTAGCATCAAAATTACAAATGACTCCTTATTAAAATTACTTTTTTGTAAGATACAAACGAAGCAAATAAAAATGTTGTCAGGCATTTTAAGAACAAAGAAAAATAAAAATCAGGATTAGACAAATAATAAAGGTCTAGATAAACCCAAAATTATTGAAACTTCTAACTGTAGTCATAGAAAGAAATTGCACGAGAAATTAATAATCAGACGATGATGCACTTAATTTGGTCGATGGATGTCATTAGATAAAATAGGAAAATACTAATTACTTTTCGGACATCCATTTACGAGGGGGGCAAATCTGCAAAAGCGTGTGGTCCGCTCATCGCCTCCTCCGGTGAAGGGACCGACCCGCTAGCTACGCTCTACGTGAAGTTACATCAAGTGATAGTAACCATCTATTCACCGCCATCTCATCTAATTCCGACATCCATTTAAACGGCGGCGAGTCGAAACACCACCCTGTAAGGAATCGTCTATTAAAATTTGGTACAGCGGAAGCGACGATTCCTATGGGTTCCTTTAGAATCCGTCTCAATCAGAACCGAACGACGAAAACCGAAAACCGATCAAATCGGGTTCGAATATACCTGATAGGGATTCATATAATCCCATGGAGAGGAAGGAGATGAGCTTCTCAAGCTCTCAAAACCGTTCAAGTGTCCGGTCTCCAGCAGTATCCACACGAACTTCATCCACAGCAGGTTCTCCCTTCGCGCCGGCCTCGAGAACTCTTCCCGAACGGAGCTCCATCGACCATGGACACCTTCTTGAGAGAGGAGGAGGTAGGGAGGAGGCTTGGGACGTGGTTTTCACCCTTGGCTTGATGGGGTTTGGCTGAAACCATTAGTATTTATAGAGAATTATGGAATTTTTCATAAAAACCCAAAATCTCTATAAATTACGTCCTTGCCCCTGTACTTGTGGATAAGTCCTTTTGTGTGTGACCCACTAGGCCCAATAACCTATTTGGTTGAGGCCTAAATAAAATAGAACAATTCTATTTAATTTAATTAAATCCGTTATCCGATAACAGATTAATCGGCCTACCGATCATGAAGGGTACAAGCCACATCCCATGATCCCAAATGGGTATGGGGATAATCTCATCTCCATTGAGCCTTTCCATCATCAGTTACCACATGGATATAAACCCTCATCCATCCAATGTCCCGGTCGGAAAGGAGTACGGCATCGACTGTCAACTCCTTAGTGTACCGACTCTATAGGATCATGTACTCGGAACTGGATCAATTGGAAAACTCCTTTTCCAATTATCCTATCTACCCTGGCCAGGGATTTAGAGTACTTTCCCATAGGACATTCACTCTCACTTACCGAGAGTGGACGATCCCTTGTTGTCCGCTCAATTGCCTCCATCGGATTTTCCTTGTACCCGATCCATCGCTATATAGGACCATCTAAATTGTGATCCATAAGTCAATGGTCAAAGCACAAGTTCCACCCAACAAGGCATCTTTGGCGACTCAGGTCAAATGTCCAACCATGCAACCGTGATGATAGAAAACCCTGATAGACAGTTCGGTAAGATACCATTCAGGGTTTCTAATTCGGTCAGTTCAGTGAACTCATTCAACTAATGAGCACCTGTATGTGTATCTCAGTGTCTCCACACTAATGACCAATGAGATCGGTTGTCCTCATCACATGAGAAGACATCACATACACTAGTCTATCCGGATCCTTGATGTCCCGTCTCAAGTATCCTATGACTAGGAACATTTAGATCAAATACCTCTAGATGATCAATCTCATTATCATGATCTCATCATGATTTAATCATCATTGTATTTGATCAAGGACTTCATTATGATATTCGCTTCTAATAAGAGCTTATAATGAAGATTTGCCTAATTAATTGAATGAGATATTTCTAGAAATGTCGAATCATATCATATATGATTGGCTTGTAGGGCATACATTTCTATCACACCCGCCTCCGTGGATAGATTCACGCGGCACGATTTAATATGCACGCATTCTCGACCGCCGGCGATGGCGTAGAAGGGGCGGCGGAAGAGGCGATCTGGATGGCGGCAGGTGATGCGCCGTCACAGCGCTTCGCCAGCTCCTTTGCCCCTGCCGGAGGCCGCTATGGAGCAGCCTGATAGCTGTGCGTCGCCGCCTCATCTGAGTTCGTAACGGCAGATCACTGTTAATTCTGCTGGCATTCGAGCTATTTTGGGAGCTTGATTGTTTCTCACTGCCGGCTCCATCGAGAACGATTGCTTGGTTTCTGAGGTGGCTCTTTGTGCTGGTGTCATTGAGGTGTGCTTTGTTACTCGGTGATGGCGGAGGAAGAGTAGAAGGTGGAAATGGAGTCATCGGAGGGATCATCGAGTGAGCTGATTCATTGGCTCCAATCCTCAAGGGTGGGGTCAGTCTTGTCCCAGCAGCACTATCATAGGCTCTCACTGCATCAGCAATATGTGAACGATCTGACAGTGTCGGGGCGCATCCGCGGTTTCTCCCTCTGCATCGATAGCTCTAATGGCGTTGACAACCACGGGTTTGCAGAAGTTGTGGTGACAGAAGCAACAAGTTTGTCAACACTGCCATCGCCAACACCGGTGATGTCACCGACAATGGCCACTCTACAGGTATCCCTCCTACCCATCCTCATGCCCAAGTTCCATATTGTGCTCCTCGACGTTCAAGCCCTTAGTCTGTCGGTCACAGCTCATTCCATACCAGATCCATGTCTCAACCAGATGCATTCTTTTCTTTGGATATTCTGCCCAAGTTCAACTCCTCTCCCTATCGAGAATTGTCATCTCCCTTGTCCGATTCCTTGCCCACTGATGTATCAATCGGGCATGTGAATATTAATCACCAGGCTAGCACACCGCTCACTGAACTAATTTTAACTTCGCTTTCTGTTCAATTGGTGGATGGCGTGTGTCCTTGGAAGTTGCACCGTCGTTCGCATAGTGAAGTGTCGCTTTGTTCTTATCATACACCAATATGTTCGAGATAGGATCACTTCAGGGGGTCTCCTAAGGGAGCTCCTTGAGGTCACACACATTGAGACATTAAATACCCCATCTTGATAATGCTCCATCTTGTCATGCATTTAAATGCCGTCTCATCGTATATTTAATGCCCAATGTGATTGACCTCAGGGGGGCTCCCCTAGGAGACCCCGAGCCCCCTGAGGAGATCCCATCTTGACTCAGATGGTCTCTTGAGGGAGCCCCCTGAGGCCACCCCTAAGGCCACACACATTGGGGCATTAAATATATGTGATCTCATCTCGACTCAGGGGGTCTCCCTGAGGCCACACACTTTGAGGACATGGCAAGATGGGTCACACACATTGGGGATTTAAATGCCCCATCTTGTCATGCATTTAAATGCTGTCCCATTATATATTTAATGTCCCAATGTTCGAGATGCGATCACCTTATGAGAAACCTTAAACCCTGTGTGGCCTCAAGGGGTTCCCTCAGGAGACCTCATAAGGTGATCCCATCTCGAACATTAGAACATTAAATATATAATGGGACATCATTTAAATACATGACAAGATGGGGTATTTAATGCCCCAATGTGTGTGGCCTCAGGGGACTCCTCCCTAAGGTGATCCCATTGTTCGAGATGGGATCACCTCAAGAGGTCTCCTACGATCTCGAATATTAAGGCATTAAATATATGATGGGATGACATTTAAATGCATTACAAGATGAGGCATTTAATGTCCCAATGTGTGTGGCCTTAGGAGACCCCCTGAGTATGGGATCACCTCAGAAAACACATCTCTGATCTCTCATACTTAACCGGGTTAAGAGAAAATAGGGGCATGAATTCAAAAGAATTCCGAATTAGGATTTAAAAAACCAGTAAAAATTGGGTGCATTTTGGTGTCGACAAGCGTGGACTCGTGAGAGCTTTAACACGTGGCGAGCTGTTACTGACCGCATGGAATAAGTAGCGCCATGTCTCCCTCGCACCCCGCTTCTGCCGGGAATTGGACCACAAGTTTGACTCACTGATACATAACTAAGAGCCGACTTTTAAAATGAATATGTTTTAGACATATATATAATTTATCTAATGGTATCAGTTCTTCCAATTGCTCAAAGGTTGTTTTTAACCACAGCTTGGAATTTTCTTATTCATAGCTTGAATTGGTATCAGTTATTCCAATTGCTCAAAGCTTGAATTGCTCTACTTCGGATTTTCTAAGTTTTCTTTTTTATTATTATATACATAAAGAGATATATATATAATTTTGAATTGCTCGATAAAATTTTTGTCCAGACCCAATTTTTTGAAACAAAGCAACAACAGCCTAGTCGGCAGACAGCATGAGAAAATTACAGACCCTAAGATGTAAAGCGAAGGCATTGACTTGGAAAAAAGAAAAAAAAAGAAAAGGACCATACAAGACAATGAAATCGACTGACCAGAAGAGTCTACCAGACCAGACAATCAACGAGAAGAGTTTTGAACCGACAGACTCACGACAAGAAGAGTCCCAATCTGAGACCATCATGCAGCATCCATAGAATAGTTTACAACTCTCGTACTTATTGTTGAGAGCGATGGCGTCGTTGTAATTTGACTTCATTTGTTTTGCCTTCGCGATGTAAGTCTTCTTGACCTGTTAGATGAAAGAAGATTAAATTAGTGACAAATGAAACATAGGGAGAAGAGACACATCATCTTACGTCTTGAGGGGTGTTCTTCCATTTGACACCAGCAGCCTCGACCATGACCTGGGAAATATTGGGTAATCGACAGAAATTTTGTTAATTAAAAATTGAAAAAAAAACTCACCGTCATTTTCATTTGTCTCCCCTGGTAATCGACTTGAAACTGTCTCATACAATCCATCCTACACAAATAAGAAACAAGAGTAAAAAAAAATGTGGCAAATAGAAAATGGAAAGTCGTGTTATGGTCATACAGGAAGAGGAAGAATGCTCTTTTGTTACTCTTGTGAGTTTTCGGTGCATTTCTCTTCTTAGAAACAAAGAGGATCAAATGAAAATTAAGAAAAACTAATAAAAAAATTCCATCGGGACTCACCTGGACATGGTGCCAACTTCTTGACCAAACCCATCTCCAATCACCTTCGCAGGATTAAACCAGGTTTCCATCGCATCTGCATTCAGCACGTCCACGGCGTCGAACGAAGCTATGTAATGAAAAAAAACAACGTTTCAAAAACCCTCACGGCAGGAAGAAAGAAAAAGATGAATAAATAAGAGGGCACACCGTTGGCCATCGTGAGAGGGAGCGCGGGGTCTCGAGGACACACATATTGTAAGGAATCGTCCATTAAAATTTGGTGCAGCGGAAGCGACGATTCCTATGGGTTCCTTTAGAATCCGTCTCAATCAGAACCGAACGACGAAAACCGAAAACCGATCAAATCGGGTTCGAATATACCTGATAGGGATTCATATAATCCCATGGAGAAGAAGGAGATGAGCTTATAAAGCTCTCCAAACCGTTCAAGTGTCCGGTCTCCAGCAGTATCCACACAAACTTCATCCACAGCAGGTTCTCCCTTCGCGCCGGCCTCGAGAACTCTTCTCGAACGGAGCTCCATCGACCATGGACACCTTCTAGAGAGAGGAGGAGGTTGGGAGGAGGCTTGGAATGTGGTTTTCACCCTTGGCTTGATGGGGTTTGGCTGAAACCATTAGTATTTATAGAGAATTATGGAATTTTTCATAAAAACCCAAAATCTCTATAAATTACGTCCTTGCCCCTGTACTTGTGGATAAGTCCTTTTGTGTGTGACCCACTAGGCCCAATAACCTATTTGGTTGAGGCCTAAATAAAATAGAACAATTCTATTTAATTTAATTAAATCTGTTATCCGATAACAAATTAATCGGCCTACCGATCATGAAGGGTACAAGCCACATCCCATGATCCCAAATGGCTATGGGGATAATCTCATCTCCATTGAGCCTTTCCATCATCAGTTACCACATGGATATAAACCCTCATCCAACCAATGTCCCGGTCGGAAAGGAGTACGGCATCGACTGTCAACTCCTTAGTGTACCGACTCCATAGGATCCTGTACTCAGAATTGGATCAATTGGAAAACTCCTTTTCCAATTATCCTATCTACCCTGGCCAGGGATTTAGAGTACTATCCCATAGGACATTCACTCTCACTTACCGAGAGTGGATGATCCCTTGTTGTCCGCTCAATTGCCTCCATCGGATTTTCCTTGTACCCGATCCATCGCTATATAGGACCATCTAAATTGTGATCCATAAGTCAATGGTCAAAGCACAAGTTCCACCCAACAAGGCATCTATGGCGACTCAGGTCAAAGGTTCAACCATGCAACCGTGATGATAGAAGACCCTGATAGACAGTTTGGTAAGATACCATTCAGGGTTTCTAATTCGGTCAGTTCAGTGAACTCATTCAACTAATGAGCACCTGTATGTGTATCTCAGTGTCTCCACACTAATGACCAATGAGATCGGTCGTCCTCATCACATGAGAAGACATCACATACACTAGTCTATCCGGATCCTTGATGTCCCGTCTCAAGTATCCTATGACTAGGAACATTTAGGTCAAATACCTCTAGATGATCAATCTCATTATCATGATCTCATCAAGATTTAATCATCATTGTATTTGATCAAGGACTTCATTATGATATTCGCTTCTAATAAGAGCTTATAATGAAGATTTGCCTAATTAATTGAATAAGATATTTCTAGAAATGTCGAATCATATCATATATGATTGGCTTGTAGGGCATACATTTCTATCAATCTCCCACTTGCACTAAAGCCAATCACCCATCTGGCCGATCTATATCAACTCGAGGGGAAGCTCAAACACTCTTTGAGTAATCGCTTGATTAGTGGATTTGCAATGTTATTAACGGTAGATACTTTATCTTTAATTATATATCTATAAGTTGCAATCTCTCTGATTGTATGGTATCGCCACAGAAGTTCTAAACTTCTGATGAGACATCGGCTCTACTCCATTGTTTTCTCAAAACAATGATACACTTTCAGAGAAAATTGAGACAATCCCATATCAAATATGTAGATGAAAAACTTCATCTAGACTACTTCTCAAGTAGTGTGCAACTACCATGTAAACTTGTTTACATATGTTGTAGAACTTACAGTGTTCTATCACATAGAACTCTTTCAACTCACTGCACCACAATTATTCTGACTTAATATCAAACTTATTTGATTAGAAGCTTGTGTTTGTAAAACTACAAGACTTCAAGTCTTATCCTCCACTTTATAGAGATACATTCTCAGTGCTTCTCAAGTACCAAATGATATATCTCTAAACTATCCAGTGACTCTCACCTGGATTTTCCTGATGAATACTCATAACACTTATAGCATTAATCACATCATGTACGTAGCATCATATAAATAATAGACCCTATGACAAAGGCATAAGGGCTCTATTTATGTGATCTCTTTATCTGTCAAGAAGTCTACAAAGACAACACTTTACAGATATCAACTCCACACCACATAGGTAAGAAACCTATCTTGGAGTTTATCATGTCAAACCCTTTGACTATGGTGACTACGTACATTAACTGGGCATTGATTTTAGATCTATCTTCATAGATCTTAAAACCTAAATTGTGTTTGGAGGATCAAATTGATAGCTAGGTTCACTTATGATAACACACCTACTTCATTCTTAATGAGTAGTATGTCATCAACATAAAATGTCAAGAAAGTAATAGCACTCCCACTTATCTTGTTGAATACACAAGGCTCCTCTTCGTTCTTAACGAAGTCATAAGATTTAATCTCATTAAACCTTATATATGATCTATGGGAAATTTTACTTTAGTCCATAAATGAACGTAATACACACTCTTCTTGGATGTTATTGGGATTTGATTCCCCATAGTTGTATCATATACACCTATTCCTCAAAATACTTTAGAGGAACACTATCTTAACATCAAATTAGCTTATCACATAATCATAGAGTGTAACAATCAAAATCTGAATGGATTAATCCATGGAATAGGTAAAAGATCTCATCATAGTCAACCATTTGACTTCAATGATATCCTTTTCAACTATTCTCACCTTTGAAGGTATCTACCTTCTAATCCACTCCAATCTATTCTTTAATGATCCATTTATTCCTTATGGATACTATATCCTTAGGTGGATCTATCAAGTTCTAAACTTGATTAGAATAGATAAAGTTTATATCGGATTTTATTGTCTCTTCCCATTAATGAATCAATATCTCATATTGGTTCTATATAGATCGTAGGATCAATATCCTTATTATCTTATGCCTCATTTCATCTATCAGAGACATGCCTCACATAGCTCTTAGGTAGAATGGACACAAGAACAGACCTATCATTAGTCCTTGTGTAATGATTAACTAGCACCTTAATAGAAGTGTTATTGGGTTGTGGACCGGAACAACTTCCATATATACCTTGCTCCCACTATCTTTCTTAAGAAGGAACTTTTCCTTTAGAAATATAGTGAGTGAGCAACACATACCCTTATACATAAGGGTCGTATATTTAATATCCAAAAGTTTCCTTAGGATATTCCACAAGCCAACACTTCATAGTCTTATATTCCAACTTGTTAGAGTTATACTTCTTCACCAGGTCGGACATTCCGAAACCTTAACTTGCTTAAGGTCAAGTTTTAACCCCTTTTCCATATCCTATATGGAATAATCAGTACAGACTTAGAAGGTACCTATTAAGAACAAGTGGTTATAACGAGTACTTAACCAAAATTAGACAAAGAGGAAATTTGCAAAGCTTGTCATTGTTCATATTATGTCCTACATAATATGGCTTTTCCTTTTAGCTACTCAATTAAGCTAAAATGTGTAAAGATGTCCATTAGATTCTATTATCCTTCTATTATATGTAAATTATGTACTTAAGTATTCCTCTCTTTGATCTCATCAAAGAGTTCTAATACTTGTTCCATCAGTATCTCTACTTCATTCTTAATCTCAGATAATTTCTCAAAGGTCTTAGATTTGTATTTCATAAAGTACATGTATCCATACTTAGAGACATCATCTTTGAAATAATGAAGTAGAAATATTCTTCTTTAGCCTTACTAGATATGGGCTAACATACATCTAAATGTACGAGTTCTAATAACTCATTAACCCTTTCTCCATGTCTATATAAAGCTAAAGTGTAGATTGATCTAAATCAACCCATTTCCTCTTAAAAGGAATATTCACACATAATATGAGAGCTAACATATCAAATATAATTAAACAATTCATTAAGCTCCCACTGGCAAACACTTTGCCATTCAATCTATTAGAACATCTATCAATTCCATAACTTAGAATAAATCAACATTTATTCAAGTAGGAAATCATATAATGTCCTTGTAGAAGGATATAATAGCAATATTAATTATTAAGACATCTTCATAAGGCTATTAAAGAATTGCACCTCCCACTAATAATAATGCAACTTTTGCACCATTTCATATGTAGGTCAATATCTTCTTTATTAAGCCTTCATTTACTTGTCATCATCTACAACTCCTTGTAGATATAAGATGCATATATGGTATCTCATACCATCAGATGCATCCATAGTATCTAATATTATGATATACACATATAGTATCTAATACTATTAAGTGTATATTTAAAACAAGTAAGTGCCAATGACTTGGATACATGAAGCTTCTCAAGCTCCACCTTTGCATTATATACAAAAACACTTTGTACTTCCTCTTTCACATATCATCATCATGACAGTGTAAGAATCATGTCTTATTCTGGCTTTATTATCTTGACCACCTTCTTTTACTATTAACTCTCTCCTATTTCTATCTAATGATTTTACTTCTTACTATTGGTCTCACCAACAAGAAGTAATTAAGATGTATTGTTGATCTAAGTTGCCATTTAGTTAACTCATCAATATGAGGCATGATGGATCTCATATCCATCTATCCATGTTGTCTCTATAATTATGTCTCATAGAGACTAACATCTAGTTTAAGGCAAACAATGCATCTTGTCTATGAGATAAGATCTTATCTTTCTTTCATATCACTAGATAATTTAGGAGACACCTACTTCTCAAGTAGAATAGTTAATTAGTCAACTATGAGAACAATTCTCTTAGTTCTAAATCAGTCTAAGAAGTGTGAGCCATTAAGCTATATGGCATCTAATATGTCATACTAATGGTGGTTTATTATCGTATTCTACAACGGAGATATAATTTTATCAATATAACATTGCAAACATTCATTAAAATTAAGATATGGTCTTTCATCCTAATTTATGCTCCCACTAATTTTCGACAAATTTGCATAACCCTCATTATGCAAAGACGGGATATCACGATGAAATCCTAGTGGGGACTAAGACCCTATTAACTTTATGGTGACAACCTTGTGGGAAACACAACAAGTCATCCCATACTTAATAGGTAGGTAACTTTTACCAATTGCAACCCTTGCAATTCTTAGTCATTCAGCCTCTAGAGTTATAACCTTGTGGGAAACACAACAAGCTATATACTCTAGTTAGGTCAAATCCGCTTGTTACGTTATGAGAATGAATTCTTAACATAGCCCTTGTGGGAAACACAACAAGACCATGCAATGGTCCACCCCAAAGTTCGGCAAATGCCTTGGCCATGATCACCAATCCCTTGCTGAATGAGTCTTGTGGGAAACACAACAAACCCATCCAATCTAAGATTGGCTCATCAAGACCATAACAACGGAAGGCTACGTGAGTCATTCTTAATGTCACACGTTTATCAACCTAATTATGACAAGGAGGGATTTTATTTTAGTCTCATCAATAATATGTGCTAAGTATATATAATACCTTTGGAATATCATATATCTAAGGTATAACCAGTAGCACACATCCACATATCAAATATGCACAAAATCAGGTGATCATGGACTTAACCCTAAGCATGCACCTAAGGCACCCCTATAGGTGCAAATCCTTACTTCAGATGCTTGAGTTGGTATGCTCCCACTTCAGAAGGGTGCTTCTCCAAGTGGTCCCGCTCTCCAACCTTCCACGAACCGGCTTCTAACTCTTATAAGCGGCTTAAGGGTATGCAGACCCCACAAATGTACATAACTCAATAAGAAACCTTGGTTTTAACCAAGGGGAGTACATTAATGGAGGGAGGTAGAATGTACAATCAGATTGTATAGAGAGAGAGGAGGCACACGCAGGCCCCATTTAATAACATAACCAACATAATTAAAAACAATCACAAGCCAAGCACAATTAAGTCCATGATCACCTCCATACACACACTAACATTCATCACATGAACATAGAGCGCATACGTGATAATTATATGAGATATATCATATATATCAGCATAAAATTATATATAATTTATTTTGAAATTCTCAATTTCATGCATGTCGAATTTTTCATGAAATAAATAACATGAAAATAACATGACAATAACATATAAACAATTTATATGAAATGAACATATAAAACTAAACTATTTAGAACATTCATGCATTCCCAATACTGTGCAAGGTCAGAAATTAATGTCCAAATTTATATTATGTAAAATCTCATTTTACAGAATTAATTAAGACACTAATAATTTAAGTTAAACCTTTAAAACAATTTTAAAGTTTAACCATGAGTGAATCTATGTAAATAGGGCTAAACATCATCTAACATGTCATTAAACACTTTAAAACATGTTAAATAATATTATAGAATTTTTCAGAATTTTTCTGGATTTTATGGCATTTTTTCGGATTTTTCTATGATTTTAAACAATTTAAAATCATTTAATAAATAATGTGGCGCATTGCGCCGCGTACGGCGGCGCACTGCGCCCGTCCGGCGTGCGCCACACTGCGCCGCGTGCGCTGGCGCATTGCGCCGCGGCGTCTGCGCCGCCTGTGCGCCGCCGCGGTGCGCGCGCGGGCCCGGTCAAACCGGGTTTGACCCGGATCCGGATCCGGATCCGGTTCCGGGTCCGATTCGGACCCTTCTCCTCCACCCGATAAGAAGCGCCTGTGCACTGTTCATCCGGAGGAGATCGTCCAAATATATCAGGTCCTTATCTCCCTATACCGGACTCCGAAAAATATGGAAAAATATGCGTTGGAATCCTTATCAAATAAGGAATCCAAAAAAGTCAGCCTCATATCCAGTAAAAATCCCAATAGTCCGGAAAATGAGGAAGAAGAGGCGGCGGTCACCCAAATTCCGTAGCAGAAATCTCTATTTTGCAACGAGGATAACTCCTTATACAGGAAGCCAAATATTCTCCAAAAATACAATTTATAATCCTCATCATATGAAGTTTCCAAATATGTATATATCCATTCAGAGAAAAATTCTATATCAACGGGAAATCAGGAAGAAACAAGTCGGCGCCGCCAGATTCCGCAGAACCCTAGTCAGTTGGAAAACTCAAAAATTCTCATCCTACGCCGTCTTTCAAAGCTGTATATCAAAGGTAAAGGCTAGGTAATCATATTACCCATCTCCCAAACCTTTTACAAGCCTCAATTTCTTCTGTGGACGGAGCTTTCACAAAATCCCCAAATCCGGGTGTCGGTTCGGGCATGACAGAAACACCAACTTTTGAGGCTTCTCCCGAACACTACAGATATCCAAACTTCAAAAAGTTTGCGGCGTTGGAAAGCCCTATATCACGAGATTCTACCAAGGCCAATAAATATTTTATCTGAGTCATACACAGAATATGGTGGCCTCGTCAAAATAGACGTTTGCACAGATTCGGGAACACATAAATAACATAAAATAATGTCGATTCGACGTCGGTTTCGACCGAGACTTGAACCGGGCTCTGATACCACTGTAAGGAATCGTCCATTAAAATTTGGTGCAGAGGAAGCGACGATTCCTATGGGTTCTTTTAGAATCCGTCTCAATCAGAACCGAACGACGAAAACCGAAAACTGATCAAATCGGGTTCGAATATACCTGATAGGGATTCATATAATCCCATGGAGAAGAAGGAGATGAGCTTATAAAGCTCTCCAAACCGTTCAAGTGTCCGGTCTCCAGCAGTATCCACACAAACTTCATCCACAGCAGGTTCTCCCTTCGCGCCGGCCTCGAGAACTCTTCCCGAACGGAGCTCCATCGACCATGGACACCTTCTAGAGAGAGGAGGAGGTTGGGAGGAGGCTTGGGACGTGGTTTTCACCCTTGGATTGATGGGGTTTGGCTGAAACCATTAGTATTTATAGAGAATTATGGAATTTTTCATAAAAACCCAAAATCTCTATAAATTACGTCCTTGCCCCTGTACTTGTGGATAAGTCCTTTTGTGTGTGACCCACTAGGCCCAATAACCTATTTGCTTGAGGCCTAAATAAAATAGAACAATTCTATTTAATTTAATTAAATCTGTTATCCGATAACAAATTAATCGGCCTACCGATCATGAAGGGTACAAGCCACATCCCATGATCCCAAATGGCTATGGGGATAATCTCATCTCCATTGAGCCTTTCCATCATCAGTTACCACATGGATATAAACCCTCATCCAACCAATGTCCCGGTCGGAAAGGAGTACGGCATCGACTGTCACCTCCTTAGTGTACCGACTCTATAGGATCCTGTACTCGGAATTGGATCAATTGGAAAACTCCTTTTCCAATTATCCTATCTACCCTGGCCAGGGATTTAGAGTACTATCCCATAGGACATTCACTCTCACTTACCGAGAGTGGATGATCCCTTGTTGTCCGCTCAATTGCCTCCATCGGATTTTCCTTGTACCCGATCCATCGCTATATAGGACCATCTAAATTGTGATCCATAAGTCAATGGTCAAAGCACAAGTTCCACCCAACAAGGCATCTATGGCGACTCAGGTCAAAGGTTCAACCATGCAACCGTGATGATAGAAGACCCTGATAGACAGTTTGGTAAGATATCATTTAGGGTTTCTAATTCGGTCAGTTCAGTGAACTCATTCAACTAATGAGCACCTGTATGTGTATCTCAGTGTCTCCACACTAATGACCAATGAGATCGGTCGTACTCATCACATGAGAAGACATCACATACACTAGTCTATCCGGATCCTTGATGTCCCGTCTCAAGTATCCTATGACTAGGAACATTTAGGTCAAATACCTCTAGATGATCAATCTCATTATCATGATCTCATCATGATTTAATCATCATTGTATTTGATCAAGGACTTCATTATGATATTCGCTTCTAATAAGAGGTTATAATGAAGATTTGCCTAATTAATTGAATAAGATATTTCTAGAAATGTCGAATCATATCATATATGATTGGCTTGTAGGGCATACATTTCTATCACATATTGGGGCATTAAATGCCCTATCTTGTCATGCATTTAAATACCGTCTCATCATATATTTAATGCCCCTGTGTGTGGCCTCAGGAGGGCTCCCTCAGGAGACCCCAAGCCCCCTGAGAAGATCCTATCTCGACTCAAAGGGTCTTTTGAGGGAGCCCCCTGTGGCCACCCCTGAGGTCACACACATTGAGATATTAGATATATGTGATCTTATCTCGACTCAAGGGGTCTCCTGAGGAGGGTCTCCTGAGGAGACCCCTGAGGCCACGCACATTGGAGCATTAAATATATGATGGGACAACATTTAAATACACTACATGATGGTGCATGTAATACCTTAATGTGTGTTGCCTCAGGGGGCTCTCTCAGGAGACCTCATGATGTGATCCCATCTCGAACATTGGGACATTAAATATATGATGGGACGACATTTAAATGCATGACAAGATGAGACATTTAATGCCCTTGAGGTGATTCCATCTTGAATAAAAAAGAGAGGGGGCCACACACATTGGGGTATTAAATATATGATGGGACAACATTTAAATACACGACAAGATAGTGCATGTAATGCCTTAATGTGTGTTGCCTCAGGGGGCTCCCTCAGGAGACCTCATGACATGATCCCATCTCGAACATTGGGACATTAAGTATATGATGTGACGATATTTAAATGCATGACAAGATGGGGCATTTAAATCCCCAATGTGTGACCCATCTTGCCATGTTCTCAAAGTGTGTGGCCTCAGGGGACTTCCTCAGGAGACCCCCTGAGTCGACATGGGATCACATATATTTAATGCCCCAATGTGTGTGGCCTTAGGGGTGGCCTCAAGGGGCTCCCTCAAGAGATCCTCTGCATTTAGCATCGCGTCTGCATTCAGCATCGCCCCTGCATCCATCATCGCCTATGCATTCAGCATCGCCTCTGCATTCAGCATGTCGACCGCGTCGAAGGAACCTACGTAACGAAAGAAAACAACGTTTCAAGAACCCTAACCGTAGGAAGAAAAAAAAGATGAATAGATAGGATGCACACCGTCGGCCATAGAGTGCGGGGAGATGGGGGAAGAGAGTCGCACTGCTGAGAGGAAGGGGACGCGGAAGAAGCTGGGAGGGGAGCGGGTAGAAGAAAAGACGGCTCTGTATGCATCAAAGAAAGCAGTTAAAGATTCTTCCATTCAGCATCGCCTCTGCATGCATCAACAACAGCCTATTTTTTGAAACAAAGGAACAATAGCCCAGACGACAGAGTGCATAGGAAAATTACGGACCATAAGATCTAAAGCAAAGACATTGACTTGGAAAAAAGAAGAAGAAAAAAAGAAGAGGACCAGACCAGACAATGAAACCAACCGACCAGAAAAGTTTTGAACCGACGGACTAGACAACCGACGACGAAAAAAGTTTTGAACCGACATACTAGACAACCGACGACGAGAAGAGTTTTAATCTGAGACCCTCATCCAACATTCGCAGAATACTTTACAACTCTCGTACTTGTCGTTGAGGGCGACGGCGTCGTTGTAATTTGACTTCATACGTTTTGCCTTAGCGATGTAGGTATCCTTGACCTGTTAGATGAAAAAAGATTAAATCAGTGACAAACAAAAAAGACAAAATTAATTATAGAAATGACTTTAATAAAAGGTCTGTTGAACAAATTTCTATTACATTTAGTTCGTTGACCCCAATTTCTTTAACACTAGATCCATAGGAAGAAGAGCAACTTACGTCTTGAGAGATACTCTTCCAGTTGACACTTCCCGTCTCGACGATGACCTTAAAGATATTAGGTAATCGACCGAAATTTTGTTAATTAAAAATTGAAAAAAAAAACACTCACCCTCGTTTTCACTTGTCTCCCTAGGTCATCCACTCGAAACTGTTTCATAGAGTCCATCCTATATAAATAAGGAACAAGAGTCAAAAAAATGTAAGGGTAAACAGAAAATAGAAAATCACGTAAAAAAATCTCATACAGGAAGAGGAAGAAGGCTCGTTTGTAACTTTTGTGAGTTTTCGGTGCCCTGAAAACAGAGAAGATCAAATGAAAATTAAGAAATACTAATAAAAAAAATTTACATCCGGACTCACCTGGACGTGTTGCCAGCCTCTCCAATGACCTCTGCAGGATTAAACCAAGTTTCTTCCGCCAACCAAGTTTCTGCCGCCGCTGCATCCATCCCTGCATTCAGCATCATGTCGACCGCGTCGTCGAAGGAACCTAAAGAAAACAACGTTTCATCAAGAACCCTCTCCGCAGGAAGAAAAAAGAAAGAAAGATGAATAGACACACTGTCGGCCATAGAGTGCCGGGAGATGGGGAAGAGAGTCGCACCGGGAGGGGAGCGAATAGAAGAAGAGTGGTCGCCGCAGCACACATCGGCGTGAGAACGGCCGCGGACCGAAGGTACAACGCCGAAAGCAGTTAAAGATTCTTCCCCTCCGATCATATTGGTCCGAAACTCTTAACTCATTTTTACGAGCATCTTGTATATCTTTAGCGAGGGGGACTCCCTCAGTAGACCCCGAGCCCCCGAGCCACCTGAGAAGATCTCATCTCGACTCAGAGGGTCTCTTGAGGGAGCCCCTTGAGGCCACCCCTGAGGACACACACATTGGGGTATTAAATATATGTGATCCCATCTCGACTTAGGAAGCCCCCTGAGGCCACACACATTGGGGTATTAAATATATGATGAGACAACATTTAAATATATAACAAGATGGGGCATGTAATGTATCAATGTGTATGACTTCAGGGGGCTCCCTCAGGAGATCCAATGAGGTGATCCCATCTTGAACATTAGGGCATTAAATATATGATGTGACGACAATTAAATGCATGACAAGATGGGACATTTAATGCGGTAATATGTGTGGCCTCAGGGGACTCCTCCCTAAGGTGACTCATCTCGAACAATGAGAACACATCAAGGGGTCTCCTGCTATCTCGAATATTGGGGCATTAAATATATGATGGGATGGTATTTAAATGCATTATAAGATGAGACATTCAGTGCCACAATGTGTGTGGCCTCAGGGGGCACCCTCATGAGACCCCTGAGGTGATCCCATTATGGGACATTTAAATGTCGTCTCATCTTGTCAGACATTTAAATGCCGTCTCATCATATATTTAATGCCCAATGTGAGGCCTCAGGGGGGCTTCCTCAGGAGATTCCGAGCCCCCTGAGAAGATCCCATCTCGACTCAGAGGGTCTCTTGAGGGAGCCCCCTAAGAGTTTCATCAAGAACCCTCTCCACAGGAAGAAAAAAGAAAGAAAGATGAATAGACACACCGTCGGCCATAGAGTGCCGGGAGATGGGGAAGAGAGTCGCACCGGGAGGGGAGCGGGTAGAAGAAGAGCGGTCGCCGCAGCACACATCGGCGTGAGAACGGCCGCGGACCGAAGGTACAACGCCGAAAGCAGTTAAAGATTCTTCCCTTCCGATCATATTGGCCTGAAACTCTTAACTCATTTTTACGAGCATGCTGTATATCTTTAACTGAGGGGGACTCACTCAGTAGACCCCGAGCCCCCGCGCCACCTGAGAAGATCTCATCTCGGCTCAGAGGGTCTCTTGAGGGAGCCCCCTGAGGCCACCCCTGAGGACACACACATTGGGGTATTAAATATATGTGATCCCATCTCGACTTAGGAAGCCCCCTGAGGCCACACACATTGGGGTATTAAATATATGATGAGACAACATTTAAATATATAACAAGATGGGGCATGCAATGCATCAATGTGTATGACTTCAGGGGGCTCCCTCAGGAGATCCAATGAGGTGATCCCATCTTGAACATTAGGGCATTAAATATATGATGTGACGACAATTAAATGCATGACAAGATGGGACATTTAATGCGGTAATATGTGTGGCCTCAGGGGACTCCTCCCTAAGGTGACTCATCTCGAACAATGAGAACACATCAAGGGGTCTCCTGCTATCTCGAATATTGGGGCATTAAATATATGATGGGATGGTATTTAAATACATTATAAGATGAGACATTTAGTGCCACAATGTGTGTGGCCTCAGGGGGCACCCTCATGAGACCCCTGAGGTGATCCCATTATGGGACATTTAAATGTCGTCTCATCTTGTCAGACATTTAAATGCCGTCTCATCATATATTTAATGCCCAATGTGAGGCCTCAAGGGGGCTTCCTCAGGAGATTCCGAGCCCCCTGAGAAGATCCCATCTCGACTCAGAGGGTCTCTTGAGGGAGCCCCCTAAGGCCACACACATTGGGGCATTAAATGTATGTGATTCTATCTCGACTCAGGGGGTCTCCTGAGGGAGCCCTAGATACCACACACATTGGGGCCATAAATATATGATGAGACAACATTTAAATACATAACAAGATGGGGCATGTAATGCCACAATGTGTGTGGTCTTAGGGGGCCCTCTAAGGAGACCCAATGAGGTGATCTCATCTTAAAGATTAAGACATTAAATATATAATGTGACGGTATTTAAATGCATGACAAGATGTGGCATTTAATGCCCAAAGTGTGTGGCTTCAAGGGACTCCTCCATAAGATGATCCCATCTTGAACAATGGGATCACCTCAAGGGGTCTACTGCCATCTTGAATATTGAGACATTAAATATATGATGGGACGTCATTTAAATACATGACAAGATGGGACATTTAAATTCCCAATGTGTGTGACCCATCTTGCCATGTCCTCAAAGTGTGTGGCCTCAGGGGACTCCCTCGGAGACCCCGAGTCGAGATGGGATCAAATATATTTAATGCCCCAATGTGTGTGGCCTTAGGGGTGGCCTCAAGGGGCTCCTTCAAGAAATCATCTGCATTCAGCATCGCCTCTGCATTCAGCATGTCGACCGTGTCAAAGGAATCAACGTAACGAAAGAAAACAACGTTTCAAGAACCCTCACCGCATGAAGAAAAAAAAAAGATGAATAGTTAGGATGCACACCGTCGGCCATAGAGTGCGGGGAGATGGGGGAAGAGAGTCGCACTGCTGAGAGGAAGGGGACGCAGAAGATGCTGGGAGGGGAGCGGGTAGAAGAAGAGCCGGCTCTGTCCGGAGCTCGGTCGCCGCAGCACAGTTCGGCGTGAGAACGGCCGCGGACCGAAGGTACAACGCCGAAAGCAGTTAAAGATTCTTTCATTCAGCATCGCCTCTGCATGCATCAACAACAGCCTATTTTTTGAAACAAAGGAACAATAGCCCAGACGACAGAGTGCATAAGAAAATTACGGACCATAAGATCTAAAGCAAAGACATTGACTTGGAAAAAAGAAGAAGAAAAAAAGAAGAGGACCAGACCAGACAATGAAACCAACCGACCAGAAAAGTTTTGAACCGACGGACTAGACAACCGACGACGAAAAAAATTTTGAACCGACATACTAGACAACCGACGACGAGAAGAGTTTTAATCTGAGACCCTCATCCAACATTCGCAGAATACTTTACAACTCTCGTACTTGTCGTTGAGGGCAACGGCGTCGTTGTAATTTGACTTCATACGTTTTGCCTTAGCGATGTATGTATCCTTGACCTGTTAGATGAAAAAAGATTAAATCAGTGACAAACAAAAAAGACAAAATTAATTATAGAAATGACTTTAATAAAAGGTCCGTTGAACAAATTTCTATTACATTTAGTTCGTTGACCCCAATTTCTTTAACACTAGATCCATAGGAAGAAGAGCAACTTACGTCTTGAGAGATACTCTTCCAGTTGACACTCCCCGTCTCGACGATGACCTGAAAGATATTAGGTAATCGACCGAAATTTTGTTAATTAAAAATTGAAAAAAAAAACACTCACCCTCGTTTTCACTTGTCTCCCTAGGTCATCCACTCGAAACTGTTTCATAGAGTCCATCCTATATAAATAAAGAACAAGAGTCAAAAAAATGTAAGGGTAAACAAAAAATAGAAAATCACGTAAAAAAATCTCATACAGGAAGAGGAAGAAGGCTCGTTTGTAACTTTTGTGAGTTTTCGGTGCCCTGAAAACAGAGAAGATCAAATGAAAATTAAGAAATACTAATAAAAAAAATTTACATCCGGACTCACCTGGACGTGTTGCCAGCCTCTCCAATGACCTCTGCAGGATTAAACCAAGTTTCTTCCGCCAACCAAGTTTCTGCCGCCGCTGCATCCATCCCTGCATTCAGCATCATGTCGACCGCGTCGTCGAAGGAACCTAAAGAAAACAACGTTTCATCAAGAACCCTCTCCGCAGGAAGAAAAAAGAAAGAAAGATGAATAGACACACCGTCGGCCATAGAGTGCCGGGAGATGGGGAAGAGAGTCGCACCGGGAGGGGAGCGAATAGAAGAAGAGCGGTCGCCGCAGCACACATCGGCGTGAGAACGGCCGCGGACCGAAGGTACAACGCCGAAAGCAGTTAAAGATTCTTCCCCTCCGATCATATTGGCCTGAAACTCTTAACTCATTTTTACGAGCATGCTGTATATCTTTAACTGAGGGGGACTCACTCAGTAGACCCCGAGCCCCCGAGCCACCTGAGAAGATCTCATCTCGACTCAGAGGGTCTCTTGAGGGAGCCCCTTGAGGCCACCCCTGAGGACACACACATTGGGGTATTAAATATATGTGATCCCATCTCGACTTAGGAAGCCCCCTGAGGCCACACACATTGGGGTATTAAATATATGATGAGACAACATTTAAATATATAACAAGATGGGGCATGTAATGCATCAATGTGTATGACTTCAGGGGGCTCCCTCAGGAGATCCAATGAGGTGATCCCATCTTGAACATTAGGGCATTAAATATATGATGTGACGACAATTAAATGCATGACAAGATGGGACATTTAATGCGGTAATATGTGTGGCCTCAGGGGACTCCTCCCTAAGGTGACTCATCTCGAACAATGAGAACACATCAAGGGGTCTCCTGCTATCTCGAATATTGGGGCATTAAATATATGATGGGATGGTATTTAAATGCATTATAAGATGAGACATTCAGTGCCACAATGTGTGTGGCCTCAGGGGCACCCTCGTGAGACCCCGAGGTGATCCCATTATGGGACATTTAAATGTCGTCTCATCTTGTCAGACATTTAAATGCCGTCTCATCATATATTTAATGCCCAATGTGAGGCCTCAGGGGGGCTTCCTCAGGAGATTCCGAGCCCCCTGAGAAGATCCCATCTCGACTCAGAGGGTCTCTTGAGGGAGCCCCCTAAGGTCACACACATTGGGGCATTAAATGTATGTGATTCTATCTCGACTCAGGGGGTCTCCTGAGGGAGCCCTAGATACCACACACATTGGGGCCATAAATATATGATGAGACAACATTTAAATACATAACAAGATGGGGCATGTAATGCCACAATGTGTGTGGTCTTAGGGGGCCCTCTAAGGAGACCCAATGAGGTGATCTCATCTTAAAGATTAAGACATTAAATATATAATGTGACGGTATTTAAATGCATGACAAGATGTGGCATTTAATGCCCAAAGTGTGTGGCTTCAAGGGACTCCTCCATAAGATGATCCCATCTTGAACAATGGGATCACCTCTTAAGGGGTCTACTGCCATCTTGAATATTGAGACATTAAATATATGATGGGACGTCATTTAAATACATGACAAGATGGGACATTTAAATTCCCAATGTGTGTGACCCATCTTGCCATGTCCTCAAAGTGTGTGGCCTCAGGGGACTCCCTCAGGAGACCCCCTGAGTCGAGATGGGATCAAATATATTTAATGCCCCAATGTGTGTGGCCTTAGGGGTGGCCTCAAGGGGCTCCTTCAAGAAATCCTCTGCATTCAGCATCGCCTCTGCATTCAGCATGTCGACTGTGTCGAAAGAATCAACGTAACGAAAGAAAACAACATTTCAAGAACCCTCACCGCAGGAAGAAAAAAAAAAGATGAATAGTTAGGATGCACACCGTCGGCCATAGAGTGCGGGGAGATGGGGGAAAAGAGTCGCACTGCTGAGAGGAAGGGGACGCGGAAGATGCTGGGAGGGGAGCGGGTAGAAGAAGAGCCGGCTCTGTCCGGAGCTCGGTCGCCGCAGCACAGTTCGGTGTGAGAACGGCCGCAGACCGAAGGTACAACGCCGAAAGCAGTTAAAGATTCTTCCATTCAGCATCGCCTCTGCATGCATCAACAACAGCCTATTTTTTGAAACAAAGGAACAATAGCCCAGACGACAGAGTGCATAAGAAAATTATGGACCTTAAGATCTAAAGCAAAGACATTGACTTGGAAAAAAGAAGAAGAAAAAAAGAAGAGGACCAGACCAGACAATGAAACCAACCGACCAGAAAAGTTTTGAACCGACGGACTAGACAACCGACGACGAAAAAAGTTTTGAACCGACATACTAGACAACCGATGACGAGAAGAGTTTTAATCTGAGACCCTCATCCAACATTCGCAGAATACTTTAAAACTCTCGTACTTGTCGTTGAGGGCGACGGCGTCGTTGTAATTTGACTTCATACGTTTTGCCTTAGTGATGTAGGTATCCTTGACCTGTTAGATGAAAAAAGATTAAATCAGTGACAAACAAAAAAGACAAAATTAATTATAGAAATGACTTTAATAAAAGGTCCGTTGAACAAATTTCTATTACATTTAGTTCGTTGACCCCAATTTCTTTAACACTAGATCCATAGGAAGAAGAGCAACTTACGTCTTGAGAGATACTCTTCCAGTTGACACTCGCCGTCTCGACGATGACCTGAAAGATATTGGGTAATCGACCGAAATTTTGTTAATTAAAAATTGAAAGAAAAAAAAACACTCACCCTCGTTTTCACTTATCTCCCTAGGTCATCCACTCGAAACTGTTTCATAGAGTCCATCCTATATAAATAAGGAACAAGAGTCAAAAAAATGTAAGGGTAAACAGAAAATAGAAAATCACGTAAAAAAATCTCATACAGGAAGAGGAAGAAGGCTCGTTTGTAACTTTTGTGAGTTTTGGGTGCCCTGAAAACAGAGAAGATCAAATGAAAATTAAGAAATACTAATAAAAAAAATTTACATCCGGACTCACCTGGACGTGTTGCCAGCCTCTCCAATGACCTCTGCAGCATTAAACCAAGTTTCTTCCGCCAACCAAGTTTCTGCCGCCGCTGCATCCATCCCTGCATTCAGCATCATGTCGACCGCGTCGTCGAAGGAACCTAAAGAAAACAACGTTTCATCAAGAACCCTCTCCGCAGAAAGAAAAAAGAAAGAAAGATGAATAGACACACCGTCGGCCATAGAGTGCCGGGAGATGGGGAAGAGAGTCGCACTGGGAGGGGAGCGGGTAGAAGAAGAGCGGTCGCCGCAGCACACATCGGCGTGAGAACGGCCGCGGACCGAAGGTACAACGCCGAAAGCAGTTAAAGATTCTTCCCTTCCGATCATATTGGCCTGAAACTCTTAACTCATTTTTACGAGCATGCTGTATATCTTTAACTGAGGGGGACTCCCTCAGTAGACCCCGAGCCCCCGAGCCACCTGAGAAGATCTCATCTCGACTCAGAGGGTCTCTTGAGGGAGCCCGCGAGGCCACCCCTGAGGACACACACATTGGGGTATTAAATATATGTGATCCCATCTCGACTTAGGAAGCCCCCTGAGGCCACACACATTGGGGTATTAAATATATGATGAGACAACATTTAAATATATAACAAGATGGGGCATGCAATGCATCAATGTGTATGACTTCAGGGGGCTCCCTCAGGAGATCCAATGAGGTGATCCCATCTTGAACATTAGGGCATTAAATATATGATGTGACGACAATTAAATGCATGACAAGATGGGACATTTAATGCGGCAATATGTGTGGCCTCAGGGGACTCCTCCCTAAGGTGACTCATCTCGAACAATGAGAACACATCAAGGGGTCTCCTGCTATCTCGAATATTGGGGCATTAAATATATGATGGGATGGTATTTAAATGCATTATAAGATGAGACATTCAGTGCCACAATGTGTGTGGCCTCAGGGGGCACCCTCATGAGACCCCTGAGGTGATCCCATTATGGGACATTTAAATGTCGTCTCATCTTGTCAGACATTTAAATGCCGTCTCATCATATATTTAATGCCCAATGTGTGGCCTCAGAGGGGGCTTCCTCCGGAGATTCCGAGCCCCCTGAGAAGATCCCATCTCGACTCAAAGGGTCTCTTGAGGGAGCCCCCTAAGGCCACACACATTGGGGCATTAAATGTATGTGATTCTATCTCGACTCAGGGGGTCTCCTGAGGGAGCCCCAGATACCACACACATTGGGGCCATAAATATATGATGAGACAACATTTAAATACATAACAAGATGGGGCATGTAATGCCACAATGTGTGTGGCCTTAGGGGGCCCTCTAAGGAGACCCAATGAGGTGATCTCATCTTAAAGATTAAGACATTAAATATATAATGTGACGGTATTTAAATGCATGACAAGATGTGGCATTTAATGCCCAAAGTGTGTGGCTTCAAGGGACTCCTCCATAAGATGATCCCATCTTGAACAATGGGATCACCTCAAGGGGTCTACTGCCATCTTGAATATTGAGATATTAAATATATGATGGGACGTCATTTAAATACATGACAAGATGGGACATTTAAATTCCCAATGTGTGTGACCCATCTTGCCATGTCCTCAAAGTATGTGGCCTCAGGGGACTCTCTCAGGAGACCCCCTGAGTCGAGATGGGATCAAATATATTTAATGCCCCAATGTGTGTGGCCTTAGGGGTGGCCTCAAGGGGCTCCTTCAAGAAATCATCTGCATTCAGCATCGCCTCTGCATTCAGCATGTCGACCGTGTCGAAGGAATCAACGTAACGAAAGAAAAACAACGTTTCAAGAACCCTCACCGCAGGAAGAAAAAAAAAGATGAATAGTTAGGATGCACACCGTCGGCCATAGAGTGCGGGGAGATGGGGGAAGAGTGTCGCACTGCTGAGAGGAAGGGGACGCGGAAGATGCTGGGAGGGGAGCGGGTAGAAGAAGAGCCGGCTCTGTCCGGAGCTCGGTCGCCGCAGCACAGTTCGGCGTGAGATCGGCCGCGGACCGAAGGTACAACGCCGAAAGCAGTTAAAGATTCTTCCATTCAGCATCGCCTCTGCATCCATCAACAACAGCCTATTTTTTGAAACAAAGGAACAATAGCCCAGACGACAGAGTGCATAAGAAAATTACGGACCCTAAGATCTAAAGCAAAGACATTGACTTGGAAAAAAGAAGAAAAAAAGAAGAAGAAGAGGACCAGACCAGACAATGAAACCAACCAACCAGAAAAGTTTTGAACCGACGGACTAGACAACCGACGACGAAAAAAGTTTTGAACCGACAGACTAGACAACCGACGACGAGAAGAGTTTTAATCTGAGACCCTCATCCAACATTCGCAGAATACTTTACAACTCTCGTACTTGTCGTTGAGGGCGACGGCGTCGTTGTAATTTGACTTCATACGTTTTGCCTTAGCGATGTAGGTATCCTTGACCTGTTAGATGAAAAAAGATTAAATCAGTGACAAACAAAAAAGACAAAATTAATTATAGAAATGACTTTAATAAAAGGTCCGTTGAACAAATTTCTATTACATTTAGTTCGTTGACCCCAATTTCTTTAACACTAGATCCATAGGAAGAAGAGCAACTTACGTCTTGAGAGATACTCTTCCAGTTGACACTCCCCGTCTCGACGATGACCTGAAAGATATTAGGTAATCGACCGAAATTTTGTTAATTAAAAATTGAAAAAAAAACACTCACTCTCGTTTTCACTTGTCTCCCTAGGTCATCCACTCGAAACTGTTTCATAGAGTCCATCCTATATAAATAAGGAACAAGAGTCAAAAAAATGTAAGGGTAAACAGAAAATAGAAAATCACGTAAAAAAATCTCATACAGGAAGAGGAAGAAGGCTCGTTTGTAACTTTTGTGAGTTTTCGGTGCCCTGAAAATATAATAATAATTATTTTTCTTACAATGGTCTAGCGGCTCTCTCCGGCATCTCCCACCATTCTTTTTAGTTAATAAGCATATATTTTAGTAATATATTACACACTATATACATTATATTATTAATATCAACTAATATATTTTATATTATTAATTATAACTTTTTGTTTTCCAAATGGCAATGATAATATATTTTGGATCAAGTGATATCATCGCTTTTATCTTTTTCTGAGCATGGATTTAAATCTTGTTGTTTAAATATTATTTTATTTTTAATCAATATTATTGAAATACAAATGTTAGCGTACCTTGGGGTATGAGCTTCTCCCAGGTGCATCGTTCATTGCCACCTTCAGGTCCATGGCGACGTTGGTGTCGCCCACCCAGTCCTGGGTGAACAGCTAGGCGAATCCACCGAGGGGAAGGCCAGGCTCCAGCAGCTGGGGTTCCACAGATGGGGATGTAATACCGGAGGAAAAAAATGGAAAGGGGCTTATAAAAAAACCGAAAATCCTTACCTCTTGCCACGTACCCCTCCCTCACCGCCTCCGTCCACCGCTCTTCTCCCCGCCTCTCGAACTTTCCCTCCACCGCCTCCCCATCAGAGGCCACACACATTGGGGCATTAAATATATGATGAAACAACATTTAAATACATAACAAGATGGGGCGTGTAATGCCACAATGTGTGTGGCCTTAGGGGACTCTCTCAGGAGATCCAATGAGGTGATCTCATCTTGAAGATTAGGACATTAAATATATGATGTGACGACATTTAAATGCATGACAAGATGTGGCATTTAATGCCCAAAGTGTGTGGCCTCAAGGGACTCCTCCCTAAGATGATCTCATCTTGAACAATGGGTTCACCTCAAGGGGTCTCCTGCCATCTTGAATATTGAGACATTAAATATATGATGGGAGGACATTTAAATGCATGACAAGATGAGACATTTAATGCCACAATGTGTGTGGCCTCAGGGGGGTGACCCCTGAGGCCACACACATTGGGACATTAAATATATGATGTGATGATATTTAAATGCATGACAAGATGAGGCATTTAATGCAAATGAAATGTAGGGGAGAAGAGAGTAGCACATCATCTTATGTTTTGGGTATATTCTTCCATTTGACATTGGCAGCGTTGATTACGACCTAGAAAATATTGGGTTAATGGACAAAATTATGTTATTTTATCAAAATTTATTATTTTTTTATCAAAATATTTAATATCATATAAAGTTTTTTAAATATATAAATATATATATATGACGACCCCATTGAAATTTTTTAGTGGTATGTCCACAAAATTTAGATCGGTCACTGACTGAGCCTGCTGCAAGCTGGTCTGGCTCTCAGCGGTGGGATTGTCCATTTCACAATTTTCATTTAGACGATGGTTATGAGTCATCCTGATCTTGATTTTGATTGAATAAAAATCGATTCTATTTTACTGTTTATTTCGGTACCCACGTCAGGATCTTCTTATGATATTCAAAAATAAATAAATAAACCAACATATATTGTGTTACCATTAAAATTTTGACCTGCAGTTTTAAGAATTTTACTTTTACTTTTTTTAATCGTTTATATGTATCATGATCTTGACAGTATGTGTTTTCCATTGTAATATTTATTTCTAGGGTATATATAAATTGATTTTTAGGATATAATATAATTTTATAATAATTGTTAAACATTTTTAACAACAATTTATCATAAAATTATTTTATACAACCAAACATCCCATTAAACATATATGCTTTACACTATATCTTCTGCTATTTTTTATCTCCTGTTTGTTGGGTCAGAGGGACCGGTATTTAATTAGACCGTGGTAACTATATATATCTCTCAATTAATATTTTAAATATTTAATTTAATTAATATTTATTCATCACAAATTAATAAATCAATAACTCAAAATTTCAGATTAAACAAAATTAAAAATGCTTCTTAGACGGAGACAAATTTCCTATCAAAGAATGGTCACTGTGTTAACGATGAGCACCAGATGGATGAATAAGAAGAGCTTCTTAATTAGATGGATGAATATCAAATATTTATGAATAATACTTATTTATTCGTAATTAACGTTGAATCAGAAAATTTTAATAATAGTTATTTTTCTTACAATGGTCCAGCGGCTCTCTCCGACATCTCCCACCATTCTTTTTAGTTAATAAGCATGTATTTTAGTAATATATTATACACTATATACATTATATTATTAACATCAACTAATATATTTTATATTATTAGTTATAAATTTTTTTTCCAAATGGCGATGATTATATATTTTGGATCAAGTGATATCATCACTTTTATCTTTTTCTGAGCATGTATTTGAATCTTTTGTTCAAAACTGAATTCTTTAGACAGTGATGTTTATAGCTTTTGAATTAAGATGATTTTTTTATTGTTATACATTCAAAATTTGTTGTTTAAATTTTATTTTATTTTTAATCAATATTATTGACATACAAATGTTAGAGCACTTTGTACTGATATGGTTTGTTTTGGCTGAATGTGATTTCTATGAAAAATCATCATATACGTAGAAATTAATATTATATATATATATTTTTAAATTATACTTTATAAGTATTACAATTATACAAAATTTTACCTAAAAACCGAAGAAAGGGAGAAAAAAAACAAATCTTTACGTCCCGGCGGCCACCGTCTGCTTCTGCAGACTCTACGAGTTGGGGATACTGGATAGGAGCGCAGCTGGCCATGGCAGCCTCGACACTTCCTCCCGCCGCGCCATTGAGACCCTACTTCCCCCTTACCCACCCGCGGAGGCTCCCCTCCTTCGCCGCCTCCTCCTCCGGCAGGATCCCGCGCACCCCGTCTTCTTCCTTCGGCGAGTCTCGTGGAAGCTGCTGCTGTTCTTCCGGTAGAGGGGAGGACACCGAGGACCTGCAGGCCTCCTCGCGTCTGGAGGCGGTCGCAGGGTCGAGGGGGCTGGTGCTCGCGGCGGGCATGGGGGTTCTGGCGCCGCTGCCCCTGGCTGCGCCCCACGCTGGGGCGACGAGGGTGGAGTACTACGCCACCGTGGGAGAGCGGCTCTGCGATCTCAACTTCGTCAAATCTGGGCTTGGCTACTGTGATCTGGATGTGGGGAAGGGAGTGGCGGCGCCACCCGGAGAGCTCATCAATGTGAGAAAGTTTGCGCTTTACCCGTTCCTATGTGATTATTTCCATCGCTGAAGATTGTTTCTATGATGAGCATCGATGTTCGTCCCGAAGATAAACCTAATATCTAGATCTGATTCCTCGAAAACGAATGAAAATTGCTACATCGTGATGAATGACAAGGCTTTCGACAGTGCTAGATCATATATTTTTCATCGTGCCTTTTTCCATTCCACAGATCCATTATACTGCTAGGTTCGAGGATGGTACAGTATTTGACAGCAGCTACAAACGTGCAAGGCCGCTGACTATGCGCATTGGTGTTGGAAAGGTATATTTCTGTCCTAAAAATCAACAAAATTGACCGAATAAATACCATTTTGGCTTTCCAATTGGAGAAAGTTAAGCATACATCTGAAACGTGTCTGAATGAAATGTAGTTGGGACATTACAAAGTGTGTTTCAGCTAGAATAAACTATAATATGTTATGGCTTTATGATGGGTACCAAGTGATTGAGTGGGATCTTTAAAATCAGTCAAGTGCCTCCCAGTGACAACAATGTCTTTAAGCAGCCCGCTAGTGGAATGAGTTTTAATTTTCTTCTCAATTTGTCTGTTTATTTATTTTGTAAATCTGTTAGAACCAATACTTTTGAGTGGAAAAGTTACTGTGCACTCTATATGGAAAGTGCTGACAAGGAATGGGTCAACATAAACCCTATATGGTGGGAGGAGGTCAATAAATATCTAAAGATAAAATCTATCTTTTCGTTATATCTCAGTGGGAAATAAAATAATATGAGAGCCTGATTCACAGTATGCAAGATGAAGTTTCGTCGATCCAGATAGGCTGACTTAGATTGGAATCAGCTATGCTTTTAATTCTGATGGGAAGGCCTTGTCTAAATTTAGTTAGAAAAAAGAAAAGTTGCATCAAATTGTAGTTCGGCATGGTCTACTGAAGATGGTCTGTTTCATGACAATTTTATCTGATTCGAATCCTGCATAAGGTCAGGATTAGCAAGGAGAGCTAGCCCACGCATCAAAGAGTAAGGTGGTCCACAGATATGCATTCATTTGGCAAATTCCGTCTAAAAATTTTTAATGAAAATGTTGACAATTCACATGATCCTCCTTGTTAATGCTATCAGGCTGTCTTAGAAAAGTACCTAAAACAATGAGTAGAATAGAGCTACAGTTTTGGGTAGATTTTCTATTGAAAGGAGATAGTAGGAGTGTTGGATAATAACCTTATTGTTTGTCCCTTTCTGCATTATTGCTTAGGGTTGCTTCAGTCATTGCTTTTATTTCTGCTTTTAATATATTGGAGAATAATTTTATTTTCTTCACTCATATACACTAGATTATCTCAACTGTAGCACGTTACTTGCAATGATGAATTAATGAGAGATTGATTCTCAAAAGTGGATGCATAAAATGGTTTGCAACTTGACGAAGCCTTGATCCTAATCCTTTTTGGGTCAGCTACATGGATTCTGTCTCCACTCTGAACAAATTCAGGCTACTGCTTTGTCACTTGTAAATGATCACATTGTTTTTATGTAGCTTATATCAATCTTTCTATCCCATCCTTTCTTCTCTTCCATTATCCTGATACACTTCACTGTAGGTATGGATGCAAAAAGTTCTTGGATAAGAAAGTTATCTGTTATCTCTCTTTGCATCTTCAGGTTAAAATTTCTTAAATCATTTATTTAACCAATCAATGCAAAATTTGTTAACAAGTATGTATAGAGGAAGCATCTAGGTGGATTTGCCTTTTGTCTTGAAATAACATTCTTTTTGCACCAAATGGAGAAAATTAAAGTAAAAAGCGAAGTGTCTCAGCGTCTATTTACTCTTCTCATGTGGTTAATGTTTTAACCATCTTACTCTATTCGATAAATGCTATTTTTAGATTAACCAATATGGTAATATCTAACATTTTAATGTTGATGCAGATAATTGTTCATATTTAATTACTTTTTATCTACTTCTTATTTAAGGGAAGGAATTAGATGGATTAATGCATCTTATGTCCTGAAATAAAAATCATTTTTTTCATAATGAATGGTGGAAATCAAAGAGAGAAATTGGTTTTTTCTTTCTTTTACTCAGTTTTTTGGCTTTAAACTATAAAAATCTGAAAATGGTTGCTAGGTAAGAAAAATATTTAGGCAGTGACTGAGCCTAAGAAAAATATATATGAACACATGTAGACAATTAAATTCTTATAACAAACTATTAAATATTTTAAAATGCTTTGATACATGTAGACAATACTAATAATGATATTATTATAGAGTATGATAAGATATCATTGTCAACAAATAATTAATATATTTTACTAAAATAATATCATACATTACTATTGTATGTCATTGATGACGATGTCTTCTGTTAGTCTATCTTTTAGTTAAAAAGATTAACAAATTCAAAATCCATTACTACATATCACAAATTTTATCATGTATTCATTTTGAAATAAATGACACTGTACTTCTTACGTTGATATAATTTTATTATGTATTCGTTTTGAAATAAAAATTATCACGGTGAATGAAAATTGGCCATCAACAAAATTTACATATTTCTTCAGACTCATATATAGTCAATAAAAATTATATCATCACTATGTGGTATTATTTTATAAAATTATGTTCATTAAATTATTTCATGACAATATCTTAATATACTTTATCATAATCATGATAAAATTTAACACATTTCATATTTTATAAAATATTTTAAGTATTTAATATATATTTTTTATATTTAGAATTTTATCATATATTTTTATTACGTATTTTACAATTAATATTATCTTAAAATTGAATCACTGTTATACCCCCGGTTTCCAATTTGGTGGCGTTCTTCTTTTTTTTTTTGAGGGTGTTACTTTTATAATTTTTTAAATGTTGTCATTGTCAAAAAAAAACCGTTTTTTTCACCTCCGGTGTTCGCCACCGCCGCTGCCATCGTCCGTAAGCGAGGCGGGGACGAGGAGCGTCCGAAACGGTGGACGAGCATGAGTGATCTGGTGGCGCGAACCGGCCGGCATCAGCAGCGCTACGAGGGCGGCTTCCGCCTAGTTGCCGGGTTTCTTCCTCTCCCTCCGCTCTTTCGGTGCTCGAAAGCATTTATATGTTCTTCATACCTCCCGTTTTCTCTCGTTTGTTATTATATTGCGATGGAATGAAGAATGGGGTGGGTAGTGACGTCGCTATCCTCAGTTTGTCGCGGGTTCCTTCTGTCATTGTCGTCGTTGTGGTGGTAGCCTTGGCTGGATCGATTCGGACCGGGCATTCTCCGTGTTGTTGCTGATAGATTGCCACGGACGGAGCGGGGAAGAGGAGAATTCGTGGGTTGATTGGCTGGACGACGGACTACTGATGTCTTGCTGGGGCCCTTCGTATTTCGCTGCGTTGGATGCTACTTGACTCCTGAATGTCTGTTGTTTTTAAATCGAGTTGTTTGAACCGCTTTTAAAATTGTTCTTCATATTCCATACACCTGTAGATTGTGGGCGAGGCCTTTTCCTGTGAGATCGACCACGAAAGCGTTTAAAATACGTGATTTACTCGATTGTGAAAATCGATATTTTTTTTTCGGTTAGGTTGGTTCTTGCGTTGTTTGTTGAGTGGCATCTCGGAAATTCGACATTTTTTTTTCTTGAGAAGGTCACTTCCTTGTGTGCGGGTATTTGGTTGATAGATTGGGCAATTTCGTACCTTCTAGTATTTGGTTTGTTCATCTTTTGTTGATTACCTTTTACTAGTGATTCCCTTTGCCGTTGATGGGGCTGACGAGGCTTCTGAAAGTTACACCTTTCCATTTTTTTAACAAAAACGAAATGTGATGCTGTGTCCGAGTTCTACCGTGCTGGTAGACAAGCAGACTTTGAAAAAAATCATTAACCATGTAGGTTGGAAATAGCTGTTAACCGACGTGATTGAAACATCTTGGATCTATCATTTGTAAGAGCCAACGTAGCCTCAGAGTGCAATCAAACTGATCAACTTTTGGCGTTTCAGCTTTTTGTGAATCCTTCAGCCACTTGAAATGAAGTAGAGATGTAGTTCTTTCTTCCTGATGAGAACTAGTATTGTTATCTAATCTTATACGCAGAATATTCACTTTGTAGCTTTGCTTCTCCAAAGTGGATATTTATTTCTTGCATTTAATTACTTACCATGTGGTTTCTACTTTCTTTAAGGTGTTTGAAGCAAATATAATTCGAATTTAATATCTTAAGATGTGTTGTTTGTCAGATGATAGAAATAAATTCTTGCTGTATGAGTGATCATCTAGTCCATGTGGTTGCCTAAAAAATAAAGCTAATGGACCATCCAAGCAATCTGAAATGGGTTGGACTAATCTTGCATGCTTCTGAAATGTAGTCCTGTACCTGACTAATTATTTCTTATGGATACCTAACGTACAGTTGGAAGTTTTTTGCGCATAACCATTCGCCTATTTATTTTAGGCATTCTTGCTTGCTTACAATTGGAATGGCTAACCTGAAACTATCAAATGCTTCTTTCTCAAAATTTGTTCAACAGATGCATTCCATATAGGTATCGCTATGCAGATGATGATGGTGTAAAACCAACAAAATTTGTTGAAGTCCTTATGATCAATACACCAAGTGGTCCGGGACTCTTGTTCCCGAAGGTATGATCAGAATAGTAGTGTTTTTCACTATTTTCTTGAAATGTACTTTGCAATATTAAGGACAATCTCTAGTGGGAAACCTCTGGTATACTGTTATATATAACAATTAAATGTCCTATGTTCAGTCATAGTTTTTTATTATTCTCACTTGGGTTCCACTCCCTTTCTTTTAATGTTTCTAAGATGTTCATTCTAATCTTTAGAGGATTCGTTTTGGTCAGGTTAAAATCCATCAACAAATTTTTGAGGGCAAACTCATGTTGACAACTCACTCAATCGACCCACACCCTGATTGCAACCATGTGCAGACTGAATTTGTGTATAGAGGTACTTGCATATCAAACACGCACACACACACACACCCACCCTCAGGATCCTACCAAAGGAGTTCATGACCTGCAGGATCCCAATTCAACTCTCAACCAAAAGTTATCAATGAATTTTTTGGAAGCTATGAGATTCATGCACTTGCTCATGCATCCAAGTTGTCTATTGGATGCTTCTATACTTTCTCTTTAATGTCTTGGAAACTTTCCTTACCAGAAAAGATACATTGAACTGCATATACTTCGCTACCATTGTGTGTATTAGATAAAGAAAGCAAAAGAAGAGGTTAAATTATGACTTTCTCTTGGATAGACAGGTAGGTTGGTAGGTAGCTAGAGGGGGAGGGGGGCTTTGGTTGTTTTGGCAGCATCGTAAAGGGACATGGACCCTGACCTGGAGCAACAATAGGGTGACTTAATTGCTCTTGCATTGGGGTATCAGTTATATGGCAGAAGAAGCCCTTGCTGTGTTTGGACATGCCTTTGCTCCTATTTTCTTATTGTCAACAGCAAGAATAAAGTATGCAACATGTTTTCAGATGTGCAGTTCTGTTTTACTGAAAATAGCCTAGTCAATACCTATAGTGAAGGTAACAATGGTGATGGAAGATTCCTCAATTAATATTGATGTCTTATAGTCTGATAGAGAAAAAGGAAGGGACCTCCTGGCCAGGTGTTATGAAACACAGATGCAAGGGGTGTAACTTGTGGCTTAGACTGCTGACGTGCTCAACAGCCTTGTTTATGGTCTACAATTGCTACTTCCTTCATGTAATGAATGTCTGGCCGACAGAGTTCAACATCACATCCAGATGTTTCTGGATTTACTCCTGCTGAAAACTATCTTAAATGCACAGATAGGTGGTTTCAAGTTTCTAAAGTTATACTTTTTTAATATTATAGGGAGGATGGGAAAATGATGAGACTGTTGAAGAGGCAGCTGAACGGGAAGCTTTGGAAGAAGCAGGGGTTCGAGGAGAGATAAAGGTGAGCATTTAGTAAACATTCAATGTTGTTTATATATTTCTCTTTAATCACATACGGTTATTTTTTATTAAAAATTTATTAATGTAATTCCATTGTGAATTACACAGTCACTTAAAAAGTATTATAATGTTAGAGAGCCTTCTTTACAGTGACCCCATTTTTCTAGCCCATTTTGCTTTAGGATTTTGTTGAGTGTACATATCATGCACTTGATAGCCAAGCAACTTTGAGTATGTATTTATGATAACCGGGATCATGCATTGGAAATTTCAGAAAAGGCATTTCTATATAGCTTGTATATAAATATGTCGCAGTTTGCGAAAGTTTTTCAGGTCTTGATCAGCCAGAAGCAATCCTGATCTAGATTGAGATTGGATTGGCTGGCTTGGCCAATCTGCAGGAAGGAAAATTAATCCAGGATTGACCTGGATCCATTCTTTAAAAATTGGTAAAAAAAAGAGGTCCTGAACACATCCAGTGTGGAGGGGTGGCCAATCTTTATGGGGATTGGTGCTGTTCGGTGATGGAGGGGAAACATCGGCTCTCTGCTATCTCCTGGTGGCAATCCAACCCCAGTAAGGGCTGGAACCGGAATCAGCTGATCAAGGCCTATCCAGCAGTTTTGGAGCATGATCCTAGCAAAGGCTCCTTCTAGGATTGGGCTCCCCCTGATCAATCGATCCTGCAAACCGTGATCTGTACACTCTGAGGAAGATGATTATGACTTCAGATGAATTTTTGTTTATTTAATTTTGGTTTTGAAAGGAAAGATATCTATTGTTGTTGAAAGTTGCCACTTTTGTTTGTGTTAATTAATGAGCTGCTTCTCTTAACAATGAAAATTTGAAAATTTTGTCTTTTCTCAGTTTTGAGTATCTTTTCATATTCATGCAAATGCCTAAAGCTGTATACCTAGTTTACCTAGGTAGTAGACAATAACACAAAGCACAGTAACAATATTCTCCAATCACTGTAGAATGCAACCTGTAAGAGAATTGGCAGTACTTATCCTAAATCACCCTCCAAATCAGCCTTGAGTGATCGTGGACCTTCATAAATAATGTCATAGGTACTGAAATCCTGATTAAAAGTTCTTCCATTTCTTGCTTTTCTAATTTTTTTTTCGTTGATTCCCTAACACTGTCAGCAGTATATATTCCAAGTCTAGTAGACCTCATGAGCAGAGCCAGAGGTAGGGTACATGGCACAATCTGTATCGTTGCTCGTGTACCCAAATATATTTTACCATGCCAAAAATAAATAGAGGTACATTGTACACTTTTTCTCTCTCATGGTGACATGAGTCTAAGCCCGTGGAAAAGAGGTACACAGCCTTGCCATTCACAGGCTGTGACTCAATATTCTGAAATTCTTTAGGGCGTACATGTTTATTAGACATTTTCTCTGTTATTATACAACATTCATCCCAGTCAATGCTCGAATCATAAACTAATTTTCCATTCACACTTGCTCTTCTTGACATCAAGCAAATCTGTGTGTGGGGTATGCATGCTTTTTCATGTTCACATACTAATTATCTTCCAGTTTATGCTTAAATTATGGTAAATTAGAGACCCTATGCTTATCATATTTTGTATATAATTTTTGTTGATGAACTTTTAATTAAAGTGTACATCTTGCATGCTTTTTAGAAATTTATTTTAGAACTGAATCAAAACATTAAAAATCACTTAAAGTTTGATTATGTCAAGCATGACAACTTCAGAAATTTTTCTACATAAAATGCAATTTTTTTTTCTTTTTCTTTGAGCATTACTAAATGCTCCTCAGTTGTCAAATAAAATCATAAATTTTCTAATTATGTACTAACCAATGGAATTTAAAAAAATAAGAAAAAGGAAGAATTTTCCTACTTTATAGTGATAGTCTTTCTCTAACCCAAAACCCTCCTACTTCTTCCCCTTCTTCTTTTCTTTCTTCTCATCTTTTCTTTTTCTCTTTCTCTTCTTTTTCTCTCGCTAGTTGTTGGTAGGTGGCTACAGCAGCTGGGAATGGCCTGGGGAGAGGTATCCCCTTCTTTATATGAGGCTCAAGGAGGTGTTAAAATTTCCTTTTTGTCAAAGGAGGTGTAGAGGGAAGTTCCACTTCTTCTAGAAGCCCCCTGGGTTTCAATAGCAAGGCCATGTTTTTATCATTGAAAATTTACCAAAGACATCTGTAAAATTATAGAAAATCCCTGACAAATTTTATTTGCATCATGTGGGTGTAATATTTTTGGCAATTCAATATGGTGATCATCTTGGACGGATTTCGCTAATAAGGTGGCTGATATGTTATCTAGGCCCCTCTATGGTTTCTATTTCCGGTTGCTATGCAGCTTTAGCCATGCTGCACTTGAACAAAAAAAATCTAGGAAAAAAAGGATAACGATGATGATGGATCCAATGGAGGAACCTTCTTTTAGAGGAACTCCAAGGCCAAAATATCAGTTAAGGAGAAAGGAGAGGTGATGGAGAAACTTTTCACTAGTGGAATTCCAAAGCCTCAATACCCTTACCTCCTTAGTGGTCCCTGGTCCAGGGGCATGCTATGGCCCATGGAGCATGCCTATGGAGGAGAAGACTAGAAGATCGGGGATCTCCAAGATTCCTGATGTTGCCAATGAAGAAGCCAAGAAGATCTTTAGCTCCTCTCTCCAAGCATCCTCTTGTGCTAGATGGAGAAGAGAGTCTACTGTCCTTCATGGAGTCAAGAGAGAAAGGACGCAGCCATGCACACAGGAGCATACCACGCAAAATCTTCAAGGCAGTCGGCTCTCTAAGTCCTTTCTACTTCGCATGGACTATTGGGCAAGGATTGTGGGATCGGGATCGGGATTGGTGGCAGCCAATCCTCCGGAAGAAAGGGCAATCTCGGATCGGTCCGGATTGACCAATTTTTTTTATTTTTTAAATTATAAAATTTTTGAAACATCAGAAAAATCATATGAATAAATAAAAACATTTAAAAATGAAAAATAATGTGGATAACATTCTATCAAACATTGCCATACAAAGTAAGTTCCTCTCAAAAAACTATCATATAAGTACAAACTATCATATAAGAGAGAGAAGAGAGTTAAAATAGATTTTTATAAAATTTAAGTATATAACATATATTTATATGATAGTGAAATATATTAATATGTTTACACTATCATAAGCGGGATGTAAAGTAGTCGCGCAGGGGTCAACGGGGCAGTGCCCCTTGTGGGAGGTATCAGGGGGGCAACGTCCCTCGAAGAAATTTTTTTTATGGTGGTAAAGGGAAGGGGGAAGAAGGGATCAGAGGTCCCCCCCCCCAAATTTATCTGTTTAGGGGGGATTGCCCGATACTCAAGGTGGATCGTCGGGGGGAGGGGTCTAGGGAGAGCCCTCGACGACGAAGGGGAGGGGGGAAGTGGGAATGAGGGGTGGGAAGGGGGAATTGGTCTGATCTCCCTCTTATTGGGGGGGATCGGACCGGAAAATGGTCCTAAATCAGGCCTTGAATCAATCCGATTCTGGACGTTTTCGGGTTCTAGGGAATCGGTCGTGGGATCGATCCAAATGGATTGGTTGAGGATCGACTGATTCTAGCGATTTCGACCAATCCGGCCGGAAGTCTTGGCTAGATCAGTAGTTCCAGCTAGGATCGGATCGGCAGGTACCAATCCGATCCAAGAATCCTCCGATCCCGATCCAGATCGGCCGATTCTGCAATCCATGCTATTGGGAGTCCATCAGATATCCTAAGAAGTCAAACTGATCCTGTTTGCTTGGCTGTAGGGCAATTTGATGCGGGACAAGCCGGCTAATCCGGGCTAAACCGACCGAAAGCGACTTAAACCGGCGCTAATCGCCCTAAACAGAACTAAAGTAACCCAAAAGAGAGCGGACCTGACTCGAACTGGTCGAAACAGGCCCGAAACAGCCCAAACCGGGCCCAAAGTGGTCTGAACCGGGTTAAACCGGCCCAAAACGCACCGAACCGGCCTGAACCGGGCGGTTCAGGCGCTGAAGCGGCATGAACCGGACTGAACCGGGTCTGGACCCGGTCGAACCATTGGCCGCGAACCGCGGCTGAACCGGCCGTCTGGGCCGCGAGCGTCACCCGCGCTCGCGGGCGCGAGCGTAACCCGACGGGGGTCGTGGCGGCTACGGAGCCCGTGGGGGCGGTCGCGTGGCCGTTTCTTCGGCGTCGAAGGGGTGGCGACGCGGCAGCATCGCCGCGGTCCCGCGAGGTTGCGGGTCGCGACAAAACGCCTCGCCCGCGGGCGAGGGCGAACGGCGGCTGCGTCGTCGTCCGTCGTCACCGTCCCGTCCGGACGGAGCCGAGCCCGCCCGACGCTGTCGTCTTCTCCGGCGACTCCTTCTCCGGCGGGTGCGCGGCCGCCGGACGGGGCACCGATGGCGTCGGAGGAGGGGCCCGGAGCCGTCGACGCCACCGGCGGCAGGTGGAGGCACGAGCAGGGCGTCGTCGGAGCCGGGACCAACGGGGGAGGGGCTGCGGAGATCGCCGTCGCCGTGAGAGGAGGCCGCGGGGGGGGGGGACGCCGCCTTCATCCAATGCGCGCGGGGCGGAGGGAGAAGCGGTCCGGGGATCGCCGGAGATCTACCCCTCCCCGCGGTCCTTCTCCTTCTACAGCTTCTTCTCCTCATATCGTTTTCGTGCGGACGAACCGAGCCGACGCCGGAGACCGCAGTGCGCAGGCTTAGCAGAAGGAGGGGGGAATGGCGATGTCGTCGATGGGGAACCGAGAAGGAGAAAATGAGGAGAACGACGCGGAGGCCGGAGGGTGAGGAGGGGGAGAAGATCGGCGCACCTCGCCGGATCCGGAGGGTGGAAAGGAGACCGACCTTACTGCCGGAGGTGGGAGAGGAGCGGCCCTCACTGGCCGGGGTGGAGGAAGAGGATGGGGGCCGCAGCCCCCTGTGCGGGAGAACACCACCCGAAGGCTCCAAAAATCACTTGTATTTCTTGTTCGACCTATGTACATCGGTCCTCTTTTAAAGAGGGAGACGTGAAAATTAAACAAAAGGACTCCCTAAGACATCTATTTACATACTTGTCCTCATAAGGACACAAATAAAAGAATACAAAATTTACCAAAAAATGTCCCCATCATTCTCTCCGACCGGGAGAAAACTCGACCTCGAGTTTTTAAACCGGTTCGGACGTACCCAAGACTCGACTCGTGGGAACGAGTCGATTCCGGGCTCTGATACCAAACTGATGCGGGACAAGCCAGCTAATCCGGGCTAAACCGACCGAAAGCGACTTAAACCGGCGCTAATCGCCCTAAACAGAACTAAAGTAACCCAAAAGAGAGCGGACCTTACTCGAACTGGTCGAAACAGGCCCGAAACAGCCCAAACCGGGCCCAAAGTGGTCTGAACCGGGTTAAACCGGCCCAAAACGCACCGAACCGGCCTGAACCGGGCGGTTCAGGCGCTGAAGCGGCATGAACCGGACTGAACCGGGTCTGGACCCGGTCGAACCATTGGCCGCGAACCGCGGCTGAACCGGCCGTCTGGGCCGCGGCGTCACCCGTGCTCGCGGGCGCGAGCGTAACCCGACGGGGGGTCGTGGCGGCTTCTGGGAGCCCGTGGGGCGGTCGCGTGGCCGTTTCTTCGGTGTCGAAGGGGTGGCGACGCGGCAGCATCGCCACGGTCCCGCGAGGTTGCGGGTCGCGACAAAACGCCTCGCCCGCGGGCGAGGGCGAACGGCTGCGTCGTCGTCATCACCGTCCCGTCCGGACGGAGCCGAGGCCGCCCGACGCTGTCGTCTTCTCCGGCGACTCCTTCTCCGGCGGGTGCGGCTGCCAGACGGGGCACCAGTAGCGTCGGAGGAGGGGCCCGGAGCCGTCGACGGCACCGGCGGCAGGTGGAGGCACGAGCAGGCGTCGTCGGAGCCGGGACCAACAGGGGAGGGGGCTGCGGAGATCGCCGTCGCCGTGAGAGGAGGCCGCAGGGGGGGGACGCCGCCTTCATCCAATGCGCGCGGGCAGGAGGGGAGAAGCAGATCCGGGGATCGCCGGAGATCTACCCCCTCCCGCAGTCCCTTCTCCTTCTACAGCTTCTTCTCCTCACATCGTTTTCGTGCGGACGAACCGAGCCGACGCCGGAGACCGCAGTGCGCAGGCTTAGCAGAAGGAGGGGGGAATGGCGATGTCGTCGATGGGGAACCGAGAAGGAGAAAATGAGGAGAACGACGCGGAGGCCGGAGGGTGAGGAGGGGGAGAAGATCGGCGCACCTCGCCGGATCCGGAGGGTGGAAAGGAGACCGACCTTACTGCCGGAGGTGGGAGAGGAGCGGCCCTCACTGGCCGGGGTGGAGGAAGAGGATGGGGGCCGCAGCCCCCTGTGCGGGAGAACACCACCCGAAGGCTCCAAAAATCACTTGTATTTCTTGTTCGACCTCTGTACATCGGTCCTCTTTTAAAGAGGGAGACGTGAAAATTAAACAAAAGGACTCCCTAAGACATCTATTTACATACTTGTCCTCATAAGGACACAAATAAAAGAACACAAAATTTACCAAAAAATGTCCCCATCACAATTACTCTGGCTTCTCTAGATATGTAGATACCCAGTCAGGCTGCCCCTAATCATCAAAATATGTCGCGCTCCCACTAGGTGCTAATTATCAAATAGTCAGTCCTTATCTGAAGAGGAGAGAAAAGATAATGCTCTTATGCTAGTCAAGTAGATCTTTGGAGATGTGTGACCCATATGTTTTAAACACCATTGAATTGAAGAGAGCCAATTTGAATATAATGTGTAGGGGGTGCATGACTGTAAATATTAAATGTTATCCCTTGTTCATTCTATGAACGTACTGTGAGCTAAGGGTGTAGAGGTGGGTATGACCCTCAATTTCTAAAAAAATCATTTTTATGATGCTCAAAGTTCATAGTTATTCAGCATGGGGACTTATGGTTGTCAATGCCTTCTCATTCTATTTTATTTCGTCTATTATGTATTTATGACTTTTCATGTCTTTGCATTTTATTTGTTTACATAGATGTATTTAATGTGGTATAATAAAATGAAATGAAATTCTTTATGTTCATGTGCTTGACTCATGGGCAAGGATGTCTGGATCGGAATCAATTGGTTTGACTGATCCAAGGAAAGGAGAATCGATCCAAGATCAGCCTAGATCGGTTTTCCCAAAAGGCCAAAACTGAAAAGAAAGCAGCAAAATGGTGATACCGAACTGGTCTGGCAATTGGCTGGTTAGGGCAGAGGGGTGGTGGCATCTTCCTCCTGTGCGGTGGACCCGATACAAAGTGATCCACTGACTTAAAAGGGATCTGCCCTGGGATCAGTTCAGAATTGGCTGATCCAACCATATTTGCCCTATCTTGGTAGAAACTGATTCCAAGATCAAGCTTCCCCTCAAGATCAGGTCAGCACCTGTTGATCTCGATCCGAATTGGCCGATCATGCAAACCATGCTAATGGCATCTTTATACTTATATATAGTTAAAAGTTTAACATATCAAAATTTCCGTGCTCATCTTAGTAAGGTCAACAATAAAGTAGATCATTTAAATGAACTAAAGTAAGCTCATACTACGTAAATAACATTAGATTAATAACAAAGTGGACCCGATACAAAGTGATTCACTGACTTAAAAGGGATCTGCCCTGGGATCAGTTCAGAATTGGCTGTCCTCCTGTGCGGTGGACCCGATACAAAGTGATCCACTGACTTAGAAGGGATCTGCCCTGGGATCAGTTCAGAATTGGCTGATCCAACCATATTTGCCCTATCTTGGTAGAAACTGATTCCAAGATCAGGCTTCCCCTCAAGATCAGGTCAGCACCTGTTGATCTCGATCCGAATTGGCCGATCATGCAAACCATGCTAATGGCATCTTTATACTTATATATAGTTAAAAGTTTAACATATCAAAATTTCCGTGCTCATCTTAGTAAGGTCAACAATAAAGTAGATCATTTAAATGAACTAAAGTAAGCTCATACTACGTAAATAACATTAGATTAATAACATAAAATCAAATTTTAACTAAATAATTAAATGTAAATAATGTGTTGATAAAGTATAAAAATAACTAAGTCATATTTTTAAATAAATTAATGTATACAAATGACAATCAATGATAAAAAAACTTAATTCCTTAATCAATTTTTACATATTAATTAATAATAAAAATTTAAGTAAATGATGAATACAATGAAATTTAAATCATGATAAATAATAATCATCAACTAAAAATCATAAAAAAGCAGATAATGCAAATTAACAAATAAAATAAAGCACTTACTAAACAAGTTCAATGTATAAAATCGAATAAATAAATAAATAAATAGATAATGAAACAAACCAAAAATAAAATATTAATAAATTATTTAGAAGAAAAAAACTTAAACATAAAACAAATCATAAATTAAAAATTGATGTTAAATTAACTAAACAAAATAATGAATAATGACAAATGAAACAAAGTAAATCATAAAATTTTTCTTATCAGAAAGCAAACGAATAAAATCAGAACAAATAATTATTTAAAAATGTGTAAAACTAAAATGATTTTAGATATTTAAAATAAAATAATAAACTGGTGACAAATAAATGATAAAAATGTCATGAATATCAAATCAGGGAATTTATAAAACCATACAACATTAATTGCACAACGAAATGCTAATGAATAAAACCAATTACCAAACAAACACATTAATATAACACGTCATAGTAAAATTTAATCAAGGACCATGAGAAACTAAAGAATCCATTCCATTAATCTCTCATGCATGATCAATTCAAATTAATTACTTTATAATATACATTGCTATAGTGGTTAATCAAGAGAATTCGAAGGTACACCCAACCTGATGTAGCTAACACCAAAGCAGCTACGCAAACTGATAAATTTAAATTTATGAATTCCCATAACAACCTCACTCTTATTTTATAAGTTAAATAAATCCCTCTTAAATGAAGATAACGGAACATAACAATAAATAAAAATATTTTGAAAATTTGAGGTTCTCACAACCTATTAAGTTGTTGAGCTGTTATAACACATGCAGATGGAAGCGCATGAACTGAAGGGACAGTTAACAGGATTGAGTTTACTAAACCAAGAGATCTTCTTTCATATAACAAGTTTGAAATGTATGACATACAGATGCAAGCACTTGACTGAAGAATGAACACACAGGACTAAGTTTTCCAAACCAAAGGATCTTCTTTCATATGACAGGTGCTCATTGTGCCTTTGGATTAACTTGAAATCACTAATGGCATCCTTCTTGACAAGACAATAGTCAACAGAACACCAGCATGATCTGACTGAAGGGCATAACAACCGTAGCTTATCACATCCTCACTCGGAACTTTTGGAATGCAAATTTGAATAGGCTCCTGCCAACCTAAACAACCTAAAGTAGAATGGTACTGGCCATAGCCCCTATTACCAATTCACTTATTTTGGAGAGTCGTTGAAGAACCACTGCTGGAGGTGCTTGTGCAAAATTCACATATCCTTTTTATTATTAAACCCTGTAATATATATAACTTCAAGATCAATCCTAAATATATGCCACTGTCTCTTTTTCCTGTTCTGCTCATGTATTATCTGCCTTTTGTGCAATGTATTTGGATTTTGAATGTGGTTGAATGTGTAATACATAACAAGGTAGCTTGAATGTGGTTCTGCTACATGTAATTCTTTCAACTTGTATTCTAAGTTCCTGCAATCTTACAGGAGGTAAGCCAACAATGAGTTGGCTGATAGTACCCAGCTACTTGTGATGGATATGGTCTTACAGTGTCAAAGATGGGTGGTAACTGGTAACTGAGGCGAGAGGGGGGGTCATCTCGCCTTGGATGCCTCAGGAAAGCACCTAAGCAGCAGACACATTTTTAATTTTTTAATTATTTTATTTTTATAGAGATGTGTGTCTGGGAGGGGGTCTCTGAAGCCATCAGGACCAGTTAAGCCCGCTAGACTGCCTCAGTTTGCTAGGGTCTCCAGCAGGCTTGGCCGGTCTTGTCTGCCTGGCACTGAGTGCTTGGTTGCTCGTGGTGACCACCTAGGTGTTTTGAACCCGAGTCAAAGCGTGGAAGGCTGCCTCTTTGCCTTGTCGCTTAGATGGCCACCTCAACCACCTTTGATAAACATAGACACAAGGAGATAAATGGCTTGTGACTCCTGTTTGCAGTGTCTCTCATTGGGTTGCGTAGAGGCAAACTGTTGTATATGCTTGAAAGATGTCAAGCTCCTCATCCAAGAAGTAATGTGCAAGTATGACTACATTTTTCTTGTTAAAGCTGCATATAGAACTCAAGCCTCTCATTTTCTAGAGAAGACCATGTCCTCAATTGTAGAACATGACTTAAAATGTATGGTATTTCTAGCTGAACTGTGTGGCACAATCCTTATTAGGGTGGATAACACAAAAGGGCATGCTGTGCTTCATGGTCTTGACTATCATAGTATCCTTCTTGTGAAAAAAAACACAGCATTAATCATTTTTATGATTTTGACATGCATATCTTTCGGTTAACTGCACTTTTTAAATTTTGTTGGCTATGTCAATGCTACTTAACTGTTAAGTGTTTCTATCAACATTTCACGTTATTTCATATCATGAGTTAACCGGTTTCTATTGTTTAGGAGTTGCTGGGGTACTATAACTTCAAGAGCAGAACACTCAAAGATGAGTTTTGTCCTGATGGATCATGCAGAGCAGCTATGTTTCCTTTGCTTGTGAAAGAGGAGCTTTGCTCATGGCCAGAACAGAGCACCCGCCAAAGGAAGTGGCTCACCATTTCAAATGCCATGGAGCAGTGCAGGCATTCATGGATGCGTGAGGCCCTCATTGAGGGCTTTACAAAGTGGCATGCTGAGAACTCAGCAGATGATAATGAGGAGCAATGACAGGATTAGGAATGTAAGAATTCTTTCTTTTCCCCACACCAAGAAGGTAGCAACTTCATCTGTTGCCATTCTTCCTGAGCTACATGGATCTTCCTTCTTTTTCTTTTTTCTATCACGTATCTGCTTAATTTTTTGTCTACTCAAGGTTTATTCCCATCATCTTATTATTGCATGATGAAGGGTAGACTGGAGTTGTTAAGTGCAGCACTTTTTTCTTCCATCATGCTGCTTTGCATGAGCATGGACAGGATAAATTGCACTCTTTCTTTCTATTTAATGAGTAAGACAGTCCATCAGTCATCATGATCTTCTTACTTTGTCCGTTGCACCGTAGTCTTTTACATTAAATACTTGAATTGAAGATGAATGTGCTTGTGTCTAAGTTGCTCATAAGCAAAAATTTCTCAACCAAACTTTTCTCAGTCCGGAGGTTCCAGTTTGTGGTTTTGTTTAAGAATGAGTAAAGTTCTCTTATTCCTATATGTTGTCTCTCTCTCTCTCTCTCTCTCTCTCGAAATTGTTGAGGGGTCCTTCCTAGTGAGAGCTATGTCAATATGAAAATTCACTTAGTAAGGAAGATATCTCATTTCCTAAGTTGATTTCCCCCCCGAGATGCAGCGAACTATAACGAATTCTTTCACCTTTTGGCTTTTGTGAATGACATGCCTGGGTGGGGTCTCACCTTCTTTTCATAAAATCTTCTCATTTTTGGCTATTCTTGTACAGCTTCATAGATGTCCAAGATGCCGCAATAGATCAACTAATGCACTTCATGTCCCTATGCAGATTGATGCTTTTTCCTGTTCCATTTGCTTTGGAGGACCGAATAGATCTCAGAAGCAACGAGTAAAACAGCCCAAGCAAGACAGTGATCGGCCGAAGCGTGCGCCGCCTTCGCGGAGAAACCGTGAGGAGGACTGCAACGATCAGGAGAAATAACCTTTGCCCATGATCTTTCTGACATTGACGAACCCATTGCTTCATATGTCACCACCATTATCTAATCGATTACCCATCTTTGATCAATCTTGAAATGTGAATTTCCTCTTGCTATTTTTGACTAGGGGCGTCCAGCCATGCCATTGTCACATGCATACCATATATATATAGTGTATATATATATATAATCTAGACTATTCAGCGTCTGACAGACGAGGACTGGGAATAGGGATATCAATAGATACGATTTATCTTATTATCCGACCTGTCTGTTATGTTAATGAACAGATATTTTAAAATTTTTGAATAAGTTATCCGTGTTTAGTTACTTATAATCTGTTATTTTAGCGAATATAATCACGGATGTATCATAAACCGAATTCGAAAATCATCATCTCTATCGGTTAATCAATTTGTAATCTAACATTTCACATTGTAGAACATTGAAATATAGGTATATGTATCATCGCTGAAATTTTATCATCCATAACTCTCTGGTTTGTCCACCTCTCATTGGTTTTACACTAAACAAATTTTGTCCTAATGTTCGATGGTTGATGTCTCCTTTCTCTCATATGTCTTAATGGTGCAGTCCACATATGCATACGACGCCAACTCTATCCTCTCCAAAGTTTTACCATCGTTGAGTTTGTATGATTTGTTGGATAATCGATGACAATACAATAAAGGAGCAGCTAACATCACATTGTCACACTCGAGCTTCCCCGTATGTTAGATGTGCCTTCGTAACCTCTCCGCTGATCTCTCTCTCTCTCTCTCTCTCTCTCTCTCTCTCTTGCATGCCCTTATGGAATCTAGAAAATTTTTTTCTCTCGGAAGGAGAATTTAACCGATGAATTAGTTGTGACTTTATGTATATGTTAATTGACCGTAAATTATTTTTAAGTGAATATTATAATGTGATCCGTAGGTACACCCATTCTTCATAGTTAACAAATAACATGAGGATACACACTTTGCTTATAGGATACAATCTTACAGATATAGATAATGTTGTTATCCGATTTGTATTTGACCGGTTGACATCCTTAACTAGAAAGGATTTCCGAAGGAGGAGTGCAAACAAACCAATACACACTCCAGTAGCTTGAAACTCTCACAAGATAAAATTTTGACTTGGCTTGTTTGGTGTGTTAAACGAGTGAATTTGAACAAAAGGACTTGATTTATTAACAAAGTTGAGTTTGAGCTGATTCTCCGTGAGTATTTGATTAAATATTCGATTGAATATTTTTTCAAAAATAAATTTAATTTAAGTTTAAACATTAATCGAGTTAGCTCGTGAATCCATATTGAGCTTTATAAAAGAATTCGAATATGAATTGAACTTGAGTTTAGTTATTATGATTCGAGGTCGACTCAATCAAGTAATTGAGCCAAGTTTGAACCAAAGTTTTATCTAGGGGTGTCAACGGGCCGAGCCCGACCTAGTCCAAAGTATACTGGGCTGGCCTGGCCTAGCCCATTCTATATCGTTGGCCCGACCTAACTCGGCCCGTAAAAATTATTAACTTAGCCTGACCTAGCTAGCCCGGTCCAATTTTTTATTTTTTAAATATGTAATTATTAAATATGATAAATTTAATTATTTAAAATAACACTATAAAATCGATAAACTTAATCAAAAATATGTTTGATAAGTAAAAGTGCTACTTTTAATTAAGTTATGACAAAAAATTTAGCCCGCTTTGGACTATGTTGACCAGCATGTCAGCCCGGTTAAAACCCGCGAATCAAAATCTTCGACCCGTGTAATGGCTCACCAAACAGGGGCAGCTGGCCCCATTGCCACTCCTATTTATATCTAGTTCTAAGAACTTGAGCTAAAACTTGTGTGCAAAATAAACGAGCCAGAGTTGGCCAGCGTTGGGCTCGACTCATCGGCACCTTAGTTATGAAATTCAGATTCAATTCTTAAAATTAGAAACGATGGGTGTGAGACCCACCGACGGGGCATATAAATATTCATCCTTACAACTAGTTCTTCGTATTTTTCTTGGCTTGGATGAGATTTATACGTCATGCATCTTGGAATTATGAATGTTACGGTAAATATAAATGACAAGAAAAAAAAAGAGGAGTGGATATAAATTTTAATGTCGTCAAATGAAATATCTGGCAGTCACATAGGGATCCGTTTGAGTTATTTTAACAAGAATGATGGATCCTTCAAGGGTGTGTTTGATTGGGGTTCATGGCAGAGATTTTAATAGTTTAACCGAGGAAGGCAGGGTTGGGGGTTGGACCGGGTCGGTCGGGCCTAAAATCGGCTTGAGTTGGTTGGAGTTGCGACCCGAATTGGGTCAGGGTCAGAAAAAATCAATAAATTTTTTTTAAATATATCAACTGGATTGGAGTCGCGGGGCCGGGTCGGGTTGGTCAACCCAAAAACTGGCCGGGTCTGGCCGACGGGGTAACCGAGCTGGTGCACCACGAGTTTAACATCTCCAACAACAACACATAATCCCATCCAAATGTATTTTATCTCATTTTAGATCGAGTTAAGATTTTCAAGGAGGAGATACAGACACGTTTTTTTTTAATCTTCTCACTCAACTTTTAAGAACTATCAAGGGGTGTAACACCGAGAGACTATAAAATATTACAATATTTAGTTTCATAAGAAGGTGAGAAGAGAGAAGATTATCGGAAAACTTTTTTTCGTATATATACTCCCAGACAAACGCATTTTTGGATTATAGGGTGAAGAAACTATGGAATAATCTAATATAATTCATCTCTTTCCATTTTTTAAAAATAAAAATTTCGCAACAATTGATAGTCATACATATAGTTCATCTCTCACCGACTTTTAAAAGTCGAAGGAGAAGATGATACGGGTCTTATCTGTTGTCTTCCTGGGAAATCTAAACTCGGTCATTATTTAAAAAATGAGGGTGTTTAGAGAACTTAATAATCAAAATTTCCTTAGTAAATCGTAATCCCAACCAAACACCCCAGCATTTATAGAGATTTTTAGAAGAGGGTATAGACTGCAATACCCGACCGTTCTGCAGCACCAGGCAGGATATTCACCATGACACTAAGCTTGAAAATGTATAATCTGCTTCGTCAAAAAAAAAAAGTTCACATATTTTAGTTGTCTAATGTATACTTTGCCATGTATTAAAGAAAAATAATGTATACGCATATATATATATGTGATAGGAAAATAACAGCAATATTAACACTGCTTCGTCATGATGAATCGCCGTGTGATCCCTTCGTCAGAGCCGTCAAATGGCACACTAATTAATATATATACAATTGGAAGGGTTAATGACGGGTATTTTCCACATAATCATCATTTCATTTTTACTCAAAAAGGCCTTCTTTTTTGGATGATCATAGACAGGACTCTCTCTCTCTCTCGCGCTCTCGCTCTATGTAGATGTACCTAATTACATGAAATGTCGGATCGGGATCCAGGTCTTGACCTAATCGATTTTTAGGCCAACCGATCTAAACCGGATCATTGGATCCTGACCTAAAAGATATTTTAAAATTATTATTTTATTATTTTTTATTTTGACTCCGGCCAACCCAAATCCCGACCCGGGCCCCGATCTTGACTGGCCCGGGTCGACTTGAACCCGGCCGACCTACACCAGACCCGGCCCTGCCTTCCCTCCCTGTCTAATTATATATATTATGGGACCACAGAGAAGTTGGTGGTGCATATGAATGTGGCTATCTCATCTGATGGTTCAAACCTTAGGAGTAATATATTTCTTAAAAGGGAGCTGTTTCAAGGGTTGAGGTTATATTGTCTAGAGCGCCCAACTCGAGTTCCAACCCCGTCGAGAGAACAGGAAGTTATTAATTAGTATAGTTATTACGTTAGTCAGCTGATTTATTCATTTTTTTGTTTGCTAGCGATAATATATATTTATATATATATAATTGTGTTGGATTACACTGTTTTTTTTTAACAAGTCAGTATGATGGTCACAGACGTTAAAGCTAGGGTCGGACTCTGGAAAAATAAATAAATACGATCGAACATTTTCGGCGAAGATGAAAATGTGCTGTTCTTGTTTTTCTTTTTAAATTTTTGTGTCTTAAATCGCATAATATATATATATATATATAAACTAGGGGTGCAAGCAAATGAATCAATGCACTCGTTGAGTAATTCGAAACTTGGCTCGATAAAAATTTAACTCCACTCGTTTAATACGTTAAATAAATACTCTTGAATAAAAAATAAGATTTCGCTCGTTAAACGAGTCGAGTTTGAACAGATTCTTACTCGACTTTATAAATTTGTGAATAACTCGATTAGATATTTTATTAAATATTTAATTTAAAAAATTTAATTATAAATATTAATATTTATATATAGACATCTTAATATATTAAATAATTCAAATTTTAAATTCAAAATTTAACCGAGATTCGTAAATGAGTTAAATCTGAAATTTTGATCCTGAGTTTTATAAATTAATTTGCATACAACTTAAATACGAATGTTGATTGAATTTTAGTTTAACTATTTCGACTCGATAATAAAAGAATTAAATTTAAACTAAGATTCAACGTATTCGTCAAAATTTGAACAGGAATTCGTGTGAAATAAACGAGTTAAATTTGAATATCATACAGTTATGGGGTGTTTGGTTGCATGATAACGAAGGTTTTTGTTTTAATTTTTAAAAATTGTAAGAAAACTTGTTAAAAGAGGTGTTTGGTAACCATGACAAATTTATGTTTTAAAAGTGATTTTCTTCTTAAACAAAAAAAGAGGGTCTTACCTCTTTCTTTTTTCTTGTGGTCCCCCACTTTGTTTGGTCATGTGCGGTAGTTACTCTTTTTTGTAATCACATCCCTCCAAACATGATAATTTTATGTCATGAGTTGATTCACTTTTTATTTTAATATAATTTTTTATCATGAAAGTGTACAAAAAATTATCATGCAACCAAACACCCCATTAGACTCCGTTCTGCTCTTTTCTTTTCTTTTCACCCCTAAACTAAAAAACTGTGCTAGATTAAAAAAAGACCCTCGTCCGGTCACCGGCCGTCGGTGCCGCCGGGCCGGAGAGCCAGAACGGGAACAGCAGTGAAGGCGCGGACGTCGACGTGCTCGTAGGGGGAGGGGGGGACCGATACATGCGCGCCCACATCTCCGATCCGCGCCGGCGGCGCAGCCACCGGCCACCGACAGGCATCTGCGCCGCGGCTGCACGCGGCGGCGGGGACCGCGGAGGAGCCGGACGGCGGCGGCCACCGGCGACACCGACAGCCATCCGCGCTGTGTGGCCACCCCGACGTAAGTCCGGGGAGGGCCCCCTGCAACGCGCATACGCGCCTCTCCTCACCGTCCGTCGGCGGCGGGGCCGCGCGCGGTGGCGTTCCGCCGCCCGTGTGGCGGGGGGGTGGGGACGTGGAGGTGCGTGGAGCTGCGGGGGCTCCTCCGTGAGCTGCCGGCGGCTGTCTCCGAGACGCGGGGGCGCCAGCTTCGTCGCCGACGGGAGAGACGGCCGGGGGAAGGAAGGAAGCGCACTGGAACGCCATTAAAGAGGCGCTCCGGCGAGCGGTGGAGGCCCGACAGGACCCCTCCTCCTCCTCCTCCTTAATTGATTACTTCTTCGTAAAGGAAGGGTTGGTGACGGAGTTCAATTGTGTTCGGAGTTCAATTATGTCATCGCTGGAAATTTTTCTACGTGAGTGTGTGTGTATATATATATATATCTTCCTCTCTTCTGTCTCTTTAACTTCTATTTGTTTAAACTTATTTGACATCGATTTTTGAATCGGTATTAAATATTCAAATTTTTGATAAAATGCCTAATTTTTTATTATTGAGATTTGATGAGAGGTTAGACATTCAAATCGTTTAGTAAAATATTTGAACTAACGTCTCAATATGACAAGAATCTTTTAAAAAATTATTTAATTTTATGTGGTTTATTATATTTTTATTTTTAAAGTTAGATGATAATATTGTTGTCTTCCGCAGGATAAGAGATTAGAGAGATGACATTAAAAAATTAAATTTTTAGATTAGGTCAAAATAAATGTCACCTTACTCTTCTTGGTGTCGTTTTTTAATTTCTCTCTCTCTCTCTCTCTCTCTCTCTCTCTCTCTCTCTCTCCTCCTTCTTCTTCTTTTACGCAGGCACACACTCGCTCTAGGTGCCTGGGTTAGATATTTTAGTTATCTTTTTTTTTTGAAAGATGAGGGCATTTTAAAAGAAAATAAAAAAAGGAAGTGTGTCTCAGTGACGGTATTTTTTTTGAGCTTTTAGATACTGGTGAAAAGAACTTATCTTAGAGTGGTGCTTAAAAGATTTTAAGGATTTCTACTTTTAATAATTAATTATATTTCTGAATTTGAACATATAAGCATAAAAAATCTTAAAAAGCCGTTAAAATTTGTGTTTTCGAAAATAAGTACCCCCATTAAAAATCTTCCAGAAAATGTCATTATTCAGGGATTTTATAAACTTTTCTTGACAAGAGTGACCTCTATTTTCTAAGAGAGACAAAGTCATTGCGGAAGAGATGATGGCAAGCCTTTTAATTTGTCATGACAACCTGAAAGATATCCGGTTGATATTATTTTAAGAGCTTTTAGGCGACAGAGACCTTTTTCAGCAACAAAAGATTTTAAAAATCTACCAAGTTTTCAAAATGAATAATTATATTCAAGAACCTAAAATAAAATCAACACCCACACCCATGAGTAGAAGTTGGAAGCCAAGCCACCAAAAGAGAAGCCCTTTTCCCAACTTTCATGGTGCAAATAAATGCCCCCTGTAGATGTGGGCATCTTTCTTTCTGCCTCTTGCCTATTCCACTCCTTTGATTGATGAGAATACTGAACAGAGAAGACAGCCACTTCTCATGATCCCTGTAGAGAAGTGTCACAGTACTTGTGAGGTGGGTGTGCTTGGGACTGTGTAGGAAGAAAGTATGGAGACATCTTTTATCTCCTTTCATTTTTTTTTTCAAAACGTAGATTTGCAAAAATTTTATAAATTGAGAGAGGAGGAGGTGGGCATCTCTTGCATCCTTAAATACCAATTAAACTCATTCATTATAATCTAGAATTGAGAGAGAGATGTATATTCTAATGGGATTATGTAATGTTAGAAATGTCGATGATTAAAATTTTTTTTATAACCCCAACCAAATGCATTCTTAGTATTAGAGTTAAACTACTGTGTTGGGTCTGGTACGTCAAGAAGGACACGTTGCATGTTCCCCGAAAGCTGTGGTAAATCTACTGCTGCTTGTGCTTGCTTCGAGCAGAACCAAACAGCTAACTTTCAGCTGAAGAACTATGTATGCATCACTGCTGTAATAACTTCATAAAATTCCATCATGGGTCTAGAGGATATATATTAAGGAGATACACGGAGGATATACGGATGACGATGCTGTCTCTTCAGGATAATGTTGGTAGATGTTATCCTTGAGACACAGACCAGGGTTTATATTTTATTTTCACCTGGCGTTTATTTTACTGTCCGGCTGGCTTTGCAAACAGGTACCCCCTCAAGGAAGTGTACATCATTTCTTTCCCTAGTCGGTGGGACAATCCTACTTTGTGGAAAACAGGATGATGTGAGGAGAAACGGGGGGGGGGGGGTAAATAGAATCTTATATTTTTAAATTAAAATTAAATAATTCTTAAAATATGATATATGAAGCGATAAGATAATAACAATAAAATTTTGAAGAGGTTATATCAAAATTTAATGATATTACATGAAATATTAACTTATTTTAAAAAAATTAATATATAGTATGTATTTTAGAAATCGGCCGATTCGGTTCAGATCTCGATAACATAATTGAAATTGAAATATAATGATTCCGAAACAATCAACGGCAGAGAATCGGACACCTTAATCATTATCGAAATCCGAAAGTGGAAATCGGGGATGAGATACGAAAGATTGCGGGTGACCCAGTGGAGAGAGAAGTAACACGAGAATTTATTTTTTAATTTTTAATTAAAATATTTCATGACATGTTTGATTAGAATATAAAAAACAATGTTATATTAATATTGATACTGATATTTCTAGAAGTTGAAATATCAATATCTAAATTGATACATGTCGACACTTATATCATATAACATACTTTGTTTGCACTACAAGTTTTAAAATTGATACGGTTAGTCAAACATCTCTTAGTGATTATTATCAATATCAATTTTAAAATTGACGGTGATGAATGTGTTTAATAATGTTGCCAAATCGAGTATTAATGATAACTCTTATTAACGTCGAACGTTAATACCACCTCTTCTGCTGTTGTCTGCCTATAGATTTAGAAAGAGGGGAGATGCTAATGGGGTGTTTGGTTGTATTTTAATTTTTAAAAAGGTTTCATGATAAAAAATTAAAATATAATGCCAAACAAGATAATTTTTAAAAATGAAAACGTGACCTTGAATGTGTTTGACAAAAATATTTTAATTTTTAAAAATGATAATGAGGTGTTTGGTAACATTTTAAATTCATGAGCCCAATCCAGCTGTCGTTTCCTCGCTAGAAATCGCGTAGGACTTCACCTCCTCTTCACATCCACGGGCAGTCTTCAGAAAGAGGTCGGAGTCACTTGATTCCAGGGCATCGTCTTCGACTGTGTCGGAGTAGCTGAAATTGACGCCATCAAGGGCCGAAGCAACGCTTTCTTCATCGTCGTCTAAGTCGAATTTCAAGCTCTGATGCGATCCCAGCAATCCAGAATATAATTTCAGGGGGGAAGGCTTCCGGGTGACAAGAAGTTGTTGCTGCCCGGCTTGGTCGACAGGGGGATATTCTCCCGGAGCTGAGAACGAATTTGTCCGCCCTCCTCTGATCCCTGCAACAATCAGAAAACTCAAGAATCCAACATCAGTAATCTCGGTTAAAAAGGAGGAAAAAGGCAGATAGCTCATCGTAATAAACAAAATATGACAAAAATCGGCAAGAAACCCTAAGCCGAATCGGGAAAATCGGCTGGGAACTGAAAAGCCGCAGTCGTTGGGTTCGTCCGGAGGCTCATAGAGCGCGTCTCGTCAAAATTATAGAGAACAGAAGAAGAAGAAGAAGAAGAAGAAGAAGAAGAAGAAGAAGAAGAAGAAGAAGAAAAGCAGAAGTGCAGTCAGGACTTACCTTCTTCACCCAGTTGAGTGCAGTCTCGTCGAGCCCTTCCGTGAACATCTTTCTAAGAGGAGGTGACGCGGGAAGAGATGGATGCCGGCCGGAGTCAGCACCAGAGGAGAAGGCCCTGAACCCTGGATGGCATTTTAATGAGCTTGGCACCCAACCCAGCGCGAGCGGGCGCCGGGAGGAGAAGGCCGCCGTTGGGAAGCCGGGAGGAGGAGGAGCGCGCCGCTGGGAAGGAAGCGCCGAGAGGAGGAGAGTGCTGCTAGGAAGGAAGCGCCGGGAGGAGGAGTGTCGCGAGGGTTCGCTCGCGAGACGCTATTTCGCTTTCAGAAAAAAAAGTGGTCTCAACCACTTTTTTTTTCACGTTGCCCTTCCGATGAAAAACATTTTCAAAATAAAAAACGAAAACAGGAGCCAAACAAATTTTTCATAGCACTTTCATTACAATTTTCAAAAATTAAAAATAAAATGACCATTATCACGTAACCAAACACCCCATAATTACGTCTCTTTCTTATCACAGACATTTGTGTTCATGACAAATAAACTTAATTTCACCGCAAAATATATTTTGTAAAAAATTGTTAAAAAAGGCAATTATGATAAAAGTATATTTCTACAGAGAATTTCTATTCAGACAAAAGAGGTTGTATCTTTTTTTTTCTTGTACCCCACCCCCTTATTATTATTATTATTATTATTCTCTCACAGAAATTAGCTTACAATGATTTTTTTCTTTGTATATATCTTCTTTTAAAGCTTTCAGTCAAATGTGTTTCCACTGCATTGACTACCACAATGCTTTCATTTCAGTATTCATCTATGGACCACTTCTTTACAAGGTGCAGGTTACAAGATGTTTTTATATATATACACACACACACATATATATATATATATGATGACCACAATGCATATTAAAATATTTATCATGTCTAGGGATCGAGGTAAAATAACAAAAAAATAAAAGATAAAAAACATCTCATCTTTTTATTCGAGAAAAATATTTTTATTTTTGTTGTGATTTACAGCACCCCTTAATAAATTCGTTATACAAATACATTAAAAAAATTATAATACAACCAAACAAGGTACGCCACACATTTATGTATTAAATAGGCTCATCTCGTCCGTCGGCTGTCTGACCTCGGAAGGATGCTACGTTCGAACGGTCATATCATCTCTGGGTATTATATTATACAGCAATTAAATGACGCCAACGGTTTTTTTTTCCTTCCTTTCTTTTTTTTATGTTATTTTAACACTTCTAACATGATGTTTCACGTGTTTGGTTGCGTAAAAATTATTTATGTATTTTTTAATAAGAATATATATATACATATTAAGATAGAATTTGAGACGACTGGAGTCAATGTTCGATAAATATAAAAAATGAGAAAGGAGAACCATCTATCATTACAAAAATGAGGGACTATGGTAAAAAAATAAAATCTCACCTGAAGAAGGCCTCCTGTGTAAAAGTGTATTTTTATAATGCTGTCATGTGTTTGATCAATCACGAGAAGAGCAAAGTCTCGGAAATATAAATAAACAATGGCATGATGTTCGAGTTCAACATATGTTTTCTACGTGAGTTCGAGTTAAATTTAGTTTTATATAAAATATTAAATTTTTATTCAAATTTAATTAATTAATTAATCAGTAAAATTGAATTTAAAATTGAATATCAAATCGTCCGCAGAAAATCAATTTCAATATCGAATTATTTAGAAAATTCAAAATCGACGAAACTTTATTCGAGAAAGTCGCATCAATTTTTATGTCGACTTATTTCATATCTTTACTTGACAGTATACAATTCATGTTACTTGTAATTTGACTTTTAAAATAAATATACGTGTGAGTGTATCCAGTTAGAGCACAGAGAGTATGGTCAAACTCAAGTCGTTTTGATAAATTAAATTTTATTTTTATTCAAATTTATTTATTTATCTTAACAATCAAATATAATCTGAATTTTATAAAACAGAGTTTCGAATGTATCAGTTTTTTGCACCCCATGGTTATCGGGCAATTAACCATTTTAGTTATACACATCATCAAACTTGGTAAAAAGAAAAGGTCAGCTCAACATCACCACCACCAGTCTTAAAGACTAATCATGCAACTGATGGTTAGGTAACACAGACTAATCACCATGTCTTAATCATCTACTCTCTCTCTTTTTTGACGACTTTAATCAGCTACTTAAACTTAAAGGCAAGACGGCCTCAGAGCTCTCAACGAACCTGACGCCCCCCCATTAAAAACCTCTAGCTCACCTACCCCGGCGACCCAATAATAGCCCGCCACGCGTCTCGCTGGCGTCAGCAGCCTCCGAACGTGTCAGAGGGTGACCGCCGGGACAGGGAGACTGGTCCCCCGCCGGGGTGGGGGCCGGGGGCGGCTGTGCCGTCTCTGCCAGGCTGCCGCCCCGGCGCTGGCCGACGCCGCCGCAACGGTTCCATCGCCGGCGGCGGAGCTCTGCCGTCGGAGGTACTGCAGACACTATTGAGTGTTGACCGCGCCGGCCACTGCCGGTGGCAGCGGCGAATGTACGGCCGACTGTGCTGTCAGAGACGCACCCTGTCGTCCTCGTCCTCCTCCTCATCCGTGATAATGGCGGCGGGTGAATCCGATGCTGGTAAAGGATACGCGTAAACGTGCTGTGAGGTAAGAGGATATCGGTCCGTTCGGTTAACGGTTGGACCGAACCGACCGATCCGTTAAATCGTCCGCCCCGGACCCCATCGGTCCACCCTGCTCGGTCTCCCACCCGCCCGGGTTGGCAGCCGCCGTGCACCGGCTCCTCCCCGTCGCGGCGCAGGCCGCCGAGCCCCGGCCGCCCCCCGCCGACCTTCCGCCGTCTCCCGCTTGTTTCCCTCTCCGCGAGGGGGTACCGCCGCCGCCCCGCGTCGCTTTTGGCCGTCGCGCGCCGCCGCCCTCGGCTGCCACCGGCGTCGTGGTGGCGGCGAGCAGTAATGGTGGCGGACGGCCACGGGGTGACCTCCAGCGAGATGGCTCCATCGCAATCTCCGTCGAGCTTCTGTGTAAATTAGGGGTGCATGAGTTGAATCGAGTAGGTAATATGATATTTAAGTTCGGCTCATTTATTTTATACGAGTTTGAATTTAACCTCGAGTTGTAACCATTGAACTCTTGTTCATACTTGATTCATTTATTAATCGAATCGAGTCGGATTCGAACTCGAATAATAATTAAACTAAAATTCAATTCACATTCAACCTTAGATTATATTCAAATTTATTTAGAAAATTTAAAATTAATGAAAAATTATTTGTAAAATTTTAGATTTAACTCATTTATGAAATTCATTCTAAATTTAAATTTAAAATTTAAATTATTTAATATATTTAAGTAAAAATATATAATAATTAATATCTATAATTTAAATTTTAAAAATATATATATAATATATTATTTAATCGAATTACTGGTGAATTTACCGAGTCAAACAGAAGTTTGTTCAAACTCGATTCATTTAATGAGTCGAGTTTTATTTCTTATTCATGTTTATTCATTTAACATAATAAATAAGTCGAGTCAAATTTTTATCGACTCGAACTTCGAGTTACTTATCGAGTCTATTGGTTCGTTCGCACCCCGATGCAAATAAAATCTACTTGTTTAATTCGATTTTCGCAAAAATTAACATATTAAAAAAATATATTCTTGTATAAAATCATCAAGAAATAGGGAGGCTCAGATCTCCTTATTTTCGTGCTTCGGTCGTCCCTTCCGGAGCCTGCCGGCGCCGGCAGCGCGGCAGCGGGCGGAGAAAGCGTCGGTACCGACAGCGGCTGCCGCGCCCGTGAGGCGCTGCCTGCCGACGGGGATTCGAGAACACCGCGCCGGCAACACCGGGTCCACCGAGTCCACTCACCGCGGTGCCCGATTCCTCAGATCCGGGTCGAGTCAAGGGCCACGTCATTTAAGGCCGCCAGAGAGAGCCGTACGCTACGTGCGGCCGCACCGCACCGCGACCAAGACAAGCCCCGCGCGCGTGCGGCCGAAGAAATGCGCTTTTGGCGGCAACGCGGCTCGTCCTGTGCTGTGCGGCGCGCACGGGGATCCAGCGTCCCGTCCCTTTGATGGGGGGGGGAGAGCCACGTGGCCCCTCCACGCGGCGGGAGGCGGGGGCTACCGTGGCGCAAGCCGCCCGTGCGGCTCATGGGTGCGTAGCGCGTAAGATCAGGCGGCCGGGAGTTGGCAGGCTCATCCTTGTTCGTCTGATCTGATCGGACGGCTACCCTCTTCCGAGACGTACGCACGCCCGACGCGTGGCCATGCGTACGTCGCGGCCTCCACCTGTAGCAGAACCAGTAACGGCTCGAACGTGTCACTGGTCGGTAAAAATCCGGAAGTGTTCTTGCTAACGGATCTGTCGAACTGCCATTAGCAGTTCTGTTCTGATACCGGGAAGAGTAAATAAGTAACTCACTGTTTTGGGGATAATGTCAATTTTAGCTATATCACTAGAACCGAGACCATTACCGAATCCGACAACGTTGCCAAATTTCGGGTTCCGCGGGCCGGACCTTTTAAGACGAAACCTAACCCCTGTCGTTTTGGGTCCTAACCGCTCCTCCTCCCCGCACGCACATCTCTGCGCTCCGGCCGGGCTTCTTCTTCACGAGGAGGAGGCGGCTGGCGGAGGAGGAAGAGACGCCTCCATTCCCTCCGCCGCTGCAACGAGGACGATCCCGAGCTGTGGATTAACCGGGAGGGATCGTATCTGCCTGCGCCGACGGCTTCAGTTCTTTGGCGGTGCGTGCTGGTGTTGCTCTGCTGGCTCTCACTCGCTTATGCAGCTGTGCTTCGCAAGCCGATCGCTGAAGCTATTTCCGCTCGGATCTACCTCACGATCGACTTTTCGGCAGCTGCATTCTCTCAGGTGAGCAGCACGACCCTCCTTTTCAGCATGCTTTGTTGTGTGTTCTCACGATCGAACATTGCGGCTGAGAAGTTGTCCATGTGTATCAACTGTGCACAAACAGGGCGGGGTTGGGAGTTTCGGCGTTCTGGCGAATGTTTTTGCATTTTTCCGATTGTTTTCTGTTGTGCTTGTCTCTATGTATGGAAGATCGTCTTTCTGTGGCTATCACAATGTTTTTGCATTTTCCGATTGTTTTTTAACTCTAATTGTTTCCTTTTTTTCTTATGAGAATGGTTCCTAGTTACAAACTTCTCATGGGATATTCTTAAAAATTCTTCGCCGTTCACTTACCGGCGTATCTACTTTGTTTGATATTTCTCTGCGTTGATCCACTGAATGTTAAAACCTACCAATGTCGACAATGCTGACACTCGTTTCAGGCAGCTAGTCGTCTGAACTCTGAAGTCTGAGCTCCAGTCAGCCGCATCCTAGGAAGGTCGAACCCGAGGCTGCGTCTTTTTAAACGGAAGGGTTCTATATTCGGCATCGATCTAAAGGTTGTAGCAGTGAAGGAAATCCTATATATTATGTACTCCGTGCTTTTGTGGATGTATACTTTTCTTTCAGTCGTTCGTTTCGCATACCACACAATCGGAGGGATTTTATTTTGTTTTCGATGTTCTGTAGCATGTCACGAGCCTTCTTTCGTTTTTGGTCTAGGGTGTGCTTTAATGTTTCTTTTTTCTCTATAACTGTCACGAGATGAATTCTTCACTGTCATTCTCATTTCTTGCTGGTATCTCCTGTTTAGAAGGTGACGTTTCAGTCGTCTAATTGGTCAATGTTAGGTATCCAAGAATAGATCATTATCTTGGTGCCACTGATTTAACTATTGATGCAATCTGTGACCTGATATTACTTGGTATTAGTGTACTTAATGTTTGACTAACTAAAAACCTACAAAATCGGAAGTGTATGAATGGATCTAGATTTGGCCTTTGATTCGAGTAATAAGAATGACAAGCTTGGTCTACTAACAGGAAGAAGTGACTTCACCTTATGGATCTTCTGATAATGTGGTACAAGGGGCTGAATTTATCTTCAAGTTTCGAATACAGATAATTGACCAACAAGAAACACAAAAAATTGTAAATACTGTTTGAATGGACGTTGATCTTCTCTTTGGTTTTCCTGACTAACAGGAAGTAGTAGTGGCTTCACGTTGAGGCTCTTCTTCTTTTCGTGTTGTAAATTTGTTATGTAACCTCAATTTGTCCTGGTTTTTGAGGGGAAAGCACTATGAATTACATTCTCACGTTCAAATTTTCTTACAAGTTTCTCCTTCAATAGTCTTGCACTTCATACTGATTTTTTGATGGGGTAACAACATTTTGTTGTTCACCTACAAGTACATGGATTGTGCATAGCCTGGTCATGGAGACAAGTTATGTCCACTTTTAGCTTCAGCTGTTCAGCTGATTCTGGAGTCCAATCACTGTTCTAACCAGATAGTGTTGATGTAAAGATTCATCACCTGCAATAAGAGGATATTTTGTCAATAAACATGTAACAAAAAAGAATCTGTTGCGTTAGTTGTTTTCCCAATTTCACAATTAAAAAGGTTTTCTCTCAAGTATCTTGTACTGTAAAAGTGAAGAACCTAGAGAATGTAACGGTTTGTAATTCTTATGGTCTCCATAGTATCCAAGAAAATAACTGCTTTTAAGCCCATAGCCTTTTCATGAAAGCCCACATTTTAACTTTTATATATTCCTTCACCTCTACTATTATTGAAGATTTATTTTGTCCTGCTGACAGTATATACTTAAAATATTATAGAGAATGCATGATCGTTGCTTCATTTTGAAGAAACCATGGGCTAAGTTCTGGCCTTCTCCTTGTTCTTTTGTTCTGTTAAATTTCAATTAAATTTGTGATTTATCAGTCCAATCCAAGGATTTTGCAAATAGTAATTTTCTTACTCCTTTTTCATGTTTATCATGTGTTTCTTAAATGTTGCACTTTTGCAGTACACTTTTGAACTTTTACACTGCTATGTGAAGAATGGACCGTCGTAGTTGGCCTTGGAAGAGAAAATCGGAGAAAACAGTGTCAGCAACAGATTCTGCTACAGCATCATTAGCAGGTTCAGCTGGAAATGCAGGAAATGAGGTTTGGTGTTTGACCCGACTGCTTATTCTTTTGGTCTTTATTTACATTGGATCTTTTACTTGCCCAAAACTTTTTAAGGGGCATCTGTTTATTTTGGAAACTGTTGTACACATAGTTGAAGATGCCGGAGCCTGGTTAGCCGTTTGGTACTCGCTTCTTTTCTGCAAAGCCAATATTGTTGAACCATGCACATACAAGAACTTTTGTTAAAAGTCAGTGTAAATCAGCTTTCATTGTACAAATATCCAAATAGTTTGGGACTTCTATGATTGATGCTACATGCAAGATAAATTAAACGAGAGAACTACTATATCCCATTTCGATGCAGGTTAAGTTAAAATTAAGTATGCTGGAGTTGAAGAACAGAATCGCCTTTCTTTCTCTTTGGTTGCCAGCTATTGTAACTCTCTGTTAAAAGTGAGCTAAGTAACCAATCTGAATACATAGCTTAAAACTAGGAGTTACATCAGACAGTCATAGTTACCTTTCTCTAATCTGACTATTGTTTTACCTTACCAAGGTGCACTCAAGAAAAATGTTAACCCAGGGTATCTCCTGGCTCACTTGCTATGAAGAGGTTCACAGGGTGTTGATGACTACATCCTGGGAATGCCGAGTGGTCGAGAACAAACTCTGATGCCAATCCAAGTTGAGGGATGAATGTGAAAGGTCACCTGGGAAGCTGAATCTATTCGAATCTCACACATTTAGTTGTCACATTTCTGGTACCGATCAGAATCTTGGGTATTGGGACAGACTGCTGAGATATTTCCCAAAACCTGTACTCCTCATTCATGCCTGAGCTGAGATGCCAATCCAAGTTCAGGGATGAATGTGAAAGGTCACCTGGGAAGCTGAATCTATTTGAATCTCACACATTTAGTTGTCACATTTCTCTACATGACAGTATTGCAGGTCATGGCACCACCTAGGAATTCTAAAAATTTTGGGTGGGAGGAATGAAGGTTCCTGCCCAAACCATCACGTTTGAGGGCAAGATTGCCTTGTTAAATGACTGTGATTCCTTTATTACTTATCTATCATGTAGTTCATGGCCGGTGTCTCGGAAGAGGTCCTCAGTGGTAGCAATATTGTCTTCTTGTCTTCATTTTTCATCTTCCTTGGTTAACTGCAGTGGTGGTAATCTCATCTTCTTGTCTTTGTTCTCTATTTTCCTTGCTAAGTCCTGATGACATCCTCCTATTAATCTTTTTACCAGGTTGTTTTCTAATCCTCGGGGAGTGGGGGGCAGTGGTGCTAAGGCTTATGCTTGCTTTTCTCCTGCTTCTTCCTTGGCACCATTAGCATAGGTATCTGAGCAATCTTTAGGAGGCCAAGAGACCCATGGGCGAATGCAGACGTAACCTCTGACCTGTCACGATCTTTTCATAGGAAAATCCCTCCTTCAGTAGATGTATTTTGATGATTTCTACAAGGAGAACAAGCAGCTAGCACTAAAAATGTGCCTGCCATATGGGTACGGGCTTCTATGCTCCAATGTTGTCTCACAACCATTTCCATGTTTAAGATGGGTAGTCTTTGTGTACAAGGACATGGTAGACATCAATTTTTGTTTTCCCTCTACATCATTTCTTAGTCAAGATCCTTTCCTTCTACTCCATGGTCTCTGTCAATTACTTAACGGATTGTGACAGGTCTAAAATAAAAAATCTAAAAGTGTCTTGTTGCTTCAAATTGGAGAAAAGTTCAAATTTGTTTCAATGCTTGTCATATTGTTGCTATGCCTACATTTCTATGGTGGATAATCAAGGGGTAGAGTGTGCACATTTGATGTAATTAACACTGAGTGTGCCCGGTGGGTAGATATACACAACCTAAAATAAACTGTATAAATCTTTCAAATTTTGCTTCTTCCAGAAATGAGGATTGCCTAGGGGCAGTTTGGAATGGTGTAAATTACATGCAAAATACAAATTCCATAATTAGTTATACCATATAAGGCAATGTTTTGGTTTGACAAGTGGGTATGTAACAAGTGAAAGAAGATAAAAGTTATTCCATTCATTCTTGAAAAAGTGGGTTCCCAAGAATGAGTTGTTCATGGAATAAGGTGGTAGAAAATATGATTCTCGTTGCATTAAATTCTCAAAAAAATTTAAAATATGAATATAACTATAAAATTTAAAAATCACAATAAATTATTAATAAAAGTTATACAATAATATTATGTTATAAAATTATAGCATTAAAATTTACATTTATACTTGACAAATATTATATATAAATTAAATTAAATTAAAATACAAACATAAGTAGAATATTAAATAAATGTGAATTCACGAAAATATATGTAATAAAATTAAGATTTAAAATAATTGTATGAAATATTATTTTACTGTATAAAACATAATATTAATTTTATTTTTAAATATAGTATTCATTTATTATTTGATAAAAATATAATTTATAATACGTCCTATATAATTTAATGTACAAGCTTGAAAATTAATATATATTTAATCTTATAATATGTAATATTAATATATAAATAAAAATGTTATATATAATTTACTTTATATTGTAATAATTTAAACATACCATATGGAGGAGAATAGCACAACGTATTCCACCTAAAGGGTTGGAATGAATTATGCAATGGAATAGGTGGATTAAAGGGGGGGGGGTAAATGGTGTTACTTATTCCCCCTACCAAACTGTTTGATCCAAGACTAAGTGGAATAAGGGATAAGGGACTTAATTTTGCCTCTTATTCTACTTCCAAACTGGCTCAAAATTTATGGGACCGATAACCAAGTTGCTGATACAATAGCATCCAACTTCCAGTAAAGAAGGAACCTACATATTGTTGTGATGAAACAATTTCATGTGCTACTCAGCTCAACTCTAGTCTTAATCTCAAATTATCTGGGGTTGGCCATATGGATACTCTTTCTCCTCTTACATCAATTGAGTTACTTCTTTAGAGATATTTAAAACAATCAACTCATATCGTTTTGTGCTCCTCCAGGTTAGCTAACATCTACTGCATATTTTTGTGTTTATACTATATTGCTTTTTTCTCTCTTTTTCTTACCGGACCTTAGGTCGCTGGAGCTTCCTTAGGTCAATTTCAAGTGCTCAGCACTTCAAAAATTTTAATTTTGAGATTCTTACCCATATATTTCTCTCAAGAAATACGTAATTATGAAAATTATTTACATACACAGCAAATATGACATTTCCTGGCTAGTCCTTTGTTATCTGATGCAATGATGAAGTTGTTTTGCAACTGTGATGTATTATTGTGACAATTTTCTGGTGTTATGTCTCCAAATTTCTAGGAACTTCATATGCTAAGTGCTTCTCAATTTATCATATGCAACAAGTATTTCGTGCTCTGGATTCATGTAAGCTACATAGCAATAATTCATTGTTTTAATTCATCATGTTTATCAAAATATTTTAAAGAATTATATTAGGATATCATTGTCTACAGTCTGTTTATACAAATTCTATGTACACTGTCAACATAATACTTGTTTGGTAATTGTTCCTTCCTTACCTCACAGTATTCACAGAATGATTTGTGGGATTTAGTATTTCCAACAACATTGATTTGTTACATGGATAAAAAATGCATCTGGCTTGGATTAATTGGTTGTATTAAATCTAGGCCATCGAATACTTGTTAATGCAAATGAGATTTTTTTTTCTTTATCCCGAGAAAGATTCATTTACATGTGTGCTTAGCCATTTACATACATGTGCTGTGTAGTCCAGTGGTGCATTTTACGTTCCACATGCGCACAGTTATGAAGTACTCCCATTATCAAGGGAAGTTTTTTATGCCATTTATGTACTTTCCACTTTATTTTCATTCAGGACAATGCTAAGTGTGTCAATTATGTCCAAGTCTCCAAGGAAATGTACTCACATTTTATGGAATTGGAGGATGAAGTGAAGGCCTTGAGTGATCAGTTGAATACTGTAAATGAAAATATGAATGCTTTAAATGAAAAATTATCTGCTGTCGAGGCAGATGTGGTACTTAAAGAAAACTCGGTTAAACAACACACAAAGGTGGCTGAAGAAGCTGTGTCAGGTAATAGGATATGTTGTTTATTATTCATCTAAAATTTTTAGCTGATAAGTGCAGTTTTGATTGAGGAAATCACTCTTCATTGTGCAAATCTGAGTTATTTAATGCATTTTTCATCTCAATCGCAACTTGCATTTGTTTTCTATTTGTGTCCCTTAGGTTGGGAGAAAGCTGATGCAGAAGCACTAGCATTGAAAACCCAGCTTGAATCTGTCACTTTGCTGAGGTTAACTGCAGAAGAAAGGGCAGCCCATCTTGATGATGCTCTCAAGGAGTGCATGAGGCAGATACGTGTAGTGAAAGAAGATAGCGAACAAAAATTACATGATGTTGTCTTTGTTAAAACTAAGCAATGGGAAAAGATCAAGTTTGAGCTCGACAGCAGGATAGCAGAGCTGGAACAAGAGCTTCTTAGAGCTTCAGCTGAGAATGCTACAATTTCAAGGTCTCTTCATGAACGTTCTAATATACTAATGAAGATCAGTGATGAAAAATCCCAAGCTGAAGCAGAAATTGAAATCCTGAAAATCAACATCCAATCATGTGAAAAAGAATTAAGTTCATTAAGATATGAACATCATATTGTTTCCAAGGAGCTTGAAATTAGAAATGAAGAAAAGAACATGAGTGTACGCTCTGCTGATGTTGCCAACAGGCAGCATTTGGAAGATGTCAAGAAGATAACAAAACTAGAAGCAGAATGCCAAAGGTTACGTGGTCTTGTTCGTAAAAAGCTGCCAGGTCCTGCTGCATTAGCCCAAATGAAGCAAGAAGTGGAGAATTTAGGCCGTGAACATGTAGAAACACGAGTGCGGCGCTCTCCTAGTAAAGGCCCTGGCACATATCTGGGACCAACTCATGATTTTGCTTTTGAAAATGTTCAACAGTTCCAGAAAGAAAATGAATTTCTTACTGCACGTTTATTGGCAATGGAGGAAGAAACAAAGATGTTAAAGGAGGCATTGTCAAAAAGAAACAGTGAACTTCAGGCTTCAAGAAATATCTGTGCTAAAACAGCTAGCAAACTTAGAAGCTTAGAGGCTCATATGCTCGTCCTAAATCAACTAAGGAGTCCCACAAAATCCAACCCTGAAATTGATATTGAAGGTTTAAGCCGACATGGGAGCAATCCATCAAGTCTGACTTCCATGTCAGAAGATGGGATTGATGATCATGGAAGTTGTGCTGAATCTTGGGCTACAGCTATGATGTCAGAATTATCACACGTCAAAAAAGAGAAGGATGCGGACAAAACTGGCAGCACAGATTCTAGCCATCAATTGGAGCTTATGGATGACTTCTTGGAGATGGAGAGGCTTGCATGTTTATCAGCAGAATCTAATGGCTCAATTTCCAGTCCAGATGGTAAAACAGACACACCCATAAACAAAAGCATCATTGCTAAGAGTGCTTTGATTGATGTTCCCAATGATGTGGATTTTCACAAGGAACAACAATCTGATATGGAGCAACCTGGGGATTCTGGGTTCTCTAATCAAGAGAGAACCTCTAGGAATCTGGTCACTGACAAAAGTGATGATTCCTTGGTGAAGCTTAAATCAATAATAGAATCAGTAATTGAGTCTCAAGCCAAGAATTATGATATGGAAAAATTCCTGCAGGAAATGGATAAGATTTTGCATGACATAAAAAGGGAGCTGCCACAGCAATCCATTAGTTGCATTGCCGAGGATCCTAGTGCAGTGGATGATAAGCATTGCCCTGAAGATACAGGAGAAACTATTGACTCTGGAGTTCCGCTGGCTCATGTTAACAGCCCATGCACAGACATCAAGGCTTCTATCGATCAAAACCTGAAGAATGCCATTTTGCAGATTTGCCACATTGTTGCAACTGTTTACAGAAATGGTATGGATAATCAAGGAACATTGACTCATTGCCATCAGAAGGATACAAGGTTTGAGGAACTTTCTGACTGTGCTGAGAGAATATTTTGCAAGGAGATTGCCCTTGACAACTTCATCATTACTTTGTCTGGCGTATTATCTGAAACTAAAGAAAGCTTTAGAATGCTATGGAACCGAAACAATGAAAGTGTAAGTAATAATGCTGATTGTGTAGATAAAGTTGCGTTGTTAGAGAGTAAAACTGAACCAGGAAAGGCAAGCGATCAGCACAGTGTAATTTCTAATTCTGCCTCCGAACTTGAGGTTCTTCAGGTTGAACATACTAACCCAGAGCTGGAACTTGAAGACACAATTGTCAGATGTCCCATAGAAGAATTTGAGAAACTGAAGCTGGAAAAGCATGATCTACAAGTCAAATTGGATAACTGTGCTAGCGATTTGGAGCAAGCAAATTTGCAGTTGCTTGAAATGGAGAGGCAGCTGGATGGATTCAAGTCCCAATTAGCTGCTTCACAAAGATCAAATAGCCTGGCTGAGACACAACTTAAATGCATGACAGAGTCCTACAAGTCACTGGAATTACGTAGCCGGGAGTTGGAAGCTGAAATAGGTCTGCTTCATATGAAGGTTGAAGTGTTGGATGATGAACTTCAACAGGAAAGGCCAACCATCAGGATGATTTGGCCAAATGCAAAGATCTTCAGGAGCAGCTAGAAAGGTTAGTTTTAAAAGCTTTTTATGTTGTATGTTGTCTTTAGTTTACTAATGTTAAACTGTTTCTGACAACTGTGGTTCTTTTATTCTCACAAAGGAATAAGAAGTGCTCCGTGTGCACCCTTGCATCAGAAGGCAACCTAGACGACAAGACAAAACATGTAAGATTAGTATCTGAATAGTTTTATTGCCTAATTATCTAGAATAGATGTGGTCCATATGTACATGTAAGATTAGTCACTGAATAGTTTTATTGCCTAATTACCTAGAATAGATGTGGTCCATATGTTTTTCATCAATGAATATGCTACATTCATTTTACTAGATTTTCATCTATGTTATTGAACTTCTATTTTTTTTCTGTTACCGATTTGTCTATATGGGCTTTTATTTGTTTGATTGTAAAATTCTGCAAAGTAGTACACTTGTTCCATTTTTGCAGTATCTCCTAATGTTTGGGTTAATGTTAACATTATATTTTAAAACAACAGTGCTTGTTTTAGATTACGAGTAGGAGGGTGGAAACCAAAACGAGAACGTGCTATAGTTGTAAAATGATCTTAATCATTTCTTCCCTACTTTGTTTTTCATGTCTTTTACAAATTTTTAGAAATACTTTTGTTTTAAAATCCGAAAAGAATGTTGTTTTTAAATAAGTGATTTTGAAACAAGAGAACTATAATAAAACAAACAAGCCCTATGTGCAATCATAGAAGCCTAACAAATCTAAAAACTTGGAGTAAACTCCTCGAAGGGTTGAGTGAAGTTGTCAGACACATTGGTACATCATGCACGTCATATGGACAAAATTCATTTGTTCTTAGGAGAGAGAATCATGATCTTATTTGGTCACGTTAGAGCTGAGTAACTTCTAAAGCTGTTGTCCCATCCATATGTCTGGTGCTGTTTTCCCCTTAAACATGATCTTCAATTAAAGCCAATTCAAAATCCTGAAACTAGGCTAGGCAATATGAGGATAGCCAATAAAAATAGATACTGAACTTGGTGCTCCACCTTACCTAGAATTATGAACCCCTATGCCATTTTATATGGAAGGCTGGCTTGGCCAATCTGGATTATGACGGGTACATCCAATCGAGTATGATTCCAGGGCATTTTTGGACTGTCAGAGTGCATGGTATCGTCACCTTGATCTGATGTGGGTGGCTGGTCTGATATTCTACACCTTATAATGAGAGAGTGCGATTCAGCTCGAGTAACATTGTTAGTTATTTGCTTCACATAATTCAAACGAGCCATTTAATTTCCATGAATGTCTGATCACCTCTTCGTATCAAGAGTAGTTTAATCAGGGTCATCAAGACCTTGATCTTGTGATCAGATGGTTTCACTCAGTTATTCTTTTCTGCATGGTTTTAAGTAACATCCGAAGTAAAATCAGGTATGGTAACTGGCATGCCGGCACTCACTTTACTTTATGTTTTTTCGTGCAGGAGAAGGAAATAGCGGCGGCGTCGGAGAAACTTGCAGAATGTCAAGAGACAATAATCCTTCTTGGCAGGCAACTCAAAGCACTGCAGCCTCCAACAGAACTTCTGTCACCTCCTCCGAACTATCATGCTCGGAGAAGGGATGCTGCTCTGGAAGTGGAAGATATGCTCCTTTCAAGTGGATCGAATAATGAAGGGCGCAGCAACAGCTTCCAACCTCCTCCGGATCACATCGACAGGGACAACGTTGCTTGCGTCCCGCAAAGAACTGGGGGTGAATCCCCATTGTGCAGTTACAGTCCCCTCTTTACTCCATCGGACGGTGGCGAAGCCGAGACAAGCCCGATCTGGATGTCACCAAATAGTAGCTCCAAGCGCCAAAGGCAGAGGCCTGCAGTGTCATGCTCCTTCCCTTCCTCACCCAACACCACGCCCGAGAAGCAGGGCCGCGGCTTCAGCAGGTTCTTCTCGAAAGGAGGAAAGAGCATGCAGTAGGACATTACCCCCATCTCACCGAAAGGCGCGATGATCCTGATGGGGCGACAAGGGCTCACAAGTTTCCGTTCCGATGGGGATGGTAAGAGTTGGGAACTTCCTGGTTGCAGAGCAGCTTGAATTGGAGAGAATGCAGGGGAGGGGGACGATCATCGCTTGGTCGTTGTATACATGTCTAGAGAAGAGAGACAGTTTTCTCCGGTGCTTCTGGCTTTGGGTTGGCCCGAGCGGACCAGGAGCTCGCCTCTTTGGGAGAAGAAGATGCCCCCCTTCGCTCCATGTGGTGTGGTAGCTTTGTTTTATATATGTACAGAACACATGCATATATGATTGAAGCCTTGGTATGTTTTCGGCCTCGCTTCTCTGCTCCTCGTTCTCCTCGCATCCTTTTTCATCCGTCTCTGGAAGCCTTCGTACGGTGGGTGATGATGTTGGAGATGCCAGATTATATGGTAATTTGCCGTGTACTCTTGTCGTCGGATCGGATCATCTATTTGAAGCTTAATTGGGAATCGAGGAAACCCATTGATCCGTTTTTGACAAAAAAAAATTTAATACGTCGATTATTGTTATAATAAATTGAAATATATCAATTTATACAAGCACAATATCAAATCTTTCAAATAGTATTGAGGTAGAAGGGTCAAGGATATGTAAACACAATATCAAGTCTCTCAAATAGTCAATATGAGATTATCCTCACAATTCTAACACGTGCAATTTAGTGGTACACATATTCTCAATGTATCAACCTATCAAGACAAACCAATCTTCATACCACATGATCATGTATGTAATCGATTATTATTTCTTATTAGCATCTATATATGGGGTCTCTGGCCAACAAGTGTGTCATCCTAGGCAAAGAGATGAGATATTATTTGAGCCTACCTAGAATTCAGAGAATAAACGATATGAACTTAGAATCAATCTATTCACTTTTTATCTGCTTCATTTACAACTCTACTTAATTACGATGATAGTGATCATGTTGAAGTTGTGTTGTAATTTTTCCTTTATCGTTTTCTCTTCTTCATTCCATCTTGCTCAATCTATTTGTTTCCCTTCTAACTTCTACAAACCCAACCAAGCATGTGCAACTTAGGGTCCATTTGGATCCCAGTAAAACTAAAATCATTGAAAACCTTTTACGTTGCATAACATTTTCAGAGAATTTGAAATCCAGATGGTCACATTTGGTTGCTCTAAAAATATTTTCTTATGAGATCATGTATCTTATTTAATTATTTGTAAACTATGTTGCTTAAGTACTGTGTTATAATATTTTTAGTTACATAGTTCCTAAAAATATAATTTTTGTTAATAAAACATGATCCTGATATCTACGAACATAATTTTTAAACAATAGAATAATTAAATATAAGATATTTATTCTCTAAAATATTTACTTTATTTGATAGCACATAAAAAAATCATGTTAAAAAAGATTAGATGCGATAACTTTTTAATAATATATTAAAATATGATATATTATTTTATTTATATAAAAATTATAATTTGAAGTACTTATGTCAATCACCAAATATAAATAAAAATATTTTTTATTAATGAAATTAGTTTTTATTTACTGAAATAAATTTTAAATAAAATATGTTAATGTAACTTATATTTATTAAAATTGATGGCATTTATTCAAAATAATATATTTTATTTAACAAAATAATATTTTCGGGTCAATTTTATCAACCATTATAGAAAACGGTTTCCGTCTTTTACGTGCAATCAAATAACCCGAAGGATCACCATTTTGGGAAAACATATCCAGGTAACACATTTTAGGTGCAAACAAATGGCCCCTTAGCCTTGAAAATAGTCTCATCCAAGTAGTTGCTAGAGTGAGCAAGCCATCAGTTCTTTACATATGACTCCATCAAGTGTGAAGGATCATCCTCGGGTGTTAGGAATGGACATTGAAAATCTGCTTATTCCTTGATGTGCACCCTCTAGACGTGGTTGAGGAGGATGCTATATTTTTTCATCTTCCCATACTCGGCGTTTTTCTTTAATAGTGCCTCCATCTCCGCAGCTCTCTTGACGTAACCACTTTTCTCCTGTCATAATTCATACGATTAAATTTAAATAATATAATAAAGAATAGTATGTATGTACGTGCTACTTTATATTTCTCACCTCGTCAGAAAAAGACTTCCACTTATCAAGTGCAACAGCCAACTTCTTGTCATCATTTTCAGGCTGTTTCAATTCCTCACTAAAAAATCACAAACATTAATAAACATTAAAGATAACACCACATGACAAGAGAATTATCGAAACGTACCAGAAAATGAGGAAACCTAGGATCGACGAGTCCATTGGCATTTGTACGTCGGCCATGAGCTGTCGAAATACAATCAAATTGTCGAAAGGACCAGTGTTAGAGTTCTTTTAACAAAAGATCTAATTTCAAAAATTAATATAACGTTCACCCCCAAAATGGATAACGAGGATGAGAGGGAGTGACAAAAAGTCTTTTATGCCCTTTAGATCCGTCACCAGGTACCAGCCGGCGGCTTCAGTACCGTAGGGATCCTCGGAAGAATCATACACCGGCGGCGGCCGCTTCTTCCCGCGCGCGCCGACCTGATCGGAGAGAACCGGCCGGCAGAAGGACGGCCGGATCGGCAGGACGAAGACGCGTATCTGCGAGGGGGCCAAGCCCCCTCGTCGAACAGGGCTCCCCCAGGGCCTCCGCCGTCTTCTCCACCGGACCCATCTCCTCACTGCCCAGCTCTCTCCGCAGCTCCGCCTACGGGAGATACACAACCAGCCGGCGGCGGCCGCTTCTTCCCGCGCGCGCCGACCTGATCGGAGAGAACCGGCCGGCAGATGGACGGCCGGATCGGCAGGCCGAAGACGCGTATCTGCGAGGGGGCCTAGCCCCCTCGTCGAACAGGGCTCCCCCAGGGCCTCCGCCGTCTTCTCCACCTGACCCATCTTCTCACTGCCCAGCTCTCTCCGCAGCTCCGCCTACGGGAGATACACAACCAGCCGGCGGCGGCCGCTTCTTCCCGCGCGCGCCGACCTGATCGGAGAGAACCGGCCGGCAGAAGGACGGCCGGATCGGCAGGACGAAGACGCGTATCTGCGAGGGGGCCAAGCCCCCTCGTCGAACAGGGCTCCCCCAGGGCCTCCGCCGTCTTCTCCACCGGACCCATCTCCTCACTGCCCAGCTCTCTCCGCAGCTCCGCCTACGGGAGATACACAACCAGCCGGCGGCGGCCGCTTCTTCCCGCGCGCGCCGACCTGATCGGAGAGAACCGGCCGGCAGAAGGACGGCCGGATCGGCAGGACGAAGACGCGTATCTGCGAGGGGGCCAAGCCCCCTTGTCGAACTGGGCTCCCCCAGGGCCTCCGCCGTCTTCTCCACCGGACCCATCTCCTCACTGCCCAGCTCTCTCCGCAGCTCCGCCTACGGGAGATACACAACCAGCCGGCGGCGGCCGCGCCGACCTGCGAGGGGGCCAAGCCGTCGTCGAAGGCCCTCCTGGAGACCTCCTCGGAGGGGCAGTAGCACCTCGTGGGGGGAGGAATGGCACCGCAGGCGCCTGCAGCTGTTGCCCGGAGCTGGAGCCGGAGCGGATGGCCTCTTCTCTTCTACGCACCTGGGGGCTGCAATACGTCAGGAAGAAGCTCACCGGTTTCAAGAAGTCTCACTCTGCCGCCGCTTCGTCACCGCCGGGATGCTCTACGCCTGCTGGGTTGGAGAAAGTAAAAATAGGATGGAGATACTCCGTCAGGCACGAACCATGTGAAGTACCTCCCCCCTCCCGCGCGGTGTGCGTGTCGCACCGACCTCGGTTCGACTCTGCCTTCCTCCTGCAGCCGGAGCGAGCTGGTAGAAGATCTTCACGTACCGCAAGATGCTCTCCCTCTCCCGTTGGTCGATCACGGCGGAGGGGCGGCGGCGTACGATCCCTTCCAACTGTCGTTGGATGTCTGTCATCTGCTCACCCTGGTCGGAGCTGGAATCCCGGCAGCGGCGGCCTGCCCTCGGGCCGGGCCAGCCCTGGACTTGATTCCAGGTCATCGACTGTGGCCCGCGGGCTTAAGACGGGTTGTGCTCGGGCCGACGCCAAGTTCCTGTTCCCTTCCATCTTCGGTCTCTTCCTCTGTCCATCTGCAACCCTGCGAGAACTTCGTCGAACTCTGCGAATCACTCCTTACTCGGGCTCTCGGATGCAATAGAGTGAAGCTTCGCTGTTCTTCCGCTACGAGAAAGAAGGTTTTAATCTGCTGGAGGTTTTAGGCTTCCTTTATCAACTGACCGGTATCTTGTTGAGAGATCTCCGGCAGTTTATGAATCATTTATCTTAGCAGAGGTAATCTTTCTCGCTTGGAGGAATCTTGTGTCTCGCCTCTTATCTTTCAATTCCGTTCGCAAGACCGGAGTTCAATGCCGTGACCATTGGTAACCCTATAATCCTTGTCGGCTGCAGAGTTGCATGGTGTGAATTCAATATATTTTTCTGATAAATTTTGCCGAGGCATCCCCTCTTATCTCTGTTAAGGCGTCTGTTTTCGTCCGACCACTTGACGTAGTTGCTTTTGGCTGATTAGAGAGTGGTTGTGTTGTTTTTTTCTTTACCACTTAAAACCTGAGAGTGGGTTATTGATGATGTAGAATCTGTAAATGCACACAAGAATTTTTGGGGATAACTTTATGCTTATGACGGGATCTAAAGTGTCTAAATTGAAATATGGCACTATTGTATGTCACGTAAACATTTAATTTATCTAAATTGTTTAATATGCTACAAAATAAGATAGCAATACCTGTTATATGAGGATAGCCAATAAAAATAGATACTGAACTTGGTGCTCCACCTTACCTAGAATTATGAACCCCTATGCCATTTTATATGGAAGGCTGGCTTGGCCAATCTGGATTATGACGGGTACATCCAATCGAGTATGATTCCAGGGCATTTTTGGACTGTCAGAGTGCATGGTATCGTCACCTTGATCTGATGTGGGTGGCTGGTCTGATATTCTACACCTTATAATGAGAGAGTGCGATTCAGCTCGAGTAACATTGTTAGTTATTTGCTTCACATAATTCAAACGAGCCATTTAATTTCCATGAATGTCTGATCACCTCTTCGTATCAAGAGTAGTTTAATCAGGGTCATCAAGACCTTGATCTCGTGATCAGATGGTTTCACTCAGTTATTCTTTTCTGCATGGTTTTAAGTAACATCCGAAGTAAAATCAGGTATGGTAACTGGCATGCCGGCACTCACTTTACTTTATGTTTTTTCGTGCAGGAGAAGGAAATAGCGGCGGCGTCGGAGAAACTTGCAGAATGTCAAGAGACAATAATCCTTCTTGGCAGGCAACTCAAAGCACTGCAGCCTCCAACAGAACTTCTGTCACCTCCTCTGAACTATCATGCTCGGAGAAGGGATGCTGCTCTGGAAGTGGAAGATATGCTCCTTTCAAGTGGATCGAATAATGAAGGGCGCAGCAACAGCTTCCAACCTCCTCCGGCTCACATCGACAGGGACAACGTTGCTTGCATCCCGCAAAGAACTGGGGGTGAATCCCCATTGTGCAGTTACAGTCCCCTCTTTACTCCATCGGACGGTGGCGAAGCCGAGACAAGCCCGATCTGGATGTCACCAAATAGTAGCTCCAAGCGCCAAAGGCAGAGGCCTGCAGTGTCCTGCTCCTTCCCTTCCTCACCCAACACCACGCCCGAGAAGCAGGGCCGCGGCTTCAGTAGGTTCTTCTCGAAAGGAGGAAAGAGCATGCAGTAGGACATTACCCCCATCTCACCGAAAGGCGCGATGATCCTGATGGGGCGACAAGGGCTCGCAAGTTTCCGTTCCAATGGGGATGGTAAGAGTTGGGAACTTCCTGGTTGCAGAGCAGCTTGAATTGGAGAGAATGCAGGGGAGGGGGACGATCATCGCTTGGTCGTTGTATACATGTCTAGAGAAGAGAGACAGTTTTCTCCGGTGCTTCTGGCTTTGGGTTGGCCCGAGCGGACCAGGAGCTCGCCTCTTTGGGAGAAGAAGATGCCCCCCCTTCGCTCCATGTGGTGTGGTAGCTTTGTTTTATATGTACAGAACACATGCATATATGATTGAAGCCTTGGTATGTTTTCAGCCTCGCTTCTCTGCTCCTCGTTCTCCTCGCATCCGTCGCTGGATGCCTTCGTACGGTGGGTGATGATGTTGGAGATGCCAGATTATATGGTAATTTGCCGTGTACTCTTGTCGTCGGATCGGATCATCTATTTGAAGCTTAATTGGGAATCGAGGAAACCCATTGATCCGTTTTTGACAAAAAAAAATTTAATACGTCGATTATTGTTATAATAAATTGAAATATATCAATTTATACAAGCACAATATCAAATCTTTCAAATAGTATTGAGGTAGAAGGGTCAAGGATATGTAAACACAATATCAAGTCTCTCAAATAGTCAATATGAGATTATCCTCACAATTCTAACACGTGCAATTTAGTGGTACACATATTCTCAGTGTATCAACCTATCAAGACAAACCAATCTTCATACCACATGATCATGTATGTAATCGATTATTATTTCTTATTAGCATCTATATATGGGGTCTCTGGCCAACAAGTGTGTCATCCTAGGCAAAGAGATGAGATATTATTTGAGCCTACCTAGAATTCAGAGAATAAACGATATGAACTTAGAATCAATCTATTCACTTTTTATCTGCTTCATTTACAACTCTACTTAATTACGATGATAGTGATCATGTTGAAGTTGTGTTGTAACTTTTCCTTTATCGTTTTCTCTTCTTCATTCCATCTTGCTCAATCTATTTGTTTCCCTTCTAACTTCTACAAACCCAACCAAGCATGTGCAACTTAGGGTCCATTTGGATCCCAGTAAAACTAAAATCATTGAAAACCTTTTACGTTGCATAACATTTTCAGAGAATTTGAAATCCAGATGGTCACATTTGGTTGCTCTAAAAATATTTTCTTATGAGACCATGTATCTTATTTAATTATTTGTAAACTATGTTGCTTAAGTACCGTGTTATAATATTTTTAGTTACATAGTTCCTAAAAATATAATTTTTGTCAATAAAACATGATCCTGATATCTACGAACATAAATTTTAAACAATAGAATAATTAAATATAAGATATTTATTCTCTAAAATATTTACTTTATTTGATAGCACATAAAAAAATCATGTTAAAAAAGATTAGATGCGATAACTTTTTAATAATATATTAAAATATGATATATTATTTTATTTATATAAAAATTATAATTTGAAGTACTTATGTCAATCACCAAATATAAATAAAAATATTTTTATTAATGGAATTAGTTTTTATTTACTGAAATAAATTTTAAATAAAATATGTTAATGTAACTTATATTTATTAAAATTGATGGCATTTATTCAAAATAATATATTTTATTTAACAAAATAATATTTTCAGGTCAATTTTATCAACCATTATAGAAAACGGTTTCCGTCTTTTACGTGCAATCAAATAACCCGAAGGATCACCATTTTGGGAAAACATATCCAGGTAACACATTTTAGGTGCAAACAAATGGCCCCTTAGCCTTGAAAATAGTCTCATCCAAGTAGTTGCTAGAGTGAGCAAGCCATCAGTTCTTTACATATGACTCCATCAAGTGTGAAGGATCATCCTCGGGTGTTAGGAATGGACATTGAAAATCTGCTTATTCCTTGATGTGCACCCTCCAGACGTGGTTGAGGAGGATGCTATATTTTTTCATCTTCCCATACTCGGCGTTTTTCTTTAATAGTGCCTCCATCTCCGCAGCTCTCTTGACGTAACCACTTTTCTCCTGTCATAATTCATACGATTAAATTTAAATAATATAATAAAGAATAGTATGTATGTACGTACGTGCTACTTTATATTTCTCACCTCGTAAGAAAAAGACTTCCATTTATCAAGTGCAACAGCCAACTTCTTGTCATCATTTTCAAGCTGTTTCAATTCCTCACTAAAAAAATCAGAAACATTAATAAACATGAAAGATAACACCACATGACAAGAGAATTATCGAAACGTACCAGAAAATGAGGAAACCTAGGATCGACGAGTCCATTGGCATTTGTACGTCGGCCATGAGCTGTCGAAATACAATCAAATTGTCGAAAGGACCAGTGTTAGAGTTCTTTTAACAAAAGATCTAATTTCAAAAATTAATATAACGTTCACCCCCAAAATGGATAACGAGGATGAGAGGGAGTGACAAAAAGTCTTTTATGCCCTTTAGATCCGTCACCAGGTACCAGCCGGCGGCTTCAGTACCGTAGGGATCCTCGGAAGAATCATACACCGGCGGCGGCCGCTTCTTCCCGCGCGCGCCGACCTGATCGGAGAGAACCGGCCGGCAGAAGGACGGCCGGATCGGCAGGACGAAGACGCGTATCTGCGAGGGGGCCAAGCCCCCTCGTCGAACAGGGCTCCCCAGGGCCTCCGCCGTCTTCTCCACCGGACCCATCTCCTCACTGCCCAGCTCTCTCCGCAGCTCCGCCTACGGGAGATACACAACCAGCCGGCGGCGGCCGCTTCTTCCCGCGCGCGCCGACCTGATCGGAGAGAACCGGCCGGCAGAAGGACGGCCGGATCGGCAGGACGAAGACGCGTATCTGCGAGGGGGCCAAGCCCCCTCGTCGAACAGGGCTCCCCCAGGGCCTCCGCCGTCTTCTCCACCGGACCAATCTCTTCACTGCCCAGCTCTCTCCGCAGCTCCGCCTACGGGAGATACACAACCAGCCGGCGGCGGCCGCTTCTTCCCGCGCGCCGACCTGATCGGAGAGAACCGGCCGGCAGAAGGACGGCCGGATCGGCAGGACGAAGACGCGTATCTGCGAGGGGGCCAAGCCCCCTCGTCGAACATGGCTCCCCCAGGGCCTCCGCCGTCTTCTCCACCGGACCCATCTCCTCACTGCCCAGCTCTCTCCGCAGCTCCGCCTACGGGAGATACACAACCAGCCGGCGGCGGCCGCTTCTTCCCGCGCGCGCCGACCTGATCGGAGAGAACCGGCCGGCAGAAGGACGGCCGGATCTGCAGGACGAAGACGCGTATCTGCGAGGGGGCCAAGCCCCCTCGTCGAACAGGGCTCCCCCAGGGCCTCCGCCGTCTTCTCCACCGGACCCATCTCCTCACTGCCCAGCTCTCCTCGCAGCTCCGCCTACGGGAGATACCCAACCAGCCGGCGGCGGCCGCTTCTTCCCGCGCGCGCCGACCTGATCGGAGAGAACAGGCCGGCAGAAGGACGGCCGGATCGGCAGGACGAAGACGCGTATCTGCGAGGGGGCCAAGCCCCCTCGTCGAACATGGCTCCCCCAGGGCCTCCGCCCTCTTCTCCACCGGACCCATCTCCTCACTGCCCAGCTCTCTCCGCAGCTCCGCCTACGGGAGATACACAACCAGCCGGCGGCGGCCGCTTCTTCCCGCGCGCGCCGACCAGATCGGAGAGAACCGGCCTGCAGAAGGACGGCCGGATCGGCAGGACGAAGACGCGTATCTGCGAGGGGGCCAAGCCCCCTCGTCGAACAGGGCTCCCCGGGGCCTCCGCCGTCTTCTCCACCGGACCCATCTCCTCACTGCCCAGCTCTCTCCGCAGCTCCGTCTACGGGAGATACACAACCAGCCGGCGGCGGCCGCTTCTTCCCGTGCGCGCCGACCTGATCGGAGAGAACCGGCCGGCAGAAGGACAGCCGGATCGGCAGGACGAAGACGCGTATCTGCGAGGGGGCCAAGCCCCCTCGTCGAACAGGGCTCCCCAGGGCCTCCGACGTCTTCTCCACCGGACCCATCTCCTCACAGCCCAGCTCTCCCCGCAGCTCCGCCTACGGGAGATACACAACCAGCCGGCGGCGGCCGCTTCTTCCCGCACGCGCCGACCTGATCGGAGAGAACCGACCGGCAGAAGGACGGCCGGATCGGCATGAAAAAGACGCGTATCTGCGAGGGGGCCAAGCCCCCTCGTCGAACAGGGCTCCCCCAGGGCCTCCGCCGTCTTCTCCACCGGACCCATCTCCTCACTGCCCAGCTCTTTCCGCAGATCCGCCTACGGGAGATACACAACCAGGCGGCGGCGGCCGCTTCTTCCCGCGCGCGCCGACCTAATCGGAGAGAACCGGCCTGCAGAAGGACGGCCGGATCGGCAGGACGAAGACGCGTATCTGCGAGGGTGCCTAGCCCCCTCGTCGAACAGGGCTCCCCCAGGGACTCCGCCGTCTTCTCCAGCGGACCAATCTCTTCACTGCCCAGCTCTCTCCGCAGCTCCGCCTACGGGAGATACACAACCAGCCGGCGGCGGCCGCTTCTTCCCGCACGCGCCGACCTGATCGGAGAGAACCGGCCGGCAGAAGGACGGCCGGATCTGCAGGACGAAGACGCGTATCTGCGAGGGGGCCAAGCCCCCTCGTCGAACAGGGCTCCCCCAGGGCCTCCGCCGTCTTCTCCACCGGACCCATCTCCTCACTGCCCAGCTCTCCTCGCAGCTCCGGCTACGGGAGATACCCAACCAGCCGGCGGCGGCCGCTTCTTCCCGCGCGCGCCGACCTGATCGGAGAGAACCGGCCGGCAGAAGGACGGCCGGATCGGCGGTGACGAAGACGCGTATCCGCGAGGGGGCCAACCCCCTCGTCGAACAGGGCTCCCCTGTGGCCTCCGCCGTCTTCTCCACCGGACCAATCTCTTCACTGCCCAGCTCTCTCCGCAGCTCCGCCTACGGGAGATACACAACCAGCCGGCGGCGGCCGCTTCTTCCCGCGCGCACCGACCTGATCGGAGAGAACCGGCCGGCAGAAGGACGGCCAGATCGGCAGGACGAAGACGCGTATCTGCGAGGGGGCCAAGCCCCCTCGTCGAACATGGCTCCCCCAGGGCCTCCGCCGTCTTCTCCACCGGACCCATCTCCTCACTGCCCAGCTCTCTCCGCAGCTCCGCCTACGGGAGATACACAACCAGCCGGCGGCGGCCGCTTCTTCCCGCGCGCGCCGACCTAATCGGAGAGAACCGGCCTGCAGAAGGACGGCCGGATCGGCAGGACGAAGACGCGTATCTGCGAGGGGGCCAAGCCCCCTCGTCGAACATGGCTCCCCGGGGCCTCCGCCGTCTTCTCCACCGGACCCATCTCCTCACTGCCCAGCTCTCTCCGCAGCTCCGCCTACGGGAGATACACAACCAGCCGGCGGCGGCCGCTTCTTCCCGTGCGCGCCGACCTGATCGGAGAGAACCGGCCGGCAGAAGGACGGTCGGATCGGCAGGACGAAGACGCGTATCTGCGAGGGGGCCAAGCCCCCTCGTCGAACATGGCTCCCCAGGGCCTCCGCCGTCTTCTCCACCGGACCAATCTCTTCACTGCCCAGCTCTCTCCGCAGCTCCGCCTACGGGAGATACACAACCAGCCGGCGGCGGCCGCTTCTTCCCGCGCGCGCCGACCTGATCGGAGAGAACCGGCCGGCAGAAGGACGGCCGGATCGGCAGGACGAAGACGCGTATCTGCGAGGGGGCCAAGCCCCTCGTCGAACATGGCTCCCCCAGGGCCTCCGCCGTCTTCTCCACCGGACGCATCTCCTCACTGCCCAGCTCTCTCCGCAGCTCCGCCTACGGGAGATACACAACCAGCCGGCGGCGGCCGCTTCTTCCCGCGCGCGCCGACCTGATCGGAGAGAAACGGCCTGCAGAAGGACGGCCGGATCGGCAGGACGAAGACGCGTATCTGCGAGGGGGCCAAGCCCCCTCGTCGAACAGGGCTCCCCTGTGGCCTCCGCCGTCTTCTCCACCGGACCCATCTCCTCACTGCCCAGCTCTCTCCGCAGCTCCGCCTACGGGAGATACACAACCTGCCGGCGGCGGCCGCTTCTTCCCGCGCGCGCCGACCTGATCGGAGAGAACCGGCCTGCAGAAGGACGGCCGGATCGGCAGGACGAAGACGAGTATCTGCGAGGGGGCCAAGCCCCCTCGTCGAACAGGGCTCCCCCAGGGCCTCCGCCGTCTTCTCCACCGGACCCATCTCCTCACTGCCCAGCTCTCTCCGCAGCTCCGTCTACGGGAGATACACAACCAGCCGGCGGCGGCCGCTTCTTCCCGTGCGCGCCGACCTGATCGGAGAGAACCGGCCGACAGAAGGACGGCCGGATCGGCAGGACGAAGACGCGTATCTGCGAGGGGGCCAAGCCCCCTCGTCGAACGAGGCTCCCTGTGGCCTCCGACGTCTTCTCCACCGGACCCATCTCCTCACAGCCCAGCTCTCCCCGCAGCTCCGCCTACGGGAGATACACAACCAGCCGGCGGCGGCCGCTTCTTCCCGCACGCGCCGACCTGATCGGAGAGAACCGGCCGGCAGAAGGACGGCCGGATCGGCAGGACGAAGTCGCGTATCTGCGAGGGGGCCAAGCCCCCTCGTCGAACAGGGCTCCCCCAGGGCCTCCGCCGTCTTCTCCACCGGACCCATCTCGCCACTGCCCAGCTCTCTCCGCAGATCCGCCTACGGGAGATACACAACCAGCCGGCGGCGGCCGCTTCTTCCCGCGCGCGCCGCCTAATCGGAGAGAACCGGCCTGCAGAAGGACGGCCGGATCGGCAGGACGAAGACGCGTCTCTGCGAGGGGGCCTAGCCCCCTCGTCGAACAGGGCTCCCCCAGGGCCTCCGCCGTCTTCTCCAGCGGACCAATCTCTTCACTGCCCAGCTCTCTCCGCAGCTCCGCCTACGGGAGATACACAACCAGCCGGCGGCGGCCGCTTCTTCCCGCGCGCGCCGACCTGATCGGAGAGAACCGGCCGGCAGAAGGACGGCCGGATCGGCAGGACGAAGACGCGTATCTGCGAGGGGGCCAAGCCCCCTCGTCGAACAGGGCTCCACCAGGGCCTCCGCCGTCTTCTCCACCGGACCCATCTCCTCGCTGCCCAGCTCTCCTCGCAGCTCCGCCTACGGGAGATACCCAACCAGCCGGCGGCGGCCGCTTCATCCCGTGCGCGCCGACCTGATCGGAGAGAACCGGCCGGCGAAGGACGGCCGGATCGGCAGACGAAGATGCGTATCTGCGAGGAGGCCAATCCCCCTCGCCGAACAGGGCTCCCCAGTGGCCTCCGCCGTCTTCTCCACCGGACCCATCTCCTCACCGCCCAGCCTCTCCCCGCAGCTCCGCCTACGGGAGGTACACAACCAGCCGGCGGCGGCCGCTTCTTCCCGCGCGCGCCGACCTGATCGGAGAGAACCGGCCGGCAGAAGGACGGACGGATCGGCAGGACGAAGACGCGTATTTTCGAGGGGGCCAAGCCCCCTCGTCGAACAGGGCTCCCCCAGGGCCTCCGCCGTCTTCTCCACCGGACCCATCTCCTCACTGCCCAGCTCTCTCCGCAGCTCCGCCTACGGGAGATACACAACCAGCCGGCGGCGGCCGCTTCTTCCCGCGCGCGCCGACTTGATCGGAGAGAACCGGCCGGCAGAAGGACGGCCGGATCGGCAGGACGAAGATGCGTATCTGCGAGGGGGCCTAGCCCCCTCGTCGAACAGGGCTCCCCCAGGGCCTCCGCCGTCTTCTCCACCGGACCAATCTCTTCACTGCCCAGCCCTCTCCGCAGCTCCGCCTACGGGAGATACACAACCAGCCGGCGGCGGCCGCTTCTTCCCGCGCGCGCCGACCTGATCGGAGAGAACCGGCCGGCAGAAGGACTGCCGGATCGGCAGGACGAAGACGCGTATCTGCGAGGGGGCCAAGCCCCTCGTCGAACAGGGCTCCCCCAGGGCCTCCGCCGTGTTCTCCACCGGACCCATCTCCTCACTGCCCAGCTCTCTCTGTAGCTCCGCCTGCGAGAGATACACAACCAGCCGGCGGCGGCCGCTTCTTCCCGCGCGCGCCGACCTGATCGGAGAGAACCGGCCGGCAGAAGGACGGCCGGATCGGCAGGACGAAGACGCGTATCTGCGAGGGGGCCAAGCCCCTCGTCGAACATGGCTCCCCTGTGGCCTCCGCCGTCTTCTCCACCGGACGCATCTCCTCACTGCCCAGCTCTCTCCGCAGCTCCGCCTACGGGAGATACACAACCAGCCGGCGGCGGCCGCTTATTCCCGCGCGCGCCGACCTGATCGGAGAGAAACGGCCTGCAGAAGGACGGCCGGATCGGCAGGACGAAGACGCGTATCTGCGAGGGGGCCAAGCCCCCTCGTCGAACGAGGCTCCCCAGTGGCCTCCGCCGTCTTCTCCACCGGACCCATCTCCTCACCGCCCGGCTCTCTCCGCAGCTCCGCCTACGGGAGATACACAACCCGCCGGCGGCGGCCGCTTCTTCCCGCGCGCGCCGACCTGATCGGAGAGAACCGGCTCGCGAAGGACGGCCGGATCGGCAGGACGAAGACGAGTATCTGCGAGGGGGCCAAGCCCCCTCGTCGAACAGGGCTCCCGGGGCCTCCGCCGTCTTCTCCACCGGCCCCATCTCCTCACTGCCCCGCTCTCTCCGCAGCTCCGTCTACGGGAGATACACAACCAGCCGGCGGCGGCCGCTTCTTCCCGTGCGCGCCGACCTGATCGGAGAGAACCGGCCGACAGAAGGACGGCCGGATCGGCAGGACGAAGACGCGTATCTGCGAGGGGGCCAAGCCCCCTCGTCGAACATGGCTCCCCCAGGGCCTCCGCCGTCTTCTCCACCGGACCCATCTCCTCACTGCCCAGCCCTCTCCGCAGCTCCGCCTACGGGAGATACACAACCAGCCGCCGGCGGCCGCTTCTTCCCGCGCGCGCCGACCTAATCGGAGAGAACCGGCCTGCGGAAGGACGGCCGGATCGGCGGGACGAAGACGCGTATCCGCGAGGGGGCCAAGCCCCCTCGTCGAACGAGGCTCCCCTGTGGCCTCCGCCGTCTTCTCCACCGGACCCATCTCCTCACTGCCCAGCTCTCTCCGCAGCTCCGCCTACGGGAGATACACAACCAGCCGGCGGCGGCCGCTTCTTCCCGTGCGCGCCGACCTGATCGGAGAGAACCGGCCGGCACAAGGACGGTCGGATCGGCAGGACGAAGACGCGTATCTGCGATGGGGCCAAGCCCCCTCGTCGAACAGGGCTCCCCCAGGGCCTCCGCCGTCTTCTCCACCGGACCAATCTCTTCACTGCCCAGCTCTCTCCGCAGCTCCGCCTACGGGAGATACACAACCAGCCGGCGGCCGCCGCTTCTTCCCGCGCGCGCCGACCTGATCGGAGAGAACCGGCCGGCAGAAGGACGGGCGGATCGACTGGACGAAGAGGCGTAACTGCGAGTGGGCCAAGACCCTCGTCGAACATGGCTCCCCTGTGGCCTCCGCCGTCTTCTCCACCGGACGCATCTCCTCACTGCCCAGCTCTCTCCGCAGCTCCGCCTACGGGAGATACACAACCAGCCGGCGGCGGCCGCTTCTTCCCGCGCGCGCCGACCAGATCGGAGAGAAACGGCCTGCAGAAGGACGGCCGGATCGGCAGGACGAAGGCGCGTACCGCGAGGGGGCCAAGCCCCCTCGTCGAACGAGGCTCCCCTGTGGCCTCCGCCGTCTTCTCCACCGGACCCATCTCCTCACTGCCCAGCTCTCTCCGCAGCTCCGCCTACGGGAGATACACAACCAGCCGGCGGCGGCCGCTTCTTCCCGCGCGCGCCGACTTGATCGAAGAGAACCGGCCTGCAGAAGGATGGCCGGATCGGCAGGACGAAGACGAGTATCTGCGAGGGGGCCAAGCCCCCTCGTCGAACAGGGCTCCCCCAGGGCCTCCGCCGTCTTCTCCACCGGACCCATCTCCTCACTGCCCGCCCTCTCTCCGCAGCCTCCGTCTACGGGAGATACACAACCAGCCGGCGGCGCCCGCTTCTTCCCGTGCGCGCCGACCTGATCGGAGAGAACCGGCCGACGTAAGGACGGCCGGATCGGCGGACGAAGACGCGTGTCAGCGAGGGGGCCAAGCCCCATCGTCGAACCGGGCTCCCCAGGGCCTCCGACGTCTTCTCCACCGGACTCCCCTCCTCAAAGCCCAGCTCTCCCCGCAGCTCCGCCTACGGGAGATACACAACCAGCCGGCGGCGGCCGCTTCTTCCCGCACGCGCCGACCTGATCGGAGAGAACCGGCCGGCAGAAGGACGGCCGGATCGGCAGGACGAAGACGCGTATCTGCGAGGGGGCCAAGCCCCCTCGTCGAACAGTGGCTCCCCTGTGGCCTCCGCCGTCTTCTCCACCGGACCCATCTCGCCACCGCCCGGCCTCTCTCCGCGAGATCCGCCTACGGGAGATACACAACCAGCCGGCGGCGGCCGCTTCTTCCGCGCGCGCCGACCTGTCGGAGAGAACCGGCCTGCGGAAGGACGGCCGGATCGGCGGACGAAGACGCGTCTCGCGAGGGGGCCTAGCCCCCTCGTCGAACAAACGGGCTCCCCCGGGGCCTCCGCCGTCTTCTCCGGCGGACCAATCTCTTCATCGCCCAGCCTCTCTCCGTAGCTCCGCCTACGGGAGATACACAACCAGCCGGCGGCGGCCGCTTCTTCCCGCGCGCGCCGACCTGATCGGAGAGAACCGGCCGGCAGAAGGACGGCCGGATCGGCAGGACGAAGACGCGTATCTGCGAGGGGGCCAAGCCCCCTCGTCGAACAGGGCTCCACCAGGGCCTCCGCCGTCTTCTCCACCGGACCCATCTCCTCACTGCCCAGCTCTCCTCGCAGCTCCGCCTACGGGAGATACCCAACCAGCCGGCGGCGGCCGCTTCATCCCGTGCGCGCCGACCTGATCGGAGAGAACCGGCCGGCAGAAGGACGGCCGGATCGGCAGGACGAAGATGCGTATCTGCGAGGAGGCCAATCCCCCTCGCCGAACAGGGCTCCCCCAGGGCCTCCGCCGTCTTCTCCACCGGACCCATCTCCTCACTGCCCAGCTCTCCCCGCAGCTCCGCCTACGGGAGGTACACAACCAGCCGGCGGCGGCCGCTTCTTCCCGCGCGCGCCGACCTGATCGGAGAGAACCGGCCGGCAGAAGGACGGACGGATCGGCAGGACGAAGACGCGTATTTTCGAGGGGGCCAAGCCCCCTCGTCGAACGAGGCTCCCCTGTGGCCTCCGCCGTCTTCTCCACCGGACCCATCTCCTCACTGCCCAGCTCTCTCCGCAGCTCCGCCTACGGGAGATACACAACCAGCCGGCGGCGGCCGCTTCTTCCCGCGCGCGCCGACTTGATCGGAGAGAACCGGCCGGCAGAAGGACGGCCGGATCGGCAGGACGAAGATGCGTATCTGCGAGGGGGCCTAGCCCCCTCGTCGAACGAGGCTCCCCTGTGGCCTCCGCCGTCTTCTCCACCGGACCAATCTCTTCACCGCCCAGCTCTCTCCGCAGCTCCGCCTACGGGAGATACACAACCAGCTGGCGGCGGCCGCTTCTTCCCGCGCGCGCCGACCTGATCGGAGAGAACCGGCCGGCAGAAGGACTGCCGGATCGGCAGGACGAAGACGCGTATCTGCGAGGGGGGCAGGCCCCTCGTCGAACAGGGCTCCCCCAGGGCCTCCGCCGTGTTCTCCACCGGACCCATCTCCTCACTGCCCAGCTCTCTCCGTAGCTCCGCCTGCGAGAGATACACAACCAGCCGGCGGCGGCCGCTTCTTCCCGCGCGCGCCGACCTGATCGGAGAGAACCGGCCGGCGTAAGGACGGCCGGATCGGCAGGACGAAGACGCGTATCTGCGAGGGGGCCAAGCCCCCTCGTCGAACAGGGCTCCCCCAGGGCCTCCGTCGTCTTCTCCACCGGACCCATCTCATCACTGCCCAGCTCTCTCCGCAGCTCCGCCTACAGGAGATACACAACCAGCCGGCGGCGGCCGCTTCTTCCCGTGCGCGCCGACCTGATCGGAGAGAACCGGCCGGCAGAAGGACGGTCGGATCGGCAGGACGAAGACGCGTATCCGCGATGGGGCCAAGCCCCCTCGTCGAACAGGGCTCCCCCAGGGCCTCCGCCGTCTTCTCCACCGGACCCATCTCCTCACTGCCCAGCTCTCTCCGCAGCTCCGCTTACGGGAGATACACAACCAGCCGGCGTCGGCCGCTTCTTCCCGTGCGCGCCGACCTGATCGGAGAGAACCGGCCGGCAGAAGGACGGCCGGATCGGCAGGACGAAGATGCGTATCTGCGAGGAGGCCAAGCCCCCTCGTCGAACAGGGCTCCCCAGGGCCTCCGCCGTCTTCTCCACCGGACCCATCTCCTCACTGCCCAGCTCTCCCCGCAGCTCCGCCTACGGGAGGTACACAACCAGCCGGCGGCGGCCGCTTCTTCCCGCGCGCGCCGACCTGATCGGAGAGAACCGGCCGGCAGAAGGACGGACGGATCGGCAGGACGAAGACGCGTATCTAAGAGGGGGCCAAGCCCCCTCGTCGAACAGGGCTCCCCCAGGGCCTCCGCCGTCTTCTCCACCGGACCCATCTCCTCACTGCCCAGCTCTCTCCGCAGCTCCGCCTACGGGAGATACACAACCAGCCGACGGCGGCCGCTTCTTCCCGCGCGCGCCGACTTGATCGGAGAGAACCGGCCGGCAGAAGGACGTCCGGATCGGCGGTGACGAAGATGCGTATCTGCGAGGGGGCCTAGCCCCCTCGTCGAACAGGCTCCCCCGGGGCCTCCGCCGTCTTCTCCACCAGACCAATCTCTTCACTGCCCAGCTCTCTCCGCAGCTCCGCCTACGGGAGATACACAACCAGCTGGCGGCGGCCGCTTCTTCCCGCGCGCGCCGACCTGATCGGAGAGAACCGGCCGGCAGAAGGACTGCCGGATCGGCAGGACGAAGACGCGTATCTGCGAGGGGGCCAAGCCCCTCGTCGAACAGGGCTCCCCCAGGGCCTCCGCCGTGTTCTCCACCGGACCCATCTCCTCACTGCCCAGCTCTCTCCGTAGCTCCGCCTGCGAGAGATACACAACCATCCGGCGGCGGCCGCTTCTTCCCGCGTGCGCCGACCTGATCGGAGAGAACCGGCCGGCAGAAGGACGGCCGGATCGGCAGGACGAAGACGCGTATCTGCGAGGGGGCCAAGCCCCCTCGTCGAACAGGGCTCCCCAGGGGCCTCCGCCGTCTTCTCCCGGCGGACCAATCTCTTCATCGCCCAGCTCTCTCCGCAGCTCCGCCTACGGGAGATACACAACCAGCCGGCGGCGGCCGCTTCTTCCCGCGCGCGCCGACCGATCGGAGAGAACCGGCCGGCGAAGGACGGCCGGATCGGCAGGACGAAGACGCGTATCCGCGAGGGGGCCAAGCCCCCTCGTCGAACGAGGCTCCCCCAGGGCCTCCGCCGTCTTCTCCACCGGACCCATCTCCTCACTGCCCAGCTCTCCTCGCAGCTCCGCCTACGGGAGATACCCAACCAGCCGGCGGCAGCCGCTTCTTCCCGCGCGCGCCGACCTCATCGGAGAGAACCGTCCGGCAGAAGGACGGCCGGATCGGCAGGACGAAGACGCGTATCTGCGAGGGGGCCAAGCCCCCTCCTCGAACAGCGCTCCCCCAGGGCCTCCGCCGTCTTCTCCACCGGACCCATCTCCTCACTGCCCAGCTCTCTCCGCAGCTCCGCCTACGGGAGATACACAACCAGCCGGCGGCGGCCGCTTCTTCCCGCGCGCGCCGACTCCGATCGGAGAGAACCGGCCGGCGAAGGATGGCCGGATCGGCGGGACGAAGACGCGTATCCGCGAGGGCGCCAACCCCCCTCGTCGAACAGGGCTCCCCCAGGGCCTCCGCCGTCTTGTCCACCTGACCCATCTCCTCACTGCCCAGCTCTCTCCGCAGCTCCGCCTACGGGAGATACACAACCAGCCGGCGGCGGCCGCTTCTTCCCGCGCGCGCCGACCTGATCGGAGAGAACTGGCCGGCAGATGGACGGCCGGATCGGCAGGCCGAAGACGCGTATCTACGAGGGGGCCAAGCCGTCGTCGAAGGCCCTCCTGGAGACCTCCTCGGAGGGGCAGTAGTGTTAACCAACCCAAAACCGCGGTACTGAGTTAGAAAGGCCCAGGCTTATAAGCATAGGTACCTCCCCTACCTAGCCAATATGGCACTATTCTAACTCGCCCCCTCACGTGCAAGCTCACGGAGAGAACCGGCCGGCAGAAGGACGGCCGGATCGGCAGGACGAAGACGCGTATCTGCGAGGGGGCCAAGCCCCCTCGTCGAACAGGGCTCCCCCAGGGCCTCCGCCGTCTTCTCCACCGGACGAATCTCTTCACTGCCCAGCTCTCTCCGCAGCTCCGCCTACGGGACATACACAACCAGCCGGCGGCGGCCGCTTCTTCCCGCGCGCACCGACCTGATCGGAGAGAACCGGCCGGCAGAAGGACGGCCGGATCGGCAGTACGAAGACGCGTATCTGCGAGGGGGCCAAGCCCCCTCGTCGAACATGGCTCCCCCAGGGCCTCCGCCATCTTCTCCACCGGACCCATCTCCTCACTGCCCAGCTCTCTCCGCAGCTCCGCCTACGGGAGATACACAACCAGCCGGCGGCGGCCGCTTCTTCCCGCGCGCGCCGACCTAATCGGAGAGAACCGGCCTGCAGAAGGACGGCCGGATCGGCAGGACGAAGACGCGTATCTGCGAGGGGGCCAAGCCCCCTCGTCGAACAGGGCTCCCCCAGGGCCTCCGCCGTCTTCTCCACCGGACCCATCTCCTCACTGCCCAGCTCTCTCCGCAGCTCCGCCTACAGGAGATACACAACCAGCCGGCGGCGGCCGCTTCTTGCCGTGCGCGCCGACCTGATCGGAGAGAACCGGCCGGCAGAAGGACGGTCGGATCGGCAGGACGAAGACGCGTATCTGCGATGGGGCCAAGCCCCCTCGTCGAACAGGGCTCCCCCAGGGCCTCCGCCGTCTTCTCCACCGGACCCATCTCCTCACTGCCCAGCTCTCTCCGCAGCTCCGCTTACGGGAGATACACAACCAGCCGGCGGCGGCCGCTTCTTCCCGTGCGCGCCGACCTGATCGGAGAGAACCGGCCGGCAGAAGGACGGCCGGATCGAAAGGACGAAGATGCGTATCTGCGAGGAGGCCAAGCCCCCTCGTCGAACAGGGCTCCCCCAGGGCCTCCGCCGTCTTCTCCACCGAACCGATCTCCTCACTGCCCAGCTCTCCCCGCAGCTCCGCCTACGGGAGGTACACAACCAGCCGGCGGCGGCCGCTTCTTCCCGCGCGCGCCGACCTGATCGGAGAGAACCGGCCGGCAGAAGGACGGACGGATCGGCAGGACGAAGACGCGTATCTGCGAGGGGGCCAAGCCCCCTCGTCGAACAAGGCTCCCCCAGGGCCTCCGCCGTCTTCTCCACCGGACCCATCTCCTCACTGCCCAGCTCTCTCCACAGCTCCGCCTACGGGAGATACACAACCAGCCGGCGGCGGCCGCTTCTTCCCGCGCGCGCCGACTTGATCGGAGAGAACCGGCCGGCAGAAGGACGGCCGGATCGGCAGGACGAAGATGCGTATCTGCGAGGGGGCCTAGCCCCCTCGTCGAACAGGGCTCCCCCAGGGCCTCCGCCGTCTTCTCCACCGGACCAATCTCTTCACTGCCCAGCTCTCTCCGCAGCTCCGCCTACGGGAGATACACAACCAGCTGGCGGCGGCCGCTTCTTCCCGCGCGCGCCGACCTGATCGGAGAGAACCGGCCGGCAGAAGGACTGCCGGATCGGCGGGACGAAGACGCGTATCCGCGAGGGGGCAGGCCCCTCGTCGAGCAGGGCCCCCCCGGGGCCTCCGCCGTGTTCTCCACCGGACCCATCTCCTCACTGCCCAGCTCTCTCCGTAGCTCCGCCTGCGAGAGATACACAACCAGCCGGCGGCGGCCGCTTCTTCCCGCGCGCGCCGACCTGATCGGAGAGAACCGGCCGGCAGAAGGACGGCCGGATCGGCAGGACGAAGACGCGTATCTGCGAGGGGGCCAAGCCCCCTCGTCGAACAGGGCTCCCCCAGGGCCTCCGTCGTCTTCTCCACCGGACCCATCTCATCACTGCCCAGCTCTCTCCGCAGCTCCGCCTACGGGAGATACACAACCAGCCGGCGGCGGCCGCTTTTTCCCGCGCGCGCCGACCTGATCGGAGAGAACCGGCCGGCAGAAGGACGGCCGGAACGGCAGGACGAAGACGCGTATCTGCGAGGGGGCCAAGCCCCCTCCTCGAACAGGGCTCCCCCAGGGCCTCCGCCGTCTTCTCCACCGGACCAATCTCTTCACTGCCCAGCTCTCTCCGCAGCTCCGCCTACGGGAGATACACAACCAGCCGGCGGCGGCAGCTTCTTCCCGCGCGCGCCGACCTGATCGGAGAGAACCGGCCGGCAGAAGGACGGCCGGATCGGCAGGATGAAGACGCGTATCTGCGAGGGGGCCAAGCCCCCTCGTCGAACATGGCTCCCCCAGGGCCTCTGCCGTCTTCTCCACCGGACCCATCTCCTCACTGCCCAGCTCTCTCCGCAGCTCCGCCTACGGGAGATACACAACCAGCCGGCGGCGGCCGCTTCTTCCCGTGCGCGCCGACCTGATCGGAGAGAACTGGCCGGCAGAAGGACGGCCGGATCAGCAGGACGAAGACGCGTATGTGCGAGGAGGCCAAGCCCCCTCGTCGAACAGGGCTCCCCCAGGGCCTCCGCCGTCTTCTCCACCAGACCCATCTCCTCACTGCCCAGCTCTCTCCGCAGCTCCGCCTACGGGAGATACACAACCAGCCGGCGGCGGCCGCTTCTTCCCGTGCGCGCCGACCTGATCGGAGAGAACTGGCCGGCAGAAGGACGGCCGGATCAGCAGGACGAAGACGCGTATGTGCGAGGAGGCCAAGCCCCCTCGTCGAACAGGGCTCCCCCAGGGCCTCCGCCGTCTTCTCCACCAGACCCATCTCCTCACTGCCCAGCTCTCCCCGCAGCTCCGCCTACGGGAGATACACAACCAGCCGGCGGCGGCCGCTTCTTCCCGCGCGCGCCGACCTCATCGGAGAGAACCGTCCGGCAGAAGGACGGCCGGATCGGCAGGACGAAGACGCGTATCTGCGAGGGGGCCAAGCCCCCTCCTCGAACAGGGCTCCCCCAGGGCCTCCGCCGTCTTCTCCACCGGACCCATCTCCTCACTGCCCAGCTCTCTCCGCAGCTCCGCCTACGGGAGATACACAACCAGCCGGCGGCGGCCGCTTCTTCCCGCGCGCGCCGACCTGATCGGAGAGAACCGGCCGGCAGAAGGACGGCCGGATCGGCAGGACGAAGACGCTTATCTGCGAGGGGGCCAAGCCCCCTCGTCGAACAGGGCTCCCCAGGGCCTCCGCCGTCTTCTCCACCTGACCCATCTCCTCACTGCCCAGCTCTCTCCGCAGCTCCGCCTACGGGAGATACACAACCAGCCGGCGGCGGCCGCTTCTTCCCGCGCGCGCCGACCTGATCGGAGAGAACTGGCCGGCAGATGGACGGCCGGATCGGCAGGCCGAAGACGCGTATCTGCGAGGGGGCCAAGCCGTCGTCGAAGGCCCTCCTGGAGACCTCCTCGGAGGGGCAGTAGTGTTAACCAACCCAAAACCGCGGTACTGAGTTAGAAAGGCCCAGGCTTATAAGCATAGGTACCTCCCCTACCTAGCCAATATGGCACTATTCTAACTCGCCCCCTTACGTGCAAGCTCTTCTGGCTTTGACACGTGTACACTGTTTATGGATGACGGTCGACGGAGGGGGGTCCACAGCCCTTGGCTCTGATACCATGTTAACCAACCCAAAACCGCGGTACTGAGTTAGAGAGGCCCAAGCTTATAAGCATAGGAAGCCTCCCCTCATTGTCCAATATGGGACTATTCTAACTCGCCCCCTCACGTGCAAGCTCTTCTGGCTTTGACACGTGTACACTGTTTACGGGTGACGGTCTAAGGGGGGTCCACAGCCCTTGGCTCTGATACCATGTTAACCAACTCAAAACCGCGGTACTGAGTTAGAAAGGCCCAGGCTTATAAGCATAGGTACCTCCCTACCTAGCCAATATGGCACTATTCTAACTAGTAGCACCTCGTGGGGGGAGGAATGGCACCGCAGGCGCCTGCAGCTGTTGCCCGGAGCTGGAGCTGGAGCGGATGGCCTCTTCTCTTCTACGCACCTGGGGGCTGCAATACGTCAGGAAGAAGCTCACCGGTTTCAAGAAGTCTCACTCTGCCGCCGCTTCGTCACCGCCGGGATGCTCTACGCCTGCTGGGTTGGAGAAAGTAAAAATAGGATGGAGATACTCCGTCAGGCACGAACCATGTGAAGTACCTCCCCCCTCCCGCGCGGTGTGCGTGTCGCACCGACCTCGGATCGACTCTGCCTTCCTCCTGCAGCCGGAGCGAGCTGGTTGAAGATCTTCACGTACCGCAAGATGCTCTCCCTCTCCCGTTGGTCGATCACGCCGGAGGGGCGGCGGCGTACGATCCCTTCCAACTGTCGTTGGATGTCTGTCATCTGCTCACGCTGGTCGGAGCTGGAATCCCGGCAGCGGCGGCCTGCCCTCGGGCCGGGCCAGCCCTGGACTTGATTCCGGGTCATCGACTGTGGCCCGCGGGCTTAAGACGGGTTGTGCTCGGGCCGACGCCAAGTTCCTGTTCCCTTCCATCTTCGGTCTCTTCCTCTGTCCATCTGCAACCCTGCGAGAACTTCGTCGAACTCTGCGAATCACTCCTTACTCGGGCTCTCGGATGCAATAGAGTGAAGGCTTCGCTGTTCTTCCGCTACGAGAAAGAAGGTTTTGATCTGCCAGAGGTTTCCTTTATCAACTGACCGGAATCTTGTTGAGAGAACTTCTGCGGTTTACGAATCATTTATCTTAGCAGAGGGAATCTTTCTCGCTTGGAGGAATCTTGTGTCTCGCCTCTTATCTTTCAATTCCGTTCGCAAGACCGTAGTTCAATGCCGTGACCATTGGTAACCCTATAATCCTTGTCGGCTGCAGAGTTGCATGGTGTGAATTCAATATATTTTTCTGAGGCATCCCCTCTTATCTCTGTTAAGGCGTCTGTTTTCGTCCGACCACTTGACGTAGTTGCTTTTGGCTGATTAGAGAGCGGTTGTGTTGTTTTTTTTTTTACCACTTAAAACCTGAGAGTGGGTTATTGATGATGTAGAATCTGTAAATGCACACAAGAATTTTTGGGGATAACTTTATGCTTATGACGGGATCTAAAGTGTCTAAATTGAAATATGGCACTATTGTATGTCACGTAAACATTTAATTTATCTAAATTGTTTAATATGCTACAAAATAAGATAGCAATACCTGTTATATGAGGATAGCCAATAAAAATAGATACTGAACTTGGTTCTCCACCTTACCTAGAATTATGAACCCCTATGCCATTTTATATGGAAGGCTGGCTTGGCCAATCTGGATTATGACGGGTACATCCAATCGAGTATGATTCCAGGGCATTTTTGGACTGTCAGAGTGCATGGTATCGTCACCTTGATCTGATGTGGGTGGCTGGTCTGATATTCTACACCTTATAATGAGAGAGTGCGATTCAGCTCGAGTAACATTGTTAGTTATTTGCTTCACATAATTCAAACGAGCCATTTAATTTCCATGAATGTCTGATCACCTCTTCGTATCAAGAGTAGTTTAATCAGGGTCATCAAGACCTTGATCTTGTGATCAGATGGTTTCACTCAGTTATTCTTTTCTGCATGGTTTTAAGTAACATCCGAAGTAAAATCAGGTATGGTAACTGGCATGCCGGCACTCACTTTACTTTATGTTTTTTCGTGCAGGAGAAGGAAATAGCGGCGGCGTCGGAGAAACTTGCAGAATGTCAAGAGACAATAATCCTTCTTGGCAGGCAACTCAAAGCACTGCAGCCTCCAACAGAACTTCTGTCACCTCCTCCGAACTATCATGCTCGGAGAAGGGATGCTGCTCTGGAAGTGGTAGATATGCTCCTTTCAAGTGGATCGAATAATGAAGGGCGCAGCAACAGCTTCCAACCTCCTCCGGCTCACATCGACAGGGACAACGTTGCTTGCATCCCGCAAAGAACTGGGGGTGAATCCCCATTGTGCAGTTACAGTCCCCTCTTTACTCCATCGGACGGTGGCGAAGCCGAGACAAGCCCGATCTGGATGTCACCAAATAGTAGCTCCAAGCGCCAAAGGCAGAGGCCTGCAGTGTCCTGCTCCTTCCCTTCCTCACCCAACACCACGCCCGAGAAGCAGGGCCGCGGCTTCAGCAGGTTCTTCTCGAAAGGAGGAAAGAGCATGCAGTAGGACATTACCCCCATCTCACCGAAAGGCGCGATGATCCTGATGGGGCGACAAGGGCTCGCAAGTTTCCTTCCTTGAGATGTTCCGATGGGGATGGTAAGAGTTGGGAACTTCCTGGTTGCAGAGCAGGGTGAATTGGAGAGAATGCAGGGGAGGGGGACGATCATCGCTTGGTCGTTGTATACATGTCTAAAGAAGATAGAGTTTTCCCCGGTGCTTCTGGCTTTGGGTTGGCCCGTGCCGACCAGGAGCTCGCCTCTTTGGGAGAAGAAGATGCCCCTCTTCGCTCTGTGTGGTGTGGTAACTTTGTTTTATATATATGTACAGAACATTGAAGCCTTGGTATGTTTTCGGCCTCGCTTCTCTGCTCCTCGTTCTCCTCGCAACCTTTTTCATCCGTCTCTGGAAGCCTTCGTACGGTGGGTGATGATGTTGGAGATGCCAGATTATATGGTAATTTGCCTTGTACTCCTGTCGTCGGATCATCTATTTGAAGCTTAATTGGGAATCGAGGAAACCCATTGATCCGATTTTGACAGAAAAAATTTAATACATCAATTATTGTTGTAATAAATCGAAATATATCAGTTGCCGAAATCATGTATAAATGTTCGAAAAGTAAAGGTAAAATTTAAAAACGTTGCTATATCAAAACACTAATAATAAAATAAGATTTTTTTACGGGCATTACACATGGAGATGTAGGGGTGTAAAAGGTGATGCATTCTCAATGGCTATCCGGATCAATCATTATTCAAGGGTGATATATTTACATTGTTTGAATAGATTGTTACGTTAAAAATACTCATTTATTAAGTTAATGTTTACGATCTTTTTACATTTTTAAAAAAAAATCGACTAAGATAATGGTTAAAAAATACCCATTATAATATTCCTTCTTGTACTATCATTTTGATGTACATACCATGCCTAGTTAATTGTAATTAAGAAGCACTGGTCCCTTTGACGTACACATTTCTTGCAGTGATCGATCAAGGCTAGCGGAAGACAAAATATAAAGATGATGGCGATGCAAACCTAATACCTAGTTTTTTCTCGAGCAAGGGGAAATAAGTTTCGACTCGCATTCAAACTTTATAACTACTTTATAAATTTAAGTTAAAAAATGGGGATCAAGTTAGAGTTTCGCAAATGTGTATAAACCGATTGTCATAAAGTTTGGTTTGAGTATATCAAGGTCTTAACGAATCGAGTTCGAACAAAGATCTGAACTACTTGTAGAACGTGGAGTTCGAATAATGAGTCACACTCGGATCAATTTGTTTGCACCCCTAGCTAGTTAAAGAGTCACAGAGTAAAAATTCTCTCATCACCAATGAGAACAACACCTTTAATTACGACTCGAATTTAATCATCTTTTATACTTCTTTATTCTTTATAATTTAGATAATATAAGTATTAAGCCCAAATATAAATATAAATACCCTTAAAGCATTCAACATTAAAGATTTAAATATGTAAGAATCATGCTACGGATGTGAAAACTACTGCACGCATCATCATCTGGCATTTGATAGGCAAGATGGCACGTTCATCCAGCCTCATCGTCTAATAACGAAATTGATACACAGTACACTTGTTAGTCGAAGATCGCTGGGACACATCTTAGTAACCAAATTGTAATGACGGTACGTATGCAACAAACATTAAACGTGTATAATTATACACTTAAAATTATGACTAATTATTCTGTTACATTATCTTCCCATACTCGGCAGGACGAAGACGCGTATCTGCGTGGGGGCCAAGCCCCCTCGTCGAACAGGGCTCCCCCAGGGCCTCCGCCGTCTTCTCCACCGGACCAATCTCTTCACTGCCCAGCTCTCTCCGCAGCTCCGCCTACGGGAGATACACAACCAGCCGGCGGCGGCCGCTTCTTCCCGCGCGCGCCGACCTGATCGGAGAGAACCGGCCGGCAGAAGGACGGCCGGATCGGCAGGACGAAGACGCGTATCTGCGTGGGGGCCAAGCCCCCTCGTCGAACAGGGCTCCCCCAGGGCCTCCGCCGTCTTCTCCACCGGACCCATCTTCTCACTGCCCAGCTCTCTCCGCAGCTCCGCTTACGGGAGATACACAACCAGCCGGCGGCGGCCGCTTCTTCCCGCGCGCGCCGACCTGATCGGAGAGAACTGGCCGGCAGAAGGACGGCCGGATCGGCAGGACGAAGACACGTATCTGCGAGGGGGCCAAGCCCCATCGTCGAACAGGGCTCCCCCAGGGCCTCCGCCGTCTTCTCCACCGGACCCATCTCCTCACTGCCCAGCTCTCTCCGCAGCTCCGCCTACGGGAGATACACAACCAGCCGGCGGCGGCCGCTTCTTCCCGCGCGCGCCGACCTGATCGGAGAGAACCGGACGGAAGAAGGACGGCCGGATCGGCAGGACGAAGACGCGTATCTGCGAGGGGGCCGAGCCCCCTCGTCGAACAGGGCTCCCCCAGGGCCTCCGCCGTCTTCTCCACCGGACCAATCTCTTCACTGCCCAGCTCTCTCTGCAGCTCCGCCTACGGGAGATACACAACCAGCCGGCGGCGGCCGCTTCTTCCGGCGCGCGCCGACCTGATCGGAGAGAACCGGCCGGCAGAAGGACGGCCGGATCGGCAGGACGAAGACGCGTATCTGCGAGGGGGCCGAGCCCCCTCGTCGAACAGGGCTCCCCCAGGTCCTCCGCCGTCTTCTCCACCGGACCCATCTCCTCACTGCCCAGCTCTCTCCGCAGCTCCGCCTACGGGAGATACACAACCAGCCGGCGGCGGCCGCTTCTTCCCGCGCGCGCCGACCTGATCGGAGAGAACCGGCCGGCAGAAGGACGGCCGGATCGGCAGGACGAAGACGCGTATCTGCGAGGGGGCCAAGCCCCTCGTCGAACAGGGCTCCCCCAGGGCCTCCGCCGTCTTCTCACCGGACCAATCTCTTCACTGCCCAGCTCTCTCCGCAGCTCCGCCTACGGGAGATACACAACCAGCCGACGGTGGCCGCTTCTTCCCGCGCGCGCCGACCTGAACGGAGAGAACAGGCCGGCAGAAGGACGGCCGGATCGGCAGGACGAAGACGCGTATATGCGTGGGGGCCAAGCCCCCTCGTCGAACAGGGCTCCCCCAGGGCCTCCGCCGTCTTCTCCACCGGACGAATCTCTTCACTGCCCAGCTCTCTCCGCAGCTCCGCCTACGGGAGATACACAACCAGCCGGCGGCGGCCGCTTCTTCCCGCGCGCGCCGACTCCGATCGGAGAGAACCGGCCGGCGGAAGGACGGCCGGATCGGCAGGACGAAGACGCGTATCTGCGTGGGGGCCAAGCCCCCTCGTCGAACAGGGCTCCCCCAGAGCCTCCGCCGTCTTCTCCACCGGACCCATCTCCTCACTGCCCAGCTCTCTCCGCAGCTCCGCTTACGGGAGATACACAACCAGCCGGCGGCGGCCGCTTCTTCCCGCGCGCGCCGACCTGATCGGAGAGAACTGGCCGGCAGAAGGACGGCCGGATCGGCAGGACGAACACGCGTATCTGCGAGGGCGCCAAGCCCCCTCGTCGAACAGGGCTCCCCAGAGCCTCCGCCGTCTTCTCCACCGGACCCATCTCCTCACCGCCCAGCTCTCTCCGCGGCTCCGCTTACGGGAGATACACAACCAGCCGGCGGCGGCCGCTTCTTCCCGCGCGCGCCGACCTGATCGGAGAGAACCGGCCGGCGGAAGGACGGCCGGATCGGCGGGACGAACACGCGCACCGCGAGGGCGCCAAGCCCCCTCGTCGAACGAGGGCTCCCGGGGCCTCCGTCGTCTTCTCCACCGGACCCATCTCCTCACCGCCCAGCTCTCTCCGCAGCTCCGCCTACGGGAGATACACAACCAGCCGGCGGCGGCCGCTTCTTCCCGCGCGCGCCGACCTGATCGGAGAGAACTGGCCGGCGGAGAAGGACGGCCGGATCGGCGCGGACGAAGACGCGTATCCGCGAGGGGGCCAAGCCCCCTCGTCGAACGAGGCTCCCCCGGGGCCTCCGCCGTCTTCTCCACCGGACCAATCTCTTCAACGCCCGGCCTCTCTCCGCAGCTCCGCCTACGGGAGATACACAACCAGCCGGCGGCGGCCGCTTCTTCCCGCGCGCGCCGACCTGATCGGAGAGAACTGGCCGGCAGAAGGACGGCCGGATCGGCAGTACGAAGACGCGTATCTGCGAGGGGGCCAAGCCCCCTCGTCGAACAGGGCTCCCCCAGGGCCTCCGCCGTCTTCTCCACCGGACCCATCTCCTCACTGCCCAGCTCTCTCTGCAGCTCCGCCTACGGGAGATACACAACCAGCCGGCGGCGGCCGCTTCTTCCCGCGCCCGCCGACCTGATCGGAGAGAACCGGCCGGCAGAAGGACGGCCGGATCGGCAGGACGAAGACGCGTATGTGCAAGGAGGCCAAGCCCCCTCGTCGAATAGGGCTCCCCCAGGGCCTCCGCCGTCTTCTCCACCGGACCAATCTCTTCACTGCCCAGCTCTCTCCGCAGCTCCACCTACGGGAGATACACAACCAGCCGGCGGCGGACGCTTCTTCCCGCGCGCGCCGACCTGATCGGAGAGAACCGGCCGGCAGAAGGACGGCCGGATCGGCAGGACGAAGACGCGTATCTGCGTGGGGGCCAAGCCCCATCGTCGAATAGGGATGCCCCAGGGCCTCCGCCGTCTTCTCCACCGGACCCATCTCCTCACTGCCCAGCTCTCTCCGCAGCTCCGCCTACGGGAGATACACAACCAGCCGGCGGCGGCCGCTTCTTCCCGCGCGCGCCGACCTGATCGGAGAGAACTGGCCGGCAGAAGGACGGCCAGATCGGCAGGACGAAGACGCGTATCTGCGTGGGGGCCAAGCCCCCTCGTCGAACAGGGCTCCCCCAGGGCCTCCGCCGTCTTCTCCACCGGACCAATCTCTTCACTACCCAGCTCTCTCCGCAGCTCCGCCTACGGGAGATACACAACCAGCCGGCGGCGGCCGCTTCTTCCCGCGCGCGCCGACACGAACGGAGAGAACGGGCCGGCGAGAAGGACGGCCGGATCGGCGGGACGAAGACGCGTATCCGCGTGGGGGCCAAGCCCCCTCGTCGAACGAGGGCTCCCCCAGGGCCTCCGCCGTCTTCTCCACCGGACCAATCTCTTCACTGCCCAGCTCTCTCCGCAGCTCCGCATACGGGAGATACACAACCAGCCGGCGGCGGCCGCTTCTTACCGCGCGCGCCGACCTGATCGGAGAGAACTGGCCGGCGAAGGACGGCCGGATCGGCGGGACGAAGACGCGTATCCGCGAGGGGGCCAAGCCCCCTCGTCGAACGAGGCTCCCCCGGGGCCTCCGCCGTCTTCTCCACCGGACCCATCTCCTCACCGCCCGGCTCTCTCCGCGGCTCCGCCTACGGGAGATACACAACCAGCCGGCGGCGGCCGCTTCTTCCCGCGCGCGCCGACCGATCGGAGAGAACCGGCCTGCGAGAAGGACGGCCGGATCGGCGGACGAAGACGCGTATCCGCGAGTGGGCCAAGCCCCCTCGTCGAACAGGGCTCCCCGGGGCCTCCGCCGTCTTCTCCACCGGACCCATCTCCTCACCGCCCGGCTCTCTCCGCGGCTCCGCCTACGGGAGATACACAACTAGCCGGCGGCGGCCGCTTCTTCCCGCGCGCGCCGACCTGATCGGAGAGAACTGGCCGGCGGAAGGACGGCCGGATCGGCGATGCGAAGACGCGTATCCGCGAGGGGGCCAAGCCCCCTCGTCGAACGAGGCTCCCCCGGGGCCTCCGCCGTCTTCTCCACCGGACCCATCTCCTCACCGCCCGGCTCTCTGCGCGGCTCCGCCTACGGGAGATACACAACCAGCCGGAGGCGGCCGCTTCTTCCCGCGCCCGCCGACCTGATCGGAGAGAACCGGCCGGCGAAGGACGGCCGGATCGGCGAGACGAAGACGCGTATGTGCAAGGAGGCCAAGCCCCCTCGTCGAACGGGGCTCACCCGGGGCCTCCGCCGTCTTCTCCACCGGACCCATCTCCTCACCGCCCCGGCTCTCCCCGCAGCTCCGCCTACGAGAGATACACAACCAGCCGGCGGCGGCCGCTTCTTCCCGCGCGCGCCGACCTGATCGGAGAGAACCGGCCTGCGGAAGGACGGCCGGATCGGCAGGACGAAGACGCGTATCTGCGAGTGGGCCAAGCCCCCTCGTCGAACAGGGCTCCCCCAGGTCCTCCGCTGTTTTCTCCACCGGACCCATCTCCTCACTGCCCAGCTATCTCCGCAGCTCCGCCTACGGGAGATACACAACCAGCCGGCGGCGGCCGCTTCTTCCCGCGCGCGCCGACCTGATCGGAGAGAACCGGCCGGCGAGAGGGACGGCCGGATCGGCGGGACGAAGACGCGTATCCGCGAGGGGGCCAAGCCCCCTCGTCGAACGGGGCTCCCCCACGGCCTCCGCCGTCTTCTCCACCGGACCCATCTCCTCACCGCCGGCTCTCTCCGCGGCTCCGCCTACGGGAGATACACAACCAGCCGGCGGCAGCCGCTTCTTCCCGAGCGCGCCGACCTGATCGGAGAGAACCGGCCGGCAGAAGGACGGCCGGATCGGCGAGACGAAGACGCGTATCCGCGAGGGGGCCAAGCCCCCTCGTCGAACGAGGCTCCCCGGGGCCTACGCCGTCTTCTCCACCGGACCAATCTCTTCACCGCCCGGCTCTCTCCGCGGCTCCGCCTACGGGAGATACACAACCAGCCGGCGGCGGCCGCTTCTTCCGCGCGCGCCGACACGATCGGAGAGAACCGGCCGGCGAAGGGCGGCCGGATCGGCGAGACGAAGACGCGTATCTGCGTGGGGGCCAAGCCCCCTCGTCGAACAGGGCTCCCCCAGGGCCTCCGCCGTCTTCTCCACCGGACCCATCTCCACACTGCCCAGCTCTCTCCGCAGCTCCGCTTACGGGAGATACACAACCAGCCGGCGGCGGCCGCTTCTTCCCGCGTGCGCCGACCTGATCGGAGAGAACCGGCCGGCAGAAGGACGGCCGGATCGGCAGGACGAAGACGCGTATCTGCGAGGTGGCCGAGCCCCCTCGTCGAACAGGGCTCCCCCAGGGCCTCCGCCGTCTTCTCCACCAGACCAATCTCTTCACTGCCCAGCTCTATCCGCAGCTCCGCCTACGGGATATACACAACCAGCCGGCGGCGGCCGCTTCTTCCCGGGCGCGCCGACCCGATCGGAGAGAACCGGCCTGCAGCAGGACGGCCGGATCGGCGAGGACGACGAAGACGCGTATACGCGAGGGGGCCAAGCCCCCTCGTCGAACCGGGCTCCCCAGGTGGCCTCCACCGTCTTCTCCACCGGACCAATCTCTTCACTGCCCAGCTCTCTCCGCAGCTCCCCCTACGGGAGATACACAACCAGCCGGCGGCGGCCGCTTATTCCCGCGCGCGCCGACCTGATCGGAGAGAACCGGCCGGCAGAAGGACGGCCGGATCGGCGAGGATGAAGACGCGTGTCCGCGTGGGGGCCAAGCCCCATCGTCGAACAGGGGCTCACCCGGGGCCTTCGCCGTCTTCTCCACCGGACCCATATCCTCACCGCCCGGCTCTCTCCGCGGCTCCGCCTACGGGAGATACACAACCAGCCGGCGGCGGCCGCTTCTTCCGCGCGCGCCGACCTGATCGGAGAGACGGCCGGCGAAGGACGGCCGGATCGGCGGGACGAAGACGCGTATTTGCTAGGGGGCCAAGCCCCCTCGTCGAACGAGGGCTCCCCCGGGGCCTCCGCCGTCTTCTCCACCGGACCCATCTCCTCCCCGCCCGGCTCTCTCCGCAGCCTCCGCCTATGGGAGATACACAACCAGCCGGCGGCGGCCGCTTCTTCCCGCGCGCGCCGACCTGATCGGAGAGAACCGGCCGGCGGAAGGACGGCCGGATCGGCGAGACGAAGACGCGTATCCGCGAGGGGGCCAAGCCCCCTCGTCGAACGAGGCTCCCCCAGGCCCTCCGCCGTCTTCTCCACCGGACCCATCTCCTCACTGCCCAGCTCTCTCCATAGCTCCGCCTACAGGAGATACACAACCAGCCGGCGGCGGCCGCTTCTTCTCGCGCGCGCCGACCTGATCGGAGAGAACCGGCCGGCAGAAGGACGGCCGGATCGGCAGGACGAAGACGCGTATCTGCGAGGGGGCCGAGCCCCCTCGTCGAACAGGGCTCCCCCAGGGCCTCCGCCGTCTTCTCCACCGGACCAATCTCCTCACTCCCCGGCTCTCTCCGCAGCTCCGCCTCCGGGAGATACACAACCAGCCGGCGGTGGCCGCTTCTTCCCGCGCGCGCCGACCGATCGGAGAGGGCGGCCGGCGAGAAGGACGGCCGGATCGGCGGTACGAAGACGCGTACCGCGAGGGGGCCAAGCCCCCTCGTCGAACGAGGCTCCCCCGGGGCCTCCGCCGTCTTCTCCACCGGACCCATCTCCTCACCGCCCGGCTCTCTGCGCGGCTCCGCCTACGGGAGATACACAACCAGCCGGCGGCGGCCGCTTCTTCCCGCGCCCGCCGACCTGATCGGAGAGAACCGGCCGGCGAGAAGGACGGCCGGATCGGCGGGACGAAGACGCGTATGTGCAAGGAGGCCAAGCCCCCTCGTCGAATAGGGCTCCCCTGTGGCCTCCGCCGTCTTCTCCACCGGACCAATCTCTTCAACGCGGCTCTCTCCGCGGCTCCACCTACGGGAGATACACAACCAGCCGGCGGCGGACGCTTCTTCCCGCGCGCGCCGACCTGATCGGAGAGAACCGGGCCGGCGAGGGACGGCCGGATCGGCGGGACGAAGACGCGTATCCGCGAGGGGGCCAAGCCCCCTCGTCGAACGAGGCTCCCCCACGGCCTCCGCCGTCTTCTCCACCGGACCCATCTCCTCACCGCCCGGCTCTCTCCGCGGCTCCGCCTACGGGAGATACACAACCAGCCGGCGGCGGCCGCTTCTTCCCGAGCGCGCCGACACGATCGGAGAGAACCGGCCGGCGAGAAGGACGGCCGGATCGGCGGGACGAAGACGCGTACCGCGAGGGGGCCAAGCCCCCTCGTCGAACGGGGCTCCCCCGGGGCCTACGCCGTCTTCTCCACCGGACCAATCTCTTCACTGCCCAGCTCTCTCTCCGCAGCTCCGCCTACGGGAGATACACAACCAGCCGGCGGCGGCCGCTTCTTCCCGCGCGCGCCGACCTGATCGGAGAGAACCGGCCGGCGAGAAGGGCGGCCGGATCGGCGGGACGAAGACGCGTATCCGCGTGGGGGCCAAGCCCCCTCGTCGAACAGGGCTCCCCCGGGGCCTCCGCCGTCTTCTCCACCGGACCCATCTCCACACCGCCCGGCTCTCTCCGCGGCTCCGCTTACGGGAGATACACAACCAGCCGGCGGCGGCCGCTTCTTCCCGCGTGCGCCGACCCGATCGGAGAGAACCGGCCGGCGAAGGACGGCCGGATCGGCGAGACGAAGACGCGTATCTGCGAGGTGGCCGAGCCCCCTCGTCGAACAGGGCTCCCCCAGGGCCTCCGCCGTCTTCTCCACCAGACCAATCTCTTCACTGCCCAGCTCTATCCGCAGCTCCGCCTACGGGATATACACAACCAGCCGGCGGCGGCCGCTTCTTCCCGGGCGCGCCGACCCGATCGGAGAGAACCGGCCTGCAGCAGGACGGCCGGATCGGCAGGACGAAGACGCGTATCTGCGAGGGGGCCAAGCCCCCTCGTCGAACCGGGCTCCCCCAGGGCCTCCACCGTCTTCTCCACCGGACCAATCTCTTCACTGCCCAGCTCTCTCCGCAGCTCCCCCTACGGGAGATACACAACCAGCCGGCGGCGGCCGCTTATTCCCGCGCGCGCCGACCTGATCGGAGAGAACCGGCCGGCAGAAGGACGGCCGGATCGGCAGGATGAAGACGCGGATCTGCGTGGGGGCCAAGCCCCATCGTGGAACAGGGCTCACCCAGGGCCTTCGCCGTCTTCTCCACCGGACCCATATCCTCACTGCCCAGCTCTCTCCGCAGCTCCGCCTACGGGAGATACACAACCAGCCGGCGGCGGCCGCTTCTTCCCGCGCGCGCCGACCTGATCGGAGAGAACTGGCCGGCAGAAGGACGGCCGGATCGGCAGGACGAAGACGCGTATTTGCTAGGGGGCCAAGCCCCCTCGTCGAACAGGGCTCCCCCAGGGCCTCCGCCGTCTTCTCCACCGGACCCATCTCCTCCCTGCCCAGCTCTCTCCGCAGCTCCGCCTATGGGAGATACACAACCAGCCGGCGGCGGCCGCTTCTTCCCGCGCGCGCCGACCTGATCGGAGAGAACCGGCCGGCAGAAGGACGGCCGGATCGGCAGGACGAAGACGCGTATCTGCGAGGGGGCCAAGCCCCCTCGTCGAACAGGGCTCCCCCAGGGCCTCCGCCGTCTTCTCCACCGGACCCATCTCCTCACTGCCCAGCTCTCTCCATAGCTCCGCCTACAGGAGATACACAACCAGCCGGCGGCGGCCGCTTCTTCTCGCGCGCGCCGACCTGATCGGAGAGAACCGGCCGGCAGAAGGACGGCCGGATCGGCAGGACGAAGACGCGTATCTGCGAGGGGGCCGAGCCCCCTCGTCGAACAGGGCTCCCCCAGGGCCTCCGCCGTCTTCTCCACCGGACCAATCTCTTCAACGCCCGCCTCTCTCCGCAGCTCCGCCTACGGGAGATACACAACCAGCCGGCGGCGGCCGCTTCTTCCCGCGCGCGCCGACCTGATCGGAGAGAACCGGCCGGCAGAAGGACGGCCGGATCGGCGGTGCGAAGACGCGTATCCGCGAGGGGGCCAAGCCCCCTCGTCGAACGAGGCTCCCCCGGGGCCTCCGCCGTCTTCTCCACCGGACCCATCTCCTCACCGCCCCGGCTCTCTCTGCGCAGCTCCGCCTACGGGAGATACACAACCAGCCGGCGGCGGCCGCTTCTTCCCGCGCCCGCCGACCTGATCGGAGAGAACCGGCCGGCAGAAGGACGGCCGGATCGGCAGGACGAAGACGCGTATGTGCAAGGAGGCCAAGCCCCCTCGTCGAATAGGGCTCCCCCAGGGCCTCCGCCGTCTTCTCCACCGGACCAATCTCTTCACTGCCCAGCTCTCTCCGCAGCTCCACCTACGGGAGATACACAACCAGCCGGCGGCGGACGCTTCTTCCCGCGCGCGCCGACCTGATCGGAGAGAACCGGCCGGCAGAAGGACGGCCGGATCGGCAGGACGAAGACGCGTATCTGCGTGGGGGCCAAGCCCCATCGTCGAATAGGGATGCCCCAGGGCCTCCGCCGTCTTCTCCACCGGACCCATCTCCTCACTGCCCCGGCCCTCTCTCCGCAGCTCCGCCTACGGGAGATACACAACCAGCCGGCGGCGGCCGCTTCTTCCCGCGCGCGCCGACCCGATCGGAGAGAACCGGCCGGCGGAAGGACGGCCGGATCGGCGGGACGAAGACGCGTATATGCGTGGGGGCCAAGCCCCCTCGTCGAACAGGGCTCCCCCAGGGCCTCCGCCGTCTTCTCCACCGGACCAATCTCTTCACTACCCAGCTCTCTCCGCAGCTCCGCCTACGGGAGATACACAACCAGCCGGCGGCGGCCGCGTCTTCCCGCGCGCGCCGACCCGAACGGAGAGAACAGGCCGGCAGAAGGACGGCCGGATCGGCAGGACGAAGACGCGTATCTGCGTGGGGGCCAAGCCCCCTCGTCGAACAGGGCTCCCCCAGGGCCTCCGCCGTCTTCTCCACCGGACCAATCTCTTCACTGCCCAGCTCTCTCCGCAGCTCCGCATACGGGAGATACACAACCAGCCGGCGGCGGCCGCTTCTTACCGCGCGCGCCGACCTGATCGGAGAGAACTGGCCGGCAGAAGGACGGCCGGATCGGCAGGACGAAGACGCGTATCTGCGAGGGGGCCAAGCCCCCTCGTCGAACAGGGCTCCCCCAGGGCCTCCGCCGTCTTCTCCACCGGACCCATCTCCTCACTGCCCGGCCTCTCTCCGCGGCTCCGCCTACGGGAGATACACAACCAGCCGGCGGCGGCCGCTTCTTCCCGCGCGCGCCGACCTGATCGGAGAGAACCGGCCTGCGAGAAGGACGGCCGGATCGGCGGACGAAGACGCGTATCCGCGAGTGGGCCAAGCCCCCTCGTCGAACGGGGCTCCCCCGGGGCCTCCGCCGTCTTCTCCACCGGACCCATCTCCTCACCGCCCGGCTCTCTCCGCGGCTCCGCCTACGGGAGATACACAACCAGCCGGCGGCGGCCGCTTCTTCCCGCGCGCGCCGACCTGATCGGAGAGAACCGGCCGGCGGAAGGACGGCCGGATCGGCGCACGAAGACGCGTATCCGCGAGGGGGCCAAGCCCCCTCGTCGAACGAGGCTCCCCCGGGGCCTCCGCCGTCTTCTCCACCGGACCCATCTCCTCACTGCCCCGCTCTCTCTGCAGCTCCGCCTACGGGAGATACACAACCAGCCGGCGGCGGCCGCTTCTTCCCGCGCCCGCCGACCTGATCGGAGAGAACCGGCCGGCGAAGGACGGCCGGATCGGCGGACGAAGACGCGTATGTGCAAGGAGGCCAAGCCCCCTCGTCGAACAGGGCCCACCCAGGGCCTCCGCCGTCTTCTCCACCGGACCCATCTCCTCACTGCCCAGCTCTCCCCGCAGCTCCGCCTACGAGAGATACACAACCAGCCGGCGGCGGCCGCTTCTTCCCGCGCGCGCCGACCTGATCGGAGAGAACCGGCCTGCGAGAAGGACGGCCGGATCGGCGGGACGAAGACGCGTATCCGCGAGTGGGCCAAGCCCCCTCGTCGAACAGGGGCTCCCCTGTGTCCTCCGCCGTCTTCTCCACCGGACCCATCTCCTCACCGCCCCGGCTCTCTCCGCAGCTCCGCCTACGGGAGATACACAACCAGCCGGCGGCGGCCGCTTCTTCCCGCGCGCGCCGACCTGATCGGAGAGAACCGGCTGGCAGAGGGACGGCCGGATCGGCAGGACGAAGACGCGTATCTGCGAGGGGGCCAAGCCCCCTCGTCGAACAGGGCTCCCCCACGGCCTCCGCCGTCTTCTCCACCGGACCCATCTCCTCACTGCCCAGCTCTCTCCGCAGCTCCGCCTACGGGAGATACACAACCAGCCGGCGGCAGCCGCTTCTTCCCGAGCGCGCCGACCTGATCGGAGAGAACCGGCCGGCAGAAGGACGGCCGGATCGGCAGGACGAAGACGCGTATCTGCGAGGGGGCCAAGCCCCCTCGTCGAACGAGGCTCCCCGGGGCCTACGCCGTCTTCTCCACCGGACCAATCTCTTCACTGCCCAGCTCTCTCCGCAGCTCCGCCTACGGGAGATACACAACCAGCCGGCGGCGGCCGCTTCTTCCCGCGCGCGCCGACCTGATCGGAGAGAACCGGCCGGCAGAAGGGCGGCCGGATCGGCAGGACGAAGACGCGTATCTGCGTGGGGGCCAAGCCCCCTCGTCGAACAGGGCTCCCCCAGGGCCTCCGCCGTCTTCTCCACCGGACCCATCTCCACACTGCCGGCTCTCTCCGCAGCTCCGCTTACGGGAGATACACAACCAGCCGGCGGCGGCCGCTTCTTCCCGCGTGCGCCGACCTGATCGGAGAGAACCGGCCGGCAGAAGGACGGCCGGATCGGCAGGACGAAGACGCGTATCTGCGAGGTGGCCGAGCCCCCTCGTCGAACGGGGCTCCCCTGTGGCCTCCGCCGTCTTCTCCACGGACCAATCTCTTCACCGCCCGGCCCTCTATCCGCAGGCTCCGCCTACGGGATATACACAACCAGCCGGCGGCGGCCGCTTCTTCCCGGGCGCGCCGACCCGATCGGAGAGAACCGGCCTGCGGCAGACGGCCGGATCGGCGAGGACGAAGACGCGTACCGCGAGGGGGCCAAGCCCCCTCGTCGAACCGGGCTCCCCGGTGGCCTCCACCGTCTTCTCCACCGGACCAATCTCTTCACTGCCCAGCTCTCTCCGCAGCTCCCCCTACGGGAGATACACAACCAGCCGGCGGCGGCCGCTTATTCCCGCGCGCGCCGACCTGATCGGAGAGAACCGGCCGGCAGAAGGACGGCCGGATCGGCAGGATGAAGACGCGTATCTGCGTGGGGGCCAAGCCCCATCGTCGAACAGGGCTCACCCAGGGCCTTCGCCGTCTTCTCCACCGGACCCATATCCTCACTGCCCAGCTCTCTCCGCAGCTCCGCCTACGGGAGATACACAACCAGCCGGCGGCGGCCGCTTCTTCCCGCGCGCGCCGACCTGATCGGAGAGAACTGGCCGGCAGAAGGACGGCCGGATCGGCAGGACGAAGACGCGTATTTGCTAGGGGGCCAAGCCCCCTCGTCGAACAGGGCTCCCCCAGGGCCTCCGCCGTCTTCTCCACCGGACCCATCTCCTCCCCGCCCGGCTCTCTCCGCGGCTCCGCCTATGGGAGATACACAACCAGCCGGCGGCGGCCGCTTCTTCCCGCGCGCGCCGACCCGATCGGAGAGAACCGGCCGGCGAAGGACGGCCGGATCGGCAGGACGAAGACGCGTATCCGCGAGGGGGCCAAGCCCCCTCGTCGAACGAGGCTCCCCGGGGCCTCCGCCGTCTTCTCCACCGGACCCATCTCCTCACTGCCCAGCTCTCTCCATAGCTCCGCCTACAGGAGATACACAACCAGCCGGCGGCGGCCGCTTCTTCTCGCGCGCGCCGACCGATCGGAGAGAACCGGCCGGCGTAAGGACGGCCGGATCGGCGGGACGAAGACGCGTATCCGCGAGGGGGCCGAGCCCCCTCGTCGAACGGGCTCCCCTGTGGCCTCCGCCGTCTTCTCCACCGGACCAATCTCTTCACCGCCGGCCTCTCTCCGCAGCTCCGCCTACGGGAGATACACAACCAGCCGGCGTTGGCCGCTTCTTCCCGCGCGCGCCGACCTGATCGGAGAGAACCGGCCGGCAGAAGGACGGCCGGATCGGCAGGACGAAGACGCGTATCTGCGAGGGGGCCAAGCCCCCTCGTCGAACAGGGCTCCCCCAGGGCCTCCGCGGTCTTCTCCACCGGACGCACCTCCTCACCGCCCCGCTCTCTCCGCAGCTCCGCCTACGGGAGATACACAACCAGCCGGCGGCGGCCGCTTCTTCCCGCGCGCGCCGACCTGATCGGAGAGAACCGGCCGGCAGAAGGACGGCCGGATCGACAGGACGAAGACGCGTATCTGCGAGGGGGCCGAGCCCCCTCGTCGAACAGGGCTCCCCCAGGGCCTCCGCCGTCTTCTCCACCGGACCCATCTCCTCACTGCCCAGCTCTCTCTCCGCGGCTCCGCCTACGGGAGATACACAACCGGCCGGCGGCGGCCGCTTCTTCTGCGCGCGCCGACCTGATCGGAGAGAACCGGCCGGCGAGAAGGACGGCCGGATCGGCGGGACGAAGACGCGTATCCGCTAGGGGGCCAAGCCCCCTCGTCGAACGGGCTCCCCCGGTCCTCCGCCGTCTTCTCCACCGGACCCATCTCCTCACCGCCCGGCTCTCTCCGCAGCTCCGCCTACGGGAGATACACAACCAGCCGGCGGCGGCCGCTTCTTCCCGCGCGCGCCGACCTGATCGGAGAGAACCGGCCGGCAGAAGGACGGCCGGATCGGCAGTACGAAGACGCGTATCTGCGAGGGGGCCAAGCCCCCTCGTCGAACAGGGCTCCCCCAGGGCCTCCGCCGTCTTCTCCACCGGACCCATCTCCTCTTTGCCCAGCTCTCTCTGCAGCTCCGCCTACGGGAGATACACAACCAGCCGGCGGCGGCCGCTTCTTCCCGCGTCCGCCGACCTGATCGGAGAGAACCGGCCGGCAGAAGCACGGCCGGATCGGCAGGACGAAGACGCGTATGTGCAAGGAGGCCAAGCCCCCTCGTCGAACAGGGCTCACCCAGGGCCTCCGCCGTCTTCTCCACCGGACCCATCTCCCCACCGCCCCGGCTCTCCCCGCAGCTCCGCCTACGAGAGATACACAACCAGCCGGCGGCGGCCGCTTCTTCCCGCGCGCGCCGACCTGATCGGAGAGAACCGGCCTGCGAAGGACGGCCGGATCGGCGGACGAAGACGCGTATCCGCGAGTGGGCCAAGCCCCCTCGTCGAACGGGGCTCCCCCAGGTCCTCCGCTGTCTTCTCCACCGGACCCATCTCCTCACCGCCCGGCTCTCTCCGCAGCTCCGCCTACGGGAGATACACAACCAGCCGGCGGCGGCCGCTTCTTCCCGCGCGCGCCGACCTGATCGGAGAGAACCGGCCGGCGAGAGGGACGGCCGGATCGGCGGGACGAAGACGCGTATCCGCGAGGGGGCCAAGCCCCCTCGTCGAACAGGGCTCCCCCGGGGCCTCCGCCGTCTTCTCCACCGGACCCATCTCCTCACCGCCCGGCTCTCTCCGCAGCTCCGCCTACGGGAGATACACAACCAGCCGGCGGCGGCCGCTTCTTCCCGAGCGCGCCGACCTGATCGGAGAGAACCGGCCGGCGAGAAGGACGGCCGGATCGGCGGGACGAAGACGCGTGTACGCGAGGGGGCCAAGCCCCATCGTCGAACAGGGCTCCCCCAGGGCCTACGCCGTCTTCTCCACCGGACCAATCTCTTCACTGCCCAGCTCTCTCCGCAGCTCCGCCTACGGGAGATACACAACCAGCCGGCGGCGGCCGCTTCTTCCCTCGCGCGCCGACCTGATCGGAGAGAACCGGCCGGCAGAAGGACGGCCGGATCGGCGAGACGAAGACGCGTATCCGCGTGGGGGCCAAGCCCCCTCGTCGAACGGGGCTCCCCCGGGGCCTCCGCCGTCTTCTCCACCGGACCCATCTCCACACGCCCGGCTCTCTCCGCAGCTCCGCTTACGGGAGATACACAACCAGCCGGCGGCGGCCGCTTCTTCCCGCCCGCGCCGACCTGATCGGAGAGAACTGGCCGGCAGAAGGACGGCCGGATCGGCAGGACGAAGACGCGTATCTGCGAGGGGGCCAAGCCCCCTCGTCGAACAGGGCTCCCCCAGGGCCTCCGCCGTCTTCTCCACCGGACCAATCTCTTCACTGCCCAGCTCTCTCCGCAGCTCCGCCTACGGGAGATACACAACCAGCCGGCGGCGGCCGCTTCTTCCGGTGCGCGCCGACCTGATCGGAGAAAACCGGCCGGCAGAAGGACGGCCGGATCGGCAGGACGAAGATGCGTATCTGCGAGGGGGCCAAGCCCCCTCGTCGAACATGGCTCCCCCAGGGCCTCCGTCGTCTTCTCCACCGGACCAATCTCTTCACTGCCCAGCACTCTCCGCAGCTCCGCCTACGGGAGATACACAACTAGCCGGCGGCGGCCGCTTCTTCCCGCACGCGCCGACCTGATCGGAGAGAACCGGCCGGCAGAAGGACGGCCGGATCGGCAGGACGAAGACGCGTATCTGCGAGGGGGCCAAGCCCCCTCGTCGAACATGGCTCCCCAGGGCCTCCGCCGTCTTCTCCACCGGACCAATCTCTTCACTGCCCGGCCTCTCTCCGCAGCTCCGCCTACGGGAGATACACAACCAGCCGGCGGCGGCCGCTTCTTCCCGCACGCGCCGACCTGATCGGAGAGAACCGGCCGGCAGAAGGACGGCCGGATCGGCAGGACGAAGACGCGTATCTGCGAGGGGGCCAAGCCCCCTCTTCGAACATGGCTCCCCCAGGGCCTCCGCCGTCTTCTCCACCGGACCAATCTCTTCACTGCCCAGCTCTCTCCGCAGCTCCGCCTACGGGAGATACACAACCAGCCGGCGGCGGTCGCTTCTTCCCGCGCGCGCCGCCCAGATCGGAGAGAACCGGCCGGCAGAAGGACGGCCGGATCGGCAGGACGAAGACGCGTATGTGCGAGGAGGCCAAGCCCCCTCGTCGAACAGGGCTCACCCAGGGCCTCCGCCGTCTTCTCCACCGGACCCATCTCCTCACTGCCCAGCTCTCCCCGCAGCTCCGCCTACGACAGATACACAACCAGCCGGCGGCGGCCGCTTCTTCCCGCGCGCGCCGACCTGATCGGAGAGACGCGGCCGGCAGAAGGACGGCCGGATCGGCAGGACGAAGACGCGTATCTGCGAGGGGGCCAAGCCCCCTCTTCGAACATGGCTCCCCCAGGGCCTCCGCCGTCTTCTCCACCGGACCAATCTCTTCACTGCCCAGCTCTCTCCGCAGCTCCGCCTACGGGAGATACACAACCAGCCGGCGGCGGTCGCTTCTTCCCGCGCGCGCCGCCCAGATCGGAGAGAACCGGCCGGCAGAAGGACGGCCGGATCGGCAGGACGAAGACGCGTATGTGCGAGGAGGCCAAGCCCCCTCGTCGAACGGGCTCACCCAGGGCCTCCGCCGTCTTCTCCACCGGACCCATCTCCTCACTGCCCAGCTCTCCCCGCAGCTCCGCCTACGACAGATACACAACCAGCCGGCGGCGGCCGCTTCTTCCCGCGCGCGCCGACCTGATCGAAGAGAACCGGCCTGCAGAAGGACAGCCGGATCGGCAGGACGAAGACGCGTATCTGCGAGGGGGCCAAGCCCCCTCGTCGAACAGGGCTCCCCCAGGTCCTCCGCCGTCTTCTCCACCGGACCCATCTCCTCACCGCCCGGCCTCTCTCCGCGGCTCCGCCTACGGGAGATACACAACCAGCTGGCGGCGGCCGCTTCTTCCCGCGCGCGCCGACCTGATCGGAGAGAACCGGCCGGCGTAAGGACGGCCGGATCGGCAGGACGAAGACGCGTATCCGCGAGGGGGCCAAGCCCCCTTGTCGAACAGGGCTCCCCAGGGCCTCCGCCGTCTTCTCCACCGGACCCATCTCCTCACCGCCCAGCCTCTCTCCGCGGCTCCGCCTACGGGAGATACACAACCAGCCGGCGGCGGCCGCTTCTTCCCGCGCGCGCCGACCTGATCGGAGAGAACCGGCCGGCGGAAGGACGGCCGGATCGGCGGACGAAGACGCGTATCCGCGAGGGGGCCAAGCCCCCTCGTCGAATAGGGCTCCCCGGGGCCTCCGCCGTCTTCTCCACCGGACCAATCTCTTCACTGCCCAGCTCTCTCCGCAGCTCCACCTACGGGAGATACACAACCAGCCGGCGGCGGCCGCTTCTTCCCGCGCGCGCCGACCTGATCGGAGAGAACCGGCCGGCAGAAGGACGGCCGGATCGGCGGGACGCGGACGCGTTTACGCGTGGGGGCCAAGCCCCATCGTCGAATAGGGATGCCCCGGGGCCTCCGCCGTCTTCTCCCCCGGACCCATCTCCTCACCGCCCGGCTCTCTCCGCAGCTCCGCCTACGGGAGATACACAACCAGCCGGCGGCGGCCGCTTCTTCCCGCGCGCGCCGACCTGATCGGAGAGAACCGGCCGGCAGAAGGACGGCCGGATCGGCAGGACGAAGACGCGTATCTGCGTGGGGGCCAAGCCCCCTCGTCGAACAGGGCTCCCCCAGGGCCTCCGCCGTCTTCTCCACCGGACCAATCTCTTCACTACCCAGCTCTCTCCGCAGCTCCGCCTACGGGAGATACACAACCAGCCGGCGGCGGCCGCTTCTTCCCGCGCGCGCCGACCTGAACGGAGAGAACAGGCCGGCAGAAGGACGGCCGGATCGGCAGGACGAAGACGCGTATCTGCGTGGGGGCCAAGCCCCCTCGTCGAACAGGGCTCCCCCAGGGCCTCCGCCGTCTTCTCCACCGGACCAATCTCTTCACCCGCCAGCCTCTCTCCGCAGCTCCGCATACGGGAGATACACAACCAGCCGGCGGCGGCCGCTTCTTACCGCGCGCGCCGACCTGATCGGAGAGAACTGGCCGGCAGAAGGACGGCCGGATCGGCAGGACGAAGACGCGTATCTGCGAGGGGGCCAAGCCCCCTCGTCGAACAGGGCTCCCCCAAGGCCTCCGCCGTCTTCTCCACCGGACCCATCTCCTCACTGCCCAGCTCTCTCCGCAGCTCCGCCTACGGGAGATACACAACCAGCCGGCGGCGGCCACTTCTTCCCGCGCGCGCCGACCTGATCGGAGAGAACCGGCCTGCAGAAGGACGGCCGGATCGACAGGACGAAGACGCGTAACTGCGAGTGGGCCAAGCCCCCTCGTCGAACAGGGCTCCCCCAGGGCCTCCGCCGTCTTCTCCACCGGACCCATCTCCTCATTGCCCAGCTCTCTCCGCAGCTCCGCCTACGGGAGATACACAACCAGCCGGCGGCGGCCGCTTCTTCCCGCGTCCGCCGACCTGATCGGAGAGAACCGGCCGGCGAAGGACGGCCGGATCGGCGCACGAAGACGCGTATCCGCGAGGGGGCCAAGCCCCCTCGTCGAACGAGGCTCCCCTGTGGCCTCCGCCGTCTTCTCCACCGGACCCATCTCCTCACTGCCCAGCTCTCTCCGCAGCTCCGCCTACGGGAGATACACAACCAGCCGGCGGCGGCCGCTTCTTCCCGCGCCCGCCGACCCGATCGGAGAGAACCGGCCGGCGAGAAGGACGCCCGGATCGGCGGGGACGAAGACGCGTATGTGCAAGGAGGCCAAGCCCCCTCGTCGAACGGGGCTCACCTGTGGCCTCCGCCGTCTTCTCCACCGGACCCATCTCCTCACCGCCCAGCCTCTCCCCGCACCTCCGCCTACGAGAGATACACAACCAGCCGGCGGCGGCCGCTTCTTCCCGCGCGCGCCGACCTGATCGGAGAGAACCGGCCTGCAGAAGGACGGCCGGATCGGCAGGACGAAGACGCGTATCTGCGAGTGGGCCAAGCCCCCTCGTCGAACAGGGCTCCCCCAGGTCCTCCGCCGTTTTCTCCACCGGACCCATCTCCTCACTGCCCAGCTATCTCCGCAGCTCCGCCTACGGGAGATACACAACCAGCCGGCGGCGGCCGCTTCTTCCCGCGCGCGCCGACCTGATCGGAGAGAACCGGCCGGCAGAGGGACGGCCGGATCGGCAGGACGAAGACGTGTATCTGCGAGGGGGCCAAGCCCCCTCGTCGAACAGGGCTCCCCTGTGGCCTCCGCCGTCTTCTCCACCGGACCCATCTCCTCACCGCCCGGCTCTCTCCGCAGCCTCCGCCTACGGGAGATACACAACCAGCCGGCGGCGGCCGCTTCTTCCCGAGCGCGCCGACCTGATCGGAGAGAACCGGCCGGCGTAAGGACGGCCGGATCGGCGGTGACGAAGACGCGTATCCGCGAGGGGGCCAAGCCCCCTCGTCGAACAGGGCTCCCCTGTGGCCTACGCCGTCTTCTCCACCGGACCAATCTCTTCACGCCCGGCTCTCTCCGCAGCTCCGCCTACGGGAGATACACAACCAGCCGGCGGCGGCCGCTTCTTCCCGCACGCGCCGACCTGATCGGAGAGAACCGGCCGGCAGAAGGACGGCCGGATCGGCAGGACGAAGACGCGTATCTGCGAGGGGGCCAAGCCCCATCGTCGAACAGGGATGCCCCAGGGCCTCCGCCGTCTTCTCCACCGGACCCATCTCCTCACTGCCCAGCTCTCTCCGCAGCTCCGCCTACGGGAGATACACAACCAGCCGGCGGCGGCCGCTTCTTCCCGCGCGCGCCGACCTGATCGGAGAGAACCGGCCGGCGTAAGAACGGCCGGATCGGCGGGACGAAGACGCGTATCCGCGAGGGGGCCAAGCCCCCTCGTCGAATAGGGCTCCCCTGTGGCCTCCGCCGTTTTCTCCACCGGACCAATCTCTTCACTGCCCAGCTCTCTCCGCAGCTCCACCTACGGGAGATACACAACCAGCCGGCGGCGGCCGCTTCTTCCCGCGCGCGCCGACCTGATCGGAGAGAACCGGCCGGCAGAAGGACGGCCGGATCGGCAGGACGCAGACGCGTATCTGCGTGGGGGCCAAGCCCCATCGTCGAACAGGGATGCCCCAGGGCCTCCGTCGTCTTCTCCACCGGACCCATCTCCTCACTGCCCAGCTCTCTCCGCAGCTCCGCCTACGGGAGATACACAACCAGCCGGCGGCGGCCGCTTCTTCCCGCGCGCGCCGACCTGATCGGAGAGAACCGGCCTGCGAGAAGGACGGCCGGATCGGCGGGGACGAAGACGCGTATCCGCGAGTGGGCCAAGCCCCCTCGTCGAACGGGGCTCCCCCGGGTCCTCCGCCGTTTTCTCCACCGGACCCATCTCCTCACGCCCCGCCTATCTCCGCAGCTCCGCCTACGGGAGATACACAACCAGCCGGCGGCGGCCGCTTCTTCCCGCGCGCGCCGACCTGATCGGAGAGAACCGGCCGGCGAGAGGGACGGCCGGATCGGCGGGACGAAGACGTGTATCCGCGAGGGGCCAAGCCCCCTCGTCGAACAGGGCTCCCCTGTGGCCTCCGCCGTCTTCTCCACCGGACCCATCTCCTCACCGCCCACCTCTCTCCGCAGCTCCGCCTACGGGAGATACACAACCAGCCGGCGGCGGCCGCTTCTTCCCGAGCGCGCCGACCTGATCGGAGAGAACCGGCCGGCAGAAGGACGGCCGGATCGGCAGGACGAAGACGCGTATCTGCGAGGGGGCCAAGCCCCCTCGTCGAACAGGGCTCCCCCAGGGCCTACGCCGTCTTCTCCACCGGACCAATCTCTTCACTGCCCAGCTCTCTCCGCAGCTCCGCCTACGGGAGATACACAACCAGCCGGCGGCGGCCGCTTCTTCCCGCGCGCGCCGACCTGATCGGAGAGAACCGGCCGGCAGAAGGACGGCCGGATCGGCAGGACGAAGACGCGTATCTGCGTGGGGGCCAAGCCCCCTCGTCGAACAGGGCTCCCCCAGGGCCTCCGCCGTCTTCTCCACCGGACCCATCTCCACACTGCCCAGCTCTCTCCGCAGCTCCGCTTACGGGAGATACACAACCAGCCGGCGGCGGCCGCTTCTTCCCGCGCGCGCCGACCTGATCGGAGAGAACCGGCCGGCAGAAGGACGGCCGGATCGGCAGGACGAAGACGCGTATCTGCGAGGGGGCCAAGCCCCCTCGTCGAACATGGCTCCCCAGGGCCTCCGCCGTCTTCTCCACCGGACCCATCTCCTCACTGCCCAGCTCTCTCCACAGCTCCGCCTACGGGAGATACACAACCAGCCGGCGGCGGCCGCTTCTTCCCGCGCGCGCCGACCTGATCGGAGAGAACTGGCCGGCAGAAGGACGGCCGGATCGGCAGGACGAAGACGCATATCTGCTAGGGGGCCAAGCCCCCTCGTCGAACAGGGCTCCCCCAGGGCCCCCGCCGTCTTCTCCACCGGACCCATCTCCTCACTGCCCAGCTCTCTCCGCAGCTCCGCCTACGGGAGATACACAACTAGCCGGCGGCGGCCGCTTCTTCCCGCGCGCGCCGACCTGATCGGAGAGAACTGGCCGGCAGAAGGACGGCCGGATCGGCGCACGAAGACGCGTATCTGCGAGGGGGCCAAGCCCCCTCGTCGAACAGGGCTCCCCCAAGGCCTCCGCCGTCTTCTCCACCGGACCCATCTCCTCACTGCCCAGCTCTCTCTGCAGCTCCGCCTACGGGAGATACACAACCAGCCGGCGGCGTCCGCTTCTTCCCGCGCCCGCCGACCTGATCGGAGAGAACCGGCCGGCAGAAGGACGGCCGGATCGGCAGGACGAAGACGCGTATGTGCAAGGAGGCCAAGCCCCCTCGTCGAACGGGGCTCACCCAGGGCCTCCGCCGTCTTCTCCACCGGACCCATCTCCTCACCGCCCAGCCTCTCCCCGCGGCTCCGCCTACGAGAGATACACAACCAGCCGGCGGCGGCCGCTTCTTCCCGCGCGCGCCGACCCGATCGGAGAGAACCGGCCTGCAGCAGGACGGCCGGATCGGCAGGACGAAGACGCGTATCTGCGAGTGGGCCAAGCCCCCTCGTCGAACGGGCTCCCCTGTGTCCTCCGCCGTCTTCTCCACCGGACCCATCTCCTCACCGCCCAGCTCTCTCCGCAGCTCCGCCTACGGGAGATACACAACCAGCCGGCGGCGGCCGCTTCTTCCCGCGCGCGCCGACCTGGTCGGAGAGAAGCGGCCGGCAGAAGGACGGCCGGATCGGCGGGACGAAGACGCGTATCCGCGTGGGGGCCAAGCCCCCTCGTCGAACGTGGCTCCCCCGGGGCCTCCGCCGTCTTCTCCACCGGACCCATCTCCTCACCGCCCAGCTCTCTCCGCAGCTCCGCCTACGGGAGATACACAACCAGCCGGCGGCGGCCGCTTCTTCCCGAGCGCGCCGACCTGATCGGAGAGAACCGGCCGGCAGAAGGACGGCCGGATCGGCAGGACGAAGACGCGTATCTGCGAGGGGGCCAAGCCCCCTCGTCGAACAGGGCTCCCCCAGGGCCTATGCCGTCTTCTCCACCGGACCAATCTCTTCACTGCCCAGCTCTCTCCGCAGCTCCGCCTACGGGAGATACACAACCAGCCGGCGGCGGCCGCTTCTTCCCGCGCGCGCCGACCTGATCGGAGAGAACCGGCCGGCAGAAGGACGGCCGGATCGGCAGTACGAAGACGCGTATCTGCGTGGGGGCCAAGCCCCCTCGTCGAACAGGGCTCCCCCCGGGGCCTCCGCCGTCTTCTCCACCGGACCCATCTCCACACCGCCCAGCCTCTCTCCGCAGCTCCGCTTACGGGAGATACACAACCAGCCGGCGGCGGCCGCTTCTTCCCGCGCGCGCCGACCTGATCGGAGAGAACTGGCCGGCGAAGGACGGCCGGATCGGCGGTGACGAAGACGCGTATCCGCGAGGGGGCCAAGCCCCCTCGTCGAACGGGCTCCCCAGGGGCCTCCGCCGTCTTCTCCACCGGACCCATCTCCTCACTGCCCAGCTCTCTCCACAGCTCCGCCTACGGGAGATACACAACCAGCCGGTGGCGGCCGCTTCTTCCGCGCGCGCCGACCTGATCGGAGAGAACCGGCCGGCGGAAGGACGGCCGGATCGGCGGGACGAAGACGCATATCCGCTAGGGGGCCAAGCCCCCTCGTCGAACAGGGCTCCCCGGGGCCCCCGCCGTCTTCTCCACCGGACCCATCTCCTCACTGCCCAGCTCTCTCCGCAGCTCCGCCTACGGGAGATACACAACCAGCCGGCGGCGGCCGCTTCTTCCCGCGCGCGCCGACCTGATCGGAGAGAACTGGCCGGCAGAAGGACGGCCGGATCGGCAGTACGAAGACGCGTATCTGCGAGGGGGCCAAGCCCCCTCGTCGAACAGGGCTCCCCCAAGGCCTCCGCCGTCTTCTCCACCGGACCCATCTCCTCACTGCCCAGCTCTCTCTGCAGCTCCGCCTACGGGAGATACACAACCAGCCGGCGGCGTCCGCTTCTTCCCGCGCCCGCCGACCTGATCGGAGAGAACCGGCCGGCAGAAGGACGGCCGGATCGGCAGGACGAAGACGCGTATGTGCAAGGAGGCCAAGCCCCCTCGTCGAACAGGGCTCACCCAGGGCCTCCGCCGTCTTCTCCACCGGACCCATCTCCTCACTGCCCAGCTCTCCCCGCAGCTCCGCCTACGAGAGATACACAACCAGCCGGCGGCGGCCGCTTCTTCCCGCGCGCGCCGACCTGATCGGAGAGAACCGGCCTGCAGAAGGACGGCCGGATCGGCAGGACGAAGACGCGTATCTGCGAGTGGGCCAAGCCCCCTCGTCGAACAGGGCTCCCCCAGGTCCTCCGCTGTCTTCTCCACCGGACCCATCTCCTCACTGCCCAGCTCTCTCCGCAGCTCCGCCTACGGGAGATACACAACCAGCCGGCGGCGGCCGCTTCTTCCCGCGCGCGCCGACCTGGTCGGAGAGAACCGGCCGGCAGAAGAACGGCCGGATCGGCAGGACGAAGACGCGTATCTGCGTGGGGGCCAAGCCCCCTCGTCGAACAGGGCTCCCCCAGGGCCTCCGCCGTCTTCTCCACCGGACCCATCTCCTCACTGCCCAGCTCTCCCCGCAGCTCCGCCTACGGGAGATACACAACCAGCCGGCGGCGGCCGCTTCTTCCCGCGCGCGCCGACCTGATCGGAGAGAACCGGCCGGCAGAAGGACGGCCGGATCGGCAGGACGAAGACGCGTATCTGCGAGGGGGCCAAGCCCCCTCGTCGAACAGGGCTCCCCCAGGGCCTCCGCCGTCTTCTCCACCGGACCCATCTCTTCACTGCCCAGCTCTCCCCGCAGCTCCACCTACGGGAGATACACAACCAGCCAGCGGCGGCCGCTTCTTGTGATCAGATATTATAAATACCCTTAAAGCATTCAACATTAAATATTTAAATATGTAAGAATCATGCTACGGATGTGAAAACTACTGCTTGCATCATCATCTGACATTTGATAGGCAAGATGGCACGTTCATCCAGCCTCATCTAATAACGAAATTGATACACAGTACACTTGTTAGTCGAAGATCGCTGGGACACATCTTATTAATTAACCAAATTGTAATGACGGTACGTATGCAACAAACATTAAACGTGTATAATTATACACTTAAAATTATGACTAATTATTCTGTTATGCTTTAACAAAATTTCGATAAGTTTACAACTTAAAATGCAATTTTTTATACTGTATCGTTAAATTTATTGAATAAATAAAATTTAAAATGTATATAATTACTTGCATCTACCCAGATTCCGGAGAATAAAAATCACGGGCTTGGAATTAATGTATTCACTCTCTATCTTTTCCATTTACGGCTCAACTTCCCGCGACAGTGACTACCGTTGATGTTGTCATCTGACCCTTTCCTTTTTTTCGGTTCCTCTTTTCTTCACGCCATCTTTCTCTATGTTTTTGTATTTTCCCTCTGCAAAGTCAACCAAACATGTGCAACTTAGTGGTACACATATCCTCAACGTGTATCAGCCTATCAAGACAAACCAATCTTGGTACCACATGATCATGCATGTGATCTCTCTTGCCAACATGTGTGTCATCCTAGGCAAGTCGAACTCTCTTATCTAACGTCCTGTTTGGTAACACTATCAAGTATCTCTATCACTATCAATTTTAAAAGTGATATTGATAAGAATCAATAAGAGATGTTTGGTTGATTGTATCGATTTTAAAATTCATAGTACAAACAAAAAAATTTATGTAATACAAGTGTCAAATTGTATTAATTTTGATATTGATATTCTAACATTTAAAAATATTAATGTCGATATTAATATGGTACCAAGAATGAAACTCAAATCAAACATTGCATAAGAAATGAGATATTATCTGAGTCTACTCAGGATTTGGAGAATAAACAACAATATGGGCTCATAATCAATGTATTCACTTCCTATCTGCTCCGTTTACAACCCTTCTTGTGATACTGATCATGTTGAGGTTGTGTTCGAACATTTTCCTTTTTTAATTCCTCTTCTTTATTCTATCTTGCTCTATCTTTTTTTTCCCTTCTTACAACGACAAAGACAAGCAGCTGTCATGTGCAACTTAATTAGTGGTACACATATATATTCTCAATGTACATAAGCCTACCAAGACAAACCTATCTTTGTACCACGTGATCATGTTTGTGATCAGTTATTTCTATCTTCACGTACATGGGATCTCCGGCCAACAAGAGTTTGGTAAGCTTGTTGAACTCTCTTATCTGAGAAATGGGATCTTCTCGTGCGTACGAAGGAGAGAGGTAGCACATTCTGCAATGGAAGGAGGTCTCAACATCTTCTTTTTCTCTTTTCGAAAACTCAAAGGCACAATAATGTGGGAGGCCACAAATGGGGGCGTCGTGGCCTCCTCTGGTTGGACACCACGAGACATCTACCTCATCCACCCGAGATGGGATCATCTCAAGGGGGTCGGGGGGCTCCCCACGAGGCCACACACAATGGAGCATTAAATACATGATGGGACTGGGACGGCATTTAAATGTATGACAAGACGAGGACATTTAATACCCCAATGTGTGTGGTCTCACGGGTCTCCCCTGAGGTGATCCCATCTCAATCCACTCGCATGAGGTGATTTGATCTTCTTATGTAATGGTGTTGCATTCTAAATGATAACATCACAATAAAGTTCAGATCTTTTTTAAGGCATTTAATTAGATTAAGTTAAGCTTACCCACCTAACTGCCTGCTATTGATGGTAGTATAAATTCGTGTATCACGTCTCGATAAGCTTGCACATTAATTGTATGGTGGAGAGAGAGAGATGGCAACGATATTGAAGTCGCTGGAGGGCACAACGGCGCTGGTCACCGGCGGGAGCAGAGGCATCGGGTAAGGATGATTGTAGTCATTGCCATCGCTCTCTCTTCCGTAGCTATAGATGCATTATCGTCGGCACCGCTACCACGAACTGCATGCTCTGCCGCTCCAGGCTCGCCATAGTGGAGGAGCTGGCCGGGCAGGGGGCGGCCGTCTACACCTGCTCGCGCAGCGAATCCGACCTCGCGCGCCGCCTGGAGGAGTGGCGAGCCAAGGGCTTCCGGGTGGAGGCGGCGGCCTGCGACCTCTCCTCCCGCCATGAACGGGGAGTTCTCATGGCGAAGGTGGCCTCCGACTTCAACGGCAAGCTCAACATCCTTGTAAGACAAATCAGGAACATCGTCGCGGTCGCCTGTATATTCTGTATGATTATTATATGTCCTTGATGATGTGTGTGATGATTACGTATCAAGACCGTCGGCGGCCTGCAGTACTGTGTTATATATCTATATATTCTTCCATCAATATGTGTATGCATGTATGTATATACACATATATATACCGTGGTTTACGTACGTACTCGCGTTGAAATTAATTATTATTTTCCAGGTGAGCAACGTGGGTACGTTCGTAGGCAAGGCGACGGCGGAGGAGTTTTTTTTTTAAATAACACGTTTTTTTTTTAAATTTTAAAAGTAACACACTAAAAGTTTTTATTGCGAATCTAGCACGGTTTGAACAAAGTCGAGTTTTCAAAACTCGACTTTGTAAGAATTTCGGGTTTATAACGCTAAACTTAGCTTATCTAAAACCGGGGATAGCCTTATTACTTGTTAAAGTCGAGTTATACTATCTCGACTTTGTAAAGTCGAGTAAAAGAAACTCGACTTTCGAGAGGTCGAAAGTCGATTTCGAAAAACTCGACTTTTGTTTCTTGCAAAACCTGCACAAGTCGAGCTATAAAAACTCGACTTAATAACAGAATTATGCCCTTTCCATCCATGTGAAAGTCGAGTTTAAAAACCTCGACTTTAACAAAGTGGAAACCTGCAAAAGTCGAGTTTCTATAACTCGCCTTGGAAACAGAACAATGCGCATTCTAACGGATTTAAAGTCGAGTTATAGAAACTCGACTTTGACAAAGCCAAAACCTGAACAAGTCGAGTTTCTATAAATCGACTTGGAAACAGAACTATGCGCATTCTACCATCCTTAAAGTCGAGTTTCCATAACTCGACTTTGACAAAGCCAAAACCTGAACAAGTCGAGTTTCTATAACTCGACTTTACCACAGAGCTGTTTGCGTTCTCTGGAAGTTAAAGTCGAGTTTTAGTAACTCGACTTTAACTATGCCGAAACCTGAACAAGTCGAGTTCTGAAAACTCGACTTTCAACCAGCAGAGGAAAAAAAAAACTGCGCCTGAGATAGGGCTACAGATGGGCTGCTTGAGGGTGCTGCCAAGGGGGCTATGCAGGGGACATTGAGGTTTTTTTACATAATGGGTGGGGGTGGGCGGGGGCTGCAGATGGGGGTAGAACCAGACTTGTATAGGTGGTGGGCTTAACTGGGCCGAGAATGGCCTGAAGTGGCGACCGGACAAGGTTCTGTCCAGAGGCAGAAATAGGACCTGACCGGGTGGCTGTGTGGGGAGCAGATGGGCCGGTTGAAAGAGCTAGTTCATGTTGAACCATGTTGAACCATGTTGGGCCGGTTTAATGCAAATCATACTTACTTGTAACAAATGTAAACATCCACCTATTCGATTGCGTTTCATAGCCGTGGCGGCACATAATTGGCGGTACAAGTAAGCTAGTACCGCAGCACCCCATGCCAATCTACCACATTCCTCAAGATCCTCCATAAAAAATAAATACTGCATATGAACTTCCGTACCCGAGGTATCCGGTAGAAGGAGTGTGCCGATGTACATAAGTATAAGAGCCCTAGTATGATATAAACATATGGCACGAGACTCCTCACTATCATCGGTGGGTAACTCATCGGCCCTACGCCCAAATGTGGTATACAACCCTTTACGCAATCGTAATGTAGACGAACTTTGCCCATGCGGCGGGATTTCATCCTCTTCTACCGGTTGTACACCCAAAAATCGGAGGCAAACGTCATCGATTCATGAATTACGCCGGATGGTACCCGAGGTGGGCAAATGAGCGGGGAGACCATCGATCCTAAGACCCAAGATGATAGATACATCACGGAGGGTGACGGTCATCTCTCCTAGTGGAAAGTGGAAGGTAGACGTCTCGGGACGCCATCGCTCCGCGAGCCGTAATCAAGTCTGTCTATCTAATGTAAACCACTTGTAGGTGACGTAAATGGACAAAACCACTAATTTCTAATAACTCCAAAACTATTGGATTTTCTATATGCCGAATGACATCTGACGGAAGTGAGACACTAAATGTAGAGTGGTACCATCCTGCAAAAAAATTTAATTAATCAAAAGTTAATTAATCGAAGTAGGTGCACCTACAATTTAAATGTATGTGCGAACAAGGAAATCATAAGGTAATGCATCATTAGGTGTATACAATTAAACTTTACCTCGGGATTCGCCGAGCGATGGCGAGACTGATCGCGTAGCAAAGAAGTATCACGAGGACCTCGCTCCATGCCTATAGATAACGTTGAAAGAAAAGTTAGTGTCCGAACTACATTTAAAAGATGACAACTAGTAATGCAATAATGAAATTTGAACAAGCGTGTAGTAGAATACTAATTTCAATTGCTATATATACGTACCGTGGATTCAAACGGCAAGTAGAACGGTTGTGTCCTCGTTGTTTACAAATACTACATTTATTTTGTTGTACGCTCGGGTCACGGTCCATCACCATTGGTAACCGTTTATTTCTTGGTCTACCACTCCTTCGCACATTAGCGGTGGTAACAATGGTATTATGTTCCTATTCGGATCAAATGACGGCCAATAATTACTATCTAGAATAGTATGAAATTCATGCTTTCATAGTTTGTTCGATAATATTCAACCTTTGTACCACTTGGATGCATATGCATATGGATCCCGGCTGTCGACCCGATAGGCGTTAAAGCATGCTTACATAAGAAATGTCTTAACATAGGCTCACAACATGTGCATGTAATTGAATCACGGTCAATGTCAACTCGGAATACACGGCCGTAAGCATCATTCGCATCCCACTCACCAACATTGACTCGAGCTGAATGATTATCTCTCGACTTTTTCTTTCAACTCTAGCATTTTCTTCTCAAACTTGGTGGTAAGATGCGTCTCCATGTTCATGCCACATGTACGGCGTTGAAAGAACATAAGTCTAAGCGTGATATGTCCATGTGAACCAAAGCATGAATGGGCAAACCTCGTGCTATTTTCAAAATGATCGTTAAAGCATTCGGAATAATTGGTTGTCATTATCCCATATCTTTTACCATCGGTATCATAGGCTAGAGCCCAATACTCCGGGTTTACTTGTAACAACCAATCATATGCTTCCGGACAACGCAACTTGATGTCATCCATCCGTTTGTTAAAATCCAAAGCATTAGTAGCCATGCCTGCATTGTACATCCTTTTGTATAGTTCTTTACCACTAAAATGAGACTGAAAATTTTGACGATAGTGTCGAAGACAATAACGATGTGCTGCTAGTGGAAACCAACGTTCAATTGCATTTTTAATACTGAGATGTCTATCACATATTATGCACAACTCATGACGTCTTTCTTTTTCAGATCGAACATATTGCAAAAGTTGTTGCAACAATCATGACCATGATCGATCATTCTCACTATTTACAACAGCAACTGCAATTGCAAAGAAGCCCTGATCGGCATCGACACCGCAGACAACCAAGAGTGTACCACGGGATTTACCATGAAGGTACGAACAATCTACACTTATAATCGGGCGACAAGATCGCCATCCTTGATAGAAGGCATGAAACTCCAGAAGAAAAACAATAACCGTTCACTATCACTTTCTACAACGTAGTATACCCGTCCAGGGCATGGTCATTTTACTTGCTTCCATGTATCTCAACAAATGTGTGTAAGAACTTTCAGGTCACCAAACAATTTTTCAAAGGCTTTGCGAGCATTCCAAGCCTTGTAATAAGAAGGTTTTAAAGAATATTTGACTTGCACCATATCTGCGATGTCCCTTGGTCGGATATCTAGACGGGATCGAACGATAGGCATGATTAGATGACAAATTGTTGTGCAAGTCAATTGTCTATGTGCCATGTTATGAATGGGAGTGGAACAAGTGTGATTATTGTCGAAACTCATCACTTTCCACAACCCTCCGACCCTAGTGCTAACATGTGCATGTAATCTCCATTTACATCCTTCGGTTCTTGATGGACAAAGCAATGTAAGATTGGTCTTCGTTGATCTATCGGTTCGGTGTTGCACGTTACGTTTCAAAGCCCATGTACGAAACGGCACGTATAAGATCTTCTTTGCATCCGAAAACATCTCCCGTGAAAGCTCGTCAAGATTCTCTCCTTCCCCTCGACTACAATTGTATCTTCCCTTTCAACATCATCTTCATCACTGTCTATATATACATTTGTTGCAATTGCATTATTTATCCATGTTGTATCTTCGGCCTCATGAAATTCATTGACAGCCAATATGCTATTGACCATCTCCCGCGGCACTTCCTCGTTATCACTTGAGGATTCTTCGGTTTCATCGTGTTCATCGTGTGCTACGTCATTGCTCATTCAAATTGATTTCCTTTATTCGACCACTCACTACATTCCATGGACAAATATTACTTTCAACTTGAGTTAACAATTGACTCATTGATGGTTGATTATAACTTTGTGGATTCCAAGTACTACATCCAGGCTTGGGTTGAGGTGTCGATGCATTCTTTTACAATATATAGTACGATATCTTCGACCTCAACAGATCTCGTCAATAGAGTTTCAGTCGTTGAATCATCGAAAACCTCGTTGACTCCATCAAAATAATTATAAACTAACTTCAAAGTCAATGATCCTGGGTTACACCCAATTGCATCGAATATATAACTCTTGAGGTCTTCATAAGTACATCCTCGCAATATCTTAATATTTTGTTCAACTCCACCATAATAATAAGCATAATCGTTGCTTATTGAAACCGTCCCATCAAACATTATACGGACATTAATTATCCTTGATGCCATGTCTTTAAATTTTCTACGAGTAACTTGAAAATATCAAACGACTGAACTTAATAACTTGCGATTGAAAGTCTTTAACCTACTAACTCGCTATATCATCCCTTAAAAAAAAAGAGAATGAATAGGAGAACTACCTACCAAAAACACAAAAAGGGTTTTGAGACTCCCTTCTTTCCAATCCTGGTTTTAGCCAGTCCAAGGAGCAAATAAAGAGAAGGTATTAGGACTTAGATCTGGGTACTACCGGACCATGGGGGGGGGGGAAATTGTGCTAAGCCATGTGACAGGTTCCGACCCAATTGGGCAGCATCATACAATGAAGGCCCCTGGAGTTGAGTCCTAGACTCAATCTATGATCTTGAGTATTATAAATTCAGATTGAAGCATATGCGGAAGAACATAAGTCCATTACGGAGTGCCGATGGGGTCGATTTCATTTTGTCCAATATATATGAAATCGACAAAGAACTCTAAAACAAACCTCTTATTAAACAACACCTATCGAAATTTATTACCTCGACTTCAAAAATTACTCTAAATAAACAATTTTCCAAATATCAAACACTACTTATACAACAACTAAATCTCTTATCAAACAACAATTACTCTAAATAAACAAATTTTCAAAAATCAAACACTACTTAAACAACAACTAAAATCATATTATAACCAAATAAAGGATACATGATTTCACCAATGTAATTAAGCAAATAAACGTTAGGACAAATAAACATTTTAATTTTAATGATCAATGTTAGTTCAAATAAACGTTAGGACAAATAATAATTTTACCTTCCTTCACTTGGAATTGCATACATAATAATTAATTCTACCATCCTTTTTCGGATCGATAAGGATTAAATTCGGGACAAAATTTAGGATCGATCAGGACAGAGATTACCCTTCAATTGATCCTCCTTCAATTGATCCTCCTTCAATTTGTGATTCTGGACGTTTACAGCCGGTGGTCCACCGCCCTAGCAGCAGCCACCGCCGCCGCTGCCGCCCCCGTCCGCGTCCGCCGCACACGCCGCCGCCGCCGCGGACTCACGCCGCCGCCGCACACGCCGCCTCCGCCCCCGTCCGCCGCACACGCCGCCGCCGCCGCGGACTCGGGCCGCCGCCGCACACGCCGCCGCCGCCCCCGTCCGCCGCACACGCCGCCGCCGCCGTGGGCTCACGCCGCCGCCGCCGTCGAGTTCGCCGCCGGGTAAGTCGAAGGCAGTAACAGTAAACGGCAAGGGTCGAACGCGGTAACAGAAGGGGAAAGGGATCTCGCGGGGGGTAAAAACCCAGTACAAGTCGAGTTTTAAAAACTCGACTTGTTAAAGTCGATTAACAGTAACTCGACTTTGAACCTCTCAAAGTCATTAGTGAGCGTCGACTTTACTTAAATCGACCTTCTTCACAAGTCGAGTTTTGAAAACTCGACTTTGTTCAAACCGTGCTACTTTTACAATTATAACTTTAACCGTGTTACTTTTAAAAAAAAAAAAAAAAACAGTGCTACTTTAAAAAAAAACCCGACGGCGGAGTGCAGCGCCGAGGATTACTCCCTCCAAATGGCGACGAACGTGGAGTCGGCTTTCCATACGAGTCAGTTGGCGCACCCTCTCCTCAGGGCCTCCGGAAGGGGCAGCCTCATCTTCATCTCCTCCGTCGCTACGTCCGTCCATTTGCCCGCCATCGGCTCTGTTTATCCCATGACCAAAGGTGCGTATAAATGCCGTACGTACTTCGACGACGATCGACACACGGCGGCGCCGCCGTCTGCTGTTGCCTCCGCCTCGACGACGCGTCCCTCCCTGACAATTGACATTGTTGTTGCTGCTGCTGCTGCCGCCGCCGCCACGATCTGATCGATCGTCGTTCGACAGGAGCAATAAATCAGCTTACGAGGACCCTGGCGTGCGAGTGGGCGGGCGACAACATCCGAGTCAACTGCGTGGCTCCTGGGTTCATCAATACGGCGCTCGCGCGTGAGGTATATATAAGCCTCAACTGGGGGGACAGCAGAGAGACAGACAGAGAGGTGCTGCAGCAGTCGCGACTGCTCTGATCTTCTCGGGTGCATGCATGCAGGTAATTCAAGGCGGCCGGGAGGAACTTGTATCCCGGATTCCTCTCCGGCGGGTGGGACAGCCGGACGAAGTGTCTCCTCTGGTGGCCTTCCTCTGCCTCCCCGGATCACCTGCTGCGTACATCACCGGACAGACCATCGCCGTCGATGGCGGCCTCAGCTTGAACATCTAATTCCCTTCGCTTTTACCTTTGCCTTGAGATATATATATATCTATGTTTTGAACAAGAATAAATAAATAAATGTATGCATATATATATATGATGCATATATACCAGCTAACGTACCATGCATGCATCATTGATTATCACGATCATATAGAGCAGTACGTAATTACCTCCAATATATGTTTTGGAGGCAGCTATTTATGCAATCTCGTGGGAGAATTATTCGTACTTAAAATAAATATGGTGATCATAGGATGCACTTTTCGTCTGTCTTCCCGGTCTGTGCTACATGTGTGCTTGCTTAATTTGATACACCATGTTGTTCTTCTTGCAATATCCTGTATGAATGTCATTTTTTTTTCTGTACTCTAATTACCCAAACGACACACGGTACTTTAAACATCTTGATATATATATATATATATGTTTTACACGATTCCCAGCTCGATGATCCACGATTTCCGAACGTGATCTCGGGATAACAATGTTTTATTATCGCTTATATTATTAAGATTTGTAATTATAAATCATGTTTAAAATTTATAAAATTGTTTATTAATCATCTTTACCCTCTCATGTGAGATTAGCTCTTTCTCAACATATATATATATTAATACAATATAAATATAAAAAAACATATTTATTTGTATACGTAGATAAATACTCAAATTCAATTGTAACATAAAAATATAATTATATTTATGAATACATATATTTATGTATACATAAGTATATACTGCATAAAAATATATTTTTATATCAAAAAAATAAATCCAACCCCGTCCGACCTGAGTCGCTACCTAGTCCGATTGGGTCAAATTTAGGTCCTACCGACCCTTAGTTGACCCCCGACCCAGCCTTCCTTGATCGGAACAATGACAGTAGATCCACTTGTCAGTTGTCACGCCTCGGATTTTAACTTGCACAACGGAATAATCCGATGACGCAATCGGGGAAAATTAACCCCTCAAATACATCGGTCTTGGAAAAGTGAAGACAAACTAGGTCCTAGTTCATAAATCTACACATTCTAAATAAATGCATCGCTAATCACTTCAATCTAAACAAAATTATACACCATCGAAGACATAAGAATCATCCAAGTGCCTTCTAGAAATAGAAAATCGATCCACCATACTTCTGCTGCGCTAAACCCGATTGTCTGAAAAATCGATAAAAGGATTGGAATGAGTACGAAGGCTCGGTAAACACCCCATCATCTGCCGAATCAGATAGCTAAAAGATCCTATATGATAAATAAATAGGTACCCAGCCTACACCCCTTGTATATAAGTGTAAAACTAGTTAATAGATTAAGTATCTAACTCAATTAATCTACATGTTTTACACCTCCAACCAGTACCTACAATCACACCGATCAGCACCTGTATGTACCATAAAATGACTTGAAATGATGAGATAAACATATGCATGATCACATACTACATGTTCTATATGATGGAAAACACTACAAATGAAACAAACCATGCATACTATGCAACACAACCTGATTAAGACAAACAAATGCACATCACCGAATCACATTCATAACATCATGCAATAAATGCACATATCCTCTAATGAAAAAGACCACATTCACAATACCATGCATTATATTCACCTATCCTCTAATAAGAGATCGCATCCTGTTTTATTGGCAAAGAATGTGTCGTCTATCTCACACCACCAAGGTTGTTGGAAAAAAGAGAGGCATCAATACGAGGGATAAGTCACTATATCAACGGGAGAAAGAAAGAAATTAAAGGGGAATAATATAATGAAAAAAGGAGAGAGAGAGAGAGAGAGAGAGAGGAGGAGGAGGAGGAGGAGGAGGAGATAAGGAGGGCCAGGGCGCACACCGGCGCAATGAGGAGGAGGCGCACGGCGGGGAGGCCAAGGGCGCACGGCGGTTGAGCGCGGTGTCGCGCGGGAGGCGCAATCGCTGGTTGTTTTGCACGGCTTGAGGTGTAAATGAAGCATTAAGGGTCACGGTAGCCACGGTGTTCCCTCCCAAGCTGCGTTTTTCTCCGGCATGTTCTTCTCTTTTTCATGTATGGAATGTATTTACCCACATTTGTAAAAATGGGTAATCCGTACAATCTTGTTTGGTACGAGGATAATTTAGTTTACCTCTTGAACTTTAAAGAAAAAACAAATTTATCTATAAATTATTTCGAAACCAAACAACTTTTGGTACGGGAATAATTCGGAGATGAATCTTAACTCAAATTTATCTTCGAAATTTTATGGTACCAAATATGTCTCAGAGGCTTATTAACGAAATCTCGGAGTAATTATCTCAATCCGATAAACATACTTGCTCCGGTCAGCACGAACAACTCCTTTCTTCTTCTTCTTTTTTTTTGGTTCACATCATCAGGAGGGAACAGATGTTAAATCATGGTCATGAACCTCCGAGTTTACATCACTGTGTGAACAGATGTTAGCGTATTATAAATTTACGATGAAGGTAACATCCGAGAGAAATTAAATCAAGTAAAATTGTTTGTCTACTTAAAAATACACGAATGATCTCTATGTGATGAAAAAGAAAAAAACCTTTTCTCTCTCTCTCTCTATGTATATATGTGTATATATATATATTTGTGTGCGTGTGTGTTTTGTTGTGGTCGACGCACAGCAGGTTCTTCCGGACGACATCCGTCGAGCGCTGATGGAGTAGTGCTGCACGAAGCGGGACTACCTGGCGGCGATGGACCAGCACATAAAGCTGGCCATCGGCAACGCGCCCTGGCCCATCGGCGTGACCATGGTGGGCATCCACGAGCGCTCCGCCCGCGAGAAGATCTACGCCAACAGCGTCGCCCACATCATGAACGACGAGACGAGACCACCCGCAAGCACCTCCAGTCCGTCGAGCGCCTCATGACCCTCTCTGCCAGCGCCGCTACCCCGCCAACCCCTCTCCAGGAGTCCAACAGCCCTCGCCCAACGGCAGCGACCTCCACTCCCTCCTGCTCCTGCGGGACACCACCCCCAAGGCCCCCCGAAGAACGACGAGTGAGGAGCCGACACCACCCCCAACGTCTTTTTTAGCCTCCTCCGTCCTCCGGTCAGTTCCTCCTCCTCCTCCTCCTCCTCTTGTTCTCTTCCGCCGCAAAACCCCTGTTATCTTACTCTGCCATTTCTCTCCGTCCGTCGTCGTATGTGATTCCGTGCCGGTGGTTTTGACTTTCGAGGAGCATATATATAAATGTAGAGTGAAGATTTCTGTATCGAACCGTGTCCTGGTTTCGCTTCTCGTCGACTTCTAGAGGGCCCGCCCGTTTGGTAGAACAAGATGATTGCCTTGCCTGGGGTATTTACACACCGTTGAACACGTATACATCGGTTATTAAATAACCTCCAATGTCGGAGGCAGCTATATATACGAGTGAAGACACATAATATATACACGTGTGATGCGCATTTCGTTTGTCTGTCGGTCTGGTGAAGACATATACACATGTGAAGACATATATACATGAATTGATGCGCATTTATATGTATCCTATACAAATGTCAACATCATAGTTGATCTGGTATCATTTCTTTCCGTACTCTGACCAAACACGGTACTAAGCATATCGATATGTCTTACTCTTTATAAGAGACATCACTATGACGGTTAATTTTGAAATTGATATCAATATAAATTATCGCTGTTGATATCAATTTTGAGGCCTGGGAGTGCGAAGCAAAAATACACGCAATGCTACGAGTATTGATTTCGATATATAAAAACTGGCATGGTACCATTTTTTATATTTCAAGGGTCTGTTTGGTTCGTGATTAATCTGAAGAAGATTAGAGTGGTTTATCCTCGAAATTTTAAGGGATAAACCAAGTCTATCCCTTGAAAAATCTTGTTTAATTACCAGACAGACCCTAACCAAACCGTTCATTAACTATATATACCGTGTTTGAAAGCTCGATGTGGTGGGCATGGCGCTTCACAAGCAGGTCGATGAGCTTTTCTTCCACTTCGCCGTGATGCTCGCCCCCGCGGACTCTGATGTTCTCGCCGTCCGTGACCACCACCACCTCCCTTCTGCGTGTCGACAGCTCATTGGCCACGACGACATGCATCTGGTACTTCTTCAAGGCCACGCCAGCCTTCTTGAGAAGGATATCCGAGTCTGTCTCCAACTGCAAATAGTTCGATCGGAAGTGCAATCCATTGGATATTTAACAAGAAACATTTACAGGGTGTTTGGTTGCAAGGTTCTAGATCGTATAAATATGTAAAATACAAGATTTTCAATCCTAACAGAAAAGAGAGAAACGGATACTCAATTCAAAGTGAGTAAACAGAATTCCATACTCGATTTTATAGATATAGATACGTATAGAATTTTGTGAAAAGTCACATGTACGACTTGGAGGGAGATCTTTCATATCTTTCGAGATCCACCCTACAACATGGGGTCAAAAAGCCAAAATAAGACATAGAATGGGACTCTCTTTATTCTCGTCCGATTATTTTAATCATTTTTTTCAAGAGATCAATCAGACTCTGGAGTGAATGATTTGATCACTGAATATTCGACTGCATTAAAATTAATGCAAGCTAATCAATGGCATGCAACTTTTATGTTCGAGAAGATAGAGAAAGAGAATCTGACCTTTCATTTTTTCTAAAAAAAAAGAAATCTTTTTAAACACATACATTTGTAATGGTTGTCAACCACCTCTTTTAACAAATTTTGTTACAAAATTATAAAATTGTAACAAAAGTCCAATTTATCATGCAACCAAACACCCCATCAGGATCCTCAATAAGTAGTTTTTGCAAATAGACAACGACACTTATATTCAGTTCTATGATTTGGCATGATTTCCACCCATACACAAGTTCAGTGTCATTTTCACTCAACATGAACCGTGAATTAAAGCATACGGGATAATTTCTTTTTTGGTATTTTAAACAGTTAACTATTTAACAGCATGTTTGTTAACAATATTGGACAACCCAATCACTATTAATTTTGAAATTGATATTGATACAAATCATCAAGAGGTGTTTAATGTCTATTTTGAAACTTTTAGTAAAAACAAAACATATTATGTAATACAAGTGTCCTCTATCAATTTTGATATTGATATTCTATCCTCTGATATGGTATCTTTTTTATAGTGCACTAACCTCTAGAAATATCAATGTTAAAATTTATACGGTATCATTTTTGACACTAACCAAACAGGGCAACAGGGCATACACCAATCAAAAGGGAGCATACCTAGAATTCTCTAGAACACAGACAAATGAAAATGAGACGAATACAAGCGTACAACTAAACTGAAAATAAAAGAAAGATATTCTAATAACTGTGCAACAGTAAAAAGAAATCTAGTACTTGCGCAACCATTTATTGTTTTCTTTTATTTTCGAGTAAATAAAAATCTAATATAAATCAGATGATTAGCACCGCCTTGAATGCAGCCTGCTACCTGAAAACTATCTTGAGAGATGTTCTTCAAATGAGACGGTTACTTGCAAAGCAGTTTGTCCTATCGTGTAGGCTAGAACTTGAGGTATAAAACTAAAATTTGAAAAATAAACGGACTTTTTCAAGGATAAAATGAGACTTACGAACCTTGAAGGAGATACAGAATGCCCTTGGAGCCCACTCTTTCCTTAAAAATGAGAGCATTTTTGGTACAGGAGCAAGACGCATATCCAAAGGGCCACTAGCTGATTGAATCTTATGCTCCGCCTGCATATATACACGAGCTTTGTATGGCGATGGGTGAATGAGGAAAAAAAATAGAGAAATCTGAACAAAAGATAGAAAACCATACATGCAGTAAATGCAAAATCCAGTGAAAACAGATACTGTTCCTTTATTCCTTCCATTGATTACCCTTCATGCAAAATCACGGTTTAGATGCTTAAAATTGGCAAATAGAAGTTGATGGGAAATGACGGATCAACATTTTAAATATAATATTTTGAAAATTTTTATTTTAAATAGTCAATTTTGTCTCGAAGGGCATGTAAATATATAGTTCTAGTTAAATGATTAAATGCCACATAGGCTCTATTTATGAAGTCCGTCTTGTAACCCAAGTAAGAAGTGAATTTTGTGGAAACTTGGACTCCTTGGGGGGTGCTGCCCAGTTATCCTCTTTTCCCTTGTTTGGCCAGGAGGGCCTTCCTCACTCATCTTCTCATTATCCTTCTTTTTCCTCCCCCATGGTGGTCTGCACTGTTCATTCCTCCTTCCCCTCGGTTCAGCAGTCAACCAGTTCCTACCCTCTCTTCTCTTCCCAGCAACAACTACAGACAGGAACTGACTCTGATGATTCTGGCCAATCTGGTTGATCCGATTGGAATAGCAAAAAAAGAAAAAAAAAACGATCCAATTTCGATTTCGATTCCGATCCCGACCGATTCTGATTCCGATCCGATTCCGACCGATCCGGCCGATCCCGACCGATTCTGCCGGAACTTTTTTCCGGATCGGTTCTTCGGCCAAGAATCGGATTGGCAATGGCCGATCCGATCCAGGAATCGGCCGATTCCGATCCGAATCGGCCGATTCCGCGATCTATGGTCATGATACACCAAGATAGATCTCGTGTACTGTGATCTATTTAAAAAAATGCATATGTCAGACTATAAGGTAGTCAAGTGTAATTATATGTAAAAAATTTAAGTCTAGTCAAAGTAGTCAGGCCAAGTTAGCCAGTAGTATAATACAAGTTAGTTTGAAATTTTCTGAACTAAATCATGGCCGATTTATTATTGGAGAGTCCGGATCATCTCATACACTTAAATGAGGGAAGTCTCTATTTCTAATCAGCGGCATCTATACTCCCCCCACTTTAAACATTGACGTGAGGCACTTTAGTAACTTTTTTTTGTTTTTTACTAAATGGTGTATATAATTACTAATCTCTCGTGCCCCTCTGTGCAAGTATCTCCCTATTTTTTCTTTACTTACATGTGTATATTGTTATTAACTTGTGAAAATAGTTATTATTTTTCTTTTTTTTTGGTTACTAACTCTTGCAATATGTTACGAAGAGCATTGATAACTTTTTTTTTCATTCCTAACCCGTGTATATGGTCACTAACTCCTCTTTTTTTGTCACTAACCTTTGCAATATGTTAATAAGGACGTTAGTAACTTTTTTTTTGTTATTAAACTTTGCATATCGTCATTAATCTGTGTATATAATTACTAATATTTACATATAGTTTTTAATCTCATATTTCTTAGTTAATGACCTTTGCAATATGTTACTAAGAGTGTTAGTATTTTTTTCGTTACTGATCTGGATCACCGCAAATGAGTGAAAGAAGGAGACACCGCTCATGGAGGGGGACATAAGGATATGCACCGCTTATTAAGGAACATAAAAAAGTTACTAAACTATCTTCTCATGTGAGCTTTTTTTTAAGTGGGGGGGGGGCGTGGATGCCGTTGGGTGAATATTGACGGAGCTGTCTTCTCTGGGTGTCTTAGGTGATTCATGTAAGGGTATATTTTTTTGTTATTGAGTGATGCTGATTGTTAGACTTATTTTACATTGAAGAAAACTTCAAATTTATAATTTTAAAATTTATAAAAATTTGAACAAAATGATAATATAATTATTTTCTGTTTTTTAAATTAATTTTACTTTTTTTTCTTACTCTTCACCTTCAATGACCTTGGAGCTTGGGTTGTTTTTTTTTTGACTTTTTTGTTTTGCTTTTGTAAGGATAGTGTAGTGGTGCAACTTGCATGAATCTCAACGGCCCTTCCACGGGTCTGGTTCTCTCCTCAACTCACCAAGGGAGAATTGAGCCTCATCCCTGCCTCAATCCCTGCCTCGGTAAATTGAGGGGAGAACGGACCCGTGGAAGGGCCGTTGAGGTTCATCTCTCACTTTGCGAATTGAGGGAAGAACCGGACCCGTGGAAGGGCCGTTGAGGTTCACCCCTGACTTTGCGAATTGAGGGGAGAACCGGACCCATGGAAGGGCCATTGAGGTTCACCCCTGCCTTTGCTGGTACAAGCCACAAGGGGGCTGCTGCGAACTTCTCTTTTTCTCTGCTGCAAGGGAGCTGTTGATGGGGCTTCTTGGGAAGCTGGCTGGACCCATGAAAGGGCCACTGGGTTGAGCCTCAATGGGGCTGGAACCTGGCTGCAAAGGAGCCGAAGTGGGCCTGTTTTGGACCTGAATTGAGTGCCGAACATGGGCTAATTGGGTGCCGGACATGAGCTGAATTGGGGCCAATCTGGGTCCTGTTTAAGGCTTTGATTGGGTGCCGGATTTGAGCTGAAGATGAACCTGGATTAGGGTCTGTTCACGGCTCCTGCAGGTGGGGGTGTCGGCTGAGCCAAGTGGGCCTGCAGTTGGGCTGTTTTGGTAGCTGACAGATGGGCCGAACGTGGGCTAGGCATGGGCTGTCCAGTGGCCTGTTTTGGGCCTATTAGGGGATGTGTTCGGTTGAGCCACATGGGGACTTGGTTTTGGCCGCAAAGGGGGCAGGAAATTGGACAGGTTATGGACCTGTTTAGGGGGGCTGCTTGTGGGTCTGGTATAGGACCAGGAATGGGCCGGTTGTGGGCCTGGTTCTGGACCTGTTCGGGGTCTGCTCAGGTGGCTTTAAGTGGGCCGACAGGTGACTGAAATAAGCTGAATAGGGACCGGCTCATGGGTCTGATCGGCTGACCAACAAGGGGGCTGAACAAGAGGCTGAACCGGTCCTGTTTGGAGCGCTTTCATGGGCTGAACAGCAGCGGCTTAGGTGGTCCGAACAGGGGCTGGTAGGGACCATTTTTGGGCCATAGGTTGCCGATGACGATGAAGGCTGGTTTAGGCCATGAGAGGGGTTGAGAAGAGAACTTAGAAAAGGAGGAAGGGGTGCCCTTAAAGGGCTACATAGTTAATATGTGTATGCCCCTACCTTTTCTTCTCCTTCTCTTCTTCTTCTTTCCTTCTTCTTTGGCCGCTGGCAGGTACGCACGTGGGCAGGAGGAGAGCAGCAGCTCTCTTCTTCTTCTTCTTCTCTTGGCTGCTGGCAGGTGCAGGTGCAGACGTACAGCAACAGGCAGAGGGGCAGTAGTCCAGCAGCCTGACGGCGTCTTTTGCAGCCTCCTTTCTTCTCTTGGGCGCCCTCCTCTTTTTATAGGAGATGGGGGGAGATGAAGGAGCAGCTGGGGAGTACGTAGGATGCTTTTCCCAAGTCCCTTTATTAACTAAATTCCTTGGATTCCCACGTATTTTAAATGCCTGACCAGTCCTTTGATTTCCCCCATGTTGACCTGCCTTTTGGGTTTCCCCATGTCATTTATTGGTCAAAGATGAGGTGGATGGTGATGTGGACAGGGCAGTGGGACTTGATGAGGTGGCGGCTGAGCTGGACAGGTCAGCTGGGCCTGTTGACTGGGCCAATTGGCCTTGACCACAGCCCACTTCTCTCTTCCCATGGGCTGTACGTAGGTGGGTTTCAAGGAGGGCCAGAAAATAATTATTTAAGTGAAAACAAAGGCTGGTCAGCTAGAATTTGGGCCGATGGGCCCATGGAGGGCCTGATTTGCCCAATTGAGGGCCAGACCAGCTCACTTTTTTCTTTGCTGATTTTTTTTTAAGAAAAATTGATGCCAACACTTTACAAAGTTGGATATGCTTTGATGCCAAAACCGTCATATAATGTGCTTGGATCTGAAAACAAAATACCCATATAACCCGATAAAGAGATAGACTCAAATCGAAAGCACTGCATGCAAAACCAACTTTTGACATCTGAAGCATATATTCATAAATGAAAAAGGGTCAACATTTTCTGTACCATGCTCTCCCAGGGAACATAGAAGTCAGACACTGCCGCAGCAAGATAAAACATTCCAAGTGGACCAAGACATTGCATTGATACAGCCACTACACGCAGTAACTGCCAAGAAATGAAAAAAAATAAGATATTCGGGAGCCAATGCATATATATAGATGAGGAGAAAATGAAACAAAAATGAGGGAACTAACAGCCCGCTCATAAAACACTCTCATAAGGAAAACAGAACAAAATTTCTTGCAAAGTTCTACGTAATGAATTGAACTGGTTAAGAACTATGTGATTTGTATGTGTTAAGTCCAAATTTTCAACATTAATATTCAGCCATGAAATCTTTTCGGTTAAATATTATATCAAGATGTCAATCAACTTTTATGTGCCTATCAGTCATTGAGGTGGATATGTTGCAGGTTTGGTCAGCATGGAACCGATTCTATCCACACCAGTTACTGATTATACTCCATGTCTGGGTCCAATTAAAGCTGATTAGGCTCAAGAACAAACCTCGATTCCAGATGGGTAATGATGTTCCATCATATCCTTCAATCCATTGAGAGTCCCACTGTATTAAATTTTAGCCATCTTTGTTGGCTAATCTCTGAAAATCCAGTTAAAGCAATGAAGTTTAAATACTGAAGTTAATATTTAGATTTTTATTGAATATTCATATTTTTCTTGATGGCTACATTTCCTGGTCAATCTGAAAATATTGTTGACCATGAGACTCGCAAGTTGCTACGTTATTGCTGCTGCTGGTGTTGCGAAGATGCATGAGTTTATAAATGAGTGTGTGACGGATGCCCTGGCTGCAATTGTATGTTCCGTTAGCCAGAAGGGAGGAATGCACAGCAGCTGCACCTTCAACTGTCAGCCATGCTATGTTATCAGAGGTGACCGCCTCAAGCGCCTAGGCACTGAGACGAGGCTTCAATGCCTCGCCTAACCCGCAACTGCCTCAAGTGGTCGCCTTTTCCGCCTCAACCAGCTAGGTAGTCACCTTGACCGCCTCAAACGTATATAGTTTTCTATTTTTTATTTTCAGATTTATTTTTTGATTTTTTGTCTAGTTTAACTTTAAGATTATATCTTATACATTGTATTTCCTTTCTTTTTAAATCAATAAAATAGTGATATTATGTCACATTCAAAAAACTTAAGATCAAAAAAGATAAAAACTTGAGAATTGTTGTTCAATTGTTGTTACTCTCATGTTATTTTAGAATTATTAATGTACTTCCATGCTTATTTTAGAATTATTGTTCAACTGTTGTTACTTGAAATATTAATGTACTTTATTTGTTATTGCAAAGTCTGGTAACATAGAAAAAAGTGCGTCTTTCCTACATTTTTTATGTGTTTTCTGCATTTTTTGATGTATTTCCTGTTTTTTAAATATACTTCTTGCATTTTAAATATATTTGCTACTTTTTAAAATGTACCTCTTGTATTTTAGAAATATTTCTTGCTTTTTTAGAAGTATTGAATGTTTTTTTACATGTATTTCTAGTCTTTTTAGAGGTATGTCTTGCTTTTTTTCTCACTTTCAAATAACCCCCAAGTGTATAATGATTAAAAATATATAATAACAATAACAATAATAATAATAATAATAATAATAATAATAATAATGTTGCCTCAGGCACGCGTCTCAAGTGCATGAGATGAGATGAGGCCTCCCTCACCTTGGTCATCTCTCACCTCTGACTACATAACAGCCATGCAATTCAATAAAAAAAAAGTAAAACATCCAATTCAATAAAAGAAGAAAGGAAAAGAACTAATCAACAAAAATATAATTATAATCACAACATAGAAAATGTAACCAGACAAGGCCCAGATCTGGACCCAACACGTCCTAGATCCAGTACTCAAGTCCCCACACCATGTGGCCTCTGTACCCCGATGCCTCAATCATCCGAAGCCCTAGTGTCACGGTCACCACCACTACTAGAGAAAGAAGGAAGATTGTCGGAGAAGCCGTGGTTTCGGATCCTGCTGGTGCATCCCCCCTTTTTTCGTTCTTATACACATCCTTTTCTCTAATTTTCAATCGTCTTTCTTCTTGTTGACAGAAGCTCTTTGTTCCTCTTCACATCGGTCCCATAGTTTCTTGGATTTATGCAATCCCCCGAGGTGAGTCAAACTAATATACCAATTAGTTTTTTTTTGTAGTTCTATCAGACCTGTTAGTTTCTTTTCATAGTTCTAGTACAACAATTATATTTTTTATGTTGTTATCTTTTTTTTTCTTTCAAATACTTGGTACATTCATTTCAATTTTTCCAAGAATTTGTTACATTTATTTAATTTTTTCTAATGATTATATGTTATTAAAATTAATATGTAATCAACATATTAAAATAATAAATGTTGTCATAGGCACCCGAGGTAAGATAAGGGGTTCCTACCCTCGCGCCTTTGACAACATTGATCACATGTTGCTATGATGGTTAATCAAAGATTATTGAATGACCACTCAGCATAATTAACACCGTTCAATGACAGGTGGGGAGAGGTCCAACCTTAATTTTATGAGCCCACACCATAACCTCAAATTTTCAAACACAAACCGACGACTACAAAAAAATAAAAAAGCAAAAAAATAAAAAAATCCCCTCTGAAACAAAAAAAACACAAATTTTCTAATAAAAAAACAAAATAAAATACATATAGTCTAAAAGGGATGCAAATTTGAGGTTCTGATGTAACCTCAAAGTTTAAAGACTTTGATTTTTGAAATTCATTTTCCTCTTTGAATTTGAATAGATTTGATTTGACCTTAGTACTGACTTTGTAAGAAAATATGTGATATTTCATAAAAGTACTAACTAGGGTCAACGATATATATAAAATTATACGTTGAGGTTATTAGGTTCTTTGAAATTAATTTTGACCTCTCCCCGTCGGATGGTGCGAAGATCCGACGTTAATTACATCGAGATAACTCGAATACCCTTGATTAAGCGTCATAGCAATCCATTGAAGTAGAAAACATGCATCCACAAAATAAACATTCACATAAGAGAAAATGGTCCTATGAACTTGTTAGAATGCAAGTGGATCTTTTATATTTTTTTTTATGGGTTCAGGTTTATTTCAAGTGGTTTATTTATGTGATCTTCCGGTTGAATTCTGTTTGAGAGCCTATGTGTGTTTTGAATTAGTTATCTGGACCTTTAGTTGGAGTTGGGTTGATTAGAATTAAAATTTGATGTTGTGTTTCAGACTTAATTTTGCTGTTAAGATTTCAGGTTCCGAATCTGTTATGGCATCCAATCCGCAGGATTGAACTCAATTATGGTTTGATTCAAATTGATTTGGACAGGTTTGTTTTTTTACTGAGTTTAATTTGAACAGGTTGGGATTTTTTTTTCAGTGAATTGATTCATCATTTTCTGGCTTTTTTTGTTTTGAGTTCAAGCTTTATGGGCCCAGACCTCTACAAATCTTACAAATTTCTCTCTTGCTCAGAGCATAGGTTTGTGATTGAAATTGTTCAGACATGAGAAATTTGATTTGTTCACGAGTTTGGGTTGATTGCCTGCAGGCTCCAGGTCTCAAATTCTTCAGGTTTTCAGATTTTACAGGCCTCGGCCTCCTTGTGAAGTTCAGATTTTGGATCTTCAGACTTTTTTTTGAAAAGGGTCCTATGCATAAATTCAGATTCCGGACTTTACAGGAAATTTCCACAGTTTGCGTGAATTCTGGGTTTTTTGTGACATTCAGATTTCCAGCCTACGAAGTTCAGATCTTTTTTTATTACAAGCTGCAGATTTTCCATTTCAAGACATGCTTCAGACTCAGTTCTCCTTTAAGCTTTCAAATTAGGAATTTGTTATGGCATCTCCTCCATGGGATTGAGTTCAGATTCTGCACTTCCCATTTTGGAGTTTCCAGATTTATTCAAATCTCGGACCTCAGTTGCAAGTCTAAATCTCAGGCTTCTTACAAATTCAGCACATTGCAGACTTCTGATTTTTAATCCCTGATTTTTTTTGTCTACAGGCTTTAGGAACTTCAAACTCTCGGATGTAAAACTCTGCACCCTTCAAGGATTTCCAGATTTCAGATTTTTAACCTCCAGATGTTTCAATTGCAGATTTCTGGTTACCTGTGAGGCGTAGATTTTATCAGCTTGCAAAGGTTAAAACATCTCGTTCTCCCCTTCTGACCTCTCCATGCTCTCGGTACTTCAGATTTTTTTTAAATGGTGGTTTGGCACATGAATTCAAATTTAAATTACAGACCTATATGTTCAAGTTCAGATTTCAGATTTTTACAGTATGTTCATATTTCTGATTTCCTGGATCTTGAGCATATCTTTGCAGGTTCAAACTTCTGGTGACATACGTTTTCAGAGACTTTATTCTGCACCTGGCGAATTTCAATCTCCATGCTCAGAGATTTCCAGACTTCTGGCATCCGAACTTCAAATTTTGAATTTTGCAGATTTTGTATGCTTTGAGTTCAGACTTATCAAACTTCATATTCTGCAGGCTTAACCTGCCGACTTGTGTTAGGAGACTTCAATTTCAGATTTTCAAGTTCAGTTTGGGCTCTCTTTCTTTCTTGCTTGGCCGGGCACACCCCGCCCTCCTACAGGTCGAACTGGTTCCCGGGTCATCTTGATCAGTTGAAGGTTGCTCAGGAGACGGACGGCTTCTGTACATTGTAGCTAGACTTCTTCAACGCAGGAAGTCGAGATGAGAGGATCAACACTTACTGTATTTGATTTTTTTATGTAAAACCTGCGGATGTGTCATTGGAGACCAGCAAATGTATGTTATTGGCATTATTATTATTATATTTTTATTCTCCCTCTCTCTCTCCCTCTCCTCTTCTGTATTGTTTGACAAATCAGATTGGATTTGTGGGATGTGAAAGAAAGGATTGATCAACGCCATTTCTTTCTTTCTTATGGTGCTCAGAAAAAAATTTATTGACAGGGACATATGAATATAACACTTGTTCAGAGATATTCCAAAAATTTAACTCCGAGCTGATGGCCTCGCATGGGCCTAAACATCGATTTGCATAACAACTTTCTTCTTCTTTTTTTTAAGATTAAATTTCTCATAGCTCTTTGTGAGCATCAAGAAATTTATCTCAAATGAATTTTGGGTATCGAAAATCGACCCCACAAAGGAAATTAAACCTCATACGGCCTCCTCATAGGCGTTAAGAGATTTAAAATCGAATGAATTTTGGGGAATTAGAAACTAACCCCACAATTATCATTAATCAAATTAAGGGAGAATAGCCCCGGTCCGTAAGGACTTGTGGAGGATCTCCCAAGGATACCACCTCATCAATCTATGGTTTAGCGCATGACCATCCCACGATCCAAGGGTGAAGATCCTTTTAATTCATGATTTTTTTATCATGCATTTTGCGGATTTTGTCCCAGTCATCCCTGAACATCGGTTCTGTTTGGATCGGTTTGGGCCGATCTTCTGGACATCGGTTATGTCTGGACCGGTTTTCTTCTCTCTGAAGACCCCACGCGGGCGTGAATCCGGACAGGGTTGTGGCTCAGCCGCCTTGATCACCCGGCTTGACCATACGGCGCCGAGAGGAGAAGTCAAACACGTGGTCGCGAGCTCGCGAATGCGCGGCGGCTCCCTCCCCTGCAACCTCGCGGCTAGGCGGACTCTCGTCCTCGGCGAACAGGATTGGGCCGATTGGCGAGTCTTCCAGCGCCCGTGGTGCCGGACGACGGCCTAGAACCTTCAACAGGCGTAACCGGCAGGGCTCCAGGCTTCCTCGACGGCGATGGCTCCTGACTATCGAAGGGGAGGACGCAGGAAGGAGACGGCAACGGGGCTCGACCGTGATGGCGGGGCTCACCCGAAGAGAAGGCTACGGCGACCAGGGGGCGGTCTTGGAGGCGGAGTTGATTTGAAGCCAAGGCCGAGGCCGCCAGAGGTTGGTCCCCTTCTCCTCCTTCCTCCTCTCTTCTTCCCCGCGATGTTCAGCTTTTTCCGATCCTTCTTCGCGATGCTCAGTCTCCCGGACCTCCTCCGCGATGCTCAGTCTCCCGGCCTTTTATCGTCCGAGCCCCTCCGCCAAGGAATAGAAGGTCGACGCGCCTCCTTCCCGCCGGCGTCGATTGCGGGATGATAGGTCCTCCGGTGCCGCGACTTGCCCTCATTGGGCCTTGCGGTAGGAGGGGAAAGTCCCGCCGAACTCGCGTCCGCTGGCCTCTCCGGAGGGAGAGTCGACGATCCCCTCCCCTTCGCGACGGATTCCCTGCCATAGAAGGATCCCGCGGGCGTCCATTTATGCTGAGTTGGACTAAGGTGGGTAAAAAAATTGGCCGGCCTTCTGTTCTCCTCCCGCTCGGGCGACGGTGCGGCGGGTACGGAAGTTTGGCGCGTGGCTCTTCCCGCCGTCGACGGAAGGAGGCGAGGGTTCCCTTGGCGGTGACAGTAAGCCCCGGAGGGTGTTGGGTGATCGCGGCTACCCTGGCGGGGTCGAGGAGAAGCTACCGTTCCGCTTCCGACGGGGACTGCGCGGTTGTGTGAGATTCTCATAGGCGATTCCTGAAGGGAAGGAGGCTCTCGAAGGTGCCGCTGAGGGAGGAAATTTGAGACGGCTTGCTGCTTGAAGGACAGTTCAGAACCTGCTGCGCCTAGCTCGCCTTGCCGCTCTTTGACGCCAGGTCTGCTTGTGGGGCGTCGACATCACCACACGGATTCTGGGCGGTCTCCGACATCGACATCGGTAATCCCAAATTATCCTCTTTTTTGTGTGTCACGCAGCATATTTTCTATTTTGTTCAGCGGCTGAAATTGTAGCATTCCAAGAAACGGCATCTTTTTGGTACGTCTGATCAGCATGTAGTATGCTTCAACCAATACTCCACGTTTTTTTTATACATATCCAGGATAGCATTCACAATGCATATGTCTGAATCATGACCATTTTTTTAAACGGTTAAAGTATGGATCTGAATGCCAATAGTCTGTCTATTAGCCCCTGCACATGCTCTTAAAACACCAGATAAACCGATTTCGTCAACTGCTATACCAGACTTATTGATGAGCTGAAATAACTCCGAAGTCTGACGAAATTGAAAACTTCTAGCGTGACCGACAGCCATGGCATTCCATGACTGCAAGCTGTGTTCCGACAGCGACCAAAATCCCCTTTTGGCATCTTCCAAGCTGTTACATTTTGCATACACATCCAGAATAGCCGTACTCACTATAGTGTCACAGCTAGAAACCATTTTTACAACATGTGCATGTACTAGCTTACCCATGTTTATTATCGACCACTCTGCAATTTTCTAGGTGTTGACAAGTTCCAACAGTATGGCACGTCTTTAGCTCTCTACTGAAAGAAGAGTAGTTTCTCCATTTTAAATTGCATAAAGCAACTGAGTTTGCATTTTCATGAGCCAAGATCTTCTCATTAACTCAAAAGAAAGAAAAAATAAATCATTCCTTCCATTATGTCTAAGCTACTGATCAGATGAAACTTTATGACTGTAGGGGGTTATTGGCTTGTCTTAGAATAATGATGTAACCTCAAAAATCTCTCTACCCTTTTGGAACAAGAAATTTGCATTGATTTCACTTGAACAACTAAAAGAATATATGGTATTCCATAGGAGTATAGCTAATTCATGTGGCAATCTTGTAGAGATCGTCCCGGGATCGGTTCAGAATCAGGCAATGTAGGCTAATCTAGCCAAGCTTAAGCACAATCACTACGAAAATTGACCCAGGACGCCTATCCTGATCCAAGATCAGTCAATTCTACAAATCATGCCCGAAGACAACTATAAAGCCTTCGCACAATTTGAAATGCTCACCTGAAGATATTCAAAAATTGATGTGAAAGGTATCTTCAGCAGTAGGCCCTCTTCCACAGCCTGCAGTAAATTAAATTCCCAGTTAGTGTTAAGTCCCCAAAATAAGCAATTTCCTTGTCCTAAAAAATGACAACATCTGTAGAACATATGAAGAGAAAACACAAGAAATGTTCCATACATTATGATAATCTCTTATTGCTTTCTTGGCCTCTTCAGCGTGAGATTCACAGACTGACAAAGAAACAACGAATTGATAAGAATTTGAGTGCACCATACCATCACAATTACTGTAACTATTTCTATTTACTTTGGATTTTCATGGTGAAACATTCTGCAACTAAAAGTATGCAAGACAAAGATCATGTGATGCAAGCGTTTGTATACAGAATTTTCATTAGCAATCAGCTATGCATTAAGCTTACAATGGCTTGACTACCACATAAGGGATTAAAGGTAGGGAACTCGAGATTGCCTCCCCCCCACCTGATGCCCCGAGTCGGCCAATCTGGCCAGACTTAACCTGATCCAGGTCAGCAGATCACGCAGACCATGCAACTTTTGCAGGATCAGCTGAAACAAATCATGATACCTGCTGACCCGATCTGGGAAGGGGGGTCCAATCCCAGAGGGAATTCTACCAGTAACAGGCTCTTAACTGCTGGATCGGCTGCCCTCCACCCTATACATGTTAGGGATCTGTTTTTACCATTTTTGAAAGAATCAATCCAGGCCAACCTTGAATCAGTTTTCCTTCCAGCAGATTGGCCAAGCTGCTTGATCCAATCCCAACCCAGGAACCCTTGACTGCAGCATTGAGTTTTTTATCATAACAGATATGGCCTGACCATGGTTCGCCATCTCGCGAGCGGTGTGAGAACCAGAACAGGGGTGGTATGGTCGCAAGGGCTGGCCACAGCTGGCCAGAATTGCAATAGCGATGGCACTGCGGTGGTGGTGCCGCCCCGGCACTGATTAGACCCAAAATGGTTTGGATCTGTTCGGAATCCAACCTAAGACAGTAAGACCTATCTGTGGGCCTCTTTTTATATATTTTTTTTCGTTTTTAATATCTATATTTTTACATAAAATATATCCCCCGCGGAGCTAATCCAAGATGTGATCTCCTGATATTTCCAAGAGAATCTAGCAAGATCTCTTTTTTTTTCACCCTTCTTAGACGAAGCTGAGATCTCAAGTGGCAATCCTTGGGCCTGACTACTACACTATTCAGTTGTTCATTGTATAAGTTATGGCCTGACTACTGCATTATTAAGCGTTTTGCAATAGCACTTCACACTATATAGTTTGTTCTCGTCAAAGAGATTTAGATGCAATAGATTGGGGAATGTGAAATAGAAGACATAAGACTATGCAATGTACTTGAGCACATCTCTTCTAATGAATTTTCCAAATACCACATTGCTAAGTATGCTTCTTTGAAACTGTCGTGCAGTGAGCAGGCATACCTTGAATTGTGGATTCATCAGTGAGCTCAAAGAAGTCTAGAAAAGAATCTTCTGAAAGGTATCTGCAATATGGTTGGTAGGTTCCCCTGTGAACATTAAGAATATAGTCATTTTCACAAACAGATAGCACTAAAAATTTAATAAAATAAAAGAATTAAGCATCTCAGACACACGAACAATATACATGGCACTCTACCTACGATAGAGAAAAATAACTGCATATCCAGCTTTCACAAAATACCTGCAACATCAGAACAGCTATAGTTTTTCAATGAAAACTCTCCAAATGGTCATAGTAATTTCATCAGGTTCCTCAAACAACATACTCGGTTGATGTGGCTCCCCTGTGTCCTGAGCTGAAATTATCAATATAGCGCACGCAGCGCTGCTCCAGAGGAACAGTGGTTCCCCCTGAAGTTACGCACACTACCCTGACTGGTCTTCCATTTTCTGATCATGATGAGAAGATATGTATTATAATGTTGCTCCGTCAAGTGATCATACAATGAATACACAGTTTCATCTACCACAGAGAACGCATGCTACCAACACGAGAGAAGCAAAAAATTACTCACCATGATGGTTGTATTAAGAAAAAGCAGGATCAACACTTGCCTGATTTTTGCTTATTGCGACTTATAAACTCCCTGATCTTCCTTGAAGTGCTTTCACATTCTGCCAATGGTGGTGCCTTAAGAAAGAATGAATCAACCTCAGCCTTCAACCCATCTGGTACAGCTACCGGTGCAGTTAGTGGATCCATGAAGATTAACCTGCAATTACATCCTTTCGTTAGCCTCCATTGCAATAAACTACCACAGAGCTTCTCGTACACCGTAGAAACTCACCGTTTGGTCCAGGCAACGCAAATCCCTCTCTTGTCCCAACTGTAATTAGGTTTTTATTACGCCAAGATTATATTTAACAATTTTTTATCGTTAAAACTCACAACGTTTTTATCACATACTCAACCTAGGCTCTCCACGTGTATTACTACACTGTGGAACCAGATCAAGTTCGGCAACCGATTCACCGGGAACCAAAAGGCAATCCCTTTTAACTTCTTAAGATCTCGAAAGTAGTGGCAGAATGGAAAACCAGCGGAGATCAATACTAACAGTCCAATATCACAACGTTCGAACATACGGATTAGACACGAACAAAACAGCGGCCTGAAACTCACCAAATAAGGCGATCGTGGAAGAAGAGAACCCACAAAGCAGCGATCTAAAAGTCCTCTTGGGACCGGCCTTTGAGAGAATGGACGGTGATCAGCTACCGAGCGAAGGTTCCGAGGAATCCTTGGTCCCAATAGGGGTAGAGGCCACTGCCCAATTATAGATATCAGTATATAGGGCTGTAAACGGACGCGGATAAAATTCGAATTCGCTCCGAATTCGTATCCGTTTAGGCGGATAATATCCGATTTTAGATATCCGTCGGAGCGGATATCCGAATACAGATATTATCCGAATGTTAATCGGAGCGGATACGGAAATGCCCGCTCCGCTCCGTTTAAGATCCGCTCCGAATCCACCTTTGATAATATATACATAATATATATAATTATATATTTAAAATCATTATATTTACAAATATGATTAAGTATTCTTTATTATATATTAATATACTAAGTTAATATTGATAAATATATGATAAATTTAATATTTTATAATTTTATTTCTATGTAATTGTATATTATTAAATATATTAAATAAATAATATTTAATTAACATTCCGAAGCGGATATTATCCGTATCCGCTCCGAATCCGAAGATTATCCGACTTATAATATCCGATCCGTATTCGTATCCGATTCGGACCGGATACGGATTATCCGAATAGCTAAACGGAGAGGATACGGAAACGTCATATCTGCTCCGTATCCGCTCCGTTTACAGCCCTATCAGTATACATAGAGATTGTTTTCTGTAATGTGATGTACCTACCAGCCACCCAAGAATATGGCAGCAGGGGTGAGCATGATTTGGTTTGGTTTAATTTGTCGAGTTTTTCTCAGGAATCAAACCAAACCGAACTGAGTTTTGAAACCGAATTGGGTTTCGTTTACCCTATCTATCCCACCGAGGGGATGGTTTATCCGTGAACTTAACTTTATTTTCAAGGATAACCCGATTTAAATAAACCTAAGTTAAGATATGAATTATCTATCTAACAAATAAAAGATTAAAGATCAATCAAGTTTATCTCAGTTTATCCCCGTACCAAACATAGCCTAATGGGGTGTTTGGTTGCATGATAATGAAAGTTTTTGTTTTAATTTTTAAAATTTGCAAGAAAACTCGTTAAAAGAGGTGTTTGGTAACCATGATAATTTTTATATTTTAAAAGTGATTTTCTTCTTAAACAAAAAAGAGGGTCTCACTTCATTCTTTTTTCTTGTGGTCCCCCACTTTGTTTGGTCATGTGTGATAGTTACTCTTTTTTATAATCACATCCCCTCCAAACGTTTGGTAACTATGATAATTTGTGTTTGGCAACCATGATATTTTTATATTTTAAAAGTGATTTTCTTCTTAAACAAAAAAGAGGGTCTCACCTCTTTCTTTTTTCTTGTGGTCCCCCCACTTTGTTTGGTCATGTGTGATAGTTACTCTTTTTTATAATCACATCCCTCCAAACATGATAATTTTATATCATGAGTTGGTTCACTTTTTATTTTAATACAATTTTTTATCATGAAAGTATACAAAAATTATCATGCAACCAAACACCCCATAAATGCTTGTTTGGTACCATAAAATTTTGGAGATAAATTTAGGTTATCTCCTAAATTTAAGGGATAACTCAAGTTTATCCCCGAGTTATCACTTAAATTTAAGAGATAACCAAGTTTGTCCCCAAGATCTTATGGTACGAAACAAGCACTAAATGCTTATGCATACTATTTTTTTAGTCACGAGGCTCAAAATATAAATAATAAAAGAATTTAATACCAAACCCCAAGCGATCGAATATTTTCAGTCAGATATTATTGGTGTACTAAATAAAATACGTGAAATTTATTTTTTGTGAAAATTTAAATCCATGTAAAATATTTTATCGGTTTTTCTTTTACATGCAACTAAACAGATCTCCGGTCAACATTCTGCTGAACCGCCCAGATTCCTCACAGCAGGGGACAATATACAGAGTACAATTACTCATATTTTAACTTAATATATTTATCACCAGTCCACTTACTCATATTTTAACTTAATATATTTATCAACGTCAACCAAGTACACCGATGTATGTCAAAGAATATTTAAATATATAGGTAGATAAAATAATTTTAAACGTGTAAATACTGATTATGCATATATTAAAATTTACCAAAGAATATCGGGTGTAAAGGTCTCGACAACTTGAATACAGTATAATTACACTAACTTTAGTCTAGTATAATTAAATTAATTAAGCTTGGTGTATCATATATCTAACTCAAGTCTTACTCCATCCGGATAGATAAAAAGACTGTTAACTCTGACAAGCATATGGCATCAAGACAGAACAATACAAATATATAGTTATATTATTATATTTTTTTAATCAGAACTTCTCAAATTAAATATTCACACCCATCAAATACTCAAAAAAGATGTCAAAGCCGTTATAGATGTCATGGGAAGGAAAGACTTAGTTGGATAGGGTTGTGATTCAAGGGAGCCAAATAATATCATATTTTCTTATAGATCTCAATAAAATAAGAACCACGTGCAGTATTAAAAAATTAAAGAATATGTTATGATCATATGTATTCAATTTATCATTTTAACTCTGCGTTGTCCTGGCGTGAATAAATACAATAATTCCGAATATGAACAATTATACTTATATCCCTGTTAGAATAAGTATTTAGACGCCGTGGCCGTGACTTGTAAAGAAATATGCTTTCCTCCTACCCCACGCTCTCTAGTCTCTCCCTCTCCCGGCGGACGAACGACGTGACAGGTAGTAGCGGCGACCGCTCCACTTTCTCCGCTTCCGGTGCCGGCGTCGCTGCCAGGACCGAGCACCGGCGCCATGCAGCCTTCCTATTCTTTACTCGTCTTCCTGGTTTCCGTCCTCCCGGCCACCGTCTTCCCTTTGGCCGCCGCCGCCGCAGACATTTCGGACGGAAACGCCACCGTTTTCAACATCCTTCCGCGTTATGGCCTCCCGGAAGGCCTCCTTCCCGACGCCGTGGCGTCGTACTCGCTGGAGGAGGACGGGCGGTTCGAGGTGGAGCTGGGGCGACCATCCTGCTACGTCCAGTTTGGCTCCTACCTCGTCTATTACGAGCGGCGCATCACCGGCACCCTCAAGATAGGGTCCATCCGCGGCCTCGAGGGCATCCAGGTGCAGCGGTTCTTTCTCTGGCTTGGCGTCGATGAAATCAAGGTCGATCTCCCCCCCTCGGATTACATATACTTCCGAGTGAGTTGGATCACAAAACGCCTTCCCGTTGAAGATTTCCGCCAAATCCACGCTTGTCAAAACCGTTCCAGCTACCAAGGCTATGCCAGAGACCTGGTACGACGGCTCTTCTTCTCATTGCGCCGCGCCCCTTCAAGATTCGTAGCTTTCTTTCCTTGTTTTTCTTTTCTTTTCTTGGAAGCTGCAATCTTTCAGCTAATTATATGTTTTTGCTTCAACTCAACTCAACGTTAGCCTAATCACAAATTATTTGGTCTCGTTCATATGGATTCTTCTTCTCTACTCCCGTCAAATTTTGATTCTCCTTCTCTACCCATGTCGATTTTGAGTTACATCTTCAAGATTCTCTCATGCTTCATTTTGTTAATACAAGTTTCATGGGCAATTGATTTCAGTTTCGTCTCCATCTTTTGCAATTTCTGGAGTAATTTCTTCAAAAAAATTGTATTTTTCTTTCTCACGTTCAATAGAGTGTTTGTAGCAAGATATTTTTATATACACTTTTGTGCTAAAATTACGTATTAAAAAAATCTAAGGTTGGTAAAAACGTAAAATTATCATGGTTGATGAGATATGGTGACAAAAAGTGCAGGGACCATTCATAACAAAAAAGGCAAGGGAACAAGAAAGAAAAAAACAGTTCTCAGCTTCTTTTTTTGTCCTAGTAAAAAATTCTCTTTTAAAAACATATTATTATTGTAATTACCGAATACCGTTTATTGGGGCCATTTAAACTAGGGGAAAGTTTAAATTCTAACCTCAAGGGAGATGTTTGACAAAATTCTTTGTTGTCAGCATGAAAGTTGCCTTAAATTAAGAATAAAGGAAAAAGTAAGAATTAATCTCAAAATAGCTTACAAAAATTCATAATTTTTATGTCAATACTTTGTATCATGTATGATTAGGTAAACCCCACTATAAGTCCAGTTTATTTTTCCAGAATCATTGTGAATGGGGAGTATCGGAGATTGATCTAATTAACATCACCTGGAAGAACAAAATAACAAGCTTGTTAGTGTCATCTACCTTAAACTGTATCCTAAAGTGTTGCTTGTCTACGCTTTTGATATGGGATTCTTTCAGTGAATTGATGGTAAATCATGCTTAAATTCATTGGAAATAAGGTGAATAGTGTAAATTATTAATGCTTTGTATTGTCAATTAACTTGCAGTGTGGGGCTCACTTTATCTAATATCCTACCTAGTTTTTAGTTTATTATCTTCATCTTTGGTTAGTATGTGTCCCGGTCATTAGTTTGCAACTAGTCATATGAACTTTTTTCTAGTTGATATTGAATAATTTTGTTTATCGAAGTGCTTGTATCAGGGTGTTCCATGGTACTCTTTGTCATGATGGCGTGAGGAATGCTATTATGATTTTACTTTTACCTATGTAATATAGGAGATAGTTGAATGTAGTGATCACCTTGCTGATTTATTCCAAAGCTGATTTTGAACTCTTAATTTGATATACCACACTGGGTGAGACAGCATCTGACTTTTTCATCTTGAGAGCTCTCAGCACCTGGATTTGCTCTTTCAATTTACCACGTTAGAACTTTCTCTCTTCTTTTTTTCTTCCAATGAGAAAGTGGTGGCTAATCTGGGAGAAACTGGGCAAGGGGAGGAGAAACAGAGATAACATGAATGAGATGGTTTGGACATGTTAAGTGTGAAAGTACATTAGGATAGTGGAAGAGAATAAAGGATGCAGTATATCTAGATTAACTTGGAGGAAGAAATGTAATAAGAAACCTTTATGAAGTAACTCAAAATTGTGGGTAACAGGGACATGCAATTCATGTAGCCCTAAATAACTTGGAATGGGAATAATGTTCAGCTGAGACAAGTTGAAGGCTTGAGGGTGTAATTTTGGTATTCCTCTTTCCAGACTGCTTCACTTTTTTTACACTGCCAAAGTCTCCACCTTTTTCATCATCCTTGTGTATCTACATATTCGTTAGAACTGACACCTATGACATGGGTTGCTTTGGGTAAACGATTGAACTACATGCAGAATACTTGTAATGTAAGCATAAAACTGAATGCAACTTATGCAAAAAATGTGCATATATTTCTTGAATATTTAGATATATGATGAATTTTTACAAGTTTCTAAAAGGTTCTGTATCAATGCATTTGGCCAGATTGTCCTAGATCAGGTGAGGGCTTACTGATCCTGGCTGACCATACATCTCTGATTGTCTTCAGCATCAGTCGTCAAAGTTCTTCTCTCGATTTGCTTGGAGCCTTGGAGACACCTATACTATCTAGAATCTCCAGATGGTTGCATGTTACATGGTACCTTTAACAAGAGACTTTTCTCATGACCCCGAAGGAAGGCACAATGTGAAACCCTGTGTGGTCTGTACTGTGTATTGAACCAAAGACATACACAGTGACAGTTAAATGGTTATATTACTCATGAAGTTTAGCCCAGTTAATTTCAGTTTAGCTTTTGAGGCTTCATGGTGGCTCTTGAAGAATTATGCCCTCAAGCAAGATTTTCCGGATGGGGATTGGTTGTGGGTTGGCTGATGCCAGATGGATTCAGATCCCAATCTGCCATTGTTCAGAGTGATCTGATAGAAACAATCACTAGCAGGTGTGCAACCTTCAGGATGTCCTCCAAAGTGATGGTGGACAGAAAATGGAAACAGCAGAGGGAGGAGGCTGCACAGTGGTGATTAAAATGAAGAAAGAGGATGCACCCACAGTAGTGAAAATTTGGTTCTTGGGAAACGCCTCTCATTTCATCCAGCCAACCAACCTGATCCCACTGATCCACGTCCTTATATCTTGGCTTGCAAATCATAATTGTATTGTTTCCTAGAAAGCTGATTGGATTGGCAAGTCTTATCCATTTTTCCGTGTTGTCAGCATTCTAGTACATTTTTTTACAATTAATTCTTTAATAAAACTTATTTTCTATATGAATATGAATATCTGCTCCATAGACTATTCTTTGATGAGTTCTTTATTCCCCAGAATTGGTTTATAGAATCCATATATTTTGTTGGTTTTATACATCCTAGGAAAGAAGACATCTTTCATTTGGTTTCAGTTAATCTAATCAAATGTTCTAGAAAATGCCATGTTTAATGGTGGTGTATAGTTATTCAAAAGACCAGCGATGCTAGTTACTTTGTAATGGTAAGGGGTATACATGTCAGGATTTCATGTATATTTTGCTGGGATTCTTGTGATCTGTGTGAAGTCTTGAGTGATAATGCTTTGTTCACTCTTAACGTTTTTGCTGTTTGTTGTCATTCTACTAATGAAGGTTTGGTGATGTGGTTAACTATGTAACTACTACTTATTATGTAAATGCAGTAACTAGTTTCAACCATGTTGAAGAATAAGATGAGCTCCTGCTATACAAAAAAGCTAGACACTTAAGATGAAATGAAGTTCCAATGCCTTGAGAAATAGAAAAAGGCAAAGAAGACATCAAGAGAAGCAAATACTAAGCTGGAAAGAATGCTCCATGATTTGCCGAGGTGTTAGTCAGTCATGTCTTTCATTCCTAGGAAATAAGAAACAAGGTTAGGCCGGAGTGGTAAATATAATTCATAAAAACCATGCTTCCCCATCTTGCCACATTAGCATTCCTTTGCATGCATTTGGTGTGTTCCTAGTCTGAAGCATTATAGTAAAAGGGGAATGAAGACTCAAGTATTTTTTAGTGTGATGTCTATTTATACTTGAAATTTTAGTCTTCTCCATTCGAGTCATATTCAATATCTATCTATTTTTTGTCAGGTTGCTAGCAGTCTGTTTGGTAACAATACCAAATACATCTATCACTATTAATTTTGTAATTGATATACAGATAGATCATCATGAGATGTATGGCGATTAGTATCAATTTTAAATTTTATAATACAAACCAAACATAAAATTTCAATGTAAATCTCTACCTCAATCAATCTTGTTGATATTCTATTCTCTAAAAAGATCAATGTAAAAATTAAGATAATATTATGTTTAATAACCAAGTTCCACTTTTGCTCAATATGAGTCGGGTCACATCTATGTTGCAAGTTCCAGACGGTTGTCACGTCATCGTAGGCTTTTTCATTTAGACTTTGATACCAAAAATTCACCACAGTATCTTAATTCCCAAGACAGCTGCAAAGTCTGAACTGCAGTACTTTTTTTTACTGACGTTCTCTCTGAGTAATACTATTTCAAAAGAGTTCTGAAGATACAAGAAGATACAATAAGAGAAATACATTGATCCCCTTGAGGGCCGGAGCCTAATAGCCTATGATTGGATGATCTTCAGAGAATGCAAGTTTGGCTGGAGCATGGGCCGCACAGTTGAATTATTTGAGGGCAAAAAGATTTCAAATATTATGATGAAGCGAGGATAGTCGAACTTATCTCACCATGGAGAGCTTTTGGGACCACTGGATCCCTGTTCTACGTGACCTGTTACGTCATTTTTAGGAATTTTCTGGTTGATTGTTGTAACGGGACTAGAAACATGATTTTGTTGGCACTATACCTTGTAAATGATCCACTATCTCTGAGCTTAGGAGGTGACATAGCCTTACTCCACTCACTAATCTCAGTCCTACGGTGGTGGCAGTTAAATCTCTGTGGCCTCTATATCAAAGATTGGCTTTTTAGGCACTCTGGATCGTATCTACTTTGAAGTATTTTTGGTTTCAACCTTAACCAATAGAAACACTTTTTATTTTAGATTGCTGGAGTGCTACCTTCTTGACAGTAACCATTTTGTTCTTTTTTATTTTACACTTCGTATACCTTCTCAATTGCAACATACTGACTTGTGGCTTGCCCATCTCCAAAAACATCTCTTTATGTCATCCATATTCTGCTAGCATGCTGATTTATCCTCTGCAGGCATGATCTCCTTAGCATGCACTCCACTCCACTGCTACTTCGAATTCATCTTTGTTTTGTTTTTTTCGTGATCTGACATTATTTCATGCGGACACCTCCTTTAATGTTCTGATTAAGTGACTGGATGTGATCTGACCTGAAGCAATTGTGTCTTTCTTTGCAGCTTCCTGAACCTTTCTATGAGATGGAGGTACTGACTGGTGGTAACAAACCTGCCGCTCCTCAGAAATTGGCTATCCTTACCAAGGCCTCGAGCTAAAATACAGGCATCTCTACTTTGTTTTTTGCCTGAACGGATCTCTACTTGTCACATGGGCAAATGGACCATGGTTTCTGATTCAAGGTCCTTGTGGGGGTGGTTGTTTATCAGAACCCAAAGTTACACTTTGTATATAAAAGCAGATAACATTTGTACAGATCTAGTAGCCAAATGGTTCCGGTTACCCCATGCCTACAGCTCCATTGAAGGGGCAGCTACGAAGGGGGATGAAGTGGGAAACCAGTACACTGCCTTGGGGTAAGCCTATATATTAGCTAGATCACTTAAAGAAGAAGATTTTTCATCTCCGTATATTACCCCAGGTGGTTTACAGGACGCCGAAAGACAAAATTGTACACTCCAAAATAATCATGACAATTTTAAGTCATCCGCCGTACTTTTTTTATCCATGTTGGACGAAAGACAGTGACACAAATCATAAATAAAATTACTACTTAGGCAACACTTAGAAAAACTTTTTACAAGTTACAGTGTGGAAGGAAATCATCCCACCGAATTGTCCACTTCAACTCACCTTGAGTGCTAGATATGTGGTATGTGCCATCCTGACAAGGACATTTTGAGTATTTAAAAGGAGTAGATCAAGATATTTTGATTTGCGAATATGTTAACAAATTAAATAAGTAGATTACCAATCTCCCGTACTTTATTAGTTATTAGGTTTAATTCCAAGATAAATGGCCTCTTGAGAAGACTCTTAATTAACGTGGTTGCTAATTAGCTGATTGAATTGCCACAGCCCTAAACTGAGTCCGATGTTAATCATCTTTTTATCATATATATATAGTTTAATTTGGCTCCATTTGAGAGATTTTCCCTAACCATCTCTCAAATAACAAAAGCAAACAGAACAATTGCAGTTTGGGGTTCAGATTGTTTTATGACAGATATAGTACTATTAAGATATATATATATATATAACTAATTTTACATTGATAGTCATCACATTTATTTTACATTTTAATTCAATCGATTGGTTTAGTTTCAGCCAGCCGACAAAGCAGATTGAACACAAATAGTTTCAAGTCAGAATCTTGTGATCATCTTCGTACATTTAATAGTTTAAAAGTCAATGCTGAAATGGCATAAAAAAGAGAGGGTATGCATTGCTTGAAATGAGAGGAACCAAACTGGACAAGAGCAGGTGATTTTAATTGATGGAACTGGCATTGGAAGAAAAGGTCAAAGTTGAAGGGGAAAAAATGATCCTTCTGCGGTGTAACACGTTGCTGTATCGAGGAAGCAAAGCCTGAGAACAATCAGTCTCACAGTCGCACCCTTCAACATTGGTTGACATCTTGCACCGGCATAGAACAAGATGCATATCAGCACAGAGGAGAGCGTTCAGGCTCGAGAACAACACATTTAACCTTTGTACAAAGACGGTAAAATTTCCCAAGGTGGGAAAAGAAAATCAGAGTGCTCAAATATAGTTGAGCAATAACCTACAAGTCGAAGTAGCGATCATAGAAGTCACTTGGACAGGGTGACAATGCTACCTCCTCTAACATCTGCAAGATCCTGTCCATGGTTGGCCGGTTGTCTGGATTTGCATCTGTGCACATCGTGGCTATGTCCAGGACAGCCTCAGCAGCCTCCAATTCCACGTTTCCACATCTCTGATCCACGATGTCTTCCAATAGGTTCTGCTCTGAAAGCATGTTCATCTGGAGCAAGAAGAAAAAAAATTCAAGAGAAAAAATATATGGATAGGTTGAAGGATCAGGAGACTCCACCCACTCACCCAGCCAACAATATTTAGTCCTCTCTTAACAAAAGATTGATCCGTCGGCCGCTTTCCGGTCACCAGCTCCAAAAGCAGCACCCCAAAACTGTATACATCTGATTTTTCTGTTGCTCGTCCATCATGGAGGTATTCTAAGAAATTGAAAAGGATAAATTTAAATGTAACATTTTCCCATGACGCCATGCATGCAACGAATCAATGTGAAAATATGAGGACTTTAATAAAAGTGAAACATCAGATATTAATATAAGAAGATAGTTTGAAAAGATAAGAACAATCTAAAAATCAGAATAGTTTTATTTCGAGTCCCTGAAAATGTATGTAACTAGAATATCTCTACCTATCTTGGATATTTAAAATTTGATCCCTACTAGATTAGGACCCTAATAGAGAAATTAGAAATAACAATGTATTGATACAATTTTACATGGAGCGAAACAACACCCAAGCTATAGGGAGTTTTCTCTAATTCTGGTTTTCAACATCTCAAAAATAGAGCTTCGTTACTCCCTAATACATCACTATGGTCTATGGTAAAGAAAAAACAATGTATCGATAGAATTTTACATGGAGCGAAATAACACCCAAGATATAGGGAGTTTTCTCTAATTCCTGTTTTCAACATCTCAAAAATAGAGCTTCGTTACTCCCAAAGACATGGTAAAGAAACGAACAACTCCATAAGTTCAATAGCGAAAGAACGCAATCTTTCACATGCACAATATGCATTAGAGAATGTATTTCTTGCAGGAGAAGTGGAGTGCAAAGTCTTATTAGAGTGTGGAATGTGGATGCACCTGGTGCAAGGTAGCCAAAACTGCCGGCAACTACTGTTGTGACGTGTGCATCTTCATCAACCAGAAGCTTCGCAAGACCAAAATCAGAAAGATGAGGTTCCAAGCTTCGATCAAGAAGAATATTTGTAGATTTTATATTCATATGCACAATTCTGGGACAACAATCATGGTGCAGATATGCCAGCCCTCTGGCAGAACCCAAAGCTATTTTGAGGCGTGCATTCCAGTTCAATGGCTGCTCTTCTTGACCCTCTTAATTTGAATAAAATCAACCAAAGAAAAACAAGTGTTAGCTGTATCGTGAAAGATCACAGTAAAACAAAGAAAAAGAGCTATAGAAAAAAAATTGTTAGAAATTACTTCAGACATTTTTATAAGCTTTTAGCTTACAGTTAAAATGAAACAAAAACCAATGGTCAAATGCATTAGTTTATAGTGGAAACAAGGGTGTAGATATATATAGTACATTAAAGAAATCCAGATATGTAAAAAAGTAAATATGCAAGTGAGAACTATATGAATGAGCAGTGTAAGCTGTAAAGACGAAGCAGAAAGCTGCATGTATAATAGTAGATATATATGCAAGAAGCAAAGCAACCGAGCCGAAGTTTACACCTATAGGAGGGAGACAAGTGAAGAAGGGCTCCAAGGTATAGACAAAAAATGACAAGAAACTCCTTCAAAAGAGGCAAAAACAGCTTAACTCACCGTGTAAATAATGATCCAGACTACCCAGCATGTGATAGTCGTATATGAGAAACCTGGCGAAGGGAAGCCTACAAAATCCTTGGAGCTTGACAAGGTTAATGTGCTTGATGCTACCCAATATTTCAATTTCTCTTTCCAAAATTTCACCAATTCCATCGAATCTTCGTTCAATCTTCTTCACTGCAAACGTTGTAGAATCATCCATTGTCATTTTATAAACAGTTCCAATGCCTCCAGATCCAACAACACCTTCTTCATCAAGTTCTTCAAGCTTTTTTACTATTTCAGATGATGAATATGGAATATTTCCTTGAAATTTAACAATTTTGGTACCTAAAGAAAGCAATATATTTAACAATCTAGATAAGTATTTTGAGGTTGAAAGATGAAATTGTCGAGGTTGAAGTTTTCTTACCTGCATCCTGTACAAGCTGCTTGTCAACTTTAAAATATTTCTTACCAAGACTTTCATTTCGTGACAGTAAGCAGATCCAAAGAAAGCAAAGGACTATGAGCAAGGCTACACCAATTGTTGACATCGATCCTATCAGAATCCCATTGAGATAGTGTGACATTCTCTTAGGTGCTACTTGTGAAGACTCTGATGGAATAATGCATAGGAAAGAAATCAATAAGACAACGTAAATGCAACAATACAAGAAATCAGTATCTAGATTCTCTTAGATTGCGAATTCCAAAAGACTTGCCAAGTGTAGTATCACTTTCTTCATGCGGCAACATTGCTGGGAAACCTAATGAACGATGGCATAACCTCTGAACTTGATTGCCACACAGATCTAAATTTCCAAGGAACCTGCATCCATATTCCATGAGAAAAGTATTGACAAAGCCATCTTGTCAACAACTTAAACCCTGTATAAAAATTAAGTTGCCAATATGTACACAGAAAAGAAACAGTCTAATCATCAATTCCCATATTTATAGGCACATCTAGAGCCATTAGACATCGATATACACCATTCAAGAATAGTAAGAACAATAAACATCTTCATTTTTCTAAGGCAAATCTGTCACACACGAAAGTTCTCTAAAATTGTAAACCTCAATATATTTCCTCAAAAAGGAATGAATACTTACGAAGTATTCCTGAATGTGGCTAGCACACCGATATCTGGTACTTCACCAGAAAGAAAATTTGTTGATAAGTTCCTGAAAATGCAGTAGAATCCTGATGAGAAAATGCAACAGTTGCTAATTACCATCAGTGATAAAAAATGCACCCGATAAGGATATGAACAAATCAGGACCTGTTAAATAAAAAAGAAACCCATGTGCAGACAAACTTACAGGAATCGGAGGCGTGTGAGTTGGCCAATAGATGGAGGTATGGGACCTTTGAGCAAATTGCTTGAGAGATCCCTACGCCATTGTTATGTCACAAAAGATATGAGCATAAAGAAAGCTATATCGGATGAGAAAGATTGGAGTCAAACAATAGAGCTGCATACAGGATGACAAGACTGGTAAGGTGCCCAATCTCCGGAGGGATGCTACCTTGGATGTAATTAGCCCTAAGATACCTATGGACATATATAGAAACCACTCGCATGAATGCCCATTTGATTATCACATATAAAAGAGATCGAAGTAGAGCAAATAGAGCAGCTTACAGTGCCCTCAGCTCTACGCAGCTGCCAATCTCTGAGGGTATTGAGCCGTGTAAGCTGTTGTGGTGAAGCGACCTGACCAAACAAACATAAAGAAAAACCATATTTTAAAAGTCCGTGAAACCTTCAAGAGTTCTCGAAATATGTACTATAACCTACAACAAATTTCCCTTGCGCGAGATTGGAGTACGATACTTACAGCCTGTGCAGCCTCTGGAGCTTGCCGATGCTGGCAGATACGACGCCACCCAACTTCATGTACGATAGATTGCTGAGAAAGATGACAGAGAGTAACCACTCAGGAGGCAAGAAAGAAAAGGAGACGCGATGCGATTGACCGAGAAAAGCTCGAGGATACGCACATGGAGCGCACAGCCGTTCGGTGAGGGAGATGGCAGGATACGCCAGTCCAGTTGCAGGGGCTGGCGTCGGTTTCTTTCCAGCTATTCAGCGCCTGAGGAAACTGCTCGGAGCCCGCCGTGCGGAGGAAGCCTTCCTTGATCTCGAGCAGCACCAGCCCTGTTTGCCAGAAGGAACGCCATGAATCGCCCATTCACACAACAAACCACCACCATTGCCCCACGAGATAAATCGAAAGCGAGGAGAGAGAGAGAGAGTATCCGAGTACCATCGGCTGTTAGCGCCCTCGAAGGGCACGGGACGAAGGAGGCAAGCAAAAAGCAAGCTGCTGCAACGGCTGCGGCAGCTGTCCGCATCGCCCGAGCCAAGGCGACGCCGCCCATTCTGCCTCGAACCTTTCCGCGACCGAGGAGGAAAGAGGAAGGAGGAAGGGGGGGACTGAGCAGAAAGGAAAGCTCCGGTAAAAAGGAGAAACAGCATCAGTGCGCGGGGACTGTCTGAGGCTCAGACCTCAGACGCCTCTGCTCGTCTCCCCGACATTAAAGATCAAGAATAAGCACCGGGTTCTCTCAATCTATCTCTCCGGGTTCTCTCTCTCTCTCTCTTCACCTCCATTAGAGGTCCTTCGGGAGGCGTGCAGGCGAGCCGACGGAAGCTCAGACAGAGAGCCGTTGCGGGCGCATTTGTTTTGGATGTTACACGATTTGAAATGAGCCGGTCTGACCGGCGTCCGTACGCACGTGCGAGAGGTGAAATGAGGACCGGGTAAATAAACATACAAGGTATTGCCCTTTACTAGATAAACTCGTGAGCAACTTAATTAAATAGTTGATTGAAAAAAAAAAGAAAGAAAAAGAAAAAGGGCAATACCTTGTATGTTAGCTCTTTTCCCTCTGCGGGGTCTGATAGAGCCTACGATGATCGTCATCGCCGAACTGCAATCAGACGGTCCTGAGACGATCCAGTTTTAGGGGACTGCCGCTCTTCTTCCCCTTCGCCGGCCGGCCGCGCGGCCCCTTGCTCTCCTCCAGCTCGGCGGGGCGATCGCAGCGGCGATGGCGCCAGAGAAAGCGGATCTCAGAAAGAAGCCATCGGCGGAGGAACAAGACGAGGAGGACAACGTCCCCATTGCTCTTTCGAGGTCGAAGCACGCCAACGGCCGCACTCCGCCTAAGAGGGATGCCGAAGAGGAGGAGGATGAAGACGATAGGCCCCTCGGCGCCCGTTCCAAGTCCACCAAAAAGAAGACCGCAACGCCCAATGGCAGCGTCCTTGTCAATGTGAAGAAGGAAGAAGATGAGGAGGGAGAGAGCGGCAAGAAGGGCACAAAGGTAATGTTCCCCTTTTCACCTTGCACTTTGCCGCTGTATGCGATAGCTTCGTCAAAAAGTTCTCGTTTCTATACCAATGTCTCGTGAATGACGATTTCCCCCCCTCTCCCCCTCTTCTTGTTTCTTCCCTCCTAAAAGGAGATGGTTGGTAAGAAGATGGAGGACCGAAGGGGCAAGAATGGGCCTGTTAAAGTGAAGAAAGAGGAGCCCAGTGGAGAGGTCTCATCCGAGGAAGAAGAGGATGATAAGGTTCTTTCTTTTCTTCGTTCCTTGTTTCTTTTCAACCTTCTGCGGCACGCTAGTTTTTACTGGTTTCGATGGTGCGAAGAAGAAGAAGAAAATGAAGAGGATGATTAAAAAGAAGATAGTGGAGAATAACAAGAAGGTGGTAAAAAAGGTGGCTAAGGTCACCATAAAGGACGGCAAAAAGAAGGAGAAGAAGGTATATGATTTGCCTGGGCAGAAACATGACACACCCGAGGAGGTAGGTGCAGCATTTCAGCTGTTGGTGCCCTCTGGTTAATATCTTACTTTACTTGCATTCTAGAGATCACATTGTAACTAGATATCGGGTGTTGCAGAGAGACCCATTGAGGATTTTCTATGAGACGCTGTATCAGCAGGTGCCCAACAGTGAGATGGCACAGTACTGGTAACTTTCTTTTCCTATATATCAATTATTTATTTGTTTCTCTACATTCTTTGCAATGTTAAGGATCATTCTTTTCCACTATAGTTATTGAATAATGGTTTATAAGCTGAATATGTGGAAAAGGACTTCTCTAGATACGACTATGTAGGGTAAGTTACACTGTTTTCAACTTTGTCGCTTAAAGAGGAAAAAGGGGAGCACTAGATATGGGGAAAAAATGCAATGGATCTGGATATGCTATTGTACAATGTGTTGACGATATTCATAAGGTTATGCCCTTCTGTATTACCCTTGGCACTCCAAGTACTTTGTCTATCTGGCTACCTGGTATAGGGGTTTCTAGATGTGGCACTGACGTGTCCAAGTTTAGAAGCATAAGTGAAATGCATAAATGTTATAGCAACACCTAGGAATGGGTATGATGAGCTGATTGAACATCCAGAGTGTTGTTGAAATAGGAATAGGATTTGTTGGATGGTTTACCTTATGTCTCCTTTGACTTTCAACTATGTCTCATTTGACTTTCAAGTTTCAACTGTCTCCTTTGAGCATGACAACATGGCCATGAGTCATCATTTCTTTGTTGTGTCATCATGATTTTATTTGGATTTTGACTTCTTCAACTTTTATTGATAGCTTTTCATTTGTGGCATATTTATCACGTTAACTTACCTGGTGGGTTGAGGACAGAAATGCAGAAGTTAAAGGCTTCTCATGGCTGCCTTAAGATCTTGATTTTCCCTCAGTACATCTTCAATAGTTAGATTTGGAGGTATAACCTCTATCTTGATAAGGGAGTCATGTCTATCTACTTTCCCTTCTTCTCGATGTATGGGGTTGGCTAGCGATGTATGGATCACTGATGCCATATGTTGTGATGAGGCAACCATTTATTTTAGAGATGAGTAACAAGAGCTCGAACAGAATGCTAGCTGAGGGGCATCAACAATCTTATTGGGTCAATTGTTGGAACTCGAGGTGTAGCTCATATAGACAAGCTGCCACCTCGTGCCCCTTGTGCGGTTTCTTTTTTATGAGGGGTATAACCATTCAGAAAATTAAGCGAATTTCTATAGGTTTACCTTTTAATGAAGCACGTATATGTTAGTTACATGTGAACACATGTTTGGCTTCATAAGTTGCTATGCTGGATAGATAAAGGGAAATAAAGTCTCACTGGTGTGTCATTAATGGAAATTCTTCTTTTCATACATCATATAAGTCATTTAAAAAATAAATGTTATGTGATGTGATGTGAAAATATCTATTTAGGGTGTTCTATATACATACAACTTGCAATCAGAGTTCTAAAATTTCCTAAGCATAAATATAAGGATATCCCTATAACTTAGGAAATTTTATCTGGATTTGAGTTATTTTAGATTATTATGTGAGTTTATAACTATTTTCTGTGTTGCTTTAACTCTTGGAAAAGGTTTTGTGGATAATTACAAGTACTATGACTTCTCAACTTTCTTTCTGTGATTTGTCTTTAATTAATGGAATTGTGACCGGTCCTTAGTTACCTTCAAAAAAATTATGAGTTTATAAGATAGCTTTGGACCTTACTCTACCTTACTCTACCGAATTGGCACTATTCCTGCAATAACATATTATTACTCTTGATTAACTATCGTAGTAATGTATTATATGAAGTCATCCATCCAGATGATATTCAATTTGGTATAATGACACTTTTGGGCCTCTTGGATGCCTTGTTGGGCCTACAGACTATTTTCTCTTGTGTCTTGGACACTTTTGGGCTTTAGGCATTGTTGGGTTTGAAGGCTCTGTCTCCTTTGTCTTGAGCAATTTTGGGTCTCTTGGAGATATTTTTGTGTGTTAGGCATTGTTGGGTCTAAATGTTCTTTCTCTCCTTTATCTTACGGCCACTTTTAGCCTCTTGGAGTTATTTTTGATCCTTCGGAGCACTTTGCTGATGAGGTCTTTGCATTGGGGCTCCTTTCTCACAAATGAGACTGATGCGGGATGGAAATGCTAAAACCGAACTAAAATGTTAAAATCGGACTAAAATGACCAAAATGATAAACTGAAACCAACCACGTCCAAATTCTGTTTCCGCCCAAATCTGGTTCTGCCGCATTGTTTTGGGCCCGCATTCACTTCCGCTGCGATCAAAGGCCCAAAGTGTAGTGGAGGTTGCCAAGTTGGGAGGCTTTGGCGGTGGGCTCCCGGCTGTTTGCAGACCGACTGTGCATGACGACTACGTGGCAGCTTGCGCGAAAATAGCGTCCGGGATTGTGGTGTCCTGATATTCATGCGTGAGGACGATCGGCAGAGGAAATGGGACAGCTGAGATTGTGGCGAGCTGGGGGCCTGCAGTGGCCATCGGTGGGCGAAGCTTCTGGAGATCGCAAAAGGTGTCGAGTGCTGGAGCTTCGCAGGGTCGACGCAAACGCGGAGATGGTGCGGTCATGGAGAGCAGGAGAGGGCTGCTAGTGCGTCGCGTGTCAATCGTTTGGCAGGAAATGGAGGCCATCGTGAGGAGCATCATCGTCATGCGAACAAGGCACAGCCACCAGGTGTACTGGCTCCGGAAGGGCAAACAAAGGAAGAAAGTCGTCTGAGATCAATCCACTGCTGTTGTCTACGATTGCGTTGATGACGATTCAGATTGATGTTATGTCGACTAGCGAACGTATCTCCAGATCTGAAAGGAAACAAACTCTGTTCCGGCTTTGGCACAACAGAGCTTCACGATTAAGCTTCCGGGAATCGCCGGAAGTAAAGCTTTGAAGCTGTCTGGAATGATCCTGTCCAGATCTTAAGTTCAAACCAACCCTGAAGGACGGTTGCTAGATCCGGGGATCACTGGATTTGTTGGGTGATCAGAGGACGTCGTCGATTACCAGATTTGCTGCCCTTGATGTCGTTCGAGAGAGGAAGATGCACAGATTTGAGGTCGACTGGCTGATGCTGTGCCGTCATTGAGTTCCAAAGGACGAAGCCGTACTGGTGGCTTCAGTTCTGGATGTGTGCAGCAGCCGATCAGATTGCGGGCTCGAAGTTGATGCGTCGCGAGCATAGTTGTCAAGGCAACAAGGCGCCCAATGTGTTAAAGGGTGCCAAATCTGCTTAGGCGATAAGGCGGCTGCTAGCGTTGCCTAAGCGGTCAAGGCAATGACATTTGATGTTTATATATATGTATGTATATACATATATACAAATATATATATAATTAGATGTTAATACTATATATATTTATGTATGCATACAAACATAAATACATGGATACATATATATTGTAAATATAATTTTATTTTTTGTAATTATGAATGTATGGATATATATTTTATGAGAAATAACTAATATCAAAGTGAGAGAAAAGAAGATTAAGAGAGAACTTAAGTTTTAAGTATATCACATATACTTATAATTATAAATCTTAAACATATATAATAGTATAAGTGATAATGAAATATGTTTACAATATTATTAAATCGGCGTCCACAAATCGCAGATCGGCCTGCGTGGTCACGTCGTGAGGGTTAAGGGGGTAGTGTCCGTTGTGGGGGGGCTTGAAAGAAAAAAATAGTCATATATGGGACCTTGGGCGCCTTAGGTTCCAAGGCGGGCAAGGCGGCCGCCATTTTGGCCCCAGACATGGCGCCTTGGCAAGGCGCTGTTGGAAAAATGCCTCGCCCCCTAGGCGGTTGCCTTGACAACTATGGTCGCGAGCCTCGATGGAGGAGTTGTGAAGGTGAAGGAGAACGAACGGCACGGAAGCTGGAGGATGAGGAGAGAGGGAGAGAAGGGCAACCTTGTCGGAAAAGGGAGGGAAGATCGGAGGGGAAGAAGAAATGGGCCGCAGCCCTGTGCAGCAGAACCAAACACCTGAGTGTCCAAAAATTCCAATCAATTAACTTCTTGATTGGGTCTACATACTCCTTATATAAGGAGCCCTGCAGGATTACAAAAAGTCTTGCCTGATGTGACTATTTACAAGATGGTAAACAATAATAACCTAATCAAAAGGAACATTTACATGCTCTTAGACTCCACTGAAAAAACAATGTAAACATTGTTTAAACCCCTAAAATTTGACCCCATCATTGACCTTGGGGACCTATTCATAGAATGATAGAGGGGTATTTTTGTCCACAAATTATCTTCATCAATCTTTATGGGGTGTTTGGTTGCATGATAATGGAAATTTTTATTTTAATTTTTAAAAATTGTAAGAAAACTTGTTAAAAGAGGTGTTTGACAACCATGACAATTTTATGTTTTGAAAGTAATTTTCTTCTTAAATAAAAAAAGAGGGTCTCACCTCTTTCTTTTTTCTTGTGATCCCCCACTTTGTTTGGTCATGTATGGTAGTTACTATTTTTTGTTATCGCATCCCTCCAAACATGATAATTTTATGTCATGAGTTGGTTCACTTTTTATTTTAATGTAATTTTTTATCATGAAAGTGTACAAAAAATTATCATTCAACCAAACACCCCATTATTTTCACGGTGAAGGGTGGTGGCCCGAAATTGTGGTGGGACGAAGTCACCACCATTTTCTCTTTCGCTCAATTTTTGGTACAGAAGTTTACTATTTTTATAGTTCTGACATTTATATTTTAATTTTAAGTTTATGATGTTATTAGTGAGTCATATATGTACACGTAAGATATTAAAATATAAATTTATATTAGATTATACTTCACTTCAAGTCTTTGAATTACCTATCTCAAGTGCCTAAGACGAGGTGAGACTCTCTTCACCTCAGACACCTCACATCTTGGACAACGTAGGTGGACAATGGCCTCTGTCGGAGCAGTCACCAGTGCTCTTAGTCTATGCTAGTGCTTATGTCATTATTGAATTTTAAGTTGTATATCTTTGCTGGTGTCTCAGCACAATATGCTCCTTACCGGAGCTACATTCCCCTTGTGCTTGCAGGATGATGGACTTCGGCTTGCTTCCCCTCGAGATAGCAGAGAAAATCTATGCGAAGAAACTGAAGACCCGGCAATCCTTGAGCTCGCCGGTGAAAGCAGTGCCTGCAAAGAAGACAGCTCCCGCGAAGAAGGTGAACCAGGTCTCTGCTGGGACTGGGAGATCCAACTCAAAGACGCCTGCAAAACGAAAGATCCGACCCGCCTCTTCAGACGAGGAGGAAGATGACGACGACTTCATGTCGTCTCTCAAGAAGAAACCCAAGAAGCAGAAGACTTCCCATTGATGGGTAACTTCATGTTCTCTGCTGTTAACATCCATTCCATGGACAGAATCTTCTCTCATCACTCCCGAACGCGGATGTTATGTAACAAACAACAACATCCATGCACCTTTAGATGTAGGTTTAATGGTAGCTAGCAGATCATTTCATATGACTGCCATTTTTCTTCTCCCAAATCTAATGGTTCAAGCTAGGCTGCAAGTGGCAAAACATTTCAGGAGACTCATTTTTCTTCAAAATTAAATGGATCCAGTTGGCTACAAGTGGGAAATCATTTCAGAAGTCTGTCATTTTTGTTTCGAATCAAATGTTTCAGGCTTGGCTGCCAAAGGATGCCATGAATGCGTTGTCTCATTTCTACATATTCTTGTATTGTTTAACGGGATCAACAATATCTCTTAATACAAAATTTTCCTGGTAGTACTACAAATTATGTCGGTCCAATTTGGAAGTGAGGTAATGTCGAAATATACATTTCAAAATTTGTTGTCGCAGAACAAGCGGGTGTTTGGTTTGGCAAGTGTGAATGTGTAATAAGTGGAATATGAGAAATGTCATTCCACCTTATTACTCTTGGGTCGCATTTTTCTCTTCGCATCAAGTACGTAAATTTGTGAGATTATCCTCCATAGATTTTGACGATGGATGTATTTTATGAAAAGAACTTAGTGTTGTATTAAAACCTGAATAATTGTTTTTAGTTCAGATTGATAAAAAAGGATGAAGCTCAACTAAAAATAAAATGGGTTGAATGAATAAGCAAATAAATTTAAAAGTCAGAGTATATCGGTTGACCCTCGGGATGTATCGGCCGATCGACAGTTTTAACACCAAAATTTTATGGGAAATTATATTTGTTGACCGATGAGAACGTAACGATTTACCGATATTTTAGAATGGCTTTTTAAATTTAAATACGAAACAAGAAACTTTAACAGTCTACGAGGCCAGACTAAAAATTGTCAGTGAAGGAAAATTTCAAACACATCGCATCAATTGACCGACATAATCAGAAAGCTAAAGCCTAGAAGAATTTAGCGTTAGATCTATCTTGATTCTCTCTTGTTAAAAATAGATACCATAAAAGGTAAGATACCTTAAAATAGTACTATCTTGAAGACGCTAACCTCAAGAACTCAAAGAGTTTTTTTTTTTTTTTTAGTTACAAGGAGGGACCGTCTTAAGGCGTTAGAGTTGAACCAGTACAAGAAAAAAAAAAAAAACTTTAGTTACACTTGCTCAAGCAAGAAGACACCGTCAAGACATCTGTGTACTTCATTCAAAATCAAGCTCCTCAAGTTCTCATTTGATTCATTCACATCCTTGTCTCTTGTGCTTTAAGTTATATCTTGTTTGGGTTGAGTCGTGGAAGAAAGTGGCATGTTTCCCTTGAGGAAATTATAAAATTAAAATCTGCTCTGGGGGGAGGACACAGGTCAGCTCAAATCAAAACTGGATGTCCAGACTTTAAGATTCAAAACCAACAGGCCAATTCATGAACCCATCTTGAAGCAACGTACGGATGACTCATGCCATGGACCAATTGAAATTGGCCGATCAAATATTAAAAATTTCTCTACACCTTGATAGATTTTAGGCCAGCCAATCTGGGGTTCAGAATAAACTCATTTAGTTGATCCGTAGCGCATCTCACAGGCGAAGGGTTACTCACCAAAGAGAGCAGATTTCGTTGGTACACAATATTTTGACAAATCAAGGGACCCAAATGCGGGAATATTTTGATAAATCAAGGGACGCAAATAAGGATAACAGACTGCATCTAAATTGAGGTCAACCCAAGCATCTTCAAGCAACAAGCAGACCAAAGAGGAAATGAAGAACACAATACCACCATTCTGAGGGGGGGGGGGCAGTAATGTTGTGGTTGCTACTTGCTTCTAAGTTCACTCCTGCTTTTCCAACTCCCCCATTCTCTCAATGATTGCCTGCAAAGTAGTCAAGACTTGAATTCTAGTTTAATGGCATAAAAAAGGTCCGTCTTAAGGATGACAAGTACCTTCTTGCTTGTTTCTTGTAGTTCCCCGGCAAGAATGAATTCATCGAGTATCAAATAGACCTGCATATCAAAGTAGTGCTAGTACAGTTATTTGTTTTCCAAACAAAGAATCATGCAATATCTTTAAAGACAACCCATCAATCAGGATACTGACAAGTGACAACAGCTAGTTCAAAGCATGTGCATACATACCTTGTGAAAATTAAACACCAGATCCAGTTCACATACATTGCTGAAGAAATGGTCCAGTATCTCCACAAATAAATGAATGCATTCGAGATATGCTAACTCATTATCCGTGATATCAACACACATTGAAAAAAACAATCCAGCATATCTCCTGTAGATGACTTTATGTGTACGGAACTGCAAGAGCAATGCAAACAAGCCAAATAACATCCCAATGGAATAAATAAAAAAATTAATAAAATTATAAGAAACCGTTAAAAAAATGCAAACACAAGAGGGCTCTGTTACAGACTACAGTAAAGAAAATGTGTTCATTTTGTGTATGCAAGCATTACAAAATGAATATGGTCCCAGTTTGCCTGCACTATTGTGATGACACGAAAAGGCTATTGATCATCACAAATCAGCAATATGGAGCATGCCCAATGTACTTCAAGGAAAGAAAATCTAAACACTCCACGTCTGTCATATGTTGAAAAGCATATTAAAATGTTTCAAAAGCTATACTTAAAGCATCAGTCATGAAAACAAAAAATATAAAAATACAATCCCTCTCTTAATCAAATATCTTCCATATGATCAGAATCAACTGGTTTTAGAGCAGCCAATTCTAAGTAAATCCTTGACAAATAAGAGAATCATGCATGACCAATACCAAGTGCCAGTTTCATCCCAATCCTCTTACTGGGAAGTAAGCTACTTGTTACTGTTCCCTATATTAACATGATATACCTGTATGATTAAACTAAATAAAGATTATGGCATATTTCCACAAACATATCTATTGCTTTAGCATAGTTGTCAAGGCGCCTGTCTAGGTGCAGCTTTAGACAATAAAAAGGAAAGAACATAGACTTTTCTATCAAAAGTTTTCCCCTAAATTATGATGCATTGAGCAATAAAACTAAAATGAAAAGATAAATAAAGATGTTGGCATAACTGGAAAATCTTGGTATTGTTTGGAGTTTGGACCATAAAACCTACTCAGTGAAGTAAAAACGGTTCCTCCATCGTAAGCCAGCCTATTTTAAAAATCACCAGACTTACAACCGTTAACAAAGTCCTGATGCCAGTAGATCTTAAATTAGTAAGATTTTTTTTGAAGGTCCAAAATTTCAGACAGTTCACTGTCTATGATAGTTGTCAAAGTGAGCACTTAAATGTCAAGGCATCTTATGAGGTCCAAGACACCCAAAGGGTATGCTTAATGATCAAAGCACCTCTAAGCGGACTGTTTTGGCAAATAAGTGCTAAACCAGCACTAAGCCACTATCAATTCAACAGCAATTCAAGCTCATCAAATGAAGATACCAGTTGTCCTACTTAAAATCTCTATGCCCTTCCCCTTCATGATTTTGGTAAAATCAAGTGTCATGGAGTTTTCACCCTCCCTCTCACTCACACACACATCCAGCTTAATAAGCCATTTACCGATTTATAGAAAATAAATTTTCTTCTTCATGTGTATACTTGGATCCAATTTAATGAACTTTATTTTGCGTTGTGTTAACATTGACTAATATCATCATATGATCCTACTAGTTAAGCGATGTTTGAGCAGATGCCTTGCCACTCAAGCGTACAAGGAGCACTTGGTCACCTTGTGACCTTGACAACTATGCTACTCTCAAAGGTAACCACTGCTTAATTTAGAACCCATTGTATTTCTTCCTTCTGCATGATTTGAAAAAACCCCTTGTTGTAGTAGCCCTTCTGGCACCTCTGTTTTCAAAGGCAGTCGAGGCAACTGCCTAGGCAAGATGGCTCCTCACCAGCTTGACTCAATCCGGACCACCAAGGCGATATCCCCTTCTGCCTCCAGAGTGTCTGCAGTGCCTCCAGCTCCTCTGCACAGTTTAGTCGAAGAAAACAAACAATAGGGATCTGATTACAGATCCAGCAAACCCAAATAAGGGCAATCCGCAACTTAGCAGCGGACTGCCTAGGGCACCGAACTGCCCCGGTCCAACTGGCAGTTCAGCACCCTAGGCGGTTTGCTTTAAGGTGTTACACCTTATTAGGACTGTGGGATCCAAAATCAGACCCCCGAACCCTATCTTTTCCACCCTAGCCCCTCTCTTATTTGCTCAAACCCGCCTGCCAGGAGTCGAGGATTAATATCTTCCATTGTCAAAGGCGGCGGGGCAAGATATTGGAGTGAGAAGAGGGATCCCTTGCCTCAACCATCTCTCACTCTTAATTCAATTGTCAGGCATAGCACCTCCATCCTGTAACTCTTGCTTCTAAGCTTTCATAACCACATGGTCAGCAGGAAAGCATTATTAGCACAATTGCCACAATCCCATAGTTAACGAAGACAAGAAACATGAACCAACAAGTAGTACCGTTGATGACAAGGACTGGGCCAATGAGCCCTTCTGGACCATGATGCCAATCACCTTTGCATGTTACAGAAAACTTGGCCCAAAGGTACCAACTACCAACCCCTCACACACTTGTGCTGGCTACGCTTTTATTATTGGCCTAGTAACGTTGGTAAATGCCTCAAGACTTTTAGCAAGTTAATAACCACCAACATATGACCGAATAAAAAATGACCAATTGGGCAGATATTGTAGTCATATACAACTTATAGAAAAGGCACCAATATTATCTAGCAACACCGCTTGTAATCAAAAAAATAAAAAATGAAATGAGATTGTGGTCATTCAAGATTTGCATACTTTTTAAATCTTCAGGCATGGGCCTGCCAATGACAGCGTACTTACCAACTTGGAAATGAAATGAAAAACAAAAAAAGTCAGTGACCTCCCTCCAAAGCAGCGAAGGGTATATGTTTAACTATATTACAAGTAGTTCATTGTCACGTCTATATAGACTTTTTTCGTGTCTAGTTGTCAAGGCACATGCCTAGGCACCAAGGCTCATTTGGAGGGGTGCCTACTGCCTAGCTAGGATGCCTTTTGGGTAGTGCCCGCCTAGGTGCCTGATTAATGACAATGTAAACATATTAACATATTTCACCGTCACTTCACTTATATTATTACGTATGTGTTGGTGTCTGCTTTTTTACAAAGAAAAAAAACAGCAAATTGAAAGGAGGAGGGCCGGACCCAAATCAGGCTGGACCGACCCTTAATTGGGTCAAATCAGGCCCCTAACAGACCCATTAGCATATATTTAGTTGGCCCAGCCAATATTCTTATTTAATTAAACAATTCTCAGCTCCCTCCATAGCCCAACTGTTCACAGCCCATTAGGAGGAGAAGAAAATGGGCCGCAGCCAGCCAAGGGCCAGTCACCCAGGCCACATCAGCCTGCCACCTCAGCAGGACCCATCACCCAGGCCACCTCATCAGCCACCTCAGCCTTGACCCATTGGTGACATGGGGAAAGCCAAAAGACAAGTCAACATGGGAGAACTCAAGGGACTGGTCATTCAAATCCTAAGAGAATTCAAAGAATTAAATCAAATTTACTACCTAGGATAAACCAACAGCCATCCTGCAATCAATCTGAAGTTGACCCTTGATCCCCCCCACTTCCTATAAGAGAAAAGGGTGCACGAAGGCCAGTCCCATGCTGTTGGAGATGCCGACAGGCTGCCGATCTGCTGCCCCTTTGCGCGCTTGCTTCTAGTCCTGCCCGTAGCCAAGAGAAAGAAGAAGGGAAGGAGAAGAAGAGAAGAAGAAAAAGGAGGACTAAGGGGACCTCTTGCGGCTTCCGTTCCCTTGGAGAAGGGACTTTTGCGGCAGCCTTTCTTTATCCTCCTTTGCAAGCAAAAAAAAAAAAAGGTAGGAGGGTACTAAAGCTATGTAGCCCTGTAGGGGCACCTTCTACCCATAGTTGTCAAGGCGACAAGGCGCCCAAGGCGTTGAAGGGTACCGATTCCGCTTAGGCGACAAGGCAGCCGCCTAGGCGTCGCCTAGGCGGTCAAGGCGGTATTCAAGGAAGGCTGAGTCGCGGTAAAATTTATATATGTGCAATAGTATAAGTGATGGTAAAATATTGTTATAATATTATTAAATGGGGGGGGGGGGGCAGAGTAGTCGTGGATCGGTCAGGTCGCGGGGGTCAAGGGGGCAGCGCCCCTTGTGGGGGGTTGTCAGGGGGGCGAAGAAGAAAGAGAGAGAGAGGAAAGAGTTGAAAAAGAACTTAATTAAGTATATAATATATGTTTATAATCATAAATCTTAAATATGTATGATAGTATAAGTGATAATACAATATATTAATATATTCAAACTATCATTAAATAAGTGTCCCTTGTGAGGGGTATCAAGGAGAAAAATCCCTCAAAAACTTTTTTTAATGATGTAAAAATACCCAAGGCGCCTTGCTTGGGCGCCTTGGGCGCCTAGGCTGGCGCCTTGGGCGCCTTGGGCGCCTTGGCGGGCACCTTGGGCGCCTTTTTGGCCCCAAACAAGGCGCCCTTGGAAAGGCGCCTTGCCGCCTAGGCGGGTGCCTTGACAACTATGCTTCTACCCCTCCCAACTTCTCTTCTCAATCCCTCTCATGGCCTAAACCGGCCTTCATCGACATCAGCAACCCAAATGAAACTTTTCAAGGCCCGGTCGATCCTACCCAAACCTCCCTAAAAAAGGTCACTTTCTGAATTCTGACCCATCAAACAGGCCCTGTTCAGCCCCTTAAAATCCCCCAAATAGGAGCTGTTTTAACCCATCGCACAGCCCCTTAGCAAGGTCATATTCTTCTCCTGTTTTGGCACTTATTCAATCAACCAGAAGGAGACCTCAAACATGTCCTAAAACAGCCCATTTCTGCCACTTGTTGGCCAACTGATCAGACCCTTAAATAAGTCCCTAGTCTGCCCAGTTTCAGTCCCCTGTCGACCCATGTCAGGACCCCTAAACAGGTCCCTAAAAGTCCATCTTTGGCCCTCCATTCAGCTCCCAAAAATACCCTAAACAGAGCCTATCTTGGCCCATCGTGCAGTCCCTTGACAGGCCATTTATCCCCTCTGTTTGACCTTCATTTAGTCCACCTGAAGGACCCCTAAACAGACCCATATACAGCCATTAAACAGATCCCTAATACAGTGAAAAGAAGGGATAATTCGGGGAAGACCCGCAGGAGTCAACGAAACCCAACACCTTAAGGGCGCACTCATTGTCGTCCGACCTAATCTAATCCATCTTGGATGTGATGCATGTTACTTTCTGCCCCTTGTTGGCCAACCGATCAGACCCATAAGCAGGTCCGTAATCTGCCCAATTTTAGCCACCTGTTCAGTCCACCAGAAAGTCCCCCAAACAGGTCCTTAATCAGGCTATTTCCAGCCCCATTCGACCCCCAGGTCAGGACCCCTAAAGCAGGCTACCTTCAGCCCCTATTTGGCCCCCTGTCAGATCCCCTTAAAACAGGCCTGTTCAGCCCCTGTCTAGACCCCACAAGTCTCATTTCAGCTCCCATTTGGACCACAACCGGGCATCCCTCAGCCCCCCTGTCCAGCCTACTAAGGCACCCCCAAAACAGGTCCCAAAGCAGGCTGACATCGACCCATTTTCCGACCAACACACAGGTCACTACCAATCCTCTTTCGGCTCACATAAACAGCCCCATATTGGCCGCTTCCAACAGGTCCCAAATATGCCTAACCGGAGCCTCAACTTTTTTTTTTTTTGGCCTATCCCTTTAGGGCCCTAGGAGAGAGTGATGACCCGGAGATTCTTGGAATCCGTCCAACGAGCTAAGTCTACTCCGGGCGGGCTCTCAAAACTCCTACCCAAACAGTCCCCTTGTGGCTCCTAAAAAATCCCAAACAGTCCCTTTGCGGCACCCCTTGAAGCCCTGTTTTCCTGCCCCTTGAGCAGCCCCAAACAGGTCCAAAAAATGTCCCTTGTGCAGTCCCCATTTCAGGCCTTAAAGCAGGTTGCTTTCAACCCCTTTTCGGCTTACATGCCATGTCACAACAGCAAGAGAAGAATGCATTAAAACAGCTCCTGCAAAAAAAAGGAGAAGAAAGACAGCAACCTTTTGCATGGGCCGGCTTGAGGGTGATGGCCTGGCACCCCTTGGAAATCATACGATGGGCCAAGGGCATAGGCGGGTGGCCTTCTAAGCCAGTCCAATCAAGAACTCTCCAACAAGGTGACAAATCTCTGGCGGGCCCTTCCGGCTCAAGAATGTTCGAGGCGGGCCCATTAAGCCCATGAAGACCGAAGGCTGCTAAGAACGCCGATGGAACTTGAACCGACCTAAATGGCCTTAATAAAAAAACACAATTAAAAAAATGACAAGTGTTATCTTGCCATATTGGCAAGTTAAGATCTAAATCAAGTAATAAAATATTAAACTTAAAACGAACAAAATCGATAACATTTCAATGTTTAAAACATGTCAAAACCAACTTGAAAACTAAAAAAACAGATTCTTAAACAAACCTGAAACCTTAAAATTGAAATAATTAAGTCAAATCCCAGAGCGTTTGAAAAATCTCAAACTTCATTAAACTAAAACCGAAATCTTTTGAACCAATTAAATCCAATTGGAGCCTAATCAAATCCAACCAAACACCAAATAAATAAGAAAGGAGATACCAAGCAAAACAAAAAAATCCAAACAGGACATTCGAGCCGTTGCTTGACGTAAGTTAACACCAGATATTCGCACCATTCGGCAGAGAGGGGTAAGCCATCAAATAAAGGCAGTCAAGTGCTTCAAAATCCTAAAAAACTGCACCTCAACTCAGTGAAGATTGATAGCATTTGTGCCAAATAATTCACTACCCAAACAACATTTTTTTGAGTGGTCAAAAGGCCAAATTTCAATTTTAGCAAAAAAAGCAAAGAACTAAAAGTGTACAAAAGATGACTAGAGAGAAAAAAGGAAAGGAAGGCGCTGCAACTACCGATGAGGTAGTAAAAAAAGCACCAAACTTACAAAAAAAAAATTAATAATCTGGAATCTTTCCCTGAAAGTAAGCAAATCCCTGTAGTGTCATGAGGCTAACACCCAATCCTTGACAAAAGTGGACATGAAAAATAGAATCAACCTAGGATTGTTGAAACACTCTTCAAATATGTGAATGTCCCTCATTTGCCAAATAAACCACAACATTGCCAGGACAATCAAATTCCACACTAACTTGTCTGAAGGCCAAGGATTCAACCCCGTCCAGTCTTATGGAAAGAGATGGTGTCACCAGGTTCAACCCATGCAATTTTGCAGCATTTAAAGACTGCATACCACAAATAGTTTATGATACCATACTTGATGAATAGATGGTTTATACTTCAACCATAGTACCACAGAAAACACAGCTAGTGGAAAGAGTAAAAAAATTCTTTATGTAGATACCCAAACAACATTTATCATGTGCTTTATCTTTTATCCCACCTAAAGACGAGGAGGAACTGTGCAGTCTGCAAACAAATATCACTGAACACACATCTCTTCCAAATAGCTGGGTATGCTTCTCGTAACTTTGACTCTCCATAAAAAGATACAAAATCCAATCATCTCCAGCCAAGCTCTACAAGGCATCACCAATGGTATCACTAAGGAAGCACAGAAAAAAAAAGTCTCACTTAATACGTGAAAATACCACGTGGATTCAAAATCCAAACTTTGTGTTTGTGACAAGATAGCATAAATTGCATTATCACCCATGAAGATGTACAAAATCTTCATGTGCAAGCACTTGTTTTAGAAGCAAGCTTCCTATTAGGCATCGTGGTGATAATCCCAAGACCCCCTGATAAAAAGTAATTCGTATCCAAGGATGCAGTAATCAATGATTGGTGGCTTTTGTACGGTAAAACCTACATACGTACCTTCATAAACATTAGGAATAAAATTTTATTTCTTCTTTTTATAAAGCAGATGATGCCTAACCCAGAGGGTGACTCAAGAATTCAGCTCTAACATTTTTAAGGCAAAGACATAAATTCAACAAAAGGAAGGAAAAAATCTCAATAATGATAATTATTCATTATTTCACAACAAATGGCATCACGAAAACCTTTCAAGACTTATATTGCCCATATAAGGTTCGTAGAATAATCATTAGATTGTCCAAATCAGAAAATTCCAACGACTGATGTAAAGCAAGAAAGCAAAATCTGACAAAGAAGATAGTAAAGTAATATAACGAAAGCCCGTCAAGCACGTACCTCCACAAAGTTAGTGAACTTGGGATCTCGGTTAACGACAAGGCGGTGAACCTGGTAAAACAAAGACCATGTAATTCCATATCATCGAGTTAAGTACCAGAAAAGTCAACCTAGGTAAGTTCCCCTGTTCTGCTCAAACTCAAACAGTTATCAGAAAGAGAAAACAGAAGATCATGAATGAAGGCCAGCAGCGACATCCATACCTCATACTCGACCTTGTGCTTCTCAGAGTCCTCGAGGGGAACATAGTATTTGGCAAGGCGAGTCTTACCCTGCCGGTTCTGCAGCAGTATGAACCTGATCTGCCGTGGTACCAAAAGAAAAATCAAGAAGATTCATAAAGAAAATTCAAATTTTAGATCATTTACAGTGCGGAGGAAGCAAAATGTACCATTGTTCCAGAAAATGTGCACGAAACTTGAGATAATTCTCCCTTGTGAAGAGGGTTCTGCTGCCAAACGTGACCGTAATGCTTGGAACCGGGAAAAATAGTCTCCACCCTTTCCTCGAAGTACCCCGAAGGAAGACCTGGGAATGCCCACGCCAAAACCGGAGGTTATTTGCAAAAAAAAAAAATCTGAGGCCTGCGCTTAATTTATAAATAACCTTCTATAAGTACTTCTTGCTCTTTCATTATATACCCTTTTATTGAGTTAATATAAAATTATAAATAATTAATTTGTAATTCTGAAATGCTAAATGTCTGACAAAAAGTAGCAAATAAGCCCCTCAAATAATTGAAATTACTATATCCAAGGGCATTTTCCTCTCCCTCTCACAATTTACAATCCATGGCAGCTAAAATGAAGAAAATGCAATGAGTATAGGTAAACTAAAATAATGAGGTTAACTACCCATCCCAGAGAGTGACGCGTGTACCTTTCCACGGAAGTTTCATGGCCTGGTTGGCACCCAAATTTTTTTGGGATAAATCAAGTTTATCCCTTAAATTTTGAGAATAAACCTGATTTATCCCCAAGTTATCCTCGTACCAAACATACCCTCAGTGTAATAGATTTATGGTTTGGTTGCATGATAATTGAGATTTTTATTTTAATTTTTAAAAATTGTAAGAAAACTTGTTAAAAGAGGTGTTTGACAACCATGCCAATTTTATGTTTTGAAAGTGATTTTCTTCTTAAACAAAAAAAGAGGGTCTCACCTCTTTCTTTTTTCTTGTGGTCCCCCACTTTATTTGGTCATGTGCGGTGGTTACTCTTTTTTGTAATCACATCCCTCCAAACATGATAATTTTATGTCATGAGTTGGTTCACTTTTTATTTTAATATAATTTTTTATCATGAAAGTGTACAAGAAATTATCATGCAACCAAACACCACATTAGTTTAAAATTCAATCTTAGATGAAGGGGTGCAAATGAACCAATAGATTTGATAAGTAAGTCGGAACTCGACTTTGACTCATTTATATGTCAAATAAATAAGTTTGAACAAAAAAATCACGATACACTAAACAAGTCTGTGTTATTAGTCACTTCAGCCACCCAGGTGACAAGACGAGGAGGTGGCTGAGGTGAGGAAACCGCATAACCCACCTCAACAAAAGGATTTAGACCCATTAAGGTCCTGGATCCGCCCCGATTTGTTTCTCCTCTCCGACAGGTCGACAAGCCTGTTGCCAACACCTTTTTGCCAAAGCCCTAGCTGGAACCACTACCATCGGAGAAGCTATTGTTTTTTTTTTTTGAAACACAGTACTAAATTCATTCATACTAAGCAACAAACGATACAGAGTTTGAACAACCATACATCGACGACATTGAAAATATACGACCGAGTTAACAAGAGAGTCATCTTGGAAATATAAATTTCCAAGAGAAGACCAAACCACTGCGAAATGACCAACACACGGACATGCCAACGTGGTCGGGTGGTAGAGATAGGAACTCCTTCAAGGGAGTAGAACAACTTCATCAAGACCGGAAGATCACTCCAAAAAGGAGTGGATAAGCCCCAGACAAACGGTCTCGAAAGGTACTTAGCGTCTAAGAGGCTAAAAACGAGCGGATGAAGAGACGAAGCTCGGTCATTGGACTACTAACAACAACAACAAAAAGGAAAAACGAGAAGGACTTAAATAAGCGGAACCCCACGATTGCAACATCACAAAAAGGAACAAAATGCCTAAAAAAAATTTAGGCAGAGCGATGGAAGAGGGGGTTGGGAGGGAGGGCCATCCCTCCCTCCCAAGACTAAGCCGACCTCAAAGCCGCAGGGGGGGGGATCTGCCGGAGATGGGAGCCCCCTGGGAAGATGACCGTCGGGGGAGTTGTCCGCTGGAGGGGAGATCCGCCGGGGAGGAAGTCCACCGGGAGAGGGAGCCGGGGAGTTGTCCGCTGGAGGGGAGATCCGCCGGGGAGGAAGTCCACCGGGAGAGGGAGCCGCTGCGGGGGAGAGACGCACCCGATGTTCCGCCGGCGAGGATGCCAAACGAGCTTTCCGCCAGGAGGGATCCGCCGGAGAGGAGACCCGCCGGGGGTTCCTCCGCGAGCGAAAGGGCCGCGGCGAGCGAGGGTTTCGCCGCCGCGAGCGAGGGCTCCCTCGAGGAAAGATCTTATCGCTCTGGAAGCATGATCGGAGAAGCTATTGTTAGTACGCTTTTTCATTTTTTCGATTTTTCTTTCGATTTCCATTCTTGTTCGAATACATTGTCATCATTGAAAGGACCGGTTTGTTCATCTTTGGCAGAATTCACGGGAGAAGTCATTTTTGCCGTGAAAAATATGATTTTCTATTTTTGGTTTGTTTTCTTTTTTGTTCTGATATTTATTCTTGTTTTAATATATTGTCGAGCTATTTTCAGTAAATTTTTATTTTTTTATCGATTTCATCCTTGTCCTGATATATTGTCTTTGTTGAAAGGACTGGTTTGTTCATCTTTGGCGGAGCATGTCAGAGAAGCCATTTACGTCGTAGAAAGTATGTTTTTCTATTTTTTTGGTCTATTTTATTTTTTCTTCTGATTTTTCTTCTTGTTTTAATATCTTATCGTGATTAAAGAAACTTGTTTGTTTGTCTTTATCGGAGGAAGACTAAGAAGCCAGAGCTAGCTAGAGAAGCAAATTTGGTGAGTTTTTCTATTTTTTCATTTATATTAGGGTTTTGGTTTTTATTAAAAGGACAAATTTGTTCCTTTTCATCGAGTTCGCCGGAGAAACCATACCTCACCAGAGAAAGATGCATTTTCTATTTTTTCTCTTTTTTCTTTTCTTTATTTTTTTCTTGTTTTAGTTCACATTTTGTACATTAGCACACTAGTTTGTTTTCTATGTAGTTATAGAAAACTAGCAATCTTGTGAACGTCTCAATCCGTAGAGCAAGATCATGGTTCGAGGACAAGGTGAAAACACCCAACCACCGACTACAATGGGACATTCAATTTCAAGACATGCTCATAAAACGAAGAATATTGGATGGAAATATGAGATATTGGTGGATCCAAAAAGTAAAGATCTAGACAAATGTACCTTTTGCAACAAAAATGGTAAGGGTGAAATAAATAGAGTAAAATAACATGAAGCCAACTAACCAAGCTCGATTTAAGAAGGTTGCAATGATAAAAGAGATGGAAGGAAGAGATAATCTCCTTGGTATTTCATACAATATTTCAGAGGCAAGCACCAAAAGCAAAGACACACAAATTATTTGTGATCCAGTATTTATGCCTACCTGTATGAAAGGTCCTATCTCCTATGAACCGATTTATTAGACCAAATCCAGAAGTGTCCAAAGAAAAATGTGTAGGACAAGAAGCACTCGAAGGAAGTGATGAACAAAATTGTAAAATACATTGCTCGATGAATGTACTAAGCATATATTCTTTTCAACATTGTACACTTGAATAGTTTTCAGATTATGTTGGAAGCAACTAGGCAATTTGGCCTAGGTTCGAAGAGTCCGACATATCATGAAATTCGTGAAAATTTACTTGTAAAATAAATTAAAACAATTCGTAAATTATTTGAAAAAGAAAAAAAAGTTAGGTGAAATATGAATATACTATCAAGTCTAATGCCTAGACAGATAGAAGGGGGGCATTAATAAACTATATATTCCAACACAATAGTGCAATGGAACATCCGTCCAGTGGACGTTGTGCCTCTACGGGGAGGTCCCAAGCTCGAACATGGCTGGCACCGTCATACCCATGATGTTGCAACCACTACGGCATCTCTTCAAAAAAATTATAAATTTCTTAGTCAACACACTTACATGCACATTCCTTTTCGAATATGTGGATGCATCTTCACAAATTAAATATGTAATGTTGTTGATTGACTTGTTGGACAAGATTGTTATAAAAGTTGGCCCAAAAACTGTCATCTAAATTATGACGGATAATAAGGCTAGTCATGTAGTTGTAGGGAGATTGTTAATCTCCATGCATCCTTGTTTATTTGGACACCATGTGTTACTCATTACATTGACTTGATGTTAGATGATATTTCTAAGTTATCACCGATCTAAGTTTACAATTAGACATGCAAAATATGTCACTATATTTATTTATTGTCATACAAAAGTACTTGCCTTATATTTATTTATTTATTTATCACCGTAATCAAAATTATAATTATAATTGTAATATTTAATATATTTGGTTATGATATTTTGTATCAAGAATAATACCGTATCAATTTTAATATCGATAATTTTAGAGGATAAAATTCTGTTCGATAATTATGTTAAACATCGATTTTGATATTGATAGTGATAAGGATCATCAATAAATATTTGATTACCAATATCGATATTGAAACTCTCGGGACAAGCAAAACATAATATATAATGCCATGTTTGTTTTTAGTATTCAGTCTACGTATCACTATTTATTTTTAAAATTGATAAACGACAGCAAGTAGGTGTTTAGGCACCGGTATCACTTCTAAAATTAATATTACAAAAATTTGTCAAAAATAATACTGGGCAGGACAGGACCTGCATTGAAAAGTGAAAACCATATCTGGAGAGGCAGCCCTTCTGTATAACTATGAGATACCATATTGTTTTACTTACCTTGCTTCCGTTTAAAGGTGTTCATGATTTCTTGGAACAATGGCAGCCTGATTCCCAGGTGCCTATAACCAGGGGGGGCAACAATGGTTTATTCCTACGGGCAATGGTGTTTGGAGGGGTTTTAACAAGGGCATTGCGAAGATCTCTGATACCAAAGGCCACCCATTGCTGTCGGCTGTTCGATGGAATTCCAACCGGATAAATGCACCTTCTTCTTGCCCCCTCTGTGGATTGACTATCGAAAATAACTTTCACATCATCCCACCGGATTCATAAATCCCTTGAATCCCATTCCATTTCCTTCTATTGAGCAACGTAATCCGAATAATTTTGGTAAAGTTTTTATCACAAAATGATTAGATGATTATTTTGAGAGTCCTGTATCACAATTAAACTATTTTTTTTAGCCAAGTCTAGACTGCTACTCATATGCGCATCTATCCTAAACAAACAGGTCACAAAATACACCATATTTACTCATTCGCGTATGATCATTTTTATACCGAAAAAACATATAAAACTCTATATAAAACTACGCAAGTAACAATATAATTCAACAGAATAGAGACTTATTTTACACTCGGCTTCATCTTGGCGCGGTCAGAGTTAGAGAGATCCCCTTGTCGTCGTCGGAAGAAATAGCCCAAATCAGCCGAGCAGTCACCGATGATGAACAAGAAGCTGACTAATAACATAAATAAAAGAGGACTCATGTACAAACAACGGCATCCTAATTAACTCCTACATAAAAAAGAGGACTCATGTACAAACAACGGCATCCTGATTAATTCCTACACCAGTTCTTTTTTTCTTTTCTCTATTCATGAACGGGGGCAGAAGATGCATCTTCGGGCTTGGACCTGTTGAAGGAGCGCTGCGTCTCCAGGACGGGCATGTAGGCGGCCGTCGTCTTGCGCAGGAGATCCGACTCCCGCGGGCTCAGCAGCTTCTTCTCGACGTCCTCGAACTTGGCCGTCGCCCACGGTGCCGTGCCCACGTTGCCCACCATGCTTGGCGCCTCGATCGTCAGCGATGAGATGGCGTCTCTGGAGGCGTACCACGAGTGCCCGCACGCGTTGCATTCTAGCTGTTCCGCAAGAACAGGTGTTTATTTGTTTGTTTGTTTACACTAACAGGCATGATAATGATTTTCTCTGCAAAAATACTTTCTAAAAAGAATGTTACGGGGGTGTTTGATTTTATGATAAATTGAGTTTTTATTATATTCATGTTTTTCTAACAAAACATTTTAAGAGAAAGTGTTTGACTTCTTGGACCAAAGAAAAACAAAAGAAATGACTTTTTTTTCTTGTGGTCCTTCATCTCTTTTGGTCACACATGGTACTCACTCTTTTTGTTAGCTTATCTCCCCAAAGAAGACAGATTTATGTCTAGGTTAGACTTTATTTTAATACAATTTTTTATCATATGAAAATGTATATGCGTATCTATTGTGCACCCAAACACCCCACTAGTGAAGATGGGGAAGTTTCCTATTCCAATATTAATTACCCTATTCAGGTTTGTTACAGCTGAACTGGGGACGGAGATTCCTGTTGTTTCTTATGCAACTATTTCATATCCACGAGTTCTTTAGAAACATGTCTGGGGGCGAATAATGAGGTAATTGGACGTTGGCTTATAGAGTTGACAGGCAAGTGGGGGACTTGAATGTTGAATCAAGCTCTGTTTTGTAAACTTTGGACCTGGTCTTGCTTTATGTTGAGTAGAAAATTTTTCAATTCCAAGTTTTACTCACGCAAGAGCAAGATCACCACCTGCAGAAGATGGGTACCTGATGCCGGGGTCTGGAAACTTTGATACCCACACAACTGGGATAAGCGGTTCAAATCGTTAAACCAAAATGAACAAGCCTGTGTTTCAGTTAGGTCTGAACCCCCATTTGGTTTGGAAGTTTTCCAAACCAAATTAAACTGGACCAAACCGTTCAAACCCATTTAATTTGAATATTATAAAAATATCACGTTGTTAATAAAAATAATTTCTATAATAAAATAATATTTATTTTGGTTATTTATAACTTAAAAATCAATGAATATATGTAAAAATTAATTAATTTAAATATTTTATCTATTTTCAATTTAAAATCGAACCAAACGGAATTGAATCGGTTCGGTTCCATTTGAGGACATGGTTTGGTTCGATTTGAAAAAATAATGGCCCAAACCAGACCAAACCGAACCATGAACACCCCTAACCGAGGCAAGGATAATCTAGATAATCTGGACTCAACTCTCTCCCCCCCCCCCTCAATTGAATAGGACAAGACTCTCCAAGGAACATACAGATACCATAAACCTGGAACTGTGAAAGGTAGATGCGAGAAATTCTTTAGTGTTGCATTGTCAATGTTTTATCATTCAGACCACCTTGATTGGCATGATAGAGGGATCTTATACGGGAATCTTTGTATCTAGAGGAATAATGGTCATTTCTCAGGTATGCCATGGGGTACACTTTCTTCTGGGTGATGTGGAACTAGGGCAATACCTTTTCATTTTCCATGTATTAGCTATTAACAAACTTCTTTCATTTCTACTATCATCTATTCTAATCACAAAACAAAAAGGGAACATGAAGCTTAGAAGGTTCTGACCTGGTAACGGTCGCCAGACCCTCCTGCATGGATAATATCCGCAACACCTACTTTCTTTTCCATGCATCTTGAGCAACTGGCATCTGTCATCTGCTCATGTCAAAATGAGAAAAAAAAAAGGTCAACCTCTCTTCAGCTGCTGGCTGATCTACCTAAATAGGAAAATGATTCAACAAAAAGTTAACTTTTATGATGTAATAGCTACCATTTCCAGACCTTGGAAAAAATGGTTTTCTGTAACTAGGTTGTTTTTCCTTTCTTGGGGATCTCAAATTTCAGTAGGATAGTCTATCTTTCATTTTTTAGCTTTCTTTTGATGATGTGGTACTACCAATGGGGGTCACCCTGACCTTGTTCCTTTTTTTATTTCAGTATCTTTGGGGCCACCTTCCAAAAATATTCAACAGATGGACCATAGAAGCAAAGTTCAGAGAATTAACATTTCGATTAATCCAGCTCAAAGCTCAGAAGTTGATGTGATGAAGCTTCATGATGAGGATCAAAATGGAAGAATTAAATGTTTATGACTTCAAATTAGATTACAAAGAATGTTGCGTGCATCATCAGAACCTGTATGTAATGTGACGGTTCAGGTTCCTTCACAGTCTTCTCATTCTCAGTCCGGCCCTCCTGCAATACAGAATCAGCATGTAGTTAGCAAATAAAGACTAATTATGTCACCTCAACACTATAATGTACACTGAATATAATATTATACTATTCTTCTCAAAGCTCAACAACATTAACGATATTGAAATGCTCATTGATAACATGTGGAGCTTCTGATGAACTTTATGAAAAAAAAGAGTATTTTGCGTCTATACTCTTGACAGAGTTGGAAACTTCACAGTTTTTGTTAACTTACTAGCCTTTATTTGTTCATGTTGGATTAATCCTATCAAAAAATAGCACTGTTTCCTCAAAGAATTTTGTCCAAAATATAAATAAAATTAGATTCTTTTTCATTTCTGATGAAGTGCATGTCTCACCTAGACCATCTTCAGCTACTGTATTTAGTGTAGATATGGACTTAAAAAGTAAGCTAAAACAAACATAGAACATCCATTGAAACTGAGTACACTGTAAAGAATAACGAAGATATTCCTAAGGAACAATAATCCATCTACAATACCTGTTTATATGCAAAGAGAAAAAAAATTGATGATTCCTTAAGAACAACAATCCATCTACAACAGTTGTTTATATGCAAAAAAGAACAAGGAAATTTGATAATTTGACAAAAATTGCATGGTTACAAGGTTTGCAGAATCCATCTGAATTGGCACTGGCCAAATTCAGGCTGATTCAGAAGCCAGTAATGGATCAACTGAACCAGACTAAAATCGACAATGGTCAGTGCATTATCAAGTTCAATCAGAAATATATTTAGATTTCAGTAACGTACATAAATGGAGATATAAATCATACCTTCAGTTCCATAGGAGTCATGTTAAGGACCACCGAAGCTTCCAATTCCTTCTTCAGTAAGCGTCTTGATAACAATGCATTGTTCTGGAAGGGTACAATTCATAAACAAGAGAAGAGAATAGAGCATGTCAATATGCTTTTAATCCCCCGCCCCCCGCAAAGCATAAAGGTGTTCATTAGAATTTACAGAAAAACAACCAAAAAAGCCCGTAACTTTGGACCCTAGTTAAATTTGGAAATTTAATATTGCCAATTTGTGAAGCATATCATAAACAAAAAGATGTACGTCACTTCCTTCGCCTATGACTTCACCAGTTTGCAATAGCATACAACACTTCTGCCCGGGGGTCTTTTGCCTTTTAAGTCAAAGTTCACACCCTACTCCCTGGATAGTGCGTATGGGTACCACCATATCAGTAGATGTGCAGGCACAACTACACTTGGGAGAATACCTATAGAAGGATGTCTGCGTATCTCAAACAGAATACCATCCTAGTGTGTACAGAAATGTCTTCTCCCTTCCTTTTTTTGTGTCTCCTGTCTTTGCCCCTCTAAGAAAAAAGTATGTCCAACTGTCTCACCCTTGGACTCCACATCCACAATCATGATAGCCCAAGAGACACAGCCCCGTTCCTCTGACAGGTTGATGTAACCTCAAAAATCTAAAGATTTTCTTCTGTTTTGGGAAATTCATTTTCCTTTTGAATTTGGATTAGACCTTAACACTGACTTCTTAGGAAAATAGATGGTATTCCATAAAAGTACTAGCTAGGGTCAAAATTATATATTGAGGTTGTTAGGTTCTTTGAAAATTTGTTTTAACCTCTCCCCGTCGGATGGTGCGAAGATCCGACGTTAATTACATCGAGATAACTCGAATACCCTTGATTAAGCGTCATAGCAATCCATTGGAACAGAAAACATGCATCCACAAACATAAACATTCATACATATGGACATAGGAGAAAACAATCTCATGCAATTGATGGAATGCAAGCACTCAATTTTAGTTTGAATTTGATTAGATTTGTTTGTTTGAATTGGTTTAATCAAATTTGTTAGTTTGAGTTTGAAGCAATCTGTTTTAAGATTTGATTTGAGTTTGGAAATTGATTTAATTTCAGTTTTGCCTTAAATTTGTTTAGGTTAAATTCAGTTTGTTGGCTGTTTGATGAACTTGGATCTGTTTTATTAAATTTGACTTGAGTTTAATTGGGTGAATTTAATTGTTTCTGGTTTGGGTTGAAGTTAGATCTGTTTTAGTTTGTTGATTGCTTTTGGTCTGGATTGGAGTTTGATTTAAGTTTGGTTGGAATGAGTTGAATTTGTTTGTTGATTTACATTTGGTTTGAGTTAGAAAACAATTTATTTATTGCTTGATTTTAAATGAGATTTGGGCTCAACTTTTGAATTCAGTTTGTTTTAAATCAAATTTGTTTGTTTGGGAAATTTGGGTTTGATTTGAATTTTGTTTGAATTTGAGTTTGTTTTGAGTTGGTTAAAATCAATTTGAATTTGTTTGGTTTAGATTGAAAATTGAATTGTTTTGAATTGGGCTGACTTTGTACAGATCATAACTTTCAGATTTTTACAGTTCCAGATTTGATTTAGTTGAATTTGATTGGTTTGGATTGAATTGAATTGAAATTGAGTTTGATTTGAGTTCAATTTACTTGTTGTTTTTAGTTTGATTTGATTTCTGTTTGGGGTTTACTGCAGGTTGGCTTAAGATTCATTTGAATTAAGCCCGGTTTGGTTAAAATTGGGATTGAGGCTTGATGCCTACTGATTGAATTTATTGAATGTTTCCTTTCTTTTTGTTCTCTTAAATTTTTTATTTCCAGGTTCATGGCTGCGTGAAATTTCTGCCTTTGAGTTTTTTTTAACAGGGTGATTATGATGTGTTGGATCAAATTCACACTTCATTTGATAAGTTGATAGGGTTGATTGCAGTTTAATATGCAGATTTTGGATTTTCAGACCTGTATGCCTTAAGTCCAAAGTTCAGAATTGCTGCACTTCCCATTTCGGATTTTTGGTTGGAGGTCTTGATTATGGCTTGTCACCTGATTTTGTTGAGGATTGTATTTGGGACAAGTTAGAAATTTGCAGATTGGGGTTCATGATTCTCCAATTTCAGCTTAGGTTCACTTTTCAGAATTTTCTGTTTGTTACCTGAGTAAAATTCAGATTTTCATCTCTAAATGTGAAGTTCGGATTCTGAATTCAGATTCTGTTTCAAATTTCGGATCTCAATTCAGATTTTTTTTACACATGTTTCAGATTTTAAAACCCCAGATCTTATAGATTTCAGTTTTTTCTTCTTTCTTTTTTTTTGTATGTTTCAGATTTCAGAAATGTGGAGTTCAGATTTTTTGAAACTCCTGAAATTCAGATTTTTTTTGTTGAAAGCTTCAATTTCCAGATTGTAGATTTTTGTGTTCGGATCCCCTGCAGATTTCAGATTTTTATGTGGATTCTGCACCTCCCATCTTCAGATTTCAAATTTTTAAATGGGTTAAGTTCAGATTTCAGATTTTTATGTGGGTTAAGTTCAGATTTCATATTTTTATGTGGGTTAAGTTCAGATCTTCAATTTTTAGGTTTGCTTCAAATTTCAGGTCTGAGGCTTCGGATGTTTTCAGATTTCAGGTTCTCAGATTTGCTTTCAGATTTTTATGTCAATTCCGCACAAGACAGATTTGGGTTTCAGCTCTTGGTTCCCTCCAGATTTCCAGATTTACCTGTTTTCGGATTTCCTATACACTTCAAATCTCAGAATTTCAATTTTCAGATTCTTACGGATTCTTATGATTTGAATTTATTCAAATGTGTGATTTGTGAAGTTAAGTTTCTGTCTGCAAATCAGAGCCGAATTTGGCCAGAACTTAGACCGGATTCCAGGCTCAATTACAGATTTTTCTGTTTTTCTCTTTTTTTAAGTGCTTGGCATCCTATCGGATCAATGAGATCACTGATTCCCTTCAATAATATAAATCAGAAGTACAGCTTCCTGGATGTCTGTCTTGGACGTTCACAGTCCAGAAAAATGTGATATTACAACTCTGACTTGTCTTCAAACCACTCATGTTCGATCCTTGATGGATACAGTCTTTGTCAATTTTTTGAATGGAATACACCCGGTCTTACACAGACTTATGGGTATTTCCCTTCACTTTCTTTTTGAACTTCATTAATATATACTCGGCTTATTGGCATGTTGGTCATGCACGGCCTCATATACCTTAATGAACATGGCATGACATTGGGGTCATTCGACCTTTGTATGTCCACCTTAAAAAAAAAATTAAGGGGAAGGTTTAGAACCGACCCACAAATTATTTTAAGTTTACCCAAGACCATGTGGCGGGTTTTTAGCCGGCCAGATGCTCGCCTCGGTTTGTGAAATTAATTGAGTGGATTTTTATTTAAATTTCTGTTCATTGTTTGTTTTATTTTGATTTTTGAATTATGGGTCAAGAAGCGTGCTTAAAAGCCGGCTTATTGCTTTTCCATTTATTTTGATTCTTTTAAATTATGCCAAGACCATGTGGCGGGTTTTTAGCCGGCCAGATGCTCGCCTCGGTTTGTTTAATTAGTTAATGAATTTTATTTAAATTTTCATTTGATTGTGCATTTTAAAAGAGAGATCTCCCTTTTTTTTTACATGCTTCAAGTCTAATGGGCCCGGCCCATCTCCTTCTCCTTGCGCACCCGCTGGCTGGTCCAGCGGGCCTCTTTTTTTTAAAACCCTTTGCTTCTGGTGGGCCCCACGTCCAAGTTGACCAGGCCGGTCAACAGCTTCTTCCCCCCCCCCCCGCGAGCGCGGCTTGGCCGCTGCTTCGCGCGCGCGCGCGCGGCAGGCGGCCGCGCTGTTTGTTTGTTTGTTTGTTTCTTTTTTCTCCTGTGGGCCCCGCGACGTGGTCAAAATCGGATCACCGCGGCCTCCCTTCTCCTCATATGCGCCAGGTGGACCTAAGTTGGAAAAAAATACACCCGGCGGCCTCTCTTCCTCCCGACCGAGCGACGGGAGCGGACGGCAGCTTCTGGCGGAAGCGGGTGAAGACAGAGGCTTTGGGCTTCTCCGGCGGCGGCAGAGGCCTTGGTAAAGGTAGCTGCGGGAGAAGGGGCTCTTACGGCCGGGCTTTGGCTTCCGGAGGGGCTCCCGGTGAAGGCGACTTCCGCAGAGGAGGTCCGGCTGGCCAGCGATCGGCTCGACTCCAAGGCTTCCTCCGGCGGGCTTCCGGCGATCGGGAGGGGCTTCCGACGATTGTAGCACCTACGGGAGGAGCTTCCGGCGGCTGTGGCACCTACGGGAGGAGCTTCCGGACAGAGAAATTTCGCGGAGGGGCTTCAAGGTGACGCCGGTAAGCCTTCCGTTTCTTCTCCTTCTCTCGGTCTCTCGGTCTCTTTCGGGGGTGTTCACGCACGGGCCAGCCGAGGAGGAGGCTGGGTGCTCTTATAGGCTCGGCCAGTGTCCTTCCTCCGCCGGAAACCTCCCAAAATCGGGGTTGCGGCTCCGAGAAGGACTCGGGATCCTCCCGAAGCAGGCGGGATCGATTCCCTTTCCCTTCTTATCCTCCATTACCTCCTTACGGCAACTCTTTGCCGTTGCTAGCGTTGGCTCCGGGGTAGAGTCCGATGGGGAGTCGATCTCCTTTCCTACTCCGACTGCTCCTCTCCATTTTTTTATTTTTTTTGACGTGGATTTCTCTTGAACGGGCCTGTCATAAGAGAAGAGCACAAATGGGCCAGCATTTGGGACATCTGTGGATAGCCAGCTTCATTGGGCCATCTGGGTCGTGACTACCCAGCTCCCTCCTCTCTTTTCTTCTCTTCTCTTTTTTTCTTTAGCTCTCTGTGCAATAAGACCCAGTAGCTGAAACAAACCGCCTTCTACAGATGTTCATTCAATTCAATTTTTTTTTTTTTGAAATTTTGAGGTGCCAACACAGGTCCTGTCCCATCCAACATCCCAGCCACCCTACTGGCAGCCCCTGTGACATATCCAGTCGTCCAATCCTTCCTCCACTTTCCTCCCACTCTCATCGAGCTGCTGATGACCCCATCGTCACTGGGACAAGCTGAGCATTGACTCCATCCACTGTGCAATGCAGGTTGCTGATCTGTCATCAGGCTGCTGCATGGTGTGGCCCAATCTCTTGTGAATGCCGGTGCTCTTGATCCTCCGCACAACCCCATCACTGCACTGCAAGCTGTCCTCCCCGGCACTATTCTGACTACCACTCCTTGTCATGACTAGCACCAACCTGGTTCCTTGCTAGGGACCCCATGCAATTGCTGCACCGTGCTCGCCAACGCCCGGCCCTACACTGTGTGCCCATTTCCTGTGTCCCCCTTGTCTTGCACCACTCATGCCCACCCATATGAGGCCCTGGCCACCCTATCGTTGCAGTCCCTTCATCCTCCCATCGCACTTAACAGGCCTGTCCTGCTGCCCAACCACGCAACGCAACCCTCATGTGCTGCTTCCTGCATCCCCTGTCCTGAGTGGCCCTTTCCACAGACCAGCCCTTCTCCCTCTGGCATTGTCCCTCCTAGTGCCCACGCACACCAGTGCAAGTCCTTCCATCTGTACACGGCTCATCCTTCCCTCTTCACTGCACAGCCAACAAAGTTGCCACATTGCTTCAGCCAGTGCAAGCTACCTCCCTCCCCCGAGGTCGGTTGAGTGGCCTCCACGACTTCATCGATCCTTCCACCACCCCACCATGAGAACATGCCACAGTCCACTACTGCTGCTCCTCAAGCTGATGTGCCTGCTTTCCCTCAAGGTCTGTCGGTCAACACTGGCTGCACCATCGGCACAGTGCAAACTGCCCTGTGCTCTGCCATGTGGACTAGACTGGTGTGGCATGCCAACTGACGCTGCAGACCTGGCACCCTGCCCATTTGGCATTGAGAGCTTTGACAGGGACCTTGATAGCTTTGTCAGGGGCCTCTCAGTCCCAGAAGAGACCATTAGCAGGGCCTTTTGAAGAGCTGCCCGGTCCTGACACACCAAACCACACAGCTAAGGCAGTCCAGGCCCGGTTTATGTGGCACAGTCCAGTTCCACCAGGTTTTATCTGGGTTGGGCCCAGTTCACATCAGCCCATCCAGTTTCAGACTGCTTCACTCGGGTTTAAGCCGGTTCTGGCAGGTCTATGTCAGTTCAGCAGGATTTAGCCCGGTCCAAGCCAATTCATACCTGGTTTGGCCCAGTTCACTGCAGTTCTAACCAGTTCAGGGCTAGCTTGGCTGGTTTAACTCCGGTACACACCATTTCAGATTGGTCTAACTCCAGTTCAGCCAGTTTTAGCCTGGTTCAAGCTGGTTCGAACTGATTCGGGTCAGATTCAACCTCATTTAGGCAGTTCAAAGTTCAAACCCAGTCCGATCGGGTCAGGTTAATTCAACCGGTCCATCTGACCAGTCCAGATCAGCTCGGTCAACTTCAGCCAGTCCTTCCACAGGTCAAGTTGGGATCGGCATGGCTCAGTTGACTCCAGCAGGTCAACTCCGTCAAATTGTGTGCTGCGAATCTGCGATCCTTCCAGCATCTTGTCCTGCATCACATGATCTCTCAACATCCATCACATGAAATTAGACCTGATAACTTGTATCCTCTGATCACTCTGGATAAGACTCGGCGGACATCTTACCTGGTTTACTCTCAATATGAAATGGGGGGGAGAAAGTAACACTGTGAAGAGAGAGAGAAAGAGAGAGGATCACTTTTGGTAGCAACACAGTAAAAGGCAGTGGTTGCCCATGTAAAGTTGAGGTCCTAGTGAGTCCAAGGGATGGCAAGTCTTTTCAAGAGAGACAATTCAGGGAAGTTGTGCATGCAGGGTCAGGTGCATCCAGCATAATATATCAACAGTAATTGACTGCAATCAGGTGATGCACCTAGTCCTACAGTTTGGCTCTCTGAGATCTGTGAGGCTAAGCCATAATGCAGGTTAGTTTCAGGAATCAGGACTCATGTAAATTTCACAACTCTTGAGGTCCCAACATTGTTTATGAAATCGGTTGAATTGGATCGGAATTGGCAGATTTCGAAATTGAATCAATTGAGCTCAATCTGATTTCCACCTGAAGGGCTGATCCAGAATGATTCCCGATTAAATTGGTCTGAATTGGTCAAATTGGTCGAGAATCGAATCAGGCCGACTCAACTGGAATCATATCGGAATTGAAATTTTTAATTTTAAAAAAAAAATCTTGAATCACTTTTCTTTCCAAAAATCAGCCAATTCTGACTGATATGATCCAATTTGGATCGAATTGATACCCACCAATTCCGATTTTCCCATCCATGGGTCCTAGTGAGTCCAAAGTGTGGCACCTCTTTTCAAGAGTGACAATTCAGGGAGGTTGTGCATCCGGCAGAAGATAGCAACAGTTATTGACTGCAATCAGGTGTAACACCTAGTCCTACACAGTTAGGTTCTCTGAGATCTATGAGGTTAAGCTAGGATGCAGGCTAGTTTCAGGAATCAGGACTGGTATATAAATTTCACTAGTCACAGAGAATATTCTCAACAGTCTCATGCTTAAATGAAAAATGTTGTTTATTTCCATGTCATTTCCCATATAAGTATTTATCAATGTCAACTCAAAGAAATCACTCAGCACATTAGTAGGTAAAATAAGACTCCAAACGAGCCATAAAATTGAAAATTTGTCCAAAAAAAAGCGAAGTGAATTATCAATTGTGTTTGGCGTCATTATTTAACAGCAATTCTTGTAAAATGGTTCAATCTTTAAATTTTATGTGTCATGCAAGAAAAATATCACAAACAGGAATTTTTAAAAAGGTAGATTAGAGAAGTCTGACCTTAAGATTGAAATCCAATTGTCTCATCTTCTGATTATACTTCTGAAAATCTGAACTAAGAGCTTCATGTGCAGCCCTCTCAAGTGCGGTTATTGCAGGGATAGCTACATCTGGCCATATGAGATTTTCAGCACTCTGCAACAAAATAATCAGGGTGAAATAAAACCTATTAGAAATATAAGCATGATGCTTTTACAAAATACAGACGGACAACAAATTAAGCAAAAGTTGGATAGCTACATCTGCTTTAGACCTATTAGAATAATGGTAAAATAAGACCTATTAGAATATAATCATGATGCTTTTACAAAATACAGATAGACCATAAATTAAGGTTGAATAAAGAAGATGACCCTTCAATGTTCTAAACCTCCGAAAGTATACAAAAAACAGTTATAAAAAAGTGCCGCATCCTCAGCCCCTCAAAAGGGGGAAAAAGAAGAATCTGAGAACAAATTACAAGCAACAGAACATCTTAACAAATTCACAAAGAAAGAGCACGTCCTCTTTGAAAATCTACCTTCCACCATGTAAAGTAACTTGGTCATACAACTAGTATAAAGATGAGCAAAGCATCCACAAAGAGGTTAATTAGAGTAACTCAAGCAAAACAAACCAAACATCATGTAAGAAAGATGCAAAATAACCACAATTTTCCAACACTGAAACTTGATCAACATCAAGTACAAACATCATGTAAGGAAGATGCCAAATAACCACAATGTTCCAACATTGAAAACTTGATCAACATCAAGTATCAACATAGACACTAGGCAGGTCTTCAAAAGAAATGGAAGAAACAATGCACTTGGTCATGAAGCAACAAAACGGAAAATTAAAAGACAGATATAAGCATTTCTTACACTGATATTCTTGTCTTCAGAAACATTATCCATTTTCACATCAGGAGTTGCAGCTTGAGCAGTATCAGTAGATTCAATACCATTTTCTCTGCCCACCACTGATTCATTTTGTTTGGAGCTGCAAACAAACTGAACTCCTTGGAGAAGTTTCTCTAACCACTTATCACGATATGTATCACCTGTGAGTGCTTTGAAGTCAGATAAATGTATGTAAAACTCAGAAGCCTCACTTGTACAGCTTCCTGGTGTTTCTGCCCTTGAGGCCAAGTCAGATCTTGAGGCGGTATTATCATCTCTAGGGACATCAATTGGGAGCATGCTTTTCTTTCTGAGAAGTCGCTTACTCTTCACCAAGTCATCTTGATCAACAGGAGTCTCTTCAACTTCAATCTCCGGGAGTTCTCCTATCCGTTGCCGTGTTCTCTCAATTAGAGCATTGATCTCATCCTGCTTATTGTCCTCATAATCTCTGTCTGTTAGTTTCCAGAGTTTCCTCTCAACTGTGTCATAAACTTTCTGCACTATGAAACCAGGATGCCGGGAACGAATAGGAAACTGTTTGTTTGGAGGAATGAAATGAACCACACATTTGTGCATCACAGATTCAGCAGGAACCTCATCAAGGTGAAAGCTGTAAAAGAGCTCTCTAGTATCATGCGTCTGCCAAGTTCCACCTCCCTTTTTCTCTGCTTCTTCAGGCCGATAGAACCACTGTCCAAGAACCATCATAGTGCCTGTTGAATCCTGTGTAATGTCCTGCAGGAAAATTTTTAAAAAGAAGCTCAGAGAATAAATAAACTGTATAAGAAGCAAGGTACAGTTACAGCATAAGAATAGATGCACAGAAGATAGAGGGAACTTGAACAACTACAGTCTACAATGTCATGACTCTTAAAAACACGTCCTTTAAATTTTCCTTTCCTAAGCTAAGGTTTACAAGTTGGCTCAAAAGACAAGATTACCTTTAAATTTTCGCAACTCACCAGCAACTTTATGTTGGTAGCTGGATAGAAACATCTTTATGCCCCTAAAGGTCCCTAATGGAACAATTAATAGACCAATAAATGGGTTTTGTGGTGGCTAGTGCCAACCAAGCACGTACGATAACTTCACTTACCCCAGATTTCCAGTCTCCACTATCTATCCCTCTACACTATGAAAAAAGACTATTCTATTTTCCCAGAACATTCCACTATGGATGGAAAAGAAGAAAGCATGACACAGAGAAAGATGGGAAGTAGAAGTAGAAGCAAAGAATGCAAGAAAAGGAAAGCAAGGACAACTTACATCCACATCCACATCACATCACAGATGCAGTCATTTGAGAGGAAATTGTTTAAAAAAAAAATTGGATAAGAAGACTAGTTAGAAATAAGTACATACTGTAGAACCTGACTAGTTTGCAGTAAGGAGGAGTTTTTTTATGGTAACACCCCAAACTCAACCCATTTGCAGACCCATATAGAACAGCTTCTTAATTAATATTGTTGAAAGCTATGCACCCTAGCTAGGGCTGTATTACTTGGTCCAAATTGGCCACTTCAGTTTGGTTCAATTTCGATTTGTTCTAAACTGCTCTATTGGTCCTTCTGTTCTGATGGTCTTCAAAATGAATTAAACGAAATGAAACATTTAAACCAAATCGTAATTTATTATATTACTAAAAAAATACTTATAATTTGTATATGAGACAATAATTATTTAACTACTTTAACCTAAAATAGTGGTAGTGATATACGAACATAATTATTTTTATTTTTGGTTTAAAGAGACAGAACTAAATCAGTTTGGTATGAGAAATAAGAACACTCTTCATTTATTAGAGAGATAAATCCTACTAATTTGAGAGGAAGCATGCATGTTTCTATGCTAAACCAACCCTTAAATTAAGTGAGGATGACAGTAGGAAAGGATACATCATTTTAAAATTGAATGAGAATTATAGCTCCATTTTGCCTTCCCACGTGCACTTCAATGTAACATGAATCATGAGTAACACCTCATGACATTATCTCATAACCTTAAGGTCAAGTGAAAGGCCAAGCATGAGTTTCATGCCGACATGCTTGTACCTAACCGATAAGGTAAATGCAACGGAAGGATCATCTAATGGCTATCAAAGGCTAACAAGGTTATATCCTACCCAACCAATGGGAGCTATGGCTTGCATGCCTCCCCACATGTGTAATTCATGTTGATCAATGAGAACTTTCATGTTCAATGATTGTGATGTTATAGGGAGTTCTAACAATTGCATGGCAGTATTGACCTTTTTAACTCAAGGATGAATCCTGGTAATATATTATTCATTTTCCGTGTTTTGAATATTAATTATTGCATTAGGATGGTTCTAAGAATAACTTCTAAGTACTCTATATTAGCTTCACATATTTCACATATTAAGGATGAGTATGAGTAAAGAAACTAGTTCATATAAAGGAACAAAACATAAGTTTTAGAACAACCTTAGAGACAAACAGACATTATTTGAATATGTATATATATATATAAAAGAAAAAAAAAGATTGAAAGAATGATGAAAATAAGTATGTGGAATGTTGGGTCCCTCATGAAAAAACTTATGGAACTTGTTCAGTTGTTCTTAAGATAGAGAGAAGAAAAATTATATCGTTTACATTCAAGAAATCAAACTGATAGGGAAGAATGTAAAATAGTAGTAAATATGGTGGGTCATAAACTATGGTATACAAAAAATAAAAAAACTACAGAAGGAACAATTGTTGGTAAAACATTGAAAAATATAGTGATGTCGTGTTAGTAAAAAGAATAAGAGATATGATTATTTTTATAAAATTTACTATAGAAAAAGAAATAAATGATGTAGTCAGTGCTTAATAGTAGTGTCAATATGCTGGACTGATATACAGGCCAAACTTTTCGACCTCCAGGACTTAAATGTGCCACTATTAGGCCCAAAGTAGGCCAAAACAGGCCAAACTGGACCAAAATTTCTTAATACGATCTTATTAAAAGTCACTTTATCCATTGAAAATAAGTTATAATTTAAGTTATTGTCAATCGTATAATGTTATTTTGATTATTACATTTTTTACATTTAATAATGATATATTTACAAATGAAAAATAGTGGACTGGGCCGGGCAAAGACAAGCCAGCTCAAAATTTTATGGACTGGATCTTGACTAGGCCAACTTCGAGCCAAGAAGGGCCCAGCCCATTGACAACTATAGTGCTTATGTCTCACAAGTGGGTTAGCAAATGACATTAAAAAAAAAATTGAGAGAATATAGAAGACCTTATGCAAAGTATAATGAATAAAGAGAATATATTTGTTAGAAGAGATCTTAATAGACATATTTGAAAAGCATGTCAAGAATATGAAAAAAGTCCGTGGAGATTTCAAATATGGAACCTTAAATGAAGAGAGGAAAAGTATCAATGATTTTGCTATACCTTATGGTCTTACATTAAAAAATATTCATTTTAATAAAATAAAATCTACTTAATTAATATTTAAAAATGGCTAAATAAAAGCCAAATCAACTTCATTCTTACAAGAAAGACTATGTTCTTTACAAAGATTGTAAAACTATTCCGAGTCAAATGTTAACAAGTGAAGATAGGACAATGGTTTTAGCAGTTAGAATTAAAAAACAAACACATCTAAAAAAATTAATTAAATAAAATAGTAAAAATTAAAAAGGGTGAAGCAAGAGATATTTAAAAATGTATTTCTAAAAATAAATGGATAGAAGTCAAATGTAAAAGACAATACCATGTCAATGAACATCGCTACAAATATTAGAGAGGTAGTTAGAAAAGTGGTTGGAGAGTCTCGTCGACACAGTCCACCTCTTAATAAGAGATGGTGGTGGAAAGAAAAGAAAAATTACAAAATATGATGAAAATAAGAAAGATTACTATAAAGATTGCCTAAGTGTAATGACAACAAAGTTTATGAACAGTATAAGATAGCAAAAAGTGAAAGAAAAAAATTATTAGATGAGGAATAGATGAGACTTTCAAATAAGTGCATGAAAAAAACCTGCCCATCTGATTCAAGGGGTAGCCCAATCCAACCCTAGAGTTGCACTCAGATCAGCCAACTGCATTGGGATCGCCTGATCCCAAGTAATCCTTCAGAAAAAAAAATAAACTAGGATCTTCCCGATCCAATCCAATCTGATAAGATCTGGTTGAACCGGGATTGGGCAACCCCTACCTCCGCATGCAAACAGAATGCATGCACATAGAAAATTGAAGGGAGTGGCCACAATCTTGACCCTCCCTTCCATTGCCATAGTTGGATATCTTGCTTAGTGATGGTTCCTTTCATCTTTTTTGACAATTTTGTTTAGTTTTTCATCTTTTTTTTCAAGGTGAATCATTGATCTACTAAATAATAATTTTTTATCATTTTCTTCTTGTTTTGGGTAAAAACTTTAAGGATCTAGGGTTTTTGGTCCTCTAACTTAAAGATCTACAAGAGTACAAAAGTCTAGGGTTGATCAAGAACATGATGGGATTAAATATATTTAACCTCAAAATATACGATGGGATCATGGATTTATACTTGACATGGCAAAAATGAAAATACGTATGATATGAAAATGAGATGAATAGAGATGTGTTTTGCCTAAAGCAACACAATGTCGGAATTATTGGCAATGTGAAGAAATGCGGCAAGGTTCAAGTTGAATTCAAGGAAGAGATGAGAACTTATATAACGGGACAAGCATCTCATAAGAAGATTAGGATTGAACAACAAAATAAATTGCAACAAAGGGCTATCATGACACTAAAATACATAACTGATGAAATAAAAAGCTAAATCTAAAACTATAGACCAGGCTGATGACAAGTCAGCTACTTTAAATGGGTAGGAATTGGAAATAAAAGTTGCTATACATCAAAGCAAAGAAGCATAGAGAGAGGAACAAGAGAGAGAAAAAGATGCAAGTTCATCTGGTGCACATCACTCATCTGCAGAGACATCTCAACTTAGTCAGTCTAGGCATGTTAGCTACGCATTTATTTGCTCGCAATCCACTGAACTTATAGATGATTTTCTCTTCAAGAATTAGTGCACATCTCAGCAAACAATAAATCAAGCAATGAACGGTGTTAAAGCCACCATAAAACTATAAAGCATCCAGTGAAGAATATTCGCCAATTATTCTTATATGCATGCTGACTAATTGTAACTACATTTATTATTGGTTGTTTTTGTTTGAGTTGTTATCAATACTTAAATATTTCCATATGTCATGTTGGTGTACCCATATATGCAGCATATAGTCCCTACTTCTAGACAACAGTGGATGATATTGGAGAGGCAGGAACGGGTTTGATAGCTCCAAATCCAAGATTTATTTATGGTTTTGATCCAGATGAAGAGATGTCGAATATGCAACAAGAGATTCATCGATTTCCTCGTTTGGAAGGAGTGTACCATCCTATGTGATGGTCGGACAGCAGCATAACGAGCAGAATAGTTGATTTCCTTTGCTAATGCTCGGAGAGCACAGAGTTTTTTGAAGTCAATCGATGCCTCGGGTGAGGTCAAAAAGGCAGAATACCTATTTGGGCTGATGGATCATGCCGTAGAGAAGGTTGGAAAATAAAATAATAAAAATATTGTGCAAATTATTATAGATAGGCATTTGTTATTGAAGAGAATGGAAATAGGTAAAAAGTGGCCCGATAGAATCATTATTGAAGTATGAAAATGTTAAGAGAATCTAGAGATGAAATAAAAACATGACTATTCAACAAAATATTAATCTATAAAAATACTAAATGAATGGAGAATAAAAGCTATCATAATCATTTTTAAAATACAAAAAAATTACTTAAATTATAGAGGTATCAAACTTATTAGTCATACCATGAGATTATGGAATAGAGTTATGGAGAGCTGGATTTATGCATGATTATTCTATAATGAAAACTATTTTTCTCAAAAAAAGTATGATGAAGAAATATTGAAATATGAAGAAAGATTTACATATAATGTTTATTGACTTAGAAAGAGATTATGATATGTTTTCAAGGGAAATTTTATTATAGATGTTGGAGTTAAAAATGATGACTATTAGGCATATTATATACAAATGAAAAAATACACGTATGTGGAAGTAACCACTAGTTTCTGCATAATATACCAGAAACAAAAGATTTTTTTATTTCAATTAGCTTACATCAAAAATCTGCTGCAAATTCTTACCATTTTGCATAAGTTAAGGATGGATTGGCAAAGAATATTTGAGACAACATACAATGGTACATGATGTTTGTTGATGATATTGTATTGATAGATGAGTTACAAAAAGTTAATAGAAAGTTAAAAGTTTGAAGGAACACTTAAAAGTTTTAAGAGTTTCAAGATAAGTATAATTAATACAAAATATATGAATTGTAAAGTTAATACAAGTCAAAAGAAAAAAGATAAGAGAGTTAGTTTGAATCATAATATAAATATACTGGTTTAATTATCTAAAAAGATGAAGAATAAAATGCGCACATTAACCATAAGATTTTAAGTTATTAGAGGTGCTCGCCTTAGGTGCTAAGGCAAGGTAAAACTGCCTCACCTCACTTGCCTCACTTGGATTTGGACCCAGTAAGTACTAGATCTGGTAACTTAAATCCTCTCTCCCTCTTCCCAAAACCCCTAATACTCAATCTTTCACATCAAGGCTTTGGCATCCTACCATCCTATAGGCCCTAGAAGTGAGTTTTTTTCATGTTATTCAAAATTTTTAATATTATATATAATTATACATTATTAATATATACCTTACCTCAAGTGCCTAAGGCAAAGAGACCCTCCCCTTGCCTCGGGCTCCTTGCACCTTAGAGAACATAGATAAGATTAAAGTATGATACTTGAAATGAAGATTGGCTACAAGGATTTTATGTGATCATAAAATTTTATTGTAATTAAAAAAATTATCATATAGCTATAAGATCTGAAATATAGTATGATTGTGAATGTTAGACAATGAAAAAGTAAACTTCCAAAATAAATATTGATGAAATGAGAATGTTAAGATAGATATATGGTCACACTCACGGTTCGCGGACTCGGCCGATTTTTTGATCGGATCAAATCGGCACCCATTGGTATGGCGTTAGTCATAATACGATCCCAGCCAGAATCCTAGCTGATTCAATTAAAAATTGGCCAGTCCATCGAATCTAATGGAAAAAGCACAATAGGGTCTGATTTAGTTGAATCGGGTAGAGAAGTCCCAATCTTGACCTCCCTCTCCTCACCCCACCCCACCCCACCGGCCCACCCCCACCCAATTCTCTCCCTCTCCCATTATCCACCCCCCCTGGTGTGGTGCCACCAGATCAGCTGCCAAAGAGGCCTTCGCCAGCCTAAGATCCCCTCCGTCGGCCTCGTTAGGCCTTGCTGCCACTGCCTGAGAACTGCCGCAGTCGGAATCAAAAAATCCAAAAAATCGAGAAGGCATATGAGAGTTATCATAGATATTGATGATCTTAGGGCCCTGTTTGGTAACACTATTAAATACCTCTATCACTATCAATTTTAAAATTGATATTGATAGTAATCATCTAGAGATGTTTGACTAATAGTATCAATTTTGAAATTTTTAGTGCAAATAAAACATGTAATATAATACAAGTGTCAACTTGTATCAATTTTGATATTGATACTCCAACTCATAAAAATATCAATATCAATATTAATATAATATCAATTTTGATACTCTAACCAAACATGCCATAAGGTACTACTTGTATTGTATATCATTTGTACAATGTAATTTTATTGAATCATAAAATTAATATAACATATTTGCGTACTCGTCTTGATACCTCGAATTGATATGCATATGTGCATGGATGCATAAACGTTATTTTTTATATTTTAAATTTTTAAATATTTATTTAAAAAGATGACTAATCCAGACAGATTCCGGATCCGAATTTCTTCACGTGGATTGGCCGATTTGGCCCATCCAATTTAGATTGAAATCAGAATTGACACCCACTGATCTGGTGGCCGATTCCAATTCTTCAATACTTGGTGACATTATAATAGATAGAATATGTAATGAATATATTTGATACAATATGAGTATACAAACTGAAAGAATTGAGATTAAGTTAGTTTGAATTGAACAAATTAAATATAAAGATAAAGAAACTCCAATAAGAAAAGTAAAAAAATATCATAATAGTATAAACAAGATAAGGTCATGGTTAGGGGTGCAAAAGTGCAAACAGAACCCAAGATTCAAAGATTCCGATTTGATTCCAATAAAACATAACAAATTCAAAATGTTTTTTGTATCCTATAAGTTATCGGCATGGGAATCAAATATTCTAATAGTTCATTAAAATGGTCAATTCTACTTCCGTTTATCCGATTTTGAAAAAAGAATATATATATATAAATTAATATTATAATAAATAAATATATGATATATAAAGTCTAAAAAATAAAAATAAAATTTTAAATATTATATATCAAAAATTAATAATAAGATGATATTTATTTACTAATTTGATAAAAATTGGTATATATTATATATTTTAAAAATTATTGGATTTTTCTGATTCCAATAATAGAATCAGAATCAGAACAGAATTGGAATGCCATGGTTCCCATTTAATTGGAGTTGGAATTGCTGAATACTTATTTAAACCAAAAAGGGTAATACAGCTATCAAATACTTTACAGCCCTAGTCATGGTAGCCCTAAGCTTGTTCAGAGGACAGTAATTCAATATGATTTAGATGATATAAATGTCTCTGAAGTAGTAACTCAAAATCCACTGAATGAAGAAAGAGAATCCATATAGCTGACCTGAAATCATTTGGGCTTAAGAGTAGAGTTGAATTGATACAAACTGACCCTGAGAAAAATTATTAGAACACATCGTCACCTCAGTCATTAAGATAATCGTCTTAGCAATAGAAGCAACTCCCTGGTCACTTCAATGATCAAGCCTCAGATGATAAAGCTCGATTGAAGTAGACAAGAACAAGATTCAACCAAGACAGCACCAAGGTGCGTGATTCTCCTCTTATCAATGATCGAATGTTGGAAGAAAACGCAAATCAATAGGAAACCACCAACCTTAATGATGGCGACATAGGGTTTCTGGTTCTTCGCCTCCGGAGATAGGAGCACCGGATCCTCCTGCCCGGAAAAAAGTATCTAAGATAACTCTCGCCTGTAACCACGAGGCAAACAGAATATGCGAACTGAAGGAAGACTAGCTAGAGTAAGAACACGGAACATGGGAATCACTCACCAGTTCGAACTGCAGGCCATCATATTCAAACGCGGCGTAGTGCTTCTTCTTTCTTCTCCCCTTTCCAGACGTCTTCACCTCGTCTCCCACCGGCTTCGCGTCCTCCTGAGAGCCTTCTCCCTCCTCATCCCCTCCATTGCCCGCCGCCTTTCCCCTGTTTGCCTTTGCCCGCCCCAACTCCTCGTCCTCCCCACGGGACTTCCTCGAGGCCTTCCCGTCCTTGGCTGCCCTCCCGGGCTTGGGCGCCTCCTCCTCCTCCTCCTCGTCGCTGATGGAGACCTGCGCGAACCGCCTCTTCCCCATCTCCCTGCGCGCGTGCTCTTCTCGCCGAGGAGACGGCTGCGTTGGGCTTGGGGCAGCAGAACGGAACCCGCCAGGCCTCCCATGCCAAGTACAAAAACGTTGATGCCGGTGGACCGGCCGGTTCGAGCCGGCACCATCGGTTCTTTTCTGTAACTGTAATTTCTCCGTCAGTTTTCTGTTGGGACTGTTGGAAAATAGTAATTTGGTTTGATTTGATTTTGGAGGAATGTTTATAACCTGTGCCAAACAAAAATATACCTACAAAATAAAATCCAGTATTCGATATGGCTTGGCTGGATTTAAATCAAACTATAGTTTATGGAGTGTTTGGTTGCATGATAATAGAGGTTTTTATTTTATTTTTCAAAGATGGTAAGAAAACTGATTAAAAGAGGTGTTTGATAACTACGATGATTTTATGTTTTGAAAGTGATTTTATTATTAAACTAGAAAGAGGGTCTCATCTCTTTCTTTTTTCTCGTGATCTCCCACTTTGTTTGGTCATATATGATAATTACTCTTTTCTGTTATCACATCTCTCCAAACATGATAATCTTACGTCATCGGTTGATTCACTTTTTATTTTAATACAAATTTTTATCACAAAAATGTACAAAAAATTACCATACAACCAAACACCCCATTACTAAGTACATCATTTATGCATATCTATAATTTGATTTGATTTGATTTATATTTTATTTAGATGCAATGTATAAAATTAATTTTCTCTTAAAAAACCCTAAAAATGTTAATTTTTAAAATAAAAAATGCATGTGATATTGACAATATATCTGAGTCAGAAATAAATATTTAATCTATTTCAAATTTCTGGTTTACTACTTGTTGCGACCCGAGAAACTTTTGAAATCAAATTAATTCAATTTTGATTTGATTTTTAAGATTGAAATCAAATTAGCTTCGGTTTGACTTGAAAAAAACAATCTTAAATCGCACCAAATCTAATCTTACACGGCCCCCTAATGTAAGGTGGTCCCCGTGTATATTTTTGAAAAGAAAAAGATTGTATAAATTATGTTTTAAGTTCAAGTTATAAATGGTACGACAAGTATTCTTTTCTCATGCAAGATTTAATTTGTTTTTCAAAGTTATTTTTATTTATACACGAGAGATGTGTCTGCAACCACTTATAATCAACAACGACAGGGGAGTCATAAAATGAAGTTCTCTGTATATATATATTGGTTCAATTTAAAAACTAAAAAATTATCCATTTCCAATAAGATAAACTAGATATTTGGAGTGTCTAATATATATATATATTTAAATATGGTCAACGGGTGTTGACAAGTATAATAGAATTTTAATATATTTAAATTCCAGCTATTTACAAGTGATATACAAACATCTTTACAATCATTTACATTCAGAGATAAAATTAAAAACATTAGAGTTTGGACCATGACAACATACGTCGCCCGAATGATTATTGTGTGAAAAAGAATATTTATATCCTCAAGTATTTAGCTGCAAACTAAAATGGCATGAATTTTTGTTTATTCTTATTTGACGATTTCTGCTTGAATAATGAGATTAAATTTTTGGTTGCTTTCTTAGAAAATTTTAATTTTGAATCCTTTTTTTGATTTTCCATATTGGAATCAGACTAGTATTCTCGTGGATATGTAGCTATTATTTGCTGGTCCGGTAAATATTAATCAAAATTTTGATATAAACATCATTCACTATTTTTCGGTATGATAAAATACTTTGTATTTTCGGTATGATAAAATGTTTTTTTGACATTTATTAAAAATACACATAACTTTTTTTTAATATTTATCCAGGAGCTATCATACGAATAAATATTAATACGAAATATTTATGTGTATTATCATACGAGATCTCGTATTAATCAGTGTATTTATCTAGGAGCCTGGACAACGGGGCAGCCGGCACCGGCAGGCTTTGCCTATTATTCAGTGTTTACAAAATCCACGTGTCATCCAGGCTGGCCACACCATCTCCTCCGTGTCCAGCGCGGACGCCTCGTCAGCTGCCGAAACAACGATGTCAGCACGGAGAAACACAGAAGAGCCTACCGATCACGCGGATCGCTCACGTGGCCTACCTTCGCGATTTTGTTCCCCCCTTCCTCGCTGGCCCTCCTCATCCCCCACCCCCACCTTCCTCCTCTCCGCTGCTCCGGTACGCTCCTGGCCGACTCTCTGAACGCGGTGCGAACCCTAGCTCCAAGGTTATCGGTTAGGTGATTTATACTATTCTGCCGCGGCTCGGCTTGTCTGTTCTTCTTTTTCCTTGCTCCTTTTCCCCGATTTTTGACGGATTAGAGCGTTTTTTCTTAGGTTATGAAAGGGGGCAAGGCAAAGGCGGAGGCTAAGAAGAGCGATGGCAGGTGAGTCGTTCTGGTTTTGTGTTGTTGTTTTTTTTTTCTTTTCTATCGAACGCTGTATTCCGGTGGATTTCAATCGTCTTGCTTGATAACTGGATCCGGATGACTTTTGCTTGATTTGATGATGCTTGTGTCGTCTCTAGGCTTTCCGTGAAGAGGAAGGCCGCAGAAAAGGCCCCTAAGAAACAGGCAAAGAAGGCTGGCAAAGATCCCAACAAGCCGAAGAGGCCTCCCAGTGCTTTCTTCGTCTTCATGTGTGAATCATACTAAATCCTTTCTATTTTATTCTATACTTGTGACTTTCAATTTTCACGGGTGTCTGATTTATATCTGTTTTCTGTTTCGGTGTTTGCAATCTAGGGAGGAATTTAGAAAGCAGTTCAAAGAGAAGAATCCTAACAATAAATCCGTGGCTGCTGTGAGCATATTCTAAATGTTATGTTTTCTCACGCACTGCTGTATCATGGTCGTGATGTTGTTTGGTCGAAAATGTTTTGCAGGTGGGCAAGGCAGGAGGTGCTAAGTGGAAGAGTCTGTCCGAAGCTGTAAGAAAAAAATTATAAACTCACAATATCTTCCGTTATATGATGCCTATGTTTAAATCTAAATTCCTTACAAATTATAGGAGAAAGCTCCTTACGTTAACAAAGCCAACAAGAGGAAGACTGAGTTTCAGAAAGCTATGGCGGACTACGAGAAGAAGAAGGTAAAGTTAAGCGTCATATTTTCTTCTAAGCTTACCTTATATATTGGAAAACAGTAATTATCAAACATCAAAACGTGCATTAACTTCTTAATTCAAGCTGATTTATCTTCGTCATTCGATACTAATGTGACAGGATACTGGAAGCAACAGCGCCGAAGAGGAGAATGAATCTGACAGGTCGAAGTCCGAGGTCCACGATGAAGATGACGAGGAGGGAAGCGAAGAGGTAAATTCAGAACTTTGAGGCATATCATTCTTCTGGTAGATGTTTGATTACCTATCTGATTGCATCTACTTTTGTTCACAGGAGGAGGACGATGAATAGATTGTGTGGCTCTGGCTAGGCAATCATAGGTTATGTAATCTGCATCCTCTGAACACCGACTTATGTCGGGTCATGCATGCCATGCCATGCCATGCCAATGGAGGATGAAGTATCTTCATTGTTGTTCCCTTTCTTTTGATGTCCTCCCGTGCCTTCCCTGGTTCAACGTTCAGCCATCCGCGGGAATTATTAGCAATGCTGTGTAAAAAAAATGGAACTTTCTCAATTTCAATCGCTTCTTTTTTTGTCCATTGTTGGATGTTTGATCCTGCTGTATGTTACCAATTGCTGATTCTCCGTGCTTGCTTTTTATTCTCTATTTGATTGCTGTTTGGTTCCAGCCTTTGAGTTAGTTGTTCACCGATTCCAAGTCATCTACGGTGAAAAGGATTGACACGGTGCTTTGGTTCTTGGTTATGGTGTGTTTACTAGTTATTGCTTCTATTTGATTGTTGTTTGGTTTCTTCGCCTTCGAGTTGTTCAGCGATATCAAGTCCTCTATGGTAAAAAGGAATGACATGGTTCTTTAGTTATTGGTTATGTTTGTGTGCATTCCACTTATCATGCTTTGATCTCATAAAGATGCTTAAATTCTTTATGCTTTCGCTAGCTCTTCTTTTAAGACTGATGCTTCATGGTCATGATCTGTTCACCAGCTATGTGTAAGTTGTCCCTCATCTGCTCACATCCGGAAGCCCCTTATGTTGTCTTGTGCCACCATTTTTACTGCGGTTCTAAAAGCTTGTTATAAACATAATTATATTTTTATACTCTTTTTTTAGGTTGCTTGTTCTGTTGCTATTATTTGGTGGCAAAATATGCGCGATCATCTACTTGTCCACTAGTTAAAGAGGCCCTTATTACAACCAGATGTGGTCGGCCCGTTGTTTTTGCGGTTTTCTCATGATTCATGCAAACAGTTTTGGCAATATTCTATTTCTTGTGTCAAAGCCACGACGTCTCTATTGACTGAGTTCTATATTCCATAAATTTTGTTTCCAACAATGTTTCTGCCTACTAAATTATTCGCCCATTCTGGTAAATGCGAGTTGCTTTCATTTGACGTCAATACCAAAATGGAAATGGCTATGTTTGTGTTGGGTAGGTTTGATGGTGAAAATGGACGTCGCTTTATTTTTTAACGCATCGAAACATATTCCATGCGCGGTTCGATAACTATGTTCTTTTGCTCCGGATGTCTCGATGATCTATAACCAAGTCAAACATCCGTTTTCGGGCCTGTTTGGCTAGAATTGAACTATATGGTATTGCTTTTTTATTTTTTATGGCTTTTATTTTCTAGAAATAATGGTATGGAAATATCTATTCTAAGTTAATGGGTTTGAAAATTATTTTTGTATCCTGTAAGTTATTGAAATATCTATAAATTATTGGAATCGAAATTGGATATCTCGAAACTTATCAGAATTAGAATCGAAATTAGGTGATTCTGATTAAAAAATATGAATAAAAATAATTAAAATAAAGTTAAATAAATAATAAAATATGATATATAAAATAATAAAAATAAAGTTTTAAAAATATTATATCAAAATTTAATAATTATATGTTAATCATTAAATTATTTTAAATAAAAATTAATATTTAATATCGGAATTGAAAGTTATAAGATTCGATTTCAGTAACGAGATAGGAATCAAATCGAAATCGAAACATAACGATTTCGAAATTATCGGAATCAAACACCTTAACCTTTGTTAGAATCAAAATCGGATTCTGTTACTGAATCCGATCCGTTTACACCTCTAATTTTGGAGAGAACTCCTTCTGTCATCACAGACGTAAAACATTCGATATAGAATCTATTCTGTCATTAAATTTCATCGATCAAATCAAAAAAAAATCTTATCATGTATTTTATATATGGAGAGAAGACCGTATTCATTCATATACAACTAAGGGGGGATACATACTTGGTACAACCATAAACTTAGAACAGAGAAACACTTTGACTGAGTTAACATGGAACATAGTTGTCTTGGAAAGATACATTTTCAAGAGACAAACATGAAACCACAAACTGACCAGCAGGGTGCTCTTCTCTGTGCCTTCTTCTCCAACACCCTCGAACCGTAGAGCACCATCGAGTCGCCACCAGAGACCTGCTGGAAGAAGAATATCGTCTGCAGTCTCAGCAACAAATGATAAATTTATAAAAACTGAAATATTGACTTTGATAAAAAAAATGTACGTCCTGAGTGGCAATCTATTTGATATTGCATAAATATTTTTGGTAATTTTTTATTCGATAAATAACTAAAATGTTATTTTGCTGATTGCATAACATCATTATGTATACACACCCTGATGAAATCTCTAATGGCATATAATGACGATTCAACGTAATAAGACAATCACAACAAGATCAATTATTTAGTGATGTATAATTATCAAAAATTATGGATACATTCAAGATAAAATAATATTTTTATAAAATTATATAAACTTAAAATATAATATTTTTAACAACTTAGTAAAAACAATATAATATTTTTAACAACTTAGTTTTGGGTATTTTGCCAAAAAAAATTTTCTCACAATTGAAAACAAATTACCTTAAAGTTTGAATAATCTTTCGATCAAAGATGTTCAATGTTTAATTTAATTTTTTTTTAAAAAATTAGATCAAACTGAATATACCTCCCAAATCAAATCAAACCAAAGTAATCTGATTTAGTTAGACATAGTACAGTTCAAATCATATTTTATTAAGATATAGTATATGTCCATATATAGTTTTACTTGATTTGATTCAAGTTATAGTTTATTAAAATATAACACACATTAATATATAAAACACAAATTTATCTTGATAACGGTTAAATTATTTACTTATATATAAAAAGTTACACAAATATTATTTGCAGGACCTTGAAATCAAATTAAATTCAGCCAAATCACTAATTTGGTCTAATTTTTCTAATTGAATCAAACGGCGAACAACCCCACTTCTGGTTGGGTTTTAATCAAAATTTTTGAATATGCCAGCTCACGATGATCTAATGGGGTGTTTGGTTGCATTGTAAATTAAATTTTTACGATAATTTTATATTTTGGTAATAAAATTTATTAAAAGAGGTGTGCTTATAAAGTGATTTTCCTTCTTAAGCACCAAAGGAGAGTCTCTTGTGTGGTCCATCACTTTGTTTGGTAATATATGATACCCACTGTTTTTTTGTTATCACATCTCTCCAAACATGACCATTTTATGTCGATGGCTATTTCATATTTTATTTTAATATAATTTTTAATCACAAAATTTATCCCGCAACCAAACACCCTAGAAACATGTAAAAATAATAAAAGATGGAGTATTTATTAAAGAATAGTTCTTAGATGATTTTATGTGATAGCAAATAAAATAAAATTATGTGCCATAAAATATTCTTGGCTTATAAATGAGCATAGTTAAGAAAGGATTACCAACTTTGGATGCTTTTATGGAAATGACTTCTTACCTTCATAAACTTAAACAAAGAAAATCCGTCCCCCAAAGAATCTATACGATAACATTTATAATACGTAAAAATATTTCTCACACGAAATATTTCTCACACGACTAATGCATTAGTTTGTTTAAAAATATTTATTAATTTCTCAAATTCCACGTAATCAATTGAAAAAATGACACCAAATATTTTAAAATAGAAAGAAACTTATGTACTTCCTTATTTACAAAATACTAATTTACTTACTCTCAACGTAATAAACATGAAAAGCATGTCTCTCGTCTGTAGCCGAGTGGACATGACCTGCTCATGGGGAGTAGATGGCGTGGGTTCGAGTGGTCGCTCGAACCCCTTCGTTGGGTGTTGGCCCAGATGCCCCTTGGGGGAGATAGTAACTTGTGACAATCGAGTGGGGGCTCGATCATCCGTTAGCACGCGACATAGCATGTCTTCGGCCACCAGGCCACTGTGACCAAAAAAGAAAAAAGGAAAAACTAATAAACATGAAAAAAGAAAGATGAGAACTTATGCACTAAGTTGTTTGAAACACATATGTATTTACGTACCCATATTCAACCTAATAAAAATAAGTTAAATTTTGATGAAATTCCAAACGTGCAAAAATGGTAATATCAAAACAAATAAAAAATTATCTTACATTTGCATTATTATTTTGTAGCCATAATATATCTAATGTAAATAAATAGTTTTGTGCCCCTCTGTATTGATGATTGTTTGTCCGTTTGTCATTCTCGTCGACTCACCAACGAGATTGTAAGACTATTACGTCCTATTAGGCCTCTCTGTTTTGTCAGTCGTACGTCAAGGTCATCTGAGATTCAAACTTGATTTAACGACGTGCCAGATGTTCATCTACGTTCTCTCTCATCTCTCATCTCTCTCATCTCTCCCACATGAGATTCAACACGAAATCCAACATGGATGCATGTTATCGATTTCGACTACGGGCTTTAAGACGGGCGCGAATTCAACACGGAGAAAACACTTCCATGAGAAGGTGAGATGATATTTTGATTTAGGCTATATAATTTGATGACATTTTGACAAGTTTCTTTTACACATACCAACAACACTAGCATTGTCTCTCAAGTAAGGCGGGTTCTATCTAGCGGATGCTTGAGAGAACACCCTCTGTTATAAACAAAAGGCCCATTGGGCCCACCATGACTTGTCCTAATTTGATCTGTGGAATCCACATGATAGGGGTGGGCCCCATAAGCTTTTGTGTCTGAGGACGGAGGGCGTTCCAAAATGTCTGAGCAACCACTGACTGGGCAGAGGGTGTTCACTCAGCTAAGATTTGCCTTGATTTGACCTGTGAGACTTACATGATAGGGGTGGACCCCATGAACTTTTGTGTCTAGGGGCGAAGGGTGTTCCCTCAGCCGCCTGCGTAGACACAAAAGGCTTGCGGGCCCATCATGATTTACCTTGATTTAACCCGTATGACCCACAGGACAAGAGTGGACCCCATGGGTTATTGTGTCTAGGGGCAGAGGGTGTTCCCCAGGTGCTTGCTTGAGAGAACCCGTGAATTTAAATTTTTTTTATTCAAGTTGTCTCAAACAAATATCTTTGCCTACGATTTAAAGCTGTCTCCAAATAACAAATGAAGTATATAAGGACGACCATACATACCTATGACAAATAGTAAAATATTGATCCAATTTTAATCTTGATATTAATATTTTTAAAAAATAAAATATTTAACAAAACAGAATAGATGGAGATTTATATTATAGTTCATATTATAAATTTAAAAAGTAATCAAAATTAATAATCATACAAATGTTCATTAATATTAACTGTTTTGGGATCACTCTGCTTTCCTTACGCTTGTTGGTACATAATTAGGTAGGTAAATAGTCCCTCTCATTAGGCAGCCCCCTCTTGTCTCTCCCCCATCCCTATAAAATATCATCCATCCGATCGGTGCACCCTCCACGACGGGGACCATCGATCGATCAGGACGGTCCATCGGCCGACCGGAGAGCACACCAGTATACCAGTGAAGTGGACGCGAAGCAACGAAGCGCATCATTCTTCCATTAGGGACCTCTTAAGCTGATCCACCTCCCTCTAACGACCCCCCCCTCCCCTGCGTACCCTTGAAATTCCTCTCTGCCGCCGTCGCCACCGCACCGCCATCGCCGCCGACGGCAAGCTCTTTCTGCAGAACGCCGCCGCATTCCGAGCCCATATCATATCCGTTCTGCCGCCGCGCCGGAGGGTCGTCGGGAAGAAGAGATATATCCATCGGCGGAGACTGGGCCGGCATGGACGGCGAAGACGGCGAGGTCGTGCTGGCCGGCGGGCGGGCGGAGATCGACACCAGAGCGCCCTTCCGGTCGGTGAAGGAAGCCATCCTGCTGTTCGGGGAGCGAGTGCTCGCCGGGGAGGTGTACGCCGGCAAGCTCAAAGAGGTATGCATGCTCGCTGCTCGTCCCTTCCCCTTCCCCTTCCCCCGGCCCTGCTCTGCCATAGAAGGAAGATAAAAATCCATGCACGCATGCAGGTTTTTTTTTGTTTTTTGTTTTAAATAGCACTGGTTTTTTAGATGACACTTTAATTTTTAAATTTGTAAAATCAGCACCGTTTCGTTAAAATCGTGGTCAAAAACCTCGATAACTCCGACTTAAAAAAAATCGGAATTTTCATATCTGGCTTCTATTGAAATCTTTTTGAAATACCAACTTGTGGTGAAAGTTGGAGTGCATGAATCTGATTTTAAGATGAAAATATAAAAGTTGAAGCATTATACTCCAACCTTAATTCTTTTATTTTAAAAATTGATGTCTACTATATTCACTTTATTATCTTATCTCTTTAATTACCGATATACGATATTCAAAATTTTTATAAAAAATGTTGAAGTGGAACATTTCAAACCTCACTTGACTCAAAGCCGGACTTTAACCAAAGGGTAATTAATATTCTTGCCAGAAAATATCTTAGTCTTAAAATAAAATAAAAAGCAGTGTTTATTCAAGAAAAAGACTAGAAGGCTTTTCTAGTTATCTTGCCCGCAGCTGCCCCCCCCTCCTCTCTCTCTAGAGCCATGCATTAAACAAAAGGAGGCAAGATCTAATCTTACATTTAGAAAATTAATATTATCGTAAAGTAAAATTACAAAACTACAAAATTACTATGGTGTATAAAATAAAAAAAAGTACAAATAAAATTTTAGGAGTATATGTGATTTATTAACTTAATTTTATATATTTCAAAAACTATCTAAAATTATATTCTTATTTAGATTCTGAAGTTATATGCTTATGACCGGATCGAATTCAAAATATGAACATACTTATGGGGTGTTTGGTTGCATGATAATTTTTTGTACACTTTCATGATAAAAAATTATATTAAAATAAAAAGTGAACCAACTCATGACATAAAATTATCATGTTTGGAGAGATGTGATTACAAAAAAGAGTAACCATCGCACATGACCAAATAAAGTGGGGGACCACAAGAAAAAAGAAAGAGGTGAGACCCTCTTTTTTGTTTAAGAAGAAAATCACTTTCAAAACATAAAATTGTTATTGTTGTCAAACACCTCTTTTAACAAGTTTTCTTACAATTTTTAAAAATTAAAATAAAAACCTCAATTATCATGCAACCAAACACCCCATTAACCCTTACCGAAATCAAAATGAGAAATAAACAGCTCATTTACAGAATCAAACTTACCTGTTTGCAATTATGAACACTACTCTCTATTAACAAAGGAGGCCAGTCGTATATATGCGTGCCTTCGGATAGGGGTTATCCGTGGCGTGCGCTTGCTATTCTTCAAGTTATGCCCTCCGCGCCCGTCTTTAGGGAATATATATATATACATGCATGAATATATAAATACAAAGATATATTGCTGTTGTTACGATTTTTGTCTATATATATATATTTACAAAGATATATTGCTGTTGTTACGATTTTTGTCTAGGTTAACATAACCCTAACGGGCGTCTGAATAAGCTGCATACAAGAGCGTGTGAATAACACACCTAGAACCCCAACGATTAAACTAATGTTGTTTATTAGCCGTCTTCTTAATTAGTGGGTCATCTATCTTACCAAAATATACTTAACTTTCTTTCAACTCAATTTAAAAAAAAAACTAATTAACCTAGCTAAGTGGTCTGTGACCTATTGATTGAATTTCTCAACTCATCTCTAGACTGGTATGTCACAATCCCGATATATGTTCTCGTCAAAACAACACATTGTGGCCTGTTTGTTTGGATAGGATGTCAAAATTAATAGTATATTAGTATTAAAATTGATACTACTTGTAAAAATAGCATTGATCTCCTTGGAGACGGGCTCTCCGTCTCCCATGACCTTGTGAAGTGTTATTCCCTTGATAGATGAGAGCGGCAGCAGGCGGCGGCGGAGATGAGCAGGGCTTCTCCGCCGAAGGCGCGCTCTTCTTCGAGCTGGAGGAGACGAAGCAGAGCCTGGAGGTGGCCAAAGGGGAGAACCTGGTGATGGCCAACAGCCTCTGCTCGCTCCAGGAGGAGCTCCACAGGACCAGGGAGGAGCTGCGGCGGCTGAGAGCCAAGGAGGTCGACAAGGCGGCGGCGGCGGCGGCGGCGGCTGAGAACGTCACCGAGGACCTCAAGTTCGTGGAGAGCGACGTCGGCGTCGGGACCGGCGACGGACGCCCGCCGGAGCTGCAGAGGCGGCGGTACGTCAAGTTCGCCAGTCCTCCCACGTCGGCCCAGGTGATCATAACGCCGGCGGCGCCGCGGATGCTGGACAGGCAGTTCTCCGTGGACAGCGCCGTGGCTTCCTCCGCGGAGGAGAAGAGGAGGAAGAAGAAGGAGGGCAAGAAGCGGTCATGGATGCCTCTTCTTTCGGGCATCCTCTCTAAGAAGAAGCACGACGACGCTGCGCCGCCGGCAGTCGGCGAGCTCCGCCGAGCTTAATTAGTCGTACGTACGCGCAGTCTTCTGTTCTACGCACAGAATAACCGCCATTCCATTAGGGTTTTATCTCTTTATTACGTACCCATCCACGTATAAGATACTTTGAGGTATTGTTTTGTATTGCCTATATATGTCCCCTCCAGCAAGAGCAAAGGTGGGGTACGTATAGTAGTAGTATTCCCCTTCTATTGGGAAACAAGACTCAAGAGTACTGAGTATTAAATTGTTTTCAACAATTTTTTCCTATTTACGCCCTTTTTGCTTGTTTGTTTCAAGAAAGAATATGGTTTGCGTACCTTTTTTCAGGACATCAAAATAATTTTCAACCATCATATATCATAGGCATCTAACTAGTTACGTATAAGAGGTAAGAAATGATCAGGATGTGTATTTTGGAAGAGATTTACAAGAGGATTTTCAATCATTGCTAATCTCTAATAGGTCAAATTTGCAGTCAAATTTTGGACCTTCTCATAAACTTGAGGCTATAAAAGAGAAAGGCAGAATAAAAAAATTCCCTCAAAAATGGGAATTAATTAGGAAGCTACATCCAACTAAAGAATATTTTGATTTGAGAACAGAAAGAGATTTTTACTCTTTTTTTAATTAATTCACATCTATCACACTTTTACCGAAGGTGACTTGCGTCTATGCCTCCCTCCCTCCATCACTACATAAGAGTAACATGGACAGATGAGATGACATCTTTATTTCGAGGGCCAAACATGAGGACCGACGTAAAGAAAAAGAGCACGTCTCCCTCTCAAGTTGGGAGTTTTTTTTCAAATAACACCTTTTTTTTGTAAAACTAACGCGGAAAAACTTTTTTTTGCAAACGTAACGTAGTTTGGACCAAGTCGGGTTTTCAAAATCCGACTTTGTTCTGCCTAATGTCCACATTACGGGAAATCAAATAAGTCGGATGACTTATAACCGACTTTAGAAGAACATATCATAAAGTCGATAGTCGGGTTCTAAAAACCCGACTTGTCTCGTCCCAGAATTTTGGTTCAGGGACCTAGTCGGGTTTCCAAAACCCGACTTTAAATATGGCTTCATTTAAAGTTGGGTTTTGAAAACCCGACTTGGATCCGTCCCAGAACTCTGGGTCCTGGGAGGATTCTGGGAGGGACCTAGTCGGGTTTTCAAAACCCGAATTTTAATCTGGCTTCGTTTAAAGGACCTAATCGGTTTCCAATACTCCAACTTTTAAATTTCCGGCACATTCGGTCCGACTTAGAACAAAGTCGGATTTTGAAAATCCGACTTGGTCCAAATTACGTTAGTTTTGCAAAAAAAAGTTTTTCCGCGTTAGTTTTACAAAAAAAAAGTGCGTTATTTGAAAAAAAAACTCCTCAAGTGGGCATGGGCAGTTTCTCAGCCCTCTCACATAACTAGAGTACCGTCGCCCAAGCCTATATATTAAGCAACAAAGGAAAAATAAACCTATCAAACAAGCTGTACGTCCACGGCAACAAGCCCCCCCAAAGCATGGATGCCGTCGCCCGAAGCCTCTCGCGTGGCCTCCAGGCCCTCTTCCCCGTGCTGCGACTTGCACCTGTCTATAGTTCGATCCTCCGCAGTGGTTGAAGCTTTTCACCAACCCGAGAAAGCCACTGTCCAACAAAAGAATCGCTCCTGGACCGCTCGCCGGAGACTTCTGTTGCCGCGGCTGCCTAGTTCGCCGTCCAACCGCTGCGATCCCGTCAGAAAGGTTCACCGCCATGGACTTCACACCGCCACAGAGGCCTTAATTCTTGCATGGACACTCCAGCTGCAGCACCAAACCTTGCCTCGTCGGAGCGCCTCCTCTTCGAGACGTTGCGTCGGTCTCCACCTGAGCACCGCTACCGGGTATCCACCTGCAGCAAAACGACTGATGTGGGACCGGTCGACGTAGGAACGCCACCCAGGCGACTTCCCTGTCGTCGTCTTCTCCGATTCTCTAATGATGGACGCCAACCTTGCTCCGATATCGGATGTTGCGAAAATTTGGCGACTGATCACTCACAGAACAAGACTTGCACACCACGAGGATGAAGAGATTTTGGAGAAGTCAAACTTTATTAAACTGCAGAGGTACAATTTCTCGACTTTCTCGACACCCGACGTTCTAAATGAGCCATCGATCTGAACTATTTATCGAGAGAGCAATCCAGAAAACTCACTCCGCCTAGAACTCTCATAATCTATTTCCAGAGTCATGATAGACTTAAGATAACCGATGCCTAATTATCCGGTTAATAACCACTAGATTCTTATCCCCACTTGTGAATTAACCCACATACATAATTAATTAGTCACGTAACAGGGAGGTTTCAATGTTTAAAAGTCTGGGTCTCTCTAATCTAAGGTCACGATTTTGAGTCGGTTAACTTGGTATCAGAGCCAGGGGCCAGCGGATCCCTCCATCGACCGTCACTCGTAACAATGTACATTTGTAGAAGTTAGAAGAGTTTGCATGTGAGGGTGCAAGTCATATAGTGCCATATCGGTTGTTGAAGAGGAGATTCGAGTGTTTAAAAACTTGGGCCTCTCTAACTCAAAGTCACAATTTTGAGTTGGTTAATAGAGCACAACGATCGTCGAGGTAGCCGTGTGCCCTGCAGTACTGCTTGCAGTTGCTACTGTCATTGCACTTTGGGCCGTAGGGGTCCTCCGGTTTTTTTTTTAAAGTAGCACACTTTTTGTTTTAATTTTAAAAGTAGCACGCTCAAAGTTTTTATTGTAAAATTAGCACGGTTTGGTCGAAGTCGAGTTCTGAAAATCTGATTTATGAAGAAAGTCGATTTCACCCCGCTCGATTTAAATTAATGATGGTTCGGTCGAAGGTCGAGTAAGCATTCTGACTTTGAAAGTCGAGTTTGTATTACGCGACTTTCAACTTGGAAAGTCGAGATACTAAAACTCGACTTGTCTTTAATATTTAACCGGTTGTAAATCCCGCTTCCTCTTCTCCTTGTCACCGCTACCGATTTACCTTTGCGAGGGCGACTGGCTTGGGCGACAGCGGCGGCGAACTCGATAGCGGTGGCGGTGGCGGCGTGCTTCTGCGGTGGCGGCGGCTAGGGCGGGGGACGAGCGTTGTGGGCTGGTCAGCTCGCCGAGGTGGGGAGGGCTCTGGTTGAAGGTCGTTTTCTAGCGGGATGGATCCAGCTGAAGAGGTAGACGACAAGCATTTTGGCAGGAGGGCTCCGATAGTTTCAAATTCGATTAGGTGAAAGCAACCAACGTTAGGGTTTAATCGGTATCAATTAGAAGGTAAGGTAAAAATATAATTTTTATTGCATAATTTATTGTTAGTGTTTGGTTTTCGTTGTTTTTTATTTGATTTAAGATGTTCTTCAAATATAGTTTGAATAGGTTGAAATAATCGTTGATCTTGATTTTATTGTGTGAATTGCTTAAATTTGGTTAGAGTTTGGTTTTAGGTGTTGTTTACTTAGTGTTTGGTTTTTAAAATATTGTTTATTTAGAGTTGTTTTAAAAATGTTGTTTAATTATATTTGTTTTAGGTTAGTTCCTCTGAAGTAATATATTTTTAGATGTTGTTTAATTATAGTTGTTTTAGGTGAGACATTACTTAATTATATTCGGGAGATTCTAATTAAAATGGGGATATTTCTAATATAATTTTGTCATTTAGAATTTAAATGGGGTACTTTAGATGGGTGTAGTCCTCAAGGATCGTAGGATCGGGATCAGGATCAATAGGGTGCAGAGTACTAGTGGGTCGACTTACGCAGTCAGGTCGATTGACTGTGTAATAACTTATATTTTCATATCAAAAATTGCATAAGTTTATTCAAATGCTATCTTCTATGAATGTATGTATATTAATTGTATGTCTATTTGTGTGAACCCAATTTTGAGAAGATGTATGTGAAATTGCATGTCCATATGTTCAAATATGCGAGCTATATGAATTCTACATTTTTATGTTATAAAGTGTTGAATGTTGGTATGAACGGAGTTGTTTTGAATGGGGTGATTTCATATGGTTAGTTGTATGCTTGAAAGTGTTCTCCAACCGAAAGGAGAGTTTCTATGTTATAAAGTGTTGATTTCATATGATTAGTTGTATGTGAATTGTATGTATGTTATATTTTCTATGCGTCCCAAATGGTTGTGTTTCAAAATGGTCGTGTTTCAAAATGATGGCCGGATTATATGTTGAATGGAGTTCTATTGAATGGATTTAGAAATATTTGAGGCTTACAAGTCTCCTTCAAATTGTATTGTATGGGGTTAATAAAGATCCAGAGTATTGTTTGAATTCATCAACTTCAATTGTATGTCTGGCAGGTGTTGAAAACTGTAGTCCAAGTGATTGCATTTTTTTTATGTTGTGTGAAAGTCAAGTTTCACACAGGTTTACCAGAGGGAAAGTCGAGTTCTAGTTCTAGAAACTCGACTTTTCCCTCGGCTAAACCTACAACCGTGTAAAAAACGGTTCTGTGGAAAAGTCGAGTTTTAGAGTTTAGGGTTTATTCGACTTTAGTGTAAAGTCGAGTTTTGGTTACTCGACTTTGAAAAGTCGGGTAACCGAACTTGACTTTAGCGGGGTCGATCCCTCTGGTAAACCTGCAGTGGGCAAAATTGAGTTCCGTGGGAAAGTCGAGTTCCCTCTGGTAAACCTGCAGTCGGGCAAAATTGAGTTCTGTGGAAAAGAAACTCGACTCTTGATCCCGCTAAAGTCGAGTTTCGGTTACCCGACTTTTGAAAGTCGAGTAACCAAAACTCGACTTTTGTCTACTCTAAACGTCCCCTTTCCCAGCTCCCGGCACTTTTGAGAGCTTGAGAATGCCTTGTGGACTCATTTAGACTCTATAAATGTCTTGGGGCTTGTAGAGATGGTGGAACGATGAGTGTTTGGTAGGTTGGCTGGATGAAAAAGCTTTTTAGAGGGTGACGTTGATAGAAATGTATGCCCTACAAGCCAATCATATATGATATGATTCGACATTTCTAGAAATATCTTATTCAATTAATTAGGCAAATCTTCATTATAAGCTCTTATTAGATGCGAATATAATAATGAAGTCCTTGATCAAATACAATGATGATTAAATCATGATGAGATCATGATAATGAGATTGATCATCTAGAGGTATTTGACCTAAATGTTCCTAGTCATAGGATACTTGAGACGGGACATCAAGGATCCGGATAGACTAGTGTATGTGATGTCTTCTCATGTGATGAGGACGACCGATCTCATTGGTCATTAGTGTGGAGACACTGAGATACACATACAGGTGCTCATTAGTTGAATGAGTTCATCGAATCGACCGAATTAGAAACCCTGAATGGTATCTTACCGAACTGTCTATCAGGGTTTTCTATCATCACGGTTGCATGGTTGGACCTTTGACCTGAGTCGCCAAAGATGCCTTGTTGGGTGGAACTTGTGCTTTGACCATTGACATATGGATCACAATTTAGATGGTCCTATATAGCGATTGATCGGGTACAAGGAAAATCCGATGGAGGCAATTGAGCGGACAACAAGGGATCATCCACTCTCGGTAAGTGAGAGTGAATGTCCTATGGGATAGTACTCTAAATCCCTGGCCAGGGTAGATAGGATAATTGGAAAAGGAGTTTTCCAATTGATCTAATTCCGAGTACAGGATCCTATAGAGTCGGTACACTAAGGAGTTGACAGTCGATGCCGTACTCCTTTCCGACCGGGACATTGGATGGATGAGGGTTTATATCCATGTGGTAACTGATGATGGAAAGGCTCAATGGAGATGAAATTATCCCCATAGCCATTTGGGATCATGGGATGTGGCTTGTACCCTTCATGATCGGTAGGTCCGACTAATGTTATCAGATAACGGATTTAATTAAATTAAATAGAATTGTTCTATTTTATTTAGGCCTCAACCAAATAGGTTATTGGGCCTAGTGGGTCACACACAAAAGGACTTATCCACAAGTACAGGGGCAAGGACGTAATTTATAGAGATTTTGGGTTTTTATGAAAAATTCCATAATTCTCTATAAATACTAATGGTTTCAGCCAAACCCCATCAAGCCAAGGGTGAAAACCACGTCCCAAGTCTCCTCCCTACCTCCTCCTCTCTCTAGAAGGTGTCCATGGTCGATGGAGCTCCGTTCGGGAAGAGTTCTCGAGGCCGGCGCGAAGGGAGAACCTGCTGTGGATGAAGTTCGTGTGGATACTGCTGGAGACCGGACACTTGAACGGTTTGGAGAGCTTGAGAAGCTCATCTCCTTCCTCTCCATGGGATTATATGAATCCCTATCAGGTATATTCGAACCCGATTTGATCGGTTTTCGGTTTTCGTCGTTCGGTTCTGATTGAGACGAATTATAAAAGGAACCCATAGGAATCGTCGCTTCCGCTGCACCAAATTTTAATGGACGATTCCTTACAGACGTTTGGGGGAGAATGGAGGAGCATTGGAAGAGTGATTAAGGGTGTGGGGGAATATTGGAGGGAGTACAGGAGCCCAAGAATGTGTTAGATTTATGGGAGAACATTTTCCAACTCTTGGGGTGTTGAAAGTGTCTTATTTTAAAACCTAAAGGAGAGATGTATTAGGAATTCGGCAAGAACTACCAACTCGGCAAAGCAAAGCACCCCCTTCAGGGGCTGGCTGCCACCTTCGTTAATTGTGAAGTGAAGAAAAGCTGTTCTGTCGGGGCTAATGACTTTTGAGAACAATGCATATGCTATATATATAAATCACTGGTTCAACGAATCAGCTTCCTTGCGTTGCAGTACTCGAAACGTACATCTAACCGCTAACCTCTAAAATCTGATAGAGACACTAAACTTTCAAGAGGAAAGATACCACCTTGGTTGTTTCAGACGTAAGAGTTTCTTGCCATGCTCTTCATAATATGTTCTATCACCATGTGCACAGTGCACTCAACCTTAGTTATATATGTGTCTTATATATATATTAAGATCCTATTTCTGATGTGTCGAGAAACAAATTAATTGCTTGTATCTTAATTCATTTTTTTATCATGAATTATGTGGTTAAATATAAGATTAAGAGTTTCGATTTTCAAATTAAACTAAAACAAAGAATCACCTTACTAAGATAGCCACGAAAGTAATAATCCGTGATAATCTCTTACAAGATGTCACAAATAACTTGTAAAAGTGTACGGTTGCGCAACAAATATTTTTTTACACATTTTCATGCTAAAAATTTATATCAAAATAAAACCTAATGGCCTGTTTGGTTAGAGTATCAAAAATGATACTATATTAGTATTGATATTGATATTTTTAGAAGATAAAGTATCAATATCAAAATTGATACAAGTTGACACTTGTAATACATAACATGGGTTGTTTGCACTACAAATTTTAAAATTGATACTATTAGCCAAACACCTTGAGGTGATTACCAACAATATTAATTTTAAAATTAATAGTGATAGAGGTGTCTAATAGTGTTACCAAACAGGGCATAAACTAATCAATCACATAAAATTGTGACAGGACAGATGTATCCTGCACAACCGTTACGCTAACGGCCGGGCCATGATCATCTTTTTTATATATATAATTCAAGCTCTAGATCAGTTGTTTATTATCTTGAACATCGGGATGAATAACCATCATACTTGTTCGCTGCAGAAACGGCTCCTGGCGGCTTCTTTGCCTTTTCGGCGGAACCCTCGTTGCAACTGTCGCTACGGAACAAGGTTAGATCCAGGCGGCCCCCTTGCGATGTGCACACCTTTCCGGCTCTCTTGCTCGTTGCAGAAACAGCTCCGGACTGCTTCTTCGCCCCTTCGGTGGCTCCCCTACCCCTCAATCGACGGAACCCTCGTCCTCTCTGCGGCCCCCTCACCCCCCTTTGGCGGATCCTCGCCCCCTATTGACGGACTCCCTTGCCGTGTTTTCTCCACCGCCCCTCGACGCCTCCTTCATCACTCTAATTTTCTCCCCTTTCGGCCGATCCTCCCCCATTTCTTCATTGTCTCCTCCTATCAACCCATTTCACAGCTCTTTCACCTCTTCTAGTAGAAAAGCCCCTCATCTCCTAGCCTCATCATCTCAACTGACGACAACTTTCCTTCATTGAAACTGCTGTGTGCATCATCGATCAAAACTTTGTCTAACGGGTTATTTATTTTTGCTATTTTGTGGTAGTTGTGGTCTGACCCTCCCAAAAATGTTTAGGTCTTATAATGTCGCTTATGTTGTAGTGTCCTACTTGATTATATATTTAAGTATTTTATTTCTATTTTTGTGCACTACAATCACAGAGCTCGATTTATCTATGTTCACTTTTCTGCGGTGATCTGTTGTGTTTAGCTATTGTCGTGTGGTTAGGTTCCGGTACTTTGTCCTTCTATGTTTGTTACATAGCCACGTTTTCCACTTCAAGACTTTTAGTCTAGACAACATCCACATCTTTTAGGTGTGATCATTCAGTCTCGAGACAACGATCTAACTCTCTGAGAAGAGCTCTTATCCATGTTGTTCGATCTTTGATCAAGATCGATGTGTGGTTGTGTCTTACATTGTGGGATAATTAACAAGGTATCAAATCGAACTCTGTCTGTCTTCATCTTAATATGTCTGGTCTCGTTTAAGGGGGTCATTGTATCGTTGTTGTGCTCTGTTATCCTGTTATAAATATAATAGTGTTACTGTTGTCAGAAAAAACCATCATACTTTATTCACTGATATATATAAATAAGAAGACTCCCACATCGTAATAATGGCGATAATGACTCTTTCTCGTTCTGTCTTTCATATATATGTATATATTCATATATATTTGGGAACCAACCACAGTACACACATAAATAATATGATCGATCACCTGCAGGATGAATAACCATCATACTTTATTCACCGATATATAATTAAGAAGACTCCCACATACTATAATAAGGGCGATAATATGACTCTTCCTCTCACTGTCTCTCTCTCTCTCTCATATATATATAAACAGTATGTACGTATGAGAGCCAACCAACCACACAGAAACATGCATGATATATACGATCAGAGATTTTCAGGGAATAATGCTCAGATCATCAGCTGAACTGGTGGTCTTCCGCACCTCACCAAACACAGGCAGTTGTAGTGGTATTCATCACAGTGGCCGCCCAGGTACATGCGGCCCTCGGATCTGCAGTGGGCGCTGCAGGTGGCGTTGTCCCGGCATGGAGTGCCGAAGGTCGGGTCAGGGTAGTCGCATAGCCGCCCATCTGATCCTCCCCCTTCAATATATATACATATAATTTTTTGAAGATCGAAGAAGTAAATTCAGGGACAACACATATCGAATTATCGATCGATATATACAAGCACTCGGTATTATAGTTAAGACTCTTCTTATATATGTATTATTATGTGAGCTGGTCCTATGCATGCTACATGTGGTGTTTATTATATATATATAGTTTATTTTCTGATAGAATTTAACATATGTATATACAGCAGCTGGTTTGAAAAGTATCAAGTTCGATTTCCATTCCGTTGGAAATCGAAATAAGAATGAATCCAAATCAAAGTTGAAATCTTTCTCAACACTTGTATACGTACAGGTAATTCTACTATTAAATCAGATTGATAGAGAGATAGAGAGAGAGAGAGAGACCTGTTATAAGCATCATCATCAGCAACATGAAAGAAGCGATCAGAGCTGCCTTCTTGAGATGTTCCATAGCCAGACGTCAAGCTCTTGGAACCTCTCTACCTTAGAATGTTGTTGGGGGTCCTTTTCGTATGCGTATATATATGGAAATTCATGCATCAATTAAGCAGTACGTAGGATAAAATATCCTATCTAGATTTTATTCCTTATTTTTTTTTCGGGAGATATTCATCCCATTTAGTACATAGAATATTTTGTATTATCATTTATTTATTATTTATGATATAAATACTAAAATTTATATTAACATTCAAATATTTTATATACATCAATATTAATTTCAAAATTAATAATCAAATATCATATCAAACATGGACAAAATTATTTTCTAGGTACATCCTAATTCAAATCAAACATAACTAGGATAAAAATAATGGTAAGGAGAGATTTATCTTTATTTCCATCAATTTTATCTCCGTACCAAACGGGACCTAAGGTTCCCGGAGATAGACCTTCCAAAAGAGATTGAATGTTTCACCATCTCGCCTGATTCTCAGGTGTGGGAATCTTTTGGTTGTGTTTGGTATGGAATTGTAGTGGAAATTTTAATCAATAGAATCCCTAAAAGACACTACAACATCTCTTTCTGACTTGTAATTGTCACAATTGAGTTGGATTTTTTAAGGTGAAAAGAGATAGACTCGTCAATTCTCTTCTCCTTCCATTTTCAAAAGCTATATATCCAGGGATAGATTAGTAAGAATATCCACTACATATTATGAAATTCAAACTTTCCAAAAAAAAAGAGAGAGAGAGAAAATGTTGTGTCATAATTACTTTCCTACACATCAATCCCAACCCAACGTATGCAATCGAAGTTGATTAAGAATTCATCGAGATGATTAAGCCAATTAAATATGTATATATATTTATATGATCATTTGTGTATGTAAGGGTCTGGACAATAGTGCCTACATCTTATGAGTGATAGATTGTAACAGCCCTACACATGAGAATATATATTAAGGAACTTTTTTTTTCCCGAAGATCGAGGATGTCGCAACCATTGCAGCATCAAGCATATAAGAGTGCGGCGTGGGTTCAAATCTGCAGCCTCCTGTCGAAGGTCTTCAGCTGAACATCACCGCGGTGATGTTAATTAATCAGTTGTAGTGGTACTCTTCTTATACATTATGAGGTCCTATACACATGCTACATGTGGTGTTTATTTGTTTATTTTCAAATAAAATTTAACATCACTATATAGACTCCGACATCTATATATATGGTAATATTGATGATCGATGATGACTATATATATACATATATGAGAACCACCACATATAAATATATGTGTATACAGTAACAATTTGCTGAAGAGAAGTAAATAAGTAGTGTACTTAATCAAGGATGAAACCATTACACGGTTCTTATATATGAGTTCTTGTGTGTGTGTGTGTGTGTGTATATATATATGTATATATATATATGTGTGTGTGTGTGTGTATATGTATGTATATATACAGAGAGAGATTCAGAGAGAGACCTGTTATAAGCATCATCAACAACAGGAAATAAGCGATCAGAGCTGCCTTCTTGCTGCGATGCTCCATGATCAACGCTGTGAGAACCCTTCTGGAAAAGCTAGATGTCGGGGTACTCTCTTTATATATGACGTTAGGTTACCGCATGCTAAGGTCCTTGTGTAGTTATAAGATGATATGATCGTGTTTGCTCCGACGTGCTGAGCCGTGGGATTACAACTTTTACCCTATCTTTCCACAAGTCTTATCTGATTGCTAGGTGTCCAAGAGTTGGTCTCGGGGTCACCGATTTTGTCTGCTTTTTATCAAGTGTCAAAAAGAGATAGCATACTGCAGCCGCATTGTCCCGAAGTATGTTTTCACAGTTTTTTTTTTTTTACCTTTTTATGTCTCATCTATTGATATATATATATCAACTTATATAGTGTTTGTTAATTTATTAGTAACTAATAAAAAATAAAAATTTATTACAAACTCTTAATGCAAATTAATTGAAATGATATTTTTTTTTACTTTTTTCTATTTGTGCTTTTGCCAACTGTTGTTTCATCGTACGGATCCTTTTATTATTTGTATATGCCTAATAGACATTATCTTTCATTTTAACACCCACCACAAAATTTTTCTTGAAACTATATTATAAGTCGTTTATATGTCAATAAACACTCTATATGTAAATCTTTATTCGTATCTCGATATTTTTTGTCAACTTTTTAATAAGAAAAATAATTTCAATCCTAAATTGATCAAGCTTAAATTCAAATTAGTTAGTTGAGATATTTTTACAATTTTATAAAATATCTCAAGATTGACAAGTATTACTTATAAAATATGAGTTTCGAGTTCTTAATCAAGTCAAATTGGTGTGCTACACTGGATTGAGATTAGTTCTCATCGTGTTTTAATAAATAAAAGATGCTATATAGATGCTTTAATAACCATAAAGTGATGCTAGATGCATGAAAACATTGAAATAAAATCAATAGAATATAAAAGGTGAGAAGACGAGGATGCTAGGGTGCTTGTGTGGTACCCTTCTGATGGGGCGTTAAGGCCTCAAAACCCAGTGTCTATGCCGAACGTCTCCTTGCCTAGCGGCGCTTTTGGGAGCTTGAGAGTGCCTTGTGGACTTATCTAGACTCTCTAAATGTGTTGGGGCTTGTATAGATGGTGGAATGATGAGTGATTGGTTGGAAAAAAAGTTTCTAGAGGGTGATGTTTGGAGGAGAATGGAGGAGCTTTGGGAGAGTGATTAAGGGTGTGGGGGAATATTGGAGGGAGTATGGGAGCCCAAGAATATGTTATATTTATGGGAGAACATTTTCCAACTCTTAGAATGTTGAAAGTGTCTTCTTTTGAAATCAAAAGGAGAGTTGTATTAGGAATTTGGTAAGAACTACTGACTCGGCAAAGCACTCCCTTCCGGGGGTTGCCAGGCACCCCAGTATAAGGGATGCCTGCCACTTTCGTTAATTGTGAAGTGCAAAAAAAAAAAGCTGTTTTGACAGGACTAATGACTTTTGACCGTTGAACACAGTCCAGGTGAGATCACCGGCAATGGCTTAAACCATCGAGGATATTTTAAAGTTGCAGATCTCCAACTACCCCAAAATCAAAATTTCGAAATTTTTATTGACTTCTCGACGGCTTTAAGCTGCAGGTGCAATATTTTCTTTGATGACAGCTAAAGTTTGCCGTCACAGTTCTTGTATAGTTGTACTAGGCTGGGAGAGTACGTAATTCCGGGTATAACTGGTTCTTCTTGACATGAGGGTTGCACCAGGCGTGTAAGAGTTCGGATCGCCTCAGTTCCCGGGTGGAGGGGACTCCCGCAGTCCCCAACCGGAGCGCGCCACGTCAACGGTGGCGTAATGTGCCACCGCGGACCGACGGAGCCACTGCCGGATAACGGAAGTGCGGAGACGGAGAACGTCGTCGAACGGCCGTCGACGGAGGGGGAGGGCCGTGAAGCCGTCGTTTCCGAAACGTCACCTCAGTCATTAATGCCTGTTCACGGCGCTCGACACAAGCTTAAAGAATATTATTTTTATTATTTGAACTCGGTGACGGTTGACGGTCACGCGGTAGCGTTTGTCTAGACGGCTCGGTAGTGATTGTCTAGACGCTCGGTAGTGATACAACGTCGACTCGGTAGCGCGGCTTCAGACAAACGCTCGGTAGTGATTGTCTAGACGCTCGGTAGTGATACAACGTCGACTCGGTAGCGCGGCTTCAGACAACCGCTCGGTAGCGTTCTTGTAGACGCTCGGTAGTGATACAACGTCGACTCGGTAGCGCGGCTTCAGACGACGGCTCGGTAGCGTTTGTCTAGACGCTCGGTAGTGATACAACGTCGACTCGGTAGCGCGGCTTCAGACGACGGCTCGGTAGCGTTTGTCTAGACGCTCGGTAGTGATACAACGTCGACTCGGTAGCGCGGCTTCAGACAACCGCTCGGTAGCGTTCTTGTAGACGCTCGGTAGTGATACAACGTCGACTCGGTAGCGCGGCTTCAGACAACCGCTCGGTAGCGTTCTTGTAGACGCTCGGTAGTGATACAACGTCGACTCGGTATCGCGGCTTCAGACGACGGCTCGGTAGCGTTTGTCTAGACGCTCGGTAGTGATACAACGTCGACTCGGTAGCGCGGCTTCAGACAACCGCTCGGTAGCGTTCTTGTAGACGCTCGGTAGTGATACAACGTCGACTCGGTAGCGCGGTCTCAGACGACCGCTCGGTAGCGTTCTTGTAGACGCTCGGTAGTGATACAACGTCGACTCGGTAGCGCGGCTTCAGACAACCGCTCGGTAGCGTTCTTGTAGACGCTCGGTAGTGATACAACGTCGACTCGGTAGCGCGGTCTCAGACGACGGCTCGGTAGCGTTCTTGTAGACGCTCGGTAGTGATACAACGTCGGCTCGGTAGCGCGGCTCCAGACAACCGCTCGGTAGCGTTCTTGTAGACGCTCGGTAGTGATACAACGTCGGCTCGGTAGCGCGGCTTCAGACGACGGCTCGGTAGCGTTTCTCTAGACGCTCGGTAGTGATACAACGTCGGCTCGGTATCGCGGCTTCAGACGACGTCTCGGTAGCGTTTGTCTAGACGCTCGGTAGCGTGTCAAGAAGGGTTCGGTGACGCGGCCTCGACAACCGCTCGGTAGGGTTTCTATCATACTCGGTAGCGGCTCGTCAAATCGCTCGGTAGCGACGGTCAGAGTTCGGTAGCGACTCGGTAGGGCTTCTTCCATATTCGGTAGCGGCTCCTCGACTCGGTAGCGCGGCTTCGTACGACTCGGTAGACGAGCTTCAGACAACCGCTCGGTAGCGTTTGTCTAGACGATCGGTAGTGATACATAGACGGCTCGGTTGCGAGTATTTCAGTTCTCGGTAGTCGGCAGTGCGGTGCGGCTATTAAAAATTTTGACAAATGGAAATGGCGGGACAGGAAATGATGCTGCATGCCTCCGTGGTTGTCTGAAGCTCTTAGGCTCAGTAGCGAGCTACTCAGGCGGTAAAATAAATTTTAAAACTTTGAAAAATGGATAAGCGGGAAAGGAAAGCAACTGATAAGACGGTAGCGGCTTGTCGGAGGCCCGGTAGCGTGTCAAGAAGGGTTTCGGTGACGCGGCCTCGACAACCGCTCGGTAGGGTTTCTATCATACTCGGTAGAGGCTCGTCCACAGTTCTGCGATTCCACTTTTCGGAGCCCTGTTCGTCCGGGAACCTCTTGGCAAGATCTAGCGAGCGACGAGCGCCTTCTTCCCCCTTCGAAGAAGTTCAACCATCGCCGTCTTCCACTCATCATCTATAACCAGGTTTTTTGCGGCGCGTATAGTTTTTTTTCAACAACCGGCAATAGTTCTTCGAAGTTGCAGTCGTCCAACAGAATCTTGCCGCCGCTCGTTGTTCCTCGCAACCAACGGTCATTCATCGCCGAATAAGTCCGAAGCGTGCACCATCGCTCGGCACGAAATACGCAAGGTAACCCTTCGAAGGTGTTTTTCATACTCTTTATACGTTGTCGTCGCTCTCTACACACGTATTTCCTGAAAACGCCTTGGATTACAGACATGGAAGCGGTCCACGAGATGGCGTCTACATCCAATGTTCATGGAGCAAAAGCAGTGCATGTGCTACACCGATGTTCATTTGCTTACTATCGCACGCAAATTGCTACCATTCCGATCAAACAGGTCCACAGAGACCTCCTTGCACGAACTCCTTTCGGCGGTTTATTGATATGCCTGAATACGAGTTCAGCACATCCATGATCCGGGAAATCCTCCTACTTCACGAAGGCGGTGGAGTTTTCAACATAAATGGCCAAGAGTTAAGACTACGGTCGAATGATGTGGCCCTTATTTTGGGGTTACCCGATGGCGGTGAACCCATCCGGTTGGACGACGGACGAAAAACCCAATCGGATGATATGTTCCCTTTAGGGGTAAGTGCCACAGAGGTGGCATCTTGAATTTAATTGGAAATCTTGTACGGTCCGGTGATCCGGCGAGATGTCAACAAAACGGTGTCACCGTGGATAGCATTCATGTTTTCATGTTTTTTGCTCCCGAATTCAAATAGAACACTTCGAAGCGAGATCCTTAACTACGTACAAGACATTGGTTCCATAGGAGGTTACAATTGGGCCAGCTATGTACATAGTGTCTTGCTGGACCGCATGGATGACGTTGCACAGAAAATTAAGGCCAATAAGTCCCCACCCTATCTACTTGGGTGTGTGGCCGTCATACCTGTAAGTATACAAAACCATTTACGTAGTGTTTCTTCTTATCATATGTTGTGCGTTGGTCTCACACGTCTTCTTGTCGAATGTTTATATACCAGGCTTTTATTTTTGAACATATCGGCGGGTTAACACAATTACGTGGGAGAAATGATCCACGCATTTTTAAGTGGAACATGGCGCCCTTAAAGAATAAAGTGGAATTTGCGGATATACTTAAACGGATCACGGGACGAAAGTATACGGTGAGTTTGAATTTGTATACATGATAAATACATTGTTCGTGTGTTGTTCTTAATTTTCTTATTATTATTGCGTACACGGGTAGTTGTAGATATTGTAGACGAGGAACCGAGCGGATCAGAATTCGCAACGAAGTACCTACGCCCAACTTGGGTGATATACCGTACGGTGTCAACGGCTCGACGAACAATTTCTCATTGAGAGACAAAGAGGACAGACTTGGAGCAATTCATTAGAGAAGGATTTGCCCAATTCCAAAAAAGGATTGATGGGTTCGCTCAAGATTTGGCACAGGAGCGAGAAAAGAGAAGAGCCCTGGAGAAAACAGTCGAAGAACACATCTCCAGAGTATCCGACCATCAACCCCAGCCCTCGTCTACGTCTGATGACATTTTCCACCATGTACAGCGGGAGGTGGATATGATGAAGACCGCAGCCTCCAAAGATTGTGAACGGAGGCGTCAATTTGATGCTACACTTACTGCGGGACTGGAGTGTACAAGGGATCTGATGTCTGAATTGTTTGACATCCCTTTGGAAACTACAGATTCCCAACAGTCCCCCCAGTCGCCCACTCAAGTTGTAAATGAATTGTTGTGTATAGCCAAGAGGGTGAAGGGGAGGACTGGACGAATAAGATCCATATGGTTACAGTCACCATATGAGGCTCAACCACAACCCCTTGGGATCGAGCCACCTCCACCGATGGAGACTGCGCCCATGCAAGAGAATGTATTGGACAGTGCGGTCATTCCACCAGACGAAGTGGAGACCATCCCCCCTCCCCGCTATGAACCCAAAAAGGGAGGTAGAGGAAGGGGAGGTAAAGGAAAGGGAGGTAAGGGAAAAGGTGGTAGAGGACGAGGAAGTGGAGGAAGGGGTGGGGGGGAAAAGGTAGCGGCGGTTGTTTCGGCCGAAGTGGAGGGCGTCAATCCCGGTTTAAAACCATCCTTGACCGTATTCCGGTGAACACGGACAAAGTCGCCTCGGCGGTTAATTAAGCCAAGGTTAGGAAATAATGTAAAGTTATACGCACTTCACTATTTTATCGTCATATTCTCTTTCTCTGTCGAACTAACCCCTTAATTTATTTCTTCAGGAATCTCGCTGATATTTTTACATACACATATTGGCGAAATATGGTCAGTGCCTACGAGATCGTTGAGTTGTTCAACGTGGGATCCTACGTATCGGAGGGGTCACTGGAGGTGTACCTGGATCTCTTAAAGAAAAAAATTGATGCTCAACCAGATGAGTATCGAAAAGTCAGGGTGTTGCCATCATCGGTACTTGTTATGAACAGACACCCAAACGTCATCTTCAACGAGACAACACAAAGAATACATGGAATTTGCCTTCCAAACCAAGTCTTCCGATGAATTCATGCGGACGGAGCGCTTCCTTCTTGCTGCCACAATGAGGGACATTATTTTCTTATCTTATTGGATGTGCAGGAAAAACGCTTCTCGGTATACAACTCCATCAACGGCCATCAGAAGTACACTCCTGGAACTAAGGTCGCGGTGAGTATATCAAAAAAACCAATACTATACTTTTAATTATGCCCTTGCACTTCAATACTAGATATAGTTCCTCCAATTGTGTAGGTCAAAGGCGGAAGAATATAGTTCGGAACGTTTTTGATCTTGATGACATTGTGGATTGGCCGGAATACTATGAGATGGATTGTCCGCATGACGACCATACGGGAGGTATGTAATCCTTTTTGCGTCCTTATTAGATGAACTAATTACACAAAGGAGAATACCGACCATACATCCTCTCCGGGTCGGCGTTAATCGCGCCATATATGTGATGATGTATCTTTGAGGAGCTAAGTGCTAAAGGTCGCCCGATGCAACGATTCACCGAGGAGGAAGTAATAAATGTGAGGGCGATTTAGCCTTACGTACGTGGAAAATGTACGTTGCTTCGCCGAGGCTACGGGATTGGAGTTCCCGACGTGTTAAACGTCGATTGTAAACATTCGTTCATTCATTAATTCATTCATTCATTCGGTTGTAACACGTTGTAAACGTCGATTGTAAACATTCTTTCGTTCATTCATTCATTCATTCGGTTGTAACACCTTATAAACGTCGGTTGTAAACATGTAATCATTCTATATTAATAAAAAATCGCAATGTCTTTTGTGTTTGCAATTACCGATCTCTCGACGGAGCGGCTACCGAGCCTCCGACAAACCCGCTACCGAGCTAACGCCGCTACCGAGGTCGACGGACACGCTACCGAGGTCCGATAGACCCGCTACCGAGCCGACGGACGCGCTACCGAGCACCGACAAACGCGCTATCGAGCTCTGACCGACGCGCTACCGAGCACTTACAAACCCCCTACGAGCTCTGGCCGACGCGCTACCGAGCCGGGTCAGACGGCTGACCGACGCGCTACCGAGCTCTGACCGACGGCATAGCGAGCACTGACCGACGCGCTACCGAGCTCTGACCGACGCGATACCGAGCTAACGCCGTTTCTGAGCATCGACGGCGAAGTAAAACCGTCACCGGTGACGACGAGGTGAAGCCCGATACCGAGCATTGACGGACCCGCTACCCGGCCACGACGGACCCCGCTACCGAGGTAACGCCGCTCACGACGAAGTCAAACCCGCTACCGAGGAATGACCGTCGCGCTACCGAGAGTAGACATACCCGCTACTGCGCTTTGACCGACGCGCTACCAAGCTACAGAGCTCTGACCGACGCGTGTCCAGACCGCTAAGAGAATATAATATTTGCCGTTTTCGTATTTCGTCGAGCTCAGATATCTCCTTGGCTTTATAGGGTTCTTCCCCACCGGCACTCCAGCATCGCTACAGAAGCATCCTACAACGCGGCTCTCTTCCGGATTACTGAAGCACTTGGACGATCTCCCACAGATTGGGTTTCGCCGACTCGCAGCACAGATATGGACGCCGTGCAGGAAACACCGAGTACATCCACCGGTGTTCGGGCAACCAAGGTACATGTATTACACGGGTGTACTTTTGGGTACAATAGGAGAGTAATTGCTGCCATTCCTTTCAAACAAGTCCACAGAGACCTCCTGTCACAGACTCCATTCGGTAGTTATCTTGACATGCCTGCGTACGAGTTCAGCACATCGATGATCCGGGAAATCCTTCTACTTCACCAAGGTGGTGGAGTTTTTATCATTAACGGGCAAAACATCAAAATACGGTCGGAGGATGTCGCACTTATTTTGGGTTTACCCAATGGCGGTGAACCTATACAGACGAACACCAAACGGAAACCGAAGCTGGACAAACTATTCCCGCATAACGAAAGTGCAAGCGGGAGTGGCCTCATCAGGTTAATCAGAAGCCTTGTAAACTCTGATGATCGAAAGGATGTCACCATCACCGTCTCTCTATGGATAGCATTCATGTGTTCATGTTTCTTGCTCCCGACATCGAATAGTACGTGTCCAAAGGAGATTCTATATTACGTACAAGACATTGGCTCCATAGGTGGTTACAATTGGGCGAGCTACGTACATAGAGTTTTGTTGAGCCGCATAGATGATGGTGCGAGAGAAGATTAAGGCCAATAACTCCCCACCCTATACGCTTGGGTGTGTGGCCGTCATTCTGTAAGTTGGCGTAATGTTGGGCGGTCATTGTTCTTTAGGTGATTGATGGGCCGGTATCGGTAATGTAATTTTGACCCTTTGTATCTCGAGGCTTTTTCTTTGAGCATATAAGGGGCTTTTCACAATTTTGTGAGAGGAATGTTCCATGCATTTTTAAATGGAACATGGCTCCCTTGAAGACCAAAATACACTTCGCTGACATATTACGACAGATCACGGAAAATCAGTATTCGGTGAGTTACAACATTTCAACACGAGAATTATGGATGTACTCAATTAAATGGGTGTTGCTCATGCTACTAGTACTATTGCCTGCACGAGTCATTGTAGATATCGAAGCGGAGGGACCGGGTGAAACCGAGGTTCACTCGGAAATACCGACCCCTAAGTACGAGGAGATAGTTAAGAAATGTCGAGCCTTTGGATCAAGAACTTGCCCTCGAGAGACAGAAGAGGGCAGAATTCGATCAACTTTACACTCAAAGATTTGCGCAATACCAGAAGAGGCTTGATGGGTTTGCTTCTGAGCTGGAAATTGAGCGTGTCAAGAGGGTAGCCCTGGAGAAAAAAATTGAAGAAAGTTTTGGCCATCCCTTTAAACAGCAACACTCCAGCAAAACATATGTAAATTTCTGTCATCTAGAAGAGGAGGTTCAATCCTTAAAGACTGTTACCTCGAAAGAGAGTCAACCGCGGCAAGAATTGGATGATGCATTCGATCTTGGGGGCTGGAGTGCACGAAGGAATTAGTAAACGCTACTCGGGAGCAAGGAACCTACGATACACAACCCCTGTCGGCCCTACCACCTCCAGAGATGAAGGCTACACCAATGGAGACCCTACCACCTTCCCACGTAGAAATTAATAAAACGAGATGGAGGTAAGGGGAGGGGTGGCAAGGACGAGGGATGGTCAAGAGAAGAGCGGCCGGGGGAAAGGTGGTCGGGGAATCCGGGAAGCCGGCGGCGGGTGGCCGGGGTAGGAAAAAGATCATGAAGAATTATAAGGACTATGAAATCATCCTAGATTGCATTCCTCCGGACCTCGAACGAAGGCACTGCGGTGGTTAAACGACATCCAAGATGTCAAGTATAATTCCGGCAACTCCTAAAAGTAGCTTGCGTTACGCAATCTGTGTCGATAACATTTATTTACCTCATTTTAGGGCACTTTACAATGTCGTCACGTACACGAAATGGTGGAATTACGTTGATGCCCAGCAAGCGATTGCACTGTTCAACAACAAAGAGTTCGTGTCTGCTGGGTTGATTGAGGTGTACTTTGAACACCTACAACAACAAATCCAAGCGAACCCCCAACGCTACCGAGCTGTTAAATTGGTGCCTCCATCCACTTTAGCACTGACCAGGAAGGCTTCGTTTAGGCCGGCCACACGCATACGGTGGATGAAAGCAATACTACAAACCAATTACGCAACCGACTTCACGAATACGGACCGCTTCATCATAGCGGGCCACACGAACGATCATTTCTTCCTCATCTTAGTTGAGCCTAGCTTAAGAAGCTTTAAAGTTTACAACTCCATGAACGGCCACGCAAAGTACACGCCGTTAACGAAGCGGGCGGTGAGAATGCCATGTAACATAGCTCCCATGACTTTTTATCAAAACACGATTAATGAAATTGTGCTCATGCGTGTAGGTTGCGGTGGAAGGGTCTCCTAAGAACGTTCTACAACCTCGACGGCATCATGGAATGGGTGGAAATGTATGGAATGGACCGCCCACAACAGCCATCGGGGAGGTATATGAGAACATTCTCAACCATCCTTGTCCTTCTGTTTTAGCGCGAACGTAAGACCCGCTATTGAAAATACATCGTATACGTGACGGCGTTAATCGTGCAATATACGTCATGATGTTTGCCGATGAGCTGAGCGCAAAAGGTAGCCCACGGTGGAATTTCACGAGAGGACGACGTCATCAAGACAAGGGCGGACCCGGCGTATCGTGTCATGAAAACCGCCGTTACGGGTGAAGGGGTAAGGAGATCGGGGGATGCTGAATTCCGGTGACATGCATGGACAATTGTAATATGTATGAAATGGATGCTAACGAGTAGAAGTGCATCTCCACTAATGAGTTATATCTGTCTATTCTAAACGTTTAAGTGCAATTCGCTACCGGCCAATGACCAACGCGCCGAGAGATGATTTAAACGGCCAACGCTACCGAGGCCTGTCCGGACGCTACCCACGGACGAGTAAGTCGCTGCCGAGAGATGAGCAGCCCGCTACCGAGGCCTGTCCGGACGCTACCCACGGACGAGTAAGTCGCTGCCGAGAGATGAGCAGCCCGCTACCGAGGCCTGTCCGGACGCTACCCACGGACGAGTAAGTCGCTGCCGAGAGATGAGCAGCCCGCTACCGAGGCCTGTCCGGACGCTACCCACGGACGAGTAACTCGCTGCCGAGAGATGAGCAGCCCGCTCCCGAGGCCTGTCCGGACGCTACCCACGGACGAGTAAGTCGCTGCCGAGAGATGAGCAGCCCGCTACCGAGGCCTGTCCGGACGCTACCCACGGACGAGTAAGTCGCTGCCGAGAGATGAGCAGCCCGCTACCGAGGCCTGTCCGGACGCTACCCACGGACGAGTAAGTCGCTGCCGAGAGATGAGCAGCCCGCTACCGAGGCTGTCCGGACGCTACCCACGGACGAGTAAGTCGCCGCCGAGAGATGAGCAGCCCGCTACCGAGGCTGTCCGGACGCTACCCACGGACGAGTAAGTCGCTGCCGAGAGATGAGCAACCCGCTACCGAGGCCTGTCCGGACGCTACCCACGGACGAGTAAGTCGCTGCCGAGAGATGAGCAGCCCGCTACCGAGGCCTGTCCGGACGCTACCCACGGACGAGTAAGTCGCTGCCGAGCGCTGACCAGTTCGCTACCGATAGGGGAGATATGACGTACTCGCAATTCAGCGCACAATGAGGGACAAACCCGCTACCGAGATGTGAAGAAGTCGCTACCAACGAAGACGAATTCGCCACTGAGCGATCATGAAGTCATAAAATATCTTTGTAATTAAGAAAAGTCATGAAACCGCTACCTCACAAACCACCATGTCCATGATTACATAACTTGGAGTTTTAAAACTCTACAGCATGAAATTGTGATCAATCCTCTGATTCCTGGGATTGAGAACCGCTGGCACTGGTAGAAGTCTCCATGTCGTCAGAGTCCATCGTCCCTCCGAGCATCTTGGAGCATTCCTCCAGCTTCTTCCTCGCTGCCTTCGCCTGCTGTCTAAGCTCGGCCACCTCCGACTCGAGGATGGCCACGCGTTCCTGGAGGTATTCCACCAATAACGCGTTCTCACACTTGCATGGCATAATCCCGCCCTCCGCAGGGAGCTTGTCTACCCATACAAAAAACCCACACGGTACACGCTGCACAAGATAGATTGGAAGGGGTTATGGTTAGAAGATAATTTCAATTTTTCATTCTAAGAAATTAATGATATATACTGACGCTGCAGAAGTAGAACTTCCGCCCGTCATACGGTCCTCCGACAGCGGTGCCCATCTGACATTCCCCGTGGCCATAGCTGCAATGTACCGGTCGACCGTCGGCCATCTGAGTACCGAAGGATGTAGGTTACAAAGTAGAGAATCATTTTAGTAATAAAGTTATGCTAACAAAGTATGCAGGTTACCGATAGAATAAAAGGAAAAGGATGAATGTCTAATCAGAAAGCTGTTTCCCGACTACTGTCTACTCATAAACCGAAGGATGTACATATGAGATACGTTACGCAGCAAGTCGATTGATTCTGAGTCGAAGAGGAATTTCTTTGTGAGGTCTGATTTTGAGATTGACTACTTAAAACATAGGGGTCGATTAATTCCTCTTCATCCCCGGGCGGCTCAACATGAACCGGTGAACTTGACCTATCTTTGTGTTTTATATTTTTCCTCTTTTCCGAGCGGGATTTCATCCTCGCGCCTCCGACCCTTCTCAAGCCTCGCCTTTGAACCGAAGAGCGATATCAATTTGAGCTTCTTGCATTGGTTACGCGGTAGGGACCTCGGATTGACAACCCGAGGTTCCAACATTCTCCACATTGGCTTGTGGAAAGGATTCGAACGACTTTTCTTGTGAATTCTTTAAATTTGTTAGGAAGTATTCGTAGCTTGTCTTGTCCCTTTCTTTGCGGTTGCACATAACTCCACTGCACTTCTCAACAGATGCATGTACCTCATTTGGCATAACGTCTTCTCATCGACGATTTCATTGTTTTTGACAATGGCATCCCCAAGGTTAATGTTGCAAGCCGTCCTCGTCCACCTAGTCAAGATATAACTTGCTGGAATAGCCCTAATTTGGAGATGTAATAACACACGTAACACATGTCTACAGAGTATTCCAGCAAAAGCAAACTTCTTACAAGAACAATGAACACTGTCGAATAGACCTCCAATTATACGCACACGATGCCAATGCTTGACGTCGTCATATACGACAAAGGTGTTTGCATCCGAATTACGCAAGTGTAGCTCAATGCACTTCAAATGCGATCTTGAATGATTTCGTAGACCTCGGGTGTGTAAATGACAATTGCTTGCTCAAGTATCTTTGATCGTACTACGGGTCTACTATACGTATATCTCATCTTATGATCGGCAACTTCTTGGTTGTACCTCCCGTCATCAATTAGTTTTTCAAAGTTCTCAAAGAACAAACGCATTGTTTGTCTAATATCTAAATAATCTTTGAGAAGCTTGTTAATGCTTTCACATCTTTGTGTACCGACCATATCGACGGTAAAGGTGTTCCTTCCATACACAAGTGCCCATTTTTTCCTCTCCTCAAACAAAGATTTCGGCCATACGTTGTCACTCAATTGATATGTTGACAACATATCATTCCACGCTGCGAAATGAATCTTCTTCTTCGTAGTCGTAAATACATCTCTCGAAAGTCTTTCTTAAATGATGTTGTGGCATTAAATACATGGCTCAAATGTTTGCGGGCATTTTGGTACATGTGCCACACACATATCCTGTGATCGGTTCTTGGTAACTCTTGCAAGATGGCATTGCTCATGGCCTTATCTGGTCAGTTAATATAGTAGTTGGCTCCTTTCCTCCCATGACACCTACAAACGTATTGAAAAGCCATCTAAATGTGTCGATTGTCTCATCGTACAATAGAGCTGCACCAAATATGACAGATTGTCTATGATGGTTTACCCCTACAAAAGGAGCAAAAGGTCGGCCATATTTGTTGGTCTTATATGTTGTGTCAAAACATAGGACATCACCAAACCTTTCATAGTCCAACCGCATTCTAGAATGCCCAAAAACATTGGTGATGAGGTCGTCCTCATCAACTTGTAAAGAATATGTGAAGGTGGGATCTTCAGCTTGCCTACGATGGAAATAATGAAGCAATCCTCCAGTGTCAAATTCTAACATCTGCCTTTGTCTCTTAGTTCGTAGATAATTCTTCATATCGTTTTGCATGAATCCAAGGTTTCTTCTGCCACCCACTTGGTTGGACATCATATGGAAAAGCTGCTTAGGTCGTATACCACTGCTCTCACCAATGTCCACAATGGAAGCTTCAATTTCTGGAAATTTTCTATGGGACCGAAGCATGTGTGCCTTGGAAGGACTTTCCACCTCATGATTATGCTCAGTCTCCCATCGTGTAATTTTATACATTCCATTAACGTGGAGGACAAAAGTAATCCCAGCCAAACAACCCATTCGGGTCTCCGGGCGGTGAACTACAATTGTATCATATCGTGGGTCTTTCTTCCTCCAACCTTCTTTAGAGCATACAAACCGTGCTCTCCTTACAATTCCTTGCTTATCCTTTTTTAAGTTTTCTCTTCTAACACTAAAACCAACATGTTTCGCATATTCAATATATGAAAGATAAGCATCATCAACGGTCGTAAACATCGACTCATGGGATAGACCCGGTGTAATTGTTCCTGTAAGTTCATGCCCTTCTGGACTTCCCACAGGTTCCCTAAACTCGGCTACTGCCGGTGACAGAATGTGGGTTGGGTCATTAACCGGGAGACGTTCGCCAGACATGTTGACAACGTACGTGTTCAGTTTGTTCCCTATACATATCAACCGGTGTTATAATGTTTTCACGCATGTCAACCGAACTCAGTACAATGGCATGCAGCACGAAAAGAGTGGTTCACAGAAACTAGGAAACATGAGAAGTTACTAGCAAACGTTCAACATGGGAACAAACTAGCAAACAAAGCTTAAACTCTCTTCGGCCTCAAAGAAGAACAACGAGCGCATAAGAATCGGTGAAGACGTGCGCCAAAACATGTTAAGAACACGTACCGAGCGGGAGATGTCGGACGCTCGAGGTGAAAGCGGGGGATGCACTTGGTGCAGAACACCTCGCCGGATATCTTGTTCGTGGCACTCGCCCGAAGACGCCGGAGATGTCGGCCGCCAACCCGAGAAGCGCCCGTTCTTCGCCGTGCTTCAATTGGGAGTTTCTAGTCCTTTTTAGTCTTTCTCACGGATGAGGAAGGGAGAAGCATCATTGCGCGGTTTAATGACGATGTAAAATGTCCGACAAAATAGCGACAACGATTCGGCTTCGCACGTCTACCGTATCGGTGACCTCGGTCGAGGAGCCGCTACCGAATATGGAAGAAAGAAGCCCTACCAAGTCGCTACAGAACTCTGACCGTCGCTACCGAGCGGTTTGACGAGCCTCTACCGAGTATGATAGAAACCCTACCGAGCGGTTGTCGAGGCCGCGTCACCGAAACCCTTCTTGACACGCTACCGGGCCTCCGACAAGCCGCTACCGTCTTATCAGTTGCTTTCCTTTCCCGCTTATCCATTTTTCAAAGTTTTAAAATTTATTTTACCGCCTGAGTAGCTCGCTACTGAGCCTAAGAGCTTCAGACAACCACGGAGGCATGCGGCATCATTTCTGTCCCGCCATTTCCATTTGTCAAAATTTTTAATAGCCGCACCGCACCGCCGACTACCGAGAACCGAAATACTCGCAACCGAGCCGTCTATGTATCACTACCGATCGTCTAGACAAACGCTACCGAGCGGTTGTCCGAAGCTTTGTCTACCGAGTCGTGCGAAGCCGCGCTACCGAGTCGAGGAGCCGCTACCGAATATGGAAGAAGCCCTACCGAGTCGCTACCGAACTCTGCCCGTCGCTACCGAGCGATTTGACGAGCCGCTACCGAGTATGATAGAAACCCTACCGAGCGGTTGTCGAGGCCGCGTCACCGAACCCTTCTTGACACGCTACCGAGCGTCTAGACAAACGCTACCGAGACGTCGTCTGAAGCCGCGATACCGAGCCGACGTTGTATCACTACCGAGCGTCTAGAGAAACGCTACCGAGCCGTCGTCTGAAGCCGCGCTACCGAGCCGACGTTGTATCACTACCGAGCGTCTACAAGAACGCTACCGAGCGGTTGTCTGAAGCCGCGCTACCGAGTCGACGTTGTATCACTACCGAGCGTCTACAAGAACGCTACCGAGCGGTTGTACGAAGCCGCGCTACCGAGTCGACGTTGTATCACTACCGAGCGTCTACAAGAACGCTACCGAGCGGTTGTACGAAGCCGCGCTACCGAGTCGACGTTGTATCACTACCGAGGGTCTACAAGAACGCTACCGAGCGGTTGTACGAAGCCGCGCTACCGAGTCGACGTTGTATCACTACCGAGCGTCTAGGCAAACGCTACCGAGCCGTCGTGTGAAGCCGCGCTACCGGGTCGACGTTGTATCACTACCGAGGGGCTAGACAAACGCTACCGAGCCGTCGTACGGCCGCGCTACCGAGTCGACGTTGTATCACTACCGAGCGTCTACAAGAACGCTACCGAGCGGTTGTCTGAAGCCGCGCTACCGAGTCGACGTTGTATCACTACCGAGCGTCTAGACAAACGCTACCGAGCCGTCGTCTGAAGCCGCGATACCGAGTCGACGTTGTATCACTACCGAGCGTCTAGACAAACGCTACCGAGCCGTCGTCTGAAGCCGCGCTACCGAGTCGACGTTGTATCACTACCGAGCGTCTACAAGAACGCTACCGAGCGGTTGTCTGAAGCCGCGCTACCGAGTCGACGTTGTATCACTACCGAGCGTCTACAAGAACGCTACCGAGCGGTTGTCTGAAGCCGCGCTACCGAGTCGACGTTGTATCACTACCGAGCGTCTACAAGAACGCTACCGAGCGGTTGTCTGAAGCCGCGCTACCGAGTCGACGTTGTATCACTACCGAGCGTCTAGACAAACGCTACCGAGCCGTCGTCTGAAGCCGCGATACCGAGTCGACGTTGTATCACTACCGAGCGTCTAGACAATCACTACCGAGCGGTTGTCTGAAGCCGCGCTACCGAGTCGACGTTGTATCACTACCGAGCGTCTAGACAATCACTACCGAGCCGTCTAGACAAACGCTACCGCGTGACCGTCAACCGTCACCGAGTTCAAATAATAAAAATAATATTCTTTAAGCTTGTGTCGAGCGCCGTGAACAGGCATTAATGACTGAGGTGACGTTTCGGAAACGACGGCTTCACGGCCCTCCCCCTCCGTCGACGGCCGTTCGACGACGTTCTCCGTCTCCGCACTTCCGTTATCCGGCAGTGGCTCCGTCGGTCCGCGGTGGCACATTACGCCACCGTTGACGTGGCGCGCTCCGGTTGGGGACTGCGGGAGTCCCCTCCACCCGGGAACTGAGGCGATCCGAACTCGGCGTGTAATCACTATAAGGAGGTTTACACCATGCATGACAAGACATATGCTTGCAATTCGACACCGACCAGTGCATCAAAATTACTCTATGTAAATTAAGCGGAAAGAAGCTAGCTAGGGGAAAGAAATATGGTCGTTTTTTTACAAATCAAGCCGGATTTATATATTATGGTCAGACTGAATAACCAAAACTCCCACATAATACTGGCGATGATGACACAACTGCATATACAATGTATGAGAACAATACATATGCTATATATATAAGGGGTTTTTAATTTTTAGTCCTCCGAAAATTTAAAATTTTTTTTTTAGTCTCACCGTTTATGTAACTTATTTCGTAGTCCCGCTTCCATTTATTTAAAATTTTTTAGTCCTCTCCATTAATTAAACACATGTATTCCCGTAGTGCCCCTGCATCCCACAGATACTGGTGTCGCTGCTATTCGATTCGCTCGACCGTTCGAACAGAGGCAACCTGTAATACCCCGGATATTTAATTAAAAAAAAATAGTTATTATATTTATTATTAGTTTTATTTATATTAATCAATTTTCCTCCTTTATTTCTTTCCAAATTTCTCTCCATCCCGATAACTTTCCTAAATCGCCGCCCCCTCTCCCAATCGAACTCTACCTCTCTTTCCCGGTCCCGGTCGGATTCTCCCTCCTCCCCCTCTATTTTTATCCCCGCGCGCATTAGCCCTGCCTTCCACGCCTCCCTCTTCTCCTCTCCCGCGGGCGCTCCCGACAGCAGCCCCCTCCTTCTCCCTCTTCTCCTTCTCTGCCGCGAGCGCGCGCAGCAGCCACGCCACTCCCGCCCTTCTTCTTCTCCTCCTTCTTCTTCTTCTCCTCCGCGCGTGCAACAGCAGCGACACCCCCCCTTCCGCAGTTCTGTTCCGCGGGTGCCGCCTGCGTCCAGCCGATGCCGCCGCCGGCCTCCCGCGTACTGCGAGCGACCACCGCCGGCCAGCCCCCCTCTCTGCGCCATCCGGCCCCCCCCCCCTCCCGAGCTCTCCAGCGCCGCCGCCTGCTCCCCCTCCGCCGCCGCGCACCCCGCCATCGCCTGAGCCCCCCCCCCCCCCGTGCCGCCCTCCTCCGCGCGAGCGCGCGAGCGCGCGCAGCACCGTCGGCCACCGCGCGACATCGCCGCCGGCGCCACCCACCTGCACCGCCTCCCTCCACGCCGCCAACTGGCTGCCGCCTGCGCCCTCCGCCGGCCACACCTTCCCGCGCGCTGCCGCGCCTGCAACCCCCGCGGTTGCCACCACCCCGCAGCTGCCAGCCGCCAGCCCGCCGGCGCCACCCGGCCACCTACACCGGCGCCAGCCACCTCGCCAGCCCCGCCGTCCGGCCGCTCGCCCAACGCCTGCTCCGCCGGCCAGCCTCTCCACGTCGTCCGGACCTTCCTCGCGCTGCCGCCGTCCGGCGTTCCCTTCGCCGTCGTCGCCCGGTTGCAGCGCCGCCAGCAGCGCCTCACTGCGCCGTCGCCGTCGCCTGACGTCGCCCGCCGGCCACCGCCCAGCGCGACAGCCCTGCGCCAGCGCCGTTGACCCGGTCGCCGTCGACGCCTCGCGACCGCGCGGCCCCGTGCGCCCGCCTGCGCCACCCTCCTGCGCGGCCCCGCCGCCGTGCGCCGCCGTGCGCCGGCCGCCCTCTCCTCCGCGCGGTGAAGCCCCTCTCTCTCCTCTCTCCTATCGCCCTCTCTCCTATTATCTTCTATCAAGCTCCATAGTTTATTATTCTTCTTCCTCCGGCAGATTTTAAGAACACCTACCCGGCTCGATTTTCCGTCGCCGACGCAACCGCGGCAGTTTCGTCGCCAAATTCAAATTCCTTGGAATTCCGTGCGCCGTTCGCCGTTGCCGTCAAGGTAGGCGTCTCGGCTATCCTTAGCACTCTAATATTTTGATTAAATCGTAATAATCATGTTTAGATCACCAGGATTAGAATATTGTAGTTAATGGGCTGTTTTGGATTTATTAGCATGTTTAGTTAGAGTTAGATTAATTTGTCTAGATCGTGCATGCTTAGATTAATTCGGTTATTCAAGTATGCTGGTCATCATGATAGGTTGTATATGTTTAATCTAGCTAGTTTAGTATGTTTTGCATCACGATAACCTTAATCATGTATATTCCGATTTGATAAAAAGCCGTTGTAAAGTTTAGGCATAATGTGGTTAGAATTTAGTTTATTTTCTTCTATTAGATAGATGGTTCTGTTTAAGCATGTAATTGTCATGTTTAGGTTGTAAATTGCATAATCCCATGTATATGCATTAGTTCATGTTAGATTGTGGTATGGTATGCAAATATGTGGTGCATAGAACCATGGGTGTTCATCTATGTATTTCATGTTTGATTGCCAATTAAATGTTCCTGTTTTTACTGTCTGAGTTAATTATATGCTTGCATGGTGTGGAATGTGGTTAGTGCAGTGAGCTGCATTGTGATGGAAATGTACTTCACCAGACTACGTTAGTGTCCCGTGGGCAGCGGAGGTTAGTTGAATCTGGTGCATCCTTCGATCCCAGATACCGCGGTTCATCCTAAGTACTCCCCTGCCTAGGGGTACTATGGGATTTAGTTACTATATGTTACTTCCTACTATATGGTAAATCTGGTGCTAGTTTTGTGATGTGACTACATTTTATCAGATGGAGCATAGTATTTACTCAGACAGGTGTGTAGTTGTGTATGTTGGCATAGATGGTAGTGTTATAGATGTGTCATTGATTTTATGTCAGGTTATGTGCATACCTAGAGTAGTCTAATGAGCAGGTTGTGATGGTTTTTAAATGCATATAGAGTCCTGTTATCATTTGGGGTAGTATAATGATCTTGTAATCAATTAATTAAAGATATATAATTAGTTAAGAGCTATGTATTAAATCTGATTTTTAGGCTTATTATTCTATCATACCACTAGAATCATTATTATAGTGGGGTAGTTCGGGTGTAAGTCCTACTGGGTCTGTTGTGACTCACCCCTTCCGTTGTTAATATTTTCAGGATTGCAGGTTTAGCGCAGCAGAAGCGTAGTGGTATTTTGGAATTCGAGGAGCTAGTGGTTTTCTCATTCAATGTCGGTATTTAATTTGTTAGATAGATGTTTGATTCTATGTTATTAAGTTGTAAAAGTTTGGAATTATGAATCTTGATTATGATTTTAGTCTTATTTGGTTCCAGACCGATATTCTTTCCCGTTACTTCGCCGGATTATCTTCCGCTGTGCATGTTAAAAATCCGGGTCGTGACACAACCCAAACCCTAGGTCACTCTGTCGCCGTCGTGGCTCTCTTGCCGCCCATATGTGTCTTCCTCTTCCTCGGATTTGGGGGCAGCAACATGGTAGATGTTTTTGGCAGCACGACATCTACTCAACATCTCGTCGTTGCCGGCAGCCGACCTGCCGAATCTGCATCTCTCCCCTCGGCCACCGCCATTTCTCACTCTGCTGGTTCTTCCGCCTTTGGATTAGGTGGTGTTGCCGGCACTACCCGATTCCAACTCCGAGCTGCCGCCGCCACTCCAAGCAACAACGGTCCCGCAGATGCGCGGTCTCTCTCTCTCCTCCCCCCCTCGTCATCTGCTCAGGTTGGTGCACCGCCAGGTGTGGCCAGCTACGGCGATGGGGAGCAGGCGGCGGCAGAGAGCAGCGAACCTTCCAGCCCGCCGTCAGGTGGCTTCCTGCCTTCTATTCCAATAGCCATGCCTCCGTCAAGAGCGGCCATTCTTCCTTCAATGCATAGGGGATATTTTCAAGCGATCTAAGACAACACCTGATGAACTAACTTTTACGAAGTCATATTGATAAATTCAACTTTTTATCTTGTATTATGTGTGAACCGAAAAATGGATGCTCAGTTACGTACAGGGGATGAGGGGGTAAAATTGGTAAAAGAGAGAGTGCTGACTTACCTTTGACGGTGTGAGGAATAGATAGGAGCGAAAATTACAATATTTTCAGATTTGGGATTAAAAAATAAAAAAACAAACGAATGAGACTAAAAAATAAAGAAGACTCCAAATGTGGGGGCGGGAGTTGATTTGGCCTATATATAATCACTGGAATCAGCTTCCTTGCGTTGCAGTACTCGGAACATATGTTTCTATCCGCTAACCTCTAAAATCTGATAGAGACACTTAACTTTCAAGAGGAAATTAAGATACAACTTTGGTTGTTTCAGACGTAGGAGTTTCTTGCCATGCTCTTCATAATACGTTCTATGATCACCTCTTGCACTCAACCTTTAATTAGTTATATATGTGTCTTATTGATACACATATATTAAGATCCTATTTTAGATGTGAGTCAAGAAACAAATTAATTGCTTGTATCTTAATTCATTTTTTACCGTGAACTATATATGTGGTTAAATACAGAATTAAGAATTTCGATTTTCAAATTAAACTAAAACAAACGTCATATTGCCACAAAAAGTAATAATTAGTGGTAATCTCTTACGAGATATGTCACAAATAACTTATAAAGTGTTCGGTTGCGTAACAAATATCTTTTTACACATTTTCATGCTAAAAATTATAATAAAATAAAACCTGAACTAATCAATCACATGAAATTGTGATAGGACCGATGTGATAATGTCTAAGGATGTATTGATTCATTTGAGATCAAGTTTTAACAAGTACGTCCGGAGAGTGTATTTTGATTCATTTACACCCCCTAATAATGTCCCCCTGCTTCCGGGTGTAGTACTGGGCACGATTGTCCATGCAAGATGGCAGTTTGTGGGTTCGAACCTGTGCCTTTGTCTCCATCACGGGCGGATGTCTCCCACTCAACCCTAACTTGTCATGCTCATCTTTTATGTATACATATGTATATATAATTCAAGCTCATGATCGGTTGTATATTCTCTTGATCATCTGGATGAATAACCATCATACTTTATTATTTACTGATATATATATGTAGGGTTGAAAACGAGCAGAGCTGAGCCGAGTAGTACGGTGTTTAAGCTCGACTCGTTTATTTTACACGAGTTTTAGTTCGAGCTCGAGTTTTAACGAGTATGTTGAACTCTTGTTCAAGTTTGGTTTGTTTATTGATCGATATGAGTGCGAACAAGCTGAGTCGAGCCGAGTAGTACAGTGTTCAAGTTCGTCTCGTTTACTTTACACGAGTTCGAGTTCGAGTTTTAACAAGTATGTTGAACCTTTGTTCAAGCTTGGTTCGTTTATTAATCGAGCCGAGTCGAGCTCGAACTCGAGTAGTAACTAGACTAAAATTCAATTCATATTTAAACTTAAGTTATATACAAACTCGTTTATAAAACTAAAAATCAACGAAAAGTCATTTGTGAAACTCTAATTTAGCTCATTTATGAAATTCAATCTAAGTTTAAACATAAATTTTGAATTATTTAATATATTTAAGTGATAAAATACAATTATTAATACACATAATTTAATCTTTAAAAATAAATATATAATATAATATTTAATCGATCTACTCGCAAGCTTATCGAGTGGAGCAGGAATCTCTTCAAGTTCGGCTTGGTTAATGAGTCGAGCTTTATTTTTATTCAAACTTGTTCATCTAACGTAATAAACGAGCCGAGTCGAGTTTTTAACGAGTGGAGTTTCGAGCTACTTGTCTAGTATATTGGTTCGTTTGCACCCTATATATCGGAAGACTCCCACATCGCAATATAATGGTGATAATGACTCTTTCTCTCTCTCTGTATGAATATATTTGTATATCTTTGAGAACCAACCACCCATGAATAATATGATCGATCATCTGGATGGATAACCATCCTATTTTATTCACACATATATAGTAATAACGGCGACAACGACGCTTCCTTCTCTCTCTCTCTCTCATATATATATATAAACATATATATATAAATATATGTATATGAGAGCCAAGCAACCACACACATACATGCATGGTATCTTTAAGTGATCAGATCATCAGCTTAATTGGTGGTCTTCCTCGGCACCTCTCCAAACACAAGCAGTTGTAGTGGTAGTCGTCACAGTGGCCGCCCAGGTAGTTGCGGCTCTGGGACCTGCAGTGGGCGCTGCAGGCAGCATTGCTCCGGCATGGAGTGCCGAAGGACCGGTTGAGGGACTCGCACATCCTCCCATCTCCCCCTTCAATATACAATTTTTTTTTGTTTTTCGAAGAAGAAGTCAATCAAGGGACAACATATATATATATAAGCATTCAATATTATAATTAATTAAGGGTGAAATAATTACGTACTCTTCTTATATACATTACGAGGTCCGATAACACGCATGTTACACGTACGCGGTGTTTATTTGTTCGTTCTCGAATAAAATTTAAGATGACTTTGAAAAGTATTAAGTTCAATTTTCATTCTCATAGAAATCGTCTGAATAATATATGTACGAATGTGTCCCATCAGCTGGGATGCCAGGTACTTTAGTCAAACAATATGTGATCAACTTTCGACACACATGCATTTAATGGTATTTATAGTTCAGTAGGTGACCCAACATACAAGTCTCTTAATTAGAGACTCGCCGGACAGGTCACTTAGTAACGGGGACTTAAGACACATGATCAACTTTTATATACAATTCAAGCGTAAATTAGTTATGAAAGCTGCATATATATTCGTCTGGATCGATTTCGATGAATTAAAACCGGCCATCATATATAATTATTCACTGATCTACGAGAAGACTCCGACATCTATATATATGGTAATATTGACGGCCGATGATGACTATATATATATATACATGAGAACCACCACATATAAATATACAGTAATAATTTGTCGAAGAGAAATAAAAGAGAACGATGCTAGTAGTGTACTTAATCAAGGATGAAACCATTACGGTTCTTATACATAAATATATCACGACAGTACGTGCTTGTGTGTGTGTGTATACATATATTTATATATATATGTATATGTATACACAGAGAGAAAGAGAGAGAGAGAGAGACCTGTTATAAGCATCATCAACAACAGGAAGGAAGCGATCAGGGCTGCCTTCTTGCTGGAATGCTCCATGATCAACGCTGCGAGAACCCTTCTGGAAACGCTAGATGTTGGGGTACTCTTTACGACGTTAGGTTACTGCATGCATGCTGAGGTCCTTATGTATGCACATAAGATGAGTGGATGTTATGATCCACTATGCTCCGACGTGCCGAGCTGTCGGATTACAACTTTTACCCCATCTCTTCGCCAGTCTAATTGCTTGGGCGTCCAAGTCTTGGTCTCGGGGTCGCCGATTTTGTCTGATTTTTAGCAAGTGTCACGAAAAGAGATAGCTTAATCCTGTCGCATCGTTACGGAGTGAGGATGGCCTCCCTCCGGCGTTCACCCAGAACGTTTCCATGTCATGCCCGGGTGAGCCCCATTAGTAACCTTTTTCTTTTTCTTTTTTTGAAGCCGTTGATATATAATTAAAGAAATTTAGAAATTGATTGTTATGCTTAGGTGTGTGAATCTCAAATTAATTACATTTGGTTCCGTCTTTATATATATTTATATAAGTCTGTCGGGATGTGTGTGCATTTACGTTGGTGCCTGTTACGTAACTAACAAGTTATCTGCGTGTGAGTTAATTCTCAGATGAGAAAAGAATCCTGTGGTTGTTAACCGGATAAGCATCAGGACTATCCAAGTCGATCAAGACTCCGGATAGAGACTGGGAGAGTCCTAGTAGTCAGGATGGATTTTCTGGATTGTTCTCCCTATAAATAGCTTAGGTCGATAGCTCATTCGGGATGTCGGGATGCAGATAATTAAGTTTAAATCGAGCTTGACCTTTATACGTCGAGATATCTCTTTTAATTTTTGACGAGGACTAAACTAATGTTCCGTAATCTCGTGATACTTTATCATGTGTGAAAAGGTTATCCAAAAATCCCACCCAAAGGTACAAAAAGTTGACCAAAACATGTATTTTGTAATAAATTGCCTGAGCATATTACGGTACATAACACCCTGTTTCACTATCAATTTTAAAATTGATATTGATAGAAATCATTAAGAGGTGTTTGACTAACTGTATCAATTTTAAAATTTGTAGTACAAAAAAAAGCACATTATGTAATACAAGTGTCAATTTGTATTAATTTTGTTATTGATACTCTAACATTTGAAAATATTAATATCAATATTGATATAGTACCAAAAATGAAACTCTAACCAAACATGGCATAAGTCAATTAATCCAAGTCTTAGGTGGACCAAAATTTTTAGAACTTCGTTAGTTGAGTGTACGCATGCAATAGTTGAGCGATCTTGGTGCAATGGTCGATCAATCTAAATTAAGTTTTTATTACGACTTTATATTTTTGTAACAAAATTTATTAAAAGATCTAAAAAATTATTATAATTTTATATTTTTAAATATTTTTTTGAACAAAAAAAGAATGATGTCACCTTTTTTTATCTTGTGAACTCTCGAGATAAAAATATTATAAATTTGTAGCACAAACAAAATATATTACGCAATACAAGTGTCAATTTATATTAACTTTTGATATTGATACTCTAATATTTGAAAATATTAGTATCAACAATGATATAATATCAAAAATGAAACTCTAGTCAAACAAGACATTAAGCATCCAGACAAGTTTGAATAAGGGTTTGAAACTCAGAACCCAAACTTGCTCGGCTTGGGTCAACTAGTTTGTGTCCCCGACTAGAGGTGTCATCCAAAAACATTTGGAATATTGATGATACTTGCAATTTGTAGATCTGGATCTTGATTTTCTTCATTGTAAACCTAGATCTTGGTTTGCTTCGGCCTTGAGCGTTCTTTTTGAGCGCTTGAGAGAATGGAAATGTTTGATTTTTTTTTTGGGTTCAGTTTTTTTTAAAAAATTGTAAATTATATTAATAAAAATAAACAAAATAATAAATATTATATTTGTGATCGTTTTGCAGAATGTTCAGGCTACCGCTTGAACGCGGTAGGCGCGCGTTCTCTCACAGCGGCCGGCGGGGGCCGACTCTGGTGCGGGTGGTCGACTTCGGGAACGCCGCCGCAGCGGGGTGCTCTTCCCTGCCTATTGTGCTACATCAATTCATCTTCTGCGGTTTCCGCCGCCCTCTCCTCTCGTCTTCGTCTTATCCTCTTCCGCCTTTCGGTCCTGTTACGCCTATAACCAGGAGGTTCCGATTTGGATTTCAACTAGCCTGCGGGAAGGGAGAGTCCTAGCTGAAGATGCCGGGTGAGCGCTGTTCCTCTCGCTCTGCAAAGGATTTTCCTTCAGGGAACACTTCCTGGGGCAGGGATAATTTAGTGTTTGGTCATGGATGGCTGACCGTAGGGTTTCGGGTGTTTTATAATTTGTTGATACCAGGAGGTAGTCTGGTGGGACAGTCGGAGCGGGAGGAGAGAATCTCTCTGGAACTTACGGATGATGTATTGAAGAGCATGGAGGTCGGCATGGCGTTCCGCGACTATGTAGGCTGCCCCATTTTACTTTGCCCCTGATAGCACTCCTTCAAATTTCTGTCTCTTATACTTTATGCACTCGGGTCTCCATGAACTGAATTGTTGTTGAGATTTCGCTAAGAAGGCAGGCGTTGTTCCAATTTATGTCACTGCTATATGTTGGATCCAAAATTATCATTTTTACAAACACTAAATACCTAGAAGGTAGGCTGCACAGCATTGCTTAATTTTCTATTTTAATTCCCCCAAAAGGCACCCCTTGAAAAGCATCTTATGCCTAGGCAGGCATCTTGACAACTAAGATATTGACAGATGAAACACAAAAAGAGTTAATACGAAGGTAAAATTTTGGAAAAACACTTTAAAGTTCAAGGGTTTTAAGATAAGTAGAATTAAAACATATGTAGTCAGAGACAAGAGGTGCACGAGACAAGGGGCGTCTCGTTTCGCCTTAGGTGCCTGAGGTGGGCATCTCAAGCACCCGAGACGAGATTGTTTTATTGAAAAATCCTCAAAAAAACACATATATTTAATATTGAAACTTTTGATAAGAATATAAAAAATAAAAAAACTCACTTTTAGGACCTACAACGCATCAAGATATCGAAGTCTTGAGGTGGAAGACTGGACAATGGGAGTTTTGGGGTGAGAAAAGAGGATTTAAGATACTAGATCCAGGTCTCACTGGGTCTGGATCCGGGCGTGGCGAGAATTGTCGAGGTGAGACATTTTTGTCTCAATGCCTAGGTTCTTGAGGTAAGCGCGTCGTATAACATAGATTAAAATAGAACATATACATTATAAATTTAATGTAAAAAAAGGATAAAAGATAGGAGAGTTAGTTTGGATGAAGTAATTATATTGAAGTACTCAATTTAAATATCTCTGTTTAAATTTTTAATAAGATAGAAAATGTGATGAGGACATTAACCGTGCAATTAAAGCATGATAATGAAGTGGATATTAATTATTAACTATATATGTTCTATGTGATTGAAAAATTCTACTAAAGTTGAAAGAAATTTTTTTTCTTACGACTGTAAGACCTACAATATTGTATGGTTGTGAATGTTGGACAATAAAATAAAATTATTTTTTTAAAAAATAAATGTTGTTGAATTAAGAATCTTAAGATAGATATGTGGTCATAGTAGATTAGATAGGATATATAATGAATATATTAGAGAATATGAAACATGAATTGTAAAAATTTTGGTCTCCTCTTGTCTGTAACACCCCTCTCTCCTCTTATGTTCCTCGTCTTGCATTGTACTTAGTTTTTCTTGAATGAATGAATTGTGACCTTTGTCACTTTCAAAGAAAGGGAAATGAAACAAGAAATGAAGGGATCAATTACCCTGCAACTACTGACTATCCAAAACACAATCTTTCTATTTCAAAAGAATGTTTGCAGTTTGAGTCTAGCCCTTATATATTGTATGTGCCTCATTTAGTGTTGACTTTCTGTTCATTACCGTATGTTGTTTTAGCCACTATTTCTAATGGATTAACTTTTTAAGATATTTATTGTCCCAGAATGGCAGGATTAGTTCAATGAATTTTCACAAGGCTACAAATTACCTGGTTACTGCAAGTGATGATGAATCAATTCGCCTCTATGATGTCCAAAATGCAATGTGAGCTTTTTCATCTTTCTATGTTTGCTGCTAGTAAGCATTTTTAATGAGAGATAATTACTTCTTCTATCCAATATTATGTGTGGCATTTTTTTGCAAGTGCATGCAACCCTTTATTAGCTTGTTATTCATTCATTGTGCAGTTTAAGTTTTGCATATTCTTGCAGATTGTCTCTCTATATGATTTTTATTTCCTGTCATATATAAGGCATGTTTTTTATGCTTGGGACTCTAGGGAACAACTTTCTTGAAATGGAGAGATTGCTTCATGTGAAATGGTGAAGAAAAAAAATGAAAGAAGGGTTAGGCTGCCTTTTTCTCTTTGTTAACTTTTTGATGGTATGATATAGAAGCATTAATACACATTATGCACATATCTTTGTGTTATATAACAAAATTGAAAAAAAACCTCAGTCATCCAATTTGGTCTCTGTACAGGAGTTCATGCTTTGACTTGAAACCTGCATTGCACTGTGGAAAACACATGTAGTTGCTCCTACAAATCCCTTCTAGTGTTAGTTTGAAAAACGCTGTGCACAAGTTATGTGATCTCACATTTCCTCCTTACTCGCAGAAAAGGTCAGCTGTGAACCTTTTGAAGGAGCAGGATGGCAAGATGGTTGTTTATGCCATTACTGAAAACTTGAGTGTGAGGATTGGCTATCAGGGATTAAGCTAGAATGTTGAGATCAATTTACCTCTTGTATTCCTTGGGTATTTTCTTCAATGGGTCAAAATGTTATGCCCTGTTTGGTTAGAGTTTCATTTTTAGTACTATTTCAATATTGATATTAATATTTTCAAATGTTGGAGTATCAATATCAAAAGTAATACAAGTTGACACTTGTATTACATAATATGCTTTCTTTACACTATAAAATTTAAAATTGATACAATTAACCAAACACCTTTTAATGGTTCTTATCAATATCAATTTTAAAATTGATAGTGATAGAGGTACCTAATAGTGTTACCAAACAGGGCATTAGGTAGCAGCCATCTATATTGGAGGCCATGACCTTGTCAGAAAGTTGGTACTATAATGATCAAAATAGATGTTCAAGTGCCTCTTAAGCACCATGGTGTTTTATGAGGCTTGATGCCCAAGCATGGTTTGCGGAATCAGCAAATAGGGTGGGGATGACATCATATTGGTGGACCGATACGACATGGATCCGCATCAATCTAACAAACCCGAGAATGTTATATCCGATGCTTATATTTTATAAAATAAATGTTATCGGGTCTATTAGACCCGATAATATGGATCTGGTATGTCTATGATTGGATCCATGGGTGTGTAAGACTTGCTAGTGGTAGGGTCAGCCAAATTAGGTGGGTTTGGGGGTCGAGAGTGGGTCGGTTGGGCCCCAACCAAGTTGGGTCGCTCACGGTCCTTGACCCAAGTCGACCTGGATCGAAATGGGTTAGTGGAGATGACCTAAAGCCATTGGGATGGTTGAGACCAACTTGGCTGACCTTGGTCGCCAACCTCATGCCCTACCCTGACCAACCCTAGACTAAATCGATTGATTTGAGTCCCGATTGGATCGGTCTAGCCCATGGAATGCGATCTCTCGAGAATCTTTCGAGATCTCCCTAGAATCTCTTGTTCTTCATACATTTGAGAAATAAGATCGCCGAAACGAGAATAGACATAGTATCTCTGGTCCCTTAATTTTCCCACCTATTGTTATCCCTAACTTTTTAACTCTATATTGGACAAAATACTTATATCATATGTAGTCTCTCTTTCTATTTTATATTATTATTTTAGTTAGATGGTCTTGTTAAGTTTGCTTATTATATTACCAACTTTATTATGAAATCCATCCAAAGATTTATCTCGACAATATTGTCTAATAAAATTTTACAACTTAATATTTTTATGACTATATACGTACAATTAACCTAAGATGTCATATAAATGTCCTCTTTGTACTGTTTAAAATGAAACTTAGATTTGACATAAGATCCCTTGTATTTCTCAAGTTAACAATAATTCACCCTGTTGGCACTCAAAAAAATTGATACGTATATCACATACGTGTTAAAAAAAAAAGAAAAAAGGAGAAAGAAAAAAGAGGGAAAACGGGCCAGCAATTGAGAGGAGAGCGGCCGGGCCAGGAACTGAGGTCCGAAACAGCCCAATCGGGCCAGCATCCATGGAGCCAGCAACCGGCCCATGGATGCCATCTCCTCTATAACCAGTCCACGTCAAAAAAAGAATAATATTAAATAAAGAGAAGGAGCTGTCGGAGTAAGGAAGGGAATCGTCTCCCCATCGGACTCTACCCCGGGAGCCAAGGCTAGCAACGGCAAGGAGCCGCCGTAAGAAGGTAGCCGAGGATAAGAAGGGAAGGGAGGTCGATCCCACGGATTTCGGGATTGCTCCGAGTCCTTCTCGAGCCGCAACTCCCGTTTCGGGAGGTTTTTCCGGCGGAGGAAGGGCAAGGCCGAGCCTATAAGAGGACCCGGCCGTCTCCTCGGCAGAGACGAGCGGAGGCCGCGCGAACACCCCCGCAGAGATCGACAAACGAGAGAGAGGTCGAGAAAAGGGAGACAGAGAGGGAAGAGTACCGTCCGGTTGCTCCCTCACCGCCGCAGGAGGCCCCCGTAAGCTCTTCTATCGTCCCGGAGTTAGGAGAAGCCGGGAGACCGCGGAAGCCGCCGCTAGAAGCCGTCTCTGAAGCCGTACCCACCGGAAGTCCCCCGCCGCAAGAACCCTCGCCGGAAGCCGGCTCTTCCGAATCTCCACCGCAAGCCCGCTAAAACGGGTAAAGGGACACCCCTGCCACCACCGGAGAGGTCCGGAGGACCTTTGCCACCGCCTGCTCCCCGTCGGGTGCCGCCGAGGCCGTTCTGAGAGCTCCGAGGTCCGTCGTTGCGCGTCGCCCGGTCGGGGAGGGAGAAGAAGGCCGCCGGGATTATTTTGTCCCAACATTGGTCCACGCCGGCGCATGAACGGGGAAGAGGAGGCGCGCGCGTCCGTCGGCTCCGATTTCGACCCCAAGTCAAAAAACCGAGGCGGGGCCCACCGGATAAGAAAGAAGCAAAAAAAAAAAGCCGCGGCCGCAGCAGCGGCCAGGTGCCTCGCGCGCGGGAGAAGCTCGCAGGAGAGGCTGACCCGAGGTCAACCTACGGTGGGGCCCACCTATTGAAAGGGTTAAAAAAAAAGGAAAAGAAGGAGGAGAAGAAGATGGGCTGCAAGCAGGATCCGAAGGGGCCCAACAAATTAATTTTTCTTAAAAGACATCCTTGATTGAAATTAAATAAAAATGCATCTAATTAATTAAACAACCCGAGCCGAGCAACCGGCCGGCTAAAACCCGCCTCATGGTCTCGGCATAACTTAAAAGAATCAAAATAAATGGGCAAGCAATAGGCCGGCTTTAAGCACGTCTATTGACCCATAATTCAAAAAATAAAACAAAATAAACAATGAACAGAAATTAAATAACAATCTACTTAATTAATCAACAAACCGAGACGAGCATCCGGCCGGCTAAAAACCCGCCTCATGGTCTTGGCTTAATTTAAAAGAATTCAAAACAAAGAGGGAAAGCAATGGGCCGGCTTTAAGCACGCCCCTTGACCCTTTAAGGTGGACATACAAAGGTCTAGTTAAAAGACCCCAATGTCTTACCATTCCCCAAGAGGGAGTTGTTTTTGCCCATTATGCCATGGGGAGGCTGTGCATGATCAACATGCCAATATGCCCAAACCATAGGCTAATGAGGTAGACCAACCATGGGATGAGTGCCCACAAGCTTTTCAAAAGCCGGGTATGCTCAACCTTGAACCGGTTGGGAGAAGACTGCATGTGCCTATCAAAGGCAGGACCATGCTCAAACTGCTGAAATGACAAGACAGGATTTCCAGATGCCTATCAAAGGCTGGAATATGTTCAAGACTACACTCAAGACTGACATATACTTGATCCCGAATTGAGGGGATATCACAGTTGTAAAAGAGAGGAAGCAGGAGGACTTGTGAACTTCAAACAATGAAGAATTCAATGATCAATGCAAGAAGAAAATAGTCCCTGCCGGATTGAATGAATGCAAGCACATTAAAAACTGAACTTAAATCTGAAATTTCAATAAAAAATCAAAACCTTTAAGAAATCTGAAATTCTGTTAATTGCTAAGGACCTGCCTGGCTCAAACCAGAACCGGTTAATCAGAACTAACCCAGGTTGAATCTAAAAAATTCTGAACCTGAATTAAATCTGAAATCTGTCAACTCACAAACAGAAAATCAGAACTGAATTCTCTGAAATCTGAAGTCACCTCTAAATCCAAAGATTAAAATCTGAATCTGAACTCAACTCCTTTAAAAATCCGAAATTTGAAGATGGAAGGTGCAGAATCCGCAGCAGAATCTGAAATCTGCAGGGAATCTGGACTGAAAATCTGTAATTGAAATCCTGAAGGTTAAAAAAAATCTGAAAATCTGTTTTGGTGCAGAAACCCATTTAAAACCTGCAATCCGAAAACCTTTGAAAATGCAGAATGTAAAAATCCGAAATCTGAAATTTGAGGCAGGCATAAAAAATCTGGAAATCTGGACTTAACCCACATAAAATCTGAAATCTGAGGGTGGGAGGGGTCTGCGTCAAGATCTGAAATCTGAGCAGAAGTCTGAAACATATAAAATCTGGAGCCTAGAAACTGAAGAAACTGAAAATCCGAATGCACCATAAAATCTGAAAATCTGGATTTGTGTCGAACCCATTAGAGAATCTGCAATCTGATCTTTGAAAGTGCAGAATAAGAGAGTCTGAAAGTCTAATGCCCATAGAACCTGCAGCCGAAAAATCAGAAGTGTGCAACGTGCAGAATTTGTAGAAGACCTGAATTGGCAGGAGATCCAAACCAGAATTTCTGAATTTCAAAATCTGAGCTTTATTCTGAAAAGGTTTTGAGGGAATCAACAAACTAAAATCAGGCCCGTCCCAAATTTGAGCAAATCAGGAACTGATCCACAATTAGGTAGTCTCAAACCATTCAAACCCATAAGAAAATCCAAATTCAAAACCGCCCCAAATCAATTTACATAAATCTGAAATTGCATAAAAAAAGAGAAAATCCAGAAACTGTCAAATACAAATTCTGCTGAAATTTGATTAAAACCAATGAATTGAATGAACTAAACTCAATCTAATTAAAATTGAACTCAAATCAAACTTAATTCCAAATTCAATTTCAATTCAAACCAATCAAATTCAACTAAATCAAATCTGAAAATCTGTAAATCCGAAGCCTGAAATCTGTGATCTGTACAAGGTCACCCATTTCAGATTCTGGATTTCAGGAGTCTGTAAGAAATCTGGAACCCCAACTCTAAGAATCCGAAATCAGAATCAAAACTGAAAATTGTGAAATCCCAACCTGCTTAAACTGAAGCAGACCCCATTCAACTTCAAAATGAACATGAAATAACCCAAGTTCAATTAAATTTCAAGTTCCAAACCACTCATATTCTAACCAGGATCTAAAAACAATCCAACTCATAAGTAAAACTTTTAACCAAATTCTAACCAAACAAGTTAAGATAAAAAACAAAAAAACTGAATTAATAAACAATCTGGACCCAGCCCTCTGTTAAATTCATGAAAGTAAAATTTCCGGACTTAACAGAAACCTGATTTAACCCATCCGATAAAGCCAATTCAATCAATCAACCCAACTCAAATTGAATTCCCCAAATCAAACAAAATTCAACTGAATTCTAACAAATTTAATGAAACAAACTCAAATTAAACCAAATTCAACATAACCCAAAATTTCTCAAATTAAACCCATAAACGAACTGTCTTTAACCCAAATCAAACTTAAAACCAATCAACAAATTCAAATTGAACCAAACTTAAATCAATAAACAACTGTCTCAAATTCTAACCAAATTTAAATCAACAAACAAGTCCAAATTGAATCAAACTTAAATTAATAAGCAACTCAAAAAAATGAACAAATCAAATTCCAAACCCAAATTAAAAGCAATTCAACCAATTAAATTCAACTCAATCAAAATCAAACCAACAAATTTAATTAAACTCAAATCAATTTAATCAATTTCAAACTAAAAGTGAGTGCTTGCATTCCATCAGTTCCATGGGATTGTTTGCTCCTATGTCCATGTGTGTGAATGTTTATGTTTGCAGATGCATGTTTTTCTATTCCAATGGATTGCTATGACGCTTAATCAAGGGTATTCGAGAAATCTCGATGTAATTAACGTCGGATCTTCGCACCATCCGACGGGGAGAGGTCAAAAATTAATTTTTCAAAGAACCTAACAACCTCAAATTATAATTTTAAATATCATTGACCCTAGTTAGTATTTGTATGGAATATCATCTATTTTCCTAAGAAGTCAATGCTAAGGTCTAATCAAATCAAATTCAAATTCAAAAAGAAAATGAATTTCCAAAACAAAAGAATTAATCTTTTGGAGATTTTTGAGGTTACATCACACCCTCACTTTATTTCACTTTTAATTCTATGTTATATATTGCCAACTTTATCATGGAAACTATCTAAAGATTCATCTAGACATTATTGTCTAGTAAAATTTTATAACTTAATATTTTTATGACTATATCTACACTTAATCAAAGATGTCATGTAAATGTCCTCTCCATGCTGTCCAAGATGAAACTTAGATCTGATGTAAGATCCCTTGTATATCTCTTGTTAACAATAGTTCACCCTCTCTCTATTTTGCTTTTAATTCTATCAGTTTATTTTTGATGTTTAATGAGTTTCCTTTTTTTTGAAGAGATTATATGACATTTTACACTTAAACATGCACTTTGGTTGGAATTTTTTAGATCCAATCTTTTGAGATTTTTTCCAAGATCTCTTCGAGATCTCTTTTGTTTAGTCTCTTTGAGATTAAATTGAGAAGCGAGATGGCAATCCTTGGTCTGGCCCAAATACGATCAGGTCAGGTTGGGTCAGTGGCTGAACCCCGACCCGGTATCCCATGGGGGCAGCACACTGCCACCCCTGCGATCAGGTTGAATCAGGGCCGAAATGACCCATATTTTATTCTTTGTAGTTATTTTTATGTTTTTATGTTTTTAATTTTTAAAAGGACCGACTAGGTCAAATTGGGGCAAAAACAGCATAATATTTATTCTTTATAGTTATTTTTACGTTTTTACCTGCTCTTTTAAATTTTAAAAGGATTGATCCGGGCAATTCTGCATCGGTTTTTTTTCTCTAGATTGACTGATTTGGCCAATATGATCCGGATCAGAATCAGAAATGGGATGTCAATCCAGGGCCCTATTCAGATTCCACCTTTCTTGGGCCCAAAGCAGTGGACTGTGCTACTGGGCCTCAATAAAGCATCAAAAATGCTTTTTAAGCACACACCTTTAAGTAGACTGCTATGGCACTTAAATGTTTACCCAGTGTGGTGCAGCTACCTGTTCAACACCAATTCAATGTCATCGAACAACTGTACTAGTTATCATATTTAAAATGTCTACTTTCCCCAAGATTGGTCAAATAAAATGTCAGACATGGTTTTTTTTTTCTCTCTTTCCAAGTGTGCACTATTTTAATAGCACTTGTATTTATTTGCATGTGGTAACATTTTATACCTCTTCAACCACATCGAAGAAAAGGAGACAAGAATGGTCGTCCGGCTGTTAGCGCTAGAGTTTTTGTCATTGTCATTCATGGTAGATTTTGACCTTTCAGAAGCCATAACATCCAATGATATCTGTTGGCGTACATTTTTTTAAATAAAAAAAAGGGAAGAAAAGAAGAGAAAGGAGTAAAACAGGCGGCCTGGCCTAGGAGCTGGCCCGATGGCCCATCAAATTGGCCACAATTGGACCCATTTAAACACCCTAGCAGGGGCCGGATCCATCCAGCCCACAATTGGCACAAATCAGGCCATGTACAGGCCATGTGCGCAGCCCACAGGAGGGCCTGGGCTTCTCTTCAGTCCGCTGGCCCAGAAAACAGGCCCAATTGGGCCAGGTCCACCTCAGCAGCCAGGCTAATCAAAGCCCAGCCGCACCCACTTGCCACCTCAGCTCCTTGGTGCGCACTCAGCAGCCAGCACAGCCTCCCAAGGGTCAGGTGAAGGTGGGGGAAAGCCAAGGGACAGCCACACATTCAATGTGGTTAAATGGAGTAACTCCCATGGGGAGATGAAGAGTCACCAACGTACAACAACTCCTGTCCCTTCACCTGCCCTCTTCACCCTCTATAAAAGAGAGGGAGACGCACCAGCCAAGGGACAGAAGCTGGAGACGCCGCCAGGTTGCTGGACTGCACCCTGCCCCTTGCTGCTTTGCGCCCTGATCCTGCTGCTGCTGCTACCGGCTGCTACCAGAAGAAGGAAAGAAGAAGAAGAAGGGAAGAGAAGGTAAAAGGACCAGCTTGGTGCGCCCATGTGGCCCCCTCAAAGGGGCCTTCTTTTTCTGCTTATTCCTAGCCCGTCTATAGCCTCTGGTCTATTTGCAGAAGGTCCCATGCTCAGCCCATGTTCGGACCTAGCCCAGACCCCCTGAAAACCCCCTTGCGCAGGCTTGTTTCATCCCAGCCAGACCCCCCATTTTGGGCCCAAAACCGGTCCCAATGTAGCCTACTGGACAGCCCCTGCTGTAGGCCCATGGCTGACCTATTCTCAGGCCCATGTACAGGCCCATTTCCAGCCCTGTTCGACCCCCTGCACAGGCCACCTGCAGTCCATCCAGTAGACCCCTATGCAGGCCCAGAAAAGAGCCCATACATAGCCCACATGCAGCCCCTGCGATGCACCAAAAAAAATCAGATTCCAGTGCCAGCCAGGTGCCCCCTTTGCAGGCCCGGTCCGGCCCATTTCTGTCCAAGGTGGACCTTCCTCTTGGGACTGTTTGAATGCTCCTTAGCAGGACCCAGTTCGGCCTCCACTGCAGGCCCAAGAGCAGGTCTTGTTTGGTCACTCAATCCGACTCAACCTGACCTTACTCTGGTCTAAGGAGAATTTCCTTGGAATACCCCACATATAGGTCAATTCCTACCCAAAAAAAACAGACCCTGGCCGAGCCTCACTTCATGCCAACTCCGGCCCAATCAGGCCCACCTGCAGGACCAGCTCAAGCCCTCCTTCGGCCTGCTGCTCTAAACCCCTCCGCAGCCCATCCAGCAGACCCCAGGCTGGCCCATGAGCGGCCCATCTTCTGGTCCTTACCCGGGCCTTGAACCATACCCATTTTGGCCCACCTTCCGGTCTTCATCCAGGACCACTTTCGGCCCACATTTGGCACTCAATCCAGGCCTTCACAACAGCCTATTTCCAGCACCCCTGTAGACAGGCGCCAGCCTCTTCGAAGGCCAATCCAATGACCCTTTCACGGGTCCAATCCACCTCCCAAGAAGCTCCACAGCAGCCCCCCCTTTGCAGCAGAAAATAAAAGAAGTTGCAGCAGCCCCCTTGTGGCATGTACCGGCAAAGTGAGGGATGAACCTCAACGGCCCTTTCACGGGTCCGGTTCTCCCCTCAACACATCAAAGGAGAAGAGAGCCTCAACGGCCCTTTCACGGGTCCGGCTTTCCCTCCTAGAAGCTGCCCTCCCAAATTCAAGCAAAAAGTGAAGCCCGGCTTTGAACGCCGAAGGAATGGACCGGCCCGAGGTGGCCTTCACAAAAATCAACCAATAAAAATCAAAAAGGCGAAAGCAACATTAAATTAAGGACTTCACCCCTACCGGGGGAACTCCACCTTGGGCGGAGGCGCGGGCATGCATCCCGTAGCTTACGACCCGGACGTCGGCGCGGGCATGCTCCCGTAGCCGATGATCCTTCCCCAATTTTGGCTAAGTCATTGACTAGCCTTATTGGATGGGTAAACTTCATCACATTAGAAATCTGTCGGTATACCGTTGTAATGCCGAAATTTTTCTAAGGTAGTGAAGAACCTAAATTGGGGGAAGGGTCATCACTTATTGTACACTGATGTACCCCCATTCATACTTCAATGAAATGAATTCTAAGTCAATTCGATGCATGGAAATGGGCACCGATTGGCAGCCCAATGTGCCCGATCAGATGCAAACCACCAAAATCAAATGAGCAAAACTCTTTTACAAACAAAAAATAAAGTAATGCAGGTCTGAAATGGGCTTTCACTGCCTCAGCTTCCTGATAGCCTGCTGCAAACCCTGTCCGGCCCAATAACCAGCCCGCTGCAAACCCTGTCTAGGCCCATGGCTGCCCACCTGAAACCACCTGCGCAGACTTCAGTCTAGGCCCATGAACAGCACCCTGTTCGGCCTACTTGCTGCCCCCCTTTTCAGACCTAATCTGAACCCATGCGCCAGGCACAAATCTAGCCCAAATCCTGCCTGCAATCAGCCCTTTCTGTCTGGCCCAAACCGGCCCATTTGCAGGCCTATGCCCAGAGCTCAAAAACAGTCCCCTTTGCGACCCAGTTTTCAGTCCATCAAGGACCTCCTGAACAGGCCCCTTTGTGGCCCATTCAGCCAACGTCCAAACAGGCCCACAACCGGCCCACTTGCAGGCCTATGCTCCACCCCTCCGAAGCTTACCTAAAGCCGGTCTAGAACAGGCCTTCAGGCGACCCATTTTCAGGCTCATGAGCAGCCCATTTAGCAGACCTCCAAATAGGCCCATATCAGCCCATTTGCAGGCATATGTCCAGAGCTTAAAACCAGTCCCTTTGTGACCCGGTTTCAGCCCATCTAGGACATCCCAGACAGGCCCGTATTCTGGCCCATCAGCAGGCCCTTGTCCAGAGCCTAAAACCAGTCCCCTTGTGATCCGGTTTCAGCCTATCCCGGACATCCCAAACAGGTCCCCGACCGGTCTATTCAAAGTCATCTGAACATACCCCCTAAACAGGTTCGACGCTGCCCTTGCTCAGCCCACGTTCAGGTCCTACGACCAGTTCCAAACCAGCCCTCTGTCCAGGCCCATCTCTGCCCATCTTAATCCATTCACTCCAACCCCTTTGTGGCCCGGTGAAATCCCAAATCAGTCCTTGAACAAAAAATCAGATTTTGATCGAATTTAAAGCAAAGGAAGCTCAAAAATCAGAAAGCATCAAAGTCGTCCAAAAAAAAATGACAAATAAAACAAAGCCGAATAAATCGGTTTGCATCTGATCGGACCCAAAAGGCCGCTGCCCTTTTGAGTTCCTTACTCTATTTTGTGGATGTGCATGTCTCCGAAAACAGGTTGCCGCGACGGTTAATCAAAGGCGTTCGAGCCGTTGCTCGATGTAAGTTAACGCCGGATACTCGCACCATCCGGCGGAGAAGGGTCAAAAAATGAAATTTTCAAAGAACCCGAACCTCGGTTCTAATATTTTCAAACTATCACCGGACTACTTAATATTTTTAGGATATCACATATTTTCCTAGAAAGGTCCGGAGATGTCTTTCTTCCTAAAGAACAGACGCAGGAAAAAAAGAGGTTCACACAATATCCATACCTCCATACCTTTTCAACAACATCGAAGAAAAGGAGAAAAGAAGGGTACTCTTCTCTGGCTATTAGCCCTAGAGCTTTTGTCATCATCATTCACTGTACATTTTGACCTTTTAGAGGGTGCAAAGGTAATCTTGTTTTCTTCTAAGTTGGTATAAACATCAGTTGACCTATGATGTGGTTGAGAAAATTTAAAGGTTTGATACATCTAATTATATCCTTTTATGTTATCTTAAGCTTAGTGATCTTCCTACTGGGAATAATGAAAATCAACCATCAACTGAAACAATGAACAACCGTCTGGAATCTCAATTCTTTGTCTGAACAATATTTGCTACTTTGTCCATTATCATCAATGTCTTCGTTTAAATTTAAATCTTCTCTAATATTTAGATTTTAGAGATGTGTCTGATTATGGAATATATGTACTTTTTATGTTATGTTTAGCTTATGTAACTTTTTGTTAATTGTCTAAGTGGCCTTTTCCTTTTTCTCTTATTATTAGGTGTTTGAAGACCATAAATAGCAAGAAATATGGGGTTGATCTTGTGTGCTTTACTTCTCATCCTACAACAGTAATATACTCTTCAAAAAATGGATGGGACGGTGTGTTGAAAACCTTTTCCTTCTAACTTAAACCTTACTCTGGTCCACTCATTGATTTAGCCTGCTTATCCAGAATCGTTGCGACTTCTTTCGTTGAATGATAACAAGTATCTACGGTACTTTAAAGGTCATCATGACAGGTAACATGGTTGTGGCATTTACTGTTGTTATTAACTTATTACTGTCTTTTACCCATATCAAGTGAGATGATCATGTGATAATAACCTATCCTTCTTGTTGCAATCTTGTGCTTTTTGTGTTTTCTACTTCTAGGGTTGTGTCACTTTCGCTGTGTCCTAGAAATGAATGTTTTATCTCTGGATCACTGGATCGAACTGTCTTACTCTGGGATCAACGAACTGACAAATCCCAGGTAGTAAGTGCATTCTCGTTTTGGCTAAAGCAAATGTGGGTTCCTCAAAATCTTGACTTTTTAAGATATTGCAGGGCCTTTTACGAGTTCAGGGAAGACCAGCAATATCGTATGATGACCAAGGAATGGTGTTTGCCATAGCATTTGGGGGATACATAAGAATGTTTGATGCCCGAAAGTTTGAAGCGGTAGTCCTCTGCGGTTCTCTATTGACATTGATAAATAAGTTTAGTAGGTGTAAAATTTTGTGGACGTTCTGCATTAAACCTGTCTGGTCTGGTATCTTCTGTGTCACTGGGAGAATTTATTATCTGAAGCGAACATTGATAAACTAAGATGATGTCCATGAATATTCTTCACTGCAGGGCCCTTTTGATATCTTTTCCATTGGTGGAGATGAGTCTGAAGCCAATGTAGTAAAGTTCAGCAGTGATGGTAGACTTATTCTTTTGACAACTGCATCAGGACAGATTCATGTTCTCGACTCTTTTCGAGGCACAGCGGTATGTTCCAGTCCGGCCTTACGTTTTAGGATCTTCTATCTAGCTTCTATCTGTACTTAGCTTTTGGACTTAAGTTCTTTACTGAATGGATTGATGCACAATGCGACTTGTTCAAACAACTGGCAGATATCCAATTACAATGTGAAGCCAGTTTCCAACGATGCCACATTGGAGGCATCCTTCAGTCCTGATGGAATGTTTATTATTTCAGGTACTTCTACCTGTCTGTTTTGCATTGTAATGGTCATGACGTTGGGATTTAAATACGCAAAGCAAAAGTCAAGGGCATCTTGTTCTGCACATTTCAATCGCCTATCCATCTCTGGCTATGTTCTGCGTCACGAGAATTCGCAAATCATATCCGTCTCCACCTTTTTGCCTCGTGCACATTTGCTTAATATTCTCTCATCTTGTGACAGGCTCAGGTGATGGTAGTGTTTCTGCCTGGAGTGTTCGGAATGGAAAGGTTCTTAAGCTTCAATTTGTACTGTTATTTCTTTTGTTCTGAACTATGGTAGTAAATACTTACTGCCTTTTGCTTTCTGAATGATAAGGTCGCATATTGGTCAAGCACAGATACCGAGCCACCACTTATCAGATGGGCTCCCGATAGCCTCATGTTTGTCACTGGATCAACAGAATTGTCATTTTGGATACCAGACTTGTCAAGGTTGGGATCTTTTGGTGGCATGAAATAGAGGTCTTCCAAAGTTCCAATATTGTATCGGTTTTTGCTGTATACAAAGTAGGGAAAATAGTAAAATTATTAATTGGCAGCATAAAATTATGTTAGGTAGGTTTTTAGTCTGTTCTCTCTCTCTCTCTCTCTCTATATATATATATATATATATGTACACATATATGTATATATTAGGATGGACTCTCGTAAGAGAACATTCAACTATGCATTTAACATGACTTAAATGCATATTATGAATCGTTACTAACCTTGTATGGCAAATCGAATCGGAATGAGAATCGATTTTATTCAGTTCAATTTGAGGCCTCAGAACCCAACAAAAATCAAATCTTCTCTGCATGAACATATGGCTTCACACATCTTGAGTGGCTTGGCTGTTTCATGTCACGGTGTCACATTGGCTTAATTTCTTCTGCCCTTTCTCAGACCAGGTCTGTCCTAGTGTGTGTGTGTGTCTCTCTCTCTATACATATGCATTTGACTTGCTAGCTACCTAGACATGGCTCAAATATTAACAAGGTTGATTGGATGTATTACCAGGTAAGATTCTTATATATATATATATACTTTTACAAGTATTTACACGTTAAGTACGTACCTTACATAGTTAGCTACGTTTGAGTGAGGATAAATATCCATTTGGTTGAATTGGATAAGCATCGAGCTTCTTGAGTCGATTCCCTAAATAGTAACTAGGAGAGTCCTAATCGGAGTGGCCGGTTCTACGTTGTTCTTCTTATAAATAGCACTCCCAAAGTGATTGTTCCAATTTCCACAGCATTTATCCATACGTGTGTGTACATGTATGTATGTACATATGATTGAGAATGTCTATGAGATGATATATTCTCGATATGTCCATAATAATTTTATGGCCATAAGAATTTAAATTTGCAAACCCTATAAGGAATGTCAATTTTGTGTATATACTCTTAAGCCATATTTGGTAATTGTACTGGACATCTCTACTCTATCACTATCAATTTTGAAATTGATAAGGATAGAAATTGTCAACAGGTGTTTAGCGATCAATATCAATATTGAAACTTTTAATACAAACAGAGCATAATATATAATATATACAAGTGTTTATGTTTTTTTTTTCAAATGGCATATACCCCTTGACTATTTATTAGGTTGTCACAAGTTAATATTTTCTAAATATTTATATTCATACACCAGAAATGTGGAATGTGGAATATGGCACCAGAAAAGAAATAAATCGAGCCGTGTATACATGTTCTAGATGTAAACAACTTGGTCATAATCGACAAATCTTATAGAAATCTTATAGCCAAATAAGTATGAAATATAAGTCATCTTTTGACTATGTTTCTTAAGTATATCTTGTAGAAATTATATGTTTGATGCTATCTTATGTTGTTCTTATTTATTAGCAATGGCCACTAGTTCTCCAATCTCTTTGACACACTGTTCTCTTGGACATGACTATTGTGTTGTTAAATTGAGTCAAACGGAAAGAAACCATGATAGAAAGTTCTATAAATATAAGGTCAGTCATTTTATAGTGTTTTTGCAAGTAGCTTTTCCCCCCTAAATTCTATGCACTGATATATATACATATATATATATATATATATTTTTATGTTGGATTTTGTGGGTATATAGAAGGTCGTAGTTTCTTTATGTGGTGTGACAACCTAATAAATTTTGTGGATTCATGTCGTTCTTCTTGTTGTGAGAGGGCGGCTGCAAGTAACCTCTAGAGAGGCGTCTAACTTTGTTAAAGAGTGAGTTAAGAGGAAAAAGAACCTTAGATATAAAGTGAAAAATACTTGCAAAAAAATTAATGAAAATTGTTACTTTATGTGATGACGATGGTGATGACGGTGATGTTATCGTTTGTTTGTCATGTATTTTGGATATTATGCTTCAAGACTTAAGGGGTGTTTGGTTGCATGATAATAATGAAGGTTTTTGCTTTAATTTTTAAAAATTGTAAGAAAACTTGTTAAAAGAGGTGTTTGGTAACCATGACAATTTTATGTTTTAAAAGTGATTTTCTTCTTAAACAAAATAGAGGGTCTCATCTCTTTCTTTTTTCTTGTGGTCCCCCCACTTTGTTTGGTCATGTGTGGTAGTTACTCCTTTTTATAATCACATCTCTCCAAACATGATAATTTTATGTCATGAGTTGGCTCACTTTTTATTTTAATACAATTTTTTATCATGAAAATGTACAAAAAATTATCATGCAACCAAACACCCCATTAGTATGTGTTGTGTATAAGATTGTATCGGTTCTCATTTCAGATTATGTCGAGTTCTTGGTAGGTATCCGTATTTGTAGGGAATTATCGATTTGTACATGATTATTTTTTATTTCCGGAAGAAATAAGCGTAGAATTATTGATTTGAATTCCCTTTTGTCATGTTACCCAAAGAAGGGAAATTGCACGTATACGGGGAAAGAAATATCATTATGAATTTTTTAAGTATATCTTGCAGATAGTCACAGGAAATTTAATTTTACCAACCTGAGAAGGAGAAATAATAATACCAAGGTGATATCATAAAGGAATTGCAAATTTTACGAGAGATGAAGAATTATTTTTATTAAATAAAATAAACCATACTCTTAGAATACCAACGTGACAAGTAGAAATAGGAATCACGAGATAAATAAATAAAAATATGCGAGGACATTTTTTATATTTTAAAATAATTGCAACATTGCAGTGATCTTAAAATCAACCAAAGTGGACACTTTAAATTAGAGCAAGGGTTAATTTTCTTTAAAATAAATTTGTATTGTATGGATCTCGATAAATACCATGTTCTCTGTCCCTGTCAATGAACAGAGGAAGTAGTGAAGAAGGTAGAGGGATCAAGGAGTACCAAACAGCAAACGGCAGTCTTGCTGAGAGGTGAAGAGAAGAAGAGGAAGGACAAGATGAAGGGATCGAGGAGAACGCTGAGCACCGTGTCCGGATGGGTGCGGCGGCAGCCGCCGAAGATGAAGGCCTTCCTAGCCGTGGTGGCGGGTATGACGGCCCTTGCGTTCCTCCGCTTTGTCGTCCACGACCATGACAACCTCTTCGTCGCCGCCGAGGCCGGCCACGCCATAGGCATCTCTGTTCTTATCTACAAACTGACCAAGGAGAAGACCTGCGCTGGTACCTTCTCTAAGCCCCTCTCCCTTCGCTTATCCGATCCTTGAATCAACTCCTTTTATCTTATGCGATCCGGGAGTTGATCTAGTCCCGAGAAATTTAATCTAACTTGAAGAGATGCGATGAAAGGTGTTTGATCTTATATCGTGTCCTTTATCTTGATAAAGTTGCGATCTTTGTATTTGAACTAGGGTTTTGCACGGAATATTGCAACAGGAAAAGTGGTGATCGTGACGGATGGGTTTCTTTCTTTTACTTCTCAGATTTTGAATAAAATCCATTTATGTTGAACGTGGAATCGTCTTTGGCTAGAGCTTTGATCCCATTCATGTGTATTGCGCACGCCAAAAATCTAAAGGGCTGTTTGGGAGAAGATTAATTCGAGGATAAACCTGGTTTATCCCCCTATGGTAGAAGATTAATTTCAGGATAAACCTGGTTTATCCTCAAAATTTAGGGGATAAATCAGGTTTATCCCCTAAATAATCTTGTACCAAACAGGCCCTAAGTTTCTAGGTACCAAAAAGTCCTGATGTTTTTGACCACAAATTCTATTCATGTTGTTGGTTGTTCTCTGGACTAAAATCTATTCAGACTTTTGCATGCCAGTTTCTTTGTTGGAAATGTGAACACTGGAACAATCAAGAAGCAACATTTTTATAAGGAATGTTCAGAAATTTTAAAGTACATCTTCACATTCACAAAACATAAGACATGAAGCAAAGGACATCTATGACATGGAATCTTCAATTGTTTAACGTCGATTCTTATTGCAGTCTATTTTCCCTGAATTATTTTTATTGTTGTTCAAGAGACCGTGTCTCTCCATATTTCTGAATAACAGTTTAATGGCTTGCTGCAGGACTTTCACTTAAATCCCAGGAACTAACAGCTTTATTTTTAGCTGTTAGACTGTATTGTAGCTTTGTCATGGAGTATGATATTCACACGCTTCTTGATACTGCAACGCTTGTTACAACACTTTGGGTAATTTACATGTTCCGGTTTAAGCTAAGGTCAAGTTACATGGAGGACCAAGACAACTTTGCAATGTATTATGTGGTGAGTCTTCTGCCGACCTTTTTGAATTTCTCTTGTTACAGAATTCTTGGGAGCATCCTCCTGCCTGGATTCCCTGCCTTATTGCTGCATTAAGATTGAATTCATCTCTTGTCTAATTGCAGATGTTTGTCCCGAAATTGGTATGATTAATTAGTTTTGTTGTCTATTTCTCTGTAAGTGATTCACCTAATTAGTCCCTATAACATAGAACTATCGAACTATTGAGGTGTATCCACTTGGATGAGACTGTGCTGATTGTCTTGGCGGTACAAGATCAGCTGGATCAAATAGTGAATATTAGGAGCATTGCAGTTTTTCAGGATGTGTTGCATATTGTCTTTGCTATTTTCTTTGTTTTTTTTCTTCATTTTGTTTGCCAAGGGGAGAAAGTGTTAGAACTTCTCTTTTTTACTTGAATGAGTCAAGTCACGGGGGACTACCCCAATGAATAGCATATCAAGCCCTGTTTGATTGATGAGGCGGAGATGACACTGTTTATCATTGGCTAGTACCATTGTAGCTAATCATGAATACAGGAAGCATTACACTTTGTTCTTTTTTAATTATTAGTTATCTTTTAATTTAGATAGACTTGCATGATTATATAAGTTACTGAATTCTAACCTTTCCTTATTTTATTTTTATTTTAAAAATAATCTAAATATCTTTATGCCTTCATAAATATTACCAAGAGAAAGCAATCATTTTAGGTTCATGTTAAGTTAAAAGAAAAATTCAAGTGTTCATTGGGTCATTGGGTAGTAACAGTGGAATTTTGCTATCTGTGTCGCAGAAAATGGAGCATGGCATGGTGAGTTTCTCTGTTTTAAGTTGTATAACCAAAAACAAGTGTTTTTGACCTTAAAGTATTAGTGTAACCATTGAGGCTTGTTTTGAACAGTGACATCCTGCCAACCATGATTTTGTATTATCTAAAGCTGTTGCATCATCTCTGATAATTTGCATGAATCATATTGTTTGAATTCAGTTTATGCTGCACTATGAACTCAGTTGATTCCTAGACATTTAATGGTGAACTCACATATGCAACTGACTGAGATCAGTCTGGTCGGTCTGGTTTTAGCCAAGGGCTGAATAGACTGATTCTGGACTGAAATTGCCTGATCCTTGCTTGGAATTGGCCAGATCCAGCCAGACTCAGGCAGACTTGGACCAAATATTGGCTGAGTTGGGCCAGGATCGGCTTGATCCTGGGCTTCTGGGTGACTGTCCAATCTGAGCTCTATCTGGATTAGGATTGACGCTGACTGACCCAGGGTCTGATCCTGATCTAGAAATTCTTGACTGACTAAGATGCAATATGTAGCCTTTCCCTGTCACTATGTTTGTCCTTCAACAAAGTCACACCTTACATAGGTGCTCTTCTTGATTGATATGCACTGGATCAGACTATGTAACGTGGCTTAGTCAAAACCCACCATTTGTGTTATTGTATCATATGCATGGTTGGTTGGACGCTTCATATGAACTTTTGCCCCTTTTGCCACTGTTACATCTGTTGTGCTTACTGCTTAGTTTCAATAGTAATTCCTGTTTGTTATCCACTCCATTCCATACCTGGCCATCCCTTGATGATTGCGAATTTGTTATTCGTTAGTGTTATTTCAGTTGGTATAACATATGTTTGTATTTCGCCAACTTGAGTTGTCACTTGTAAAATTTTTCCATGATTGTTATTTGGTTATTATCACTATGGCAGAGTAATTTAGACGGTTAAATAACTAAATTTACTCCAAATTCTCTATTCTTTTTTCCCAGATGTTGCTTATGTTACCTGTTACATTTTCACTTGAAAACAGGTTGTACCTTGTGCTGTACTAGCACTTGTGATTCATCCGACAACAACCCATAATATCATAAACAGGATTTCTTGGGCCTTCTGTGTCTATCTGGAAGCTGTTTCAGTCCTTCCCCAGTTACGTCTGATGCAAAACACAAAGGTACAGTCCAGGCTACAAATGCCATATCTTGCTCTGTAGGGATAGTTTTCTAATAACTACTTTGTCTTCTAGATTGTTGAGCCATTTACTGCTCATTACGTTTTCGCTCTGGGAATAGCCAGATTCCTTAGCTGCGCGCATTGGGTTCTCCAGGTAAATGTTTTGCACTCTGATTCTTATGCCCTCCCCACTTTTTTGCATCTTGTTTGGCAGTGGCTATTTGTGAATTGTTTTTCATATCATCTTTACATTGTGTGCTATCATCGGATGAAGAAGTCTTTAATTGAGCTGGTTCATCCATGAAAAGCAACAGGACATGCAGACCACAATTTGGTGAGTTTGGGAGTCAAATATTTTATGTAGTCATCCGTCTCCCAACTTAACCCAAACAAAAATAGAAAAAAGAACACGTAAAACTTCTACTTGTTAACCTTTTTAATTCCCATACAAGGAATATTCATCTGCATGTATTTTAATTATTGTGAGGTTTGACGTGTAAATCTGCAAATTTTACTAGACATACCCTTGTAATCTTCATTTAGTTTTCACAACGTACCTGATAGGCTAAAGAAGCATGAGTTTGCACAAATGCATTTAGATAAAAGGTGATACAAATCCTTCTAGTTTTCACATTTATCATATATTTTTGCACTGTAATGCAAAGAATGCTTTGCATTTCTTGAATTGGTGGAAAGCCATGTTATTCTTTTTGTAAATAGCAGTGATGGTCATGGTGCTGTCATTCATTTAAAACTATAATTCTATGTATTCAGAGACACTCTCTTGCCTCATGCATTGAGGCGAGCTGGCAAGGTGAAGGGAGACAAAAAAACCTCGCCTTGGCAGTTTTTGCCTCGTCCGCCTCGCCCAGATGCCCAGTAAGCAAGGATCACGGGATTGGAATTGGAATCGAGATCGGTGGGTACCGATCTGATCTGATCCAGATGGGATCAGACCGATCCACTGGAACAAAACAGATCCAAAATCAGTAAGTAAAAAAAAGAGGCAATTCTGATTTCGATTCTGATTTCGATTCTGATCCGATTTGTACTGATCCCAGCCGATACAACTAGAATAGCAAACAAAACACGGTCCAATTCTGATTCCACTTCAATCCCATTCTGATCCCGGCCGCTCCCAGCCGATTCTGTTAGAACTTTTGTCCGGATTGGTTCTTCGGCCAAGAATCGGATCGGCAATGGCTGATCCGAATCAGCCGATTCCGCAATCTATGCCAGTAAGGACCAGATTTGGTAAACTTAAAATCTTCTTCACCCCGAAATCCCCAATGTCCAATCTTCCACTTCTAGGCCTTAGACGTCATGATGCCCTGCAGGCCCTAGAAATGTGTTTTTTTGTTTTTTATGATCTTCTTCAAAAGTTTTAATGTTATATATAGTTATATATTATTAAAAATATTAAAAAATATACCTCGTCTCTCCCTCTCCCGAGGCACCTCACACCTTAGATAACATAGCTATAATCTGAATATTGACCGTCGTGTCTCACATTTTTTAAGCTGTCATGTGGGACAGTAATGCCTATGTGAGAAATTGTTAACCCCATTGATTAGTCAAAATTGTTGCTGCTATTGCTTATGTGGTATTTGCATTTTACTATCTGTCCTGATTGTTGAAATTAAACTTGATAAATTGGTACAGGTTCAAAGCCCAAAAGCAGTGATATTTCTCTATACGGTGGTGGCTACATTTATATCTAGGTCTCATTCTGCTTGAATAGTAAAAAAAATGTTAAAGAGACCTCATAAATCCCAGTGACTATGCCCTATCTGTTATAATGTACCAGCTAGAATTTTATCTTCTAGTTTGAAATCTTTCAATCATCTTGAACTTCTTCAAAGAAAATCACTTTAGGGGTATGTAGGGTAGTTTGCTCGTATAAACTTAGATTTCTATTCTAAGCGCTTGTAGTGCACTAATGCCAGGTTTTTCTATATAAAATTGTTAATCTATCATAAGCTCTTGTAATGTACTAATATCAACTTTTTTTATATAAAAAGTTAATCTGATTAATGTTACACATGCATGTATATCCACCATTTTATTAAACGTATCTACTAAAACTTTTGGGATCGGACACCGTGATAATTGCAACTCCATGGAAAAACAGCACACGAGTCATTATTGGATGCTCTCAAACTGAACCTTCACCCGGTATAGCGTCACTTTTTTGGATTAGAGTTCCTATGTCGTAGTTCTTACCTTTTGGATGCACACAAGACGAAGAGCTTAAGGTGTTGGATATGTAATATAATAACATTTCTGGTAACTCATAACAAGTCTCTTTGTAGTTTCACATATCATGGTCTACAAAAAAATAGTTGTGCCCATGCATAGTGGAGAAGATGTCTTATACAACATGGTGATGAACATGGCCTCTTTCAGAACATGCCATATCTTCCTTCTCACTTGTTCCCATTTCCTTGTATTTCTAGTTTGTTGCCTACTTTTTTTTTGAGGAGTATGTTGCTTTTTCGCTTGTATTGAATTTCTATAACGTAGACATATTTGAATGTAGACATGATGTTGCTCTTATGGACCTCCACGCATGAAAACGTGGGTAATGTGATTTATCGTAGATGTGGACGATGCATATACAAGATTGTTAATGGCCTGTTTGGTTAGAGTATCAAAAATGATACTATATTAGTATTGAGATTGATATTTCTAGAAGATGGAGTATCAATATCAAAATTGATACAAGTTGACACTTGTATTACATAACTTGTGTTGTTTGCATTACAAATTTTAAATTTGATACTACGAGCCAAACACCTCAAGGTGATTACCAACAATATCAATTTTAAAATTAATAGTGATAGAAATATCTAATAGTGTTACCAAACGGGGCATAAGCTATTTGTCACTCCAGTTACTGTTCAAAATACCGCGTAAATATAAAAAACCTTTGTTCAATAATCTACTAGGTCCTCTATCCTGTGAATCCGAATTATTTTCATATGACGTAAGTTCTTAAAGGAAGTTTGTTTTCCCTTGACAGGTGTTGGATACGCGTGGGCGCCTGCTGACAGCCTTGGGCTATGGGTTGTGGCCACCTATGGTTCTCCTTTCTGAAATAGTTCAAACTTTCATTCTTGCTGACTTCTGTTACTACTACGTGAAGAGGTGAGACTCTCTCTCTCTCTCTCTCATGAGCACCATACCAACGAAAGAAAACCAGAAACGACATAGAGAATACCCGTGGGCTTTTCTTTTCTTTTCTCTTAGGTTCTCTTTCTTTTTGGTGCAGCTTTGTTGGTAGACTCTCATGAACCCCATACCAACATAAGGAAACCCAAAAACGACGTAGAGAATACCTGTAGCTTTTTTTTTCTTTACTTTTCTCTTAGATTCTCTGTCTTCTTGGTGCAGCCTTGTTGGCGGACAGCTTGTGCTGCGCCTTCCTTCTGGAGTGGTCTGAACTCTGAAGTATTACAAGCACATCGGATATACATGGTCTATTGACGCCTGCCAGTTAGAGACATCTGTTCTTCCAAGTTTTGAATTACATGTGTTTATTCAACTTTGCAGTTAGTGGACTTTTCTAGCAGTGACGGCTAGTCCGGTTGACTTTGTGCATAAATGTCAACGTGTGAACTGAGATGCTGGAGGTTTTACTGTCTGGATGATTCTTTAGCATGATAGAATCCCTATGGGTTCCGGATAAGTTCTCTGCTAGATTTTGGGGTGGTGTAACATTTTTCTCTCCTATCCCTACGTTGTCGGATTCTTTTCTGGTATACTGGTGTTTTGATTTTTCGATAATGGTCGTAATAGAATAACATAAACATCGAAGCATGATCACATGCAACTGTTTGTCTGTAGTTGCTATCAAGAACACTGAAAAGGAGCCGACAGGCGCGCGCGGCCTTTTCCTCTCTCGGGTCCTCCGATGAATCACAGGGACAATACCAAACGTGCTCCACAAGCAGAACATCATATTCTTCAAAAATTTAAAGCTCTCCTCGTCAACATACCGAACTCAATCACCTGTGTTTCTCGAACCACACGATATCACCCAGAAGGAAGGGGGGGTGTAAATGGAGAAGGAATGCCATCCTTGAGTCCTATCTTATCGATACACCATACCTGTTGAACTCAAGGATTGGATATGTAAGATGTGGAACCTCCAAACTTCTTGAAACTTGCTCGACTATCTTGACAACTTTCTTGTATCCCTCAGCAGTGAGGAAGACGTTGACAAAATAGATTTGCAGAACTCCTTGGTTCTTCAATGGAAACCTCATCTTAACCGTGAAAGGTCAGTCAAATACCCAACTTTCTGATATTTGGGTCAGAATTTTTGGCTTTCTCAGCGAACTTATTGATAGAAATATGGTCCTCGAGCTGGCCGAGCAGGAAGGCAGTCTTTTGACCCACCCATGGGGAGAGATATCAGATATTTGGAGTATGTTTGCCGGGATCAAAAGTCAAAGTAGACGTGGACTAGCCTTCGCTTACACAAAGTCTCTGGTGCCTGGCAGAGGATATTTTGAAAAAGTTTGATCTTGATTACGAAGGAATCTTCAAATTTTGTCATTACTGCAGCAAACTCAGACACGAGCACAAAGATTGGCAAGAGCTCGCAGCCATCCATGCCTGTAGCGACCATGAACAGTGGTTCCAACTGAAGTACAAAATGAAAGAGCTCATCCACTTTTGCTATACTGACTATCAGCTGCAAAGACTGCCATTGGTTGGTCCAGCCCGTTCTTACAGAAGCTGAGCATCTACACCCCCAATGAGTCCGCATCCCCTAAGAGGGAGTCCTTTAGCCCTAGTCTGAATAGGGAGGGTCTTATGTACGTCACATCAGTGTGACTCACTCAACTAGGTGCATGGGACTCACCTCATTGAATCTAGGGTTGAATGACTCCCCTCGAACATCTACTTGAGGAGATCCGGACTCCACCTCGAATACCCGTGTCAACTCTCGGTAGCACCTCCCTAACATCCACGACTCACCTCCTCACCTACCAACTGTCCGCCTCGACATACCCTCCTTAACATACCCTCCCTATAGACAACTGTCTGACAACCCTCGAGCTCCATAAATCACCTACCACCTCTCTCCCATACACAATCTAGTTGACCAATCCCCCACGTCCCACATCCCCCGGCAACCAACACTTTGCTCGTTAGTGCACCAAGACCCTCAACCATCCCTTCAACCCTCCTTGGGCAAGACCCTGTCACCTACCGTTCAATGCTCCACATCACACCGCTCACCCAATCTTTAGCCACCCAAGAGAGTCACAACTCACCAAGCACAACCCAGCCGACCAAGAAACTATCATTGAAAAGGGGCAACTTTATTGACAAGTCAAAGAAGAAGGCTACTATAAAATGTCCTACAATTTCCTTCTCTGACAACGCCTACTTTTGGATTTCGACTGCTCACACAACACCTCCGATGATATTACTATGGCAGTTGGCCTTGAAGAGCCATGAGTGAATAAATGAGAATACTTACTTGGAATTGTAGGGTAGGAATGGGATTGACACTTTCCTATCTTGATAGATTAGCCCATTCGACAACTTAGCATCTTTTTTTATCTTTGAAACCAAACATAGCCACACTTTGTCTCACAACAACTTTCTCACAAGATCAACCACCAACTATCACATTATGGAATCTAGTGGCAAAAGAGGTGGGCTCTGGTTGTGTTGGAAAGATGAAGTCAAGCTTAGTATTATTATCTCTACGAGCAAATGGATTGGAGCTACTATTCTAAATCAACACAAGGGGCAAGCTTGGCTTCTTATCGCAGTTTACACACCCACATCTCAATCAGGAAATAATATATATGTGGAGAGAGAATACACAACTCATTGAAGACACTCATTTACGTACATGTCTTTTGGGTGACTGGAATAGTATCACAAAAAGTTCTGATATGACAGATGATAGAAGTATTAATAGATCACATGCCAAAGCCTTACAATACTTCATGTTGGATAATAGACTTTTGGACATCAAGAGCAATGGGTCAGCCTACCCTTGGTCTAATAGAATACCACTCTTGTTTCACATTAAAGAGAAGCTCGATCGGGCCTTTGCCCTTATCGACTAGATCTCCACCTTCCATTCTGCCTCCGCCACTATTATCCCCCTCATCCTAGTGATCACTTCTCTATTCTCTTGAACCTTTCACCTCCCTAAGAGAAAGCAAATGACTAATTTTAAAATCAAGTTTGCCTAACTGCACCAACCCACCTTCAGACAAATGGTTAAAAACTTATAGTTTAACTCTCTATCTTTACATTCTCTGTGTTGAAGCACTCACCATCCTTATCAATCAAAAAGTGAGAGAGGGCAAGATCAAAGGCATCATATTGAGTAAGGGTGGGCCCAAGCTTACCCATTTCTTATTCTTGGACGATTTGATCATCCTTGGTCAAGCCACACATGCCAAGATGGAAAATTACCTTAACTATATTGGCCAGTATGAGCAATGCTCGAGTCAAGCATTTAATCTCGAAAATTTTAATATATTATTCAGTAAGAACACTATGTCTATAGTCTGACATCAACTCTGCAGCATGGCGCATTTCAAAGAATTGTCTCCCACTGATAAGTATCTAAGAATTCCCTCTACTTGTGGATACTATCCAACAAACACTTCTACATCGACGACTGATGTGCAACCAAACTTGCTGTTTGGAAGGACAAATTGCTCAATTCTAGGGGTAGGATAATCCTCATTAAATCTACCCTTATGACTCTCCCCATGCATCTAATGTCTATCTAGGAGCTATCGGGACAGTCATCAACTAGATGAAGCGTGACTAGAAAGATTTTTAGTGGGACCATAATTTGGATACCAAGAAGATGCACTTTATTCACTGGGATAAAATTAAGCTTCGTAAGGAGCAAGGAGACTTGGACATTCGTGACTTCCACCACCTCAACCAAGCTCTCCACATGAAATTAGCCTGGAGATTATCCTATTGTGAGGACCAACTTTGGAGCTCCGTCCTTAAGCACAAGTATTTCAAGCATTCAGATGTGGCATGCATTTGCTCCCAAGATGTGCTCCCCTATTTGGAGGAATATTTTCTCATTTATTAACCCCATCAATCAATGTTGCTTTTGGAAGATGGGTAATGACAAGAACATCAACATTTGGGACTAGTGATGGCTCCCTGAGCATCTTGGCCTACCATGGCTGAAAAAAGGCATGAACACCCCCTAACACAAGGTGGATGATCTACTTCACAATGATATTTAGATCAAACCTCTCATCACATCTTGTTTTTATAGCCACTCTACTTTATCCATTCTCAAAATTAATCTCCCCACCTCCCAGGAGGAACCATATAGAATTGTTTGGTCTTTCATCTCTGATGGGCAACTATCAACCAAATCAATTTACATGTTTTTGCATAATAAGAACATCCCACCATGTTCATCCGACCAACAAATCTAGAGTAAAATATAGCATCCGAAATTGGCCTTTGTCCTTCTCGAAAGATTGTTTTCTTCTTATGAAAATGCATCAAAGCATCCTTCCCACAAATGCATTGATTTCCAGAAGAAGAAAGAAAAAACCCCTAGTTTGTTATATGTGCAACTAGGAAGAGGAATAAGTTGAACCCTTGTTCGTCCGATGTCCTTGGGCTAGAGCTACTTGATATGGTTCTTCTATGGCTTTGTCTCAAGCAACTACCTACAATTGCATTAGGGAGTTCATATAATCCTAGATTGACATAGCCCTCAATTGTTGACAAAGACAGGAACAAAAGCTTTGCCTCCATAGGCTCTCCTCTAGTGGATTTGGAAGACTCACTGCAAATATATCTTCAAAGACAAAAATTCATGCCCCACCACAACTATCACAATGCTAAAGTTGAAGCCACTGTTTCTTTCATAGATGCTTCTAACAATCTCTGCCGATAAACTTCTTGAAAATCAACATTGATGCTACAACAAATGCTACCTTGGGAGCTACCAACATAGTTACGAGAAACTCCCATGACAAATTTCTCTCTTGCGACACTGTAATATAAAGGGCATTACACCCACTCATCCTTAAGCCATCACAGTTAAAGTCGTTGTGCTTACTACCAAGGACCTAGTCTTAGAAATGCCTCATCGACAACAACTCCAAAATCATCGTGGATGCCATCAACTCCAACAACAACATACACGAGAAGATCAAAGACATTATCAACTAGGTCAGTTCATTTTATCACAAGCACCCATATCTATGAACTTCAACTCTAGGGAAACAAATGAGGTGGCTCATCTCTTTGTGCATCATCACTTATTTCTGATGTGGATGTGGATTGCGAAGGACTTGCTCCGCCCTTTTGTATTCAATTCACAATTTGTAATGACATTTTAAATCTAAAATGAATTTCCCCTCTTTCTTTGACATAAAAAATAGGTATGACAGATTGTCTTTGATAAAAGTTAGCTTGTTTGATCAACTAAGCAATTTAGTTCATCATCTTAAGCCAACATTTTCACTTTAAACGAATATAACTTGATAAGGTAGTTTAAGTTCACTTTCGCTTATGCAATACAAGTTAAATGAATGAACTTCTAAGACTTTAAAAAGCTATTTTGGGCTCAATCTCGATGAAGTTACGTTTACGGGGTGTTTGGTTGCCTAAGATATTGAGTTTTATTTTAAAAAAATATTTTTATAACAAATTTTGGTAAAATAAATATTCGACCATCGTTACAAAAATATATTTTTATAAAAAAATTTTATCAGACAATGAAAGAGGGTAGATTTTTTTTCTCTTTATGGTTCTCTACTTTTTTTAGTCATACATGGCCGTTAATTTTTTTTGGTCATATCTCAACAAACATTAAAATTTTGTGTTTTAGTTATCTTAGTTTTATTTAATATAAAAGTTATTATGAAAGTGTACATATCATTGTGCAACCAAACATCGAAGATTAATGGGGTGTTTGGTTGCATTATAATTTTTTGTACACTTTCATGATAAAAAATTATATTAAAATAAAAAGTGAACTAACTCATGACATAAAATTATCATGTTTGGAGGTATGTGATTACAAAAAAGAGTAACTACCACACATGACCAAACAAAGTGGGGGACCACAAGAAAAAAGAAAGAGGTGAGACCCTCTTTTTTTGTTTAAGAAGAAAATCACTTTTAAAACATAAAATTGTCATGGTTACCAAACACCTCTTTTAACAAGTTTTCTTACAATTTTTGAAAATTAAAACAAAAACCTTCATTATCATGCAACCAAACACCCCATAAGAATCAGCGTGAGTGGTCGTTAAGATCTTGGAGTCTTCGGACACTCCAAATTAGATGGGGGTATGAGTGCGATTTAGGGAGAAATGGGGTAATGGATGTAAAATAGCTTAATCTTCGAACGTATTAACGTATTATCATTTTATTTTCCAATTTTAAACATTATCGGTTTTATTTTTACTTGTGTCCGGCAATGCAGTCATGGCGTCTGAATCTCATAGATTAGAAATAAATCATGTGGTTTTGGTGTTTGGTGATTGTTGTGAACCTCAAAATTAGATTTAGATTTTATTAGGGAGCTGTTTGGATACTCATAAAAATTTTAATTATCACCTAGATATAGCATATTTCCTTACCAAATAAACGAGAATTATTTCTATTTCTTTACATTTTGAAGACCCCGTGTGACATTTTAACCCCTGTATGATACAAATTTATGTTGAAGCTCTTCTGATGTGAATATTCTATTTTCTTATTCTTTTCTCGCCTAACCCCGCATCTCCCAACGGTCATATTACCGTTGCGGGGACGCCAGCATGGACCTCTCCAGTTCAAATATTTAAAATGCCCGGAGACCTTCCGCTACTCACGACGACCGTCTCCTCCTCCTTTCCTCCGTCTTCCTTCCTTCTGAGAAGCCGGAGAAACCACAGAGACTGATGGACGCCACCGCCGTTCCTTCCGGTTCAGAGAGCAGGAAGCTGCAGCAAGAAGCACCGGAGAGGTCTCTCCCGACGCGGCCAAGATCCGCCACCCACACGGCGGCGAGGAGGTCCGAGCGCCCGATCCTCTTCGACATCACCAACGACTCGCCCATCGTCGGGCTCGCGGCCGGCAGCCTGAAGACGCCCTCGTCGTCCTCGGGCAAGAGCAGGGCCCGCGCCGCAGGGAAGCGCACGCCGGGGAGCGGGGAAGCGCTTCTCCGGGGCCAGGTGAAGACTCTGCTGCAGAGGGTCGAAGAGGAGGAGGTCGATCAGCTCGTGAAACCGCCGCCGTCCGAGGAGGTCGCCTCTTTCCAGGCGCTCCTGGGCCACCTGAGATCCCCGTTGGGGCTCCTCGCGCCAACTCCCGCCAACACACCCCAGATCCCGTCTCTCGCCGGCGGCGGGGAGGAATCGGTCCACCAGATGCCGTCTGTCCGACCGGAAGATGAAGAGCCGAGAGTGCAATTGGTATGTATTGCTCCTCGGATCGGAACATTTTGCCGCCGCCGCCGCTTCCGCCGCCGCCGTCGGAAAGGAAGAGATTTTACCTTCTGTTCTGACAGGGGGTCCTCTTTGCAGGTCTCGGCAGTGGTTCCGGCGAAAGGAGAGGAGACTCCCAGTCTCCAGAAGTGCGTGATCAACCGCGCCTTGATGTTCGAGGCCTCCGACGAGTCCGACATCTCGGGGGTCTCCTCCCTGACACTGTCGGCCGTGACGTCGTACCGTGGAAGCGGACTCTCCGGCTCCGGCGGGAACTCCACGGTGGAGGACGACGACGACGACGACTGTTCTTACGCGTGGTCAACGCAGGCCAACCCTCGTTCCGTGGGGGACGAAGACGACGAGGACGAAGAAGAGGAGGAGGAGGAAGAGGAAGTTTATGACGGTGCCGGCGCCGACGCTGACGGCGATTACGAGGGAGAGGAGGAGGAGGGGCTGGACGCTCTCTGCGAAGGGCTGAGGATGATGGCGATGGAGGAGCAGCAGGAGATGGGGAAATTCGCCGGGAAGCACACCAGGTTCGTGTACAACAGCGATGACGAGATGGTGGAGGTGGCCGCGGCGGTCTCGCCCGGTGTGATGCTGCTGAGAGGCCTGCCTGCGCCGGAGGGGAAGCACCTGCGCTTCCCGGAGGAGGAGGAAGAAGAAGAAGAAGAAGAATGAGAATGATCATCTCATAGTCTTTCGCTCATGTAACAGCGCCTTCCAGACGCTACTATCATTGTTGTCTGAGGAAAATTTAGTACCCCGTTGTTCGAATGATTTTTTCTGCAAAATGCTGTCTTTTGTTTTTACTCTCTGGGGATGCAATTGATGCCGGATGAGAGCAAGAACAACAAGCATCTGTTTCTGAAATTTTAATCTATGTCGAACTTGCAAGTTGTGACGAATCAAGAAGCCACCCAGAAGGCACCGAGCAAGAAGAACATGTCTTGCGATGATCTTGTGAATTTGGAGACATTGAAGAACCAGGTCTCAACAAAACGATTCATATTTCAAAATCGATATTATTCAGTCAAACATCTTGTAAAGTTAGCACTGAAGTTGAAGTCCAGAGAGCTCGGAACCTTGGTTAAACTCAGATATGGGGTGATACCTGAGCTCAGGTAAGACATTGCCAGGTTATATAATTGGGGTCCAGGGAGACAAGAACACAGGTAAGACATTTGCTTCCCTTGTGCAGAAACGAGAACACAAGTAGCAATATTCTTCAACTGACGAACATGACATGAAAATTGGTTCCTTTCTTACATCCCTAAACCACCAGAATGCCAACCGTAGGGAATTGAAAAAACAAATTCAAGCTATCAATTTACAGATTTATATCACCATATTTACCCATAGAATTTCCCAACTCAAGAAACTGCTAATTTAGTCGATCTCTCCAATGGTCTCATGACTAGAATAGGTGGAACTATCCCAACCCAGGGAAACTTAGGTTGAAGAAACCCCAGGAAAGGACCGTGTATCAACAAAATGACATCTGAGAGAAAGAAATTAGTGTATCAACAAAATGACATCTGAGAGAAAGAAATTAGCTTTAAAGAAAAGGAGAACCATCATAAGTTGATGAATATATCTGATACCATACTAACCAATCGATTACAAATTTTACAGATTCAGAACGTGATACCAAGAGCATTTTCGAACTCAAGAAACTGTTTATTTAGTTGATCTTTTATCAATTTTTCTCAACCAGCTTAGAAGTTTTAGGGTGGCCGTTGTTCTCTCAACTGGCTGGAAAAAAAAAAAGAACTCCAATGGTCACATAACTAGAATGCAACAGGTGGTACTATCCTTTGAACCCAGGGAAGGATATAAGACTAGGTTAAAGAAAAACTCTGACAGGAATTGTGTATACATAAGAAATATGGCATCCGAGAGGAAGCAATTAGCTTTAAGAATGGGAGAAACAATGTAGGTTCATCAATAGATCTCCCAACCATATCATAGACAACAAGTTTCATTTCAAGATGCATTTGCAACTTGCATAACTCTTCGATAGCATCCACATATAGCACCTTGTTTGGTTGGAGTATAAAAATGAAACTATATTAATTCTGATATTAATATTTGTAGAAGATGAGGCATTAGTATCAAATTTGATACAAGGAAACACTTGTATTACGTATCATACTTTGTTTACACTAAAAGTTTCAATATTCAACAATGATAGCCAAACACTTATTAATGATTTTCATCACCATCAATTCAAAAATTGACAGTGATAGTGGTGTCCAATATAGTTACCAAACAAGGCGTAAGATATTAACAGAGTTGCAAATGTATCATGTATATGCATAAGCCAATTGTTGTTTTTCTTCCTATCCTTATTTATGTGGTGGTACAAGATTCCCACCAGCTTCAGCAATATGAAGTTTCCAAAGTTTAGATTCTTGACAATGAATAGTTTATTCAACTGTCAACCATTTCATGTAATCTGTAGCATAATAGTAGAATTTAATATAGCAAGAATGTCACGACCCGGAATTTAAATAACATTATCACAAATACGCAGCGGAAATACACAATGTCGTGACAGTGGGATGAAACCCAACACTTGGATTCTACAACCCAAACTTAAACAATTAATCTCCTAAGATCCATCAAAACAAGATAACAGAATCATACTTCTAAGTTTATCCACACTCCTGTTCTAAAACAAGCAAAATCATCTACCTAAGTAGAGAATACCAAGAATCTCCATGTGCAAAAGACTCTGATTCCCTTGGTTCCACCTGATCCTCATCTTCAAGCTCTTAAATCTTCAAAACCTGCTGAAAAATTTAACCCACAACGGGGTGAGTCCGGGGACTCCGTAGGATTAACACCCTTCACCCATCAATCGGGTAATTAACATATAATCAAGCATTGGTATGTAACATATCTAAATTGAGATGTAATACAAAAGTATAGAATGTCTTCTATATTAATCTCACAACCCATATACGAACATAATTATCTTCAAAGAAAAGATTATGCCAAAGCCAATTAATTCTAGACCAATGCACATAAGACCATACAAGCTAGACAAATATCATCTAAATGACCTCAAGACTTAACTTAACATGACCAAATTAAAACAGACAAATCTGATTTTTCTAACATGACATGGTTTAACATCCATACATGACACACAAGTAACATATTTCATATCCTTTCTAGAACACATAGCCAAAGAGCAAGGAATTGGTCGTCTTGCTTCACATGTACAAAATGCATTCACCAGCTCTAATATATATATAGAAGTAACATATACTAAGCTAGCCCAAAGTGCACCTAGGCAGTGATGACACTAAGGGAAAAACCGCGGTAATCCGGGATCTGTGGGAGGGCCGGATTCAACTAAGTTACCCGCTGCCCACGGGCAATTGACTAGAATAGGCTGGTGAGGTCTTCATAGCATGTCATATCAAGAATTCATAACATAATTTCATATCATGACATACCTGACCATACCATGAATACATGACATAAACATCTAATTTCATAGCCTTTCATGCAAGACATAGCATTCATAACGAACTTGACAAGACATATGATAACCCAACTTAATTGAACTTGTTCTCAATGACAACTTGTACTAATCATGACCAAATTGACATAACTAACTATGCATTGCATAGCCCATGATCTGAAACTAAATTAAACATATTTCACCATAACTAGACAAGACTTGTACTAACCGACTTGGTTGACATATTCTAAATCAAACATATACCAAACTTAACCATATGAACATAATCATATCATGCATGACATAATACATAATCTAAAATCATACTAATCAAAATTTACATGATCCTCACACATGCAATGACAAACCGAACTAGACATACTAAAACATATGTACAAGACACTTAACCTAAGTCATGCTTGGCATAAACTAAACAAATTAAGATCTCATGTAATCAATCATAATCTGACCAAAACAGGTTCTAAAAGGTATAATTTGATGACCCAAGAGTTTTTCAAGTCTACACATAATTAACCTTCAATTCTTATTCCAAACTAGCATATAATCACTTACATGGTTTTCATAAGATCAAATTTGATAGAAAAGGGTTCTACCCAAGCATAATCAAGCTAAACATGTTCCATAATATACAAAATACTAATTTCAAGTTCTGATTTCAGAAATTTTGTGAAAAATCAATAATTACAAGTCCAAAGTCTAAGACTAGTCAACTTATGATCCATAAGTTAAATCATGCATATTTTCTAATCAAAATGGGATCAAATACATAGACAGGCTTGAGAAACCTACCTGGAAGCTCCTGTGAATTTTTCGGATTTTTCAGAATTTCCTGCTATTTTTCTGGCCTCAAATCTAATTTCCGGATTTATTAAATTCCGAAAATCAGAAAATCCTGAACCGGCGTCGAACCGGGCGGTTCGACCGGCTGAACCGGGCGGCTGGACCGGGCGGAGCTGGACCGGGGGAGCTGGACCGGGCGGCTGCTGGCCGGTTCACGGCGACGGTTCGCGGCGGCGGAGGCGGCGCTCGCGACAGCGGCGACGGCGGGCGGAGCTCGCGGCGGGGAGGCTGCCGGCGGCGCTCGACGGCGGTGGCCCGGCGACGACGACGGCAAGAGGAGGGCTGGCCCCGGTGGTGACAACGAGAGGGCGGCTCGCGGCGGTGCTGGCTGGAACAGGGGAGGACGGCAGGGCTTCTGGCGATGGCAACGGAGGTGCTCACGTTGGCGCCGGCTGCTGGACACGGGCCGAACGGGGAGGGGCGCCATCGACGGCGAGGGGTGGGCAGGTGGCTGAGGGCGGCCCCCGGGGGGGGGGGGTCGCGGACTTGCGGCCGGCGGCAGACAAGGTGGAGGCGCGGCTCGGGCGGGTGGCCCGGTCGGCGCGGGCCGACGGGCGACGAGGGGGGGCCGAGCGTGGCCGGGCGGCGTCGCCGTGCGGGGTTGCGTGGAGGAGGAGGGTGGGCACGGAACGGCTAGGCGCATGGTGGTTTGGGCGTGCGGCTGCGGCGGGGACGGCGACGGCGACGCGGCTGGCCGGGGGGGGGATGCCGGCGGCGGTGGAGGGGGGGTCGACCGGGCTACACGCTGGCATTGGTGCGGGAAGACGATGGCGACGCCGTGGTGTGCATGCGTCGACGGCTGGTGAGTCTAGGCGGGAGGAGGAGATCGGCGCGGGGAGCGGTGAGAGAGAGCAAGAAAGGGGGAGATCGGGGCGGAGGCAAAATCGGCGAGAGAGGAGGAGGCGAGCGTAACGGCGAGAGGGATGGGCGGGTGTAACCGGCGAGAGAGGAGGGAGGGGGCGGGGCGGACGTAACCGGCGAGAGAGAGAGGGAGAGAGGGCGGGGCGGGGCAGACATTACAGAAAAATTATAATTTTTAAAATTTTTTTTTCCGAACTGTTACAAAGAATGGAATTATTTAGTGGAACCATCGCAAAAAGGATGCCCACAATTCTTTTCATAAAACAGGTGGGAGAAGAAATAAAGCAAAAACGACCCAAAATACCCTAAGAGAAGATAGCCTGAAATGTTGAACTCTAACAAAAGGCTACATCTAGAACACAGAATACCCTTCCTTCACTGAAGAAGGAAACATACGATTCTGCTGTGCTTTCTCCCATTTGGAGGTTTGTGTATGAGATCCCTGTGAACTTCAAAACTATGGATAACAATCAGGGATGCACTCATACATGAAAGTTTTCCTGAATCCTAGAACTATCTTTATTTTTGTCACAACCTGCAACAAAAGAGTTTAATGAATGACAAACCAGCACAATACCTTCGTTGCCTACAGCTCTTAACATTTTCCATTGAGTGAACCCATGCTCAAAAAGTTAGGTGATCCAAGAGTTCCAGAGCATAAAAGTTTAAAAAGAGTTGTCTTGGACAACTCTGCTGCAATGGTTGCAGGGAGGGACCACTAGGGCCTGGCCCTCGGATCGAACTCGGGATGCCTCCCTCGGTGGGAGGGCGGTGTCCACTGCGATGCTACAGCAGGACTGTCTTGGACAACTTGCATGTGAAAAGTTGCCCATCCACATATGTTTAGTGCCTTCTTTCACCTGCCACTCATGATCAAATAGCATGTTGTAGATATAGATGGAATAGATAAACCACACATTACTTCTTGTGTAAGAAAAGAAACATGAAGACATACAAATGACATTGTTAGTCCCGCATATACAATCCGGATTATCAATGAGAAGTTCTTTTAGGACACGTTGGAAACATCAGCTGCCTTTCATTTTAGTCAAGTTAGTCGCAAGTAAGATGCATGCAAGCTGAGGATTTTAGAGAGACTGAATTCATCAGGATCTATTTGTTTTGGCTTAATTGATATTTAACTTCGTAATCAATTAAAGGTTAGACATTTAGATCATTTAGTAAACCATATGAATATAATGACCTCGTGAGAACCACTTAATTTAAGTGGTTCACTATAGTTGTTTTATTTTGGAAGGCGGATAGCTAAGATTTTATGTTCTATAAAAGATATTAAAGATAAATTATTAAGGCTTTGACATTTTATTTAGTCAAATCAAATATCACCAAAGTCAAAAAAAATTACATGGTTCTCCATGGGTGGCTCCCCAACACTTATCTTGAAATAAGTGGCCACCTATATGAGTCTACCTTGGACACATCCAAATCCAACCAACTCTACTGCTTGCAATGGTTAAGCCATCATGCATAACATACTCATCTTTGGCTCACAGAGTGTTTGGTTACACAACAAATTTTATATACCTTCATGTTAAAAATTTAAACTTAAATAAAATCTAAACTATCTAATAACATTGTCATATTTGGAGAGAGAATAACAAAGACTTAGGGGGGCATGTATAACTAAAGGTGAGGAACCACAAGGGATAAAAGTACAACTTCTCACAAACTTATGTTCTATTTGGTAACATTATTAGACACTTTTATCATTATAAATTTTAAAATTGATATTAATGATAATCATTTGGTGATGTTCGGCTAATAGTATTAATTTTAAAATTTGTAATGCAAACAACATATGTTATGTAACACCAGTGTCAACCTATATCAATTTTAATATTGATACTCCATCTTCATATATCTTTCTACACTTCAGTCTCTGTTTTTAATTTATTTGTCTGCATTTTTATTGAGTTTTGGGTGATATTTATTTTGACTCAATCTAAAAACCTGTACACTTAATTTCATGTTTAACCTCCTAGACTCCTAGTTCACGGTAAAAACAGGCATTTAATCTCATCAATATGTCTGAATGTTAATCAAATTAATATTTGTTCAAATTCTATCATATATGCTATTACTATGATACAAATTACGTCCGAAAACTATAAAGTTCAATTATATAACTTATTTTTAATAAATTTATTTATATTTAAGATGTGTCATTAGAGATTGATTAATATATATATTGAATCAAGTTGTCTGAATCTCCCCAACTTTTAACTGAATCAGAGGTCAAAGATGCGTTGAGGCAAACAATATCTTATGGGGTGTTTGGTTGCATGATAATTTTTTGTACACTTTCATGATAAAAAATTGTATTAAAATAAAAAGTGAATTATCATGTTTGGAGGGATGTGATTACAAAAAAGAGTAATTACCACACATGACCAAACAAAGTGGGGGACCACAAGAAAAAAGAAAGAGGTGAGGCCCTCTTTTTTTGTTTAAGAAGAAAATCACTTTTAAAACATAAAATTGTCATGGTTACCAAACACCTCTTTTAACAAGTTTTCTTACAATTTTTAAAAATTAAAACAAAAACCTTCATTATTATGCAACCAAACACCCCATTAGCAACTTTTGCATCTAGGATTTTCACTTACTGTTATCGGATAGAGAAATTAGTGTGCCCTGTAGAGAGACATGATAACATGGATAACACACCTATATGGGGTGTTTGGTTGCATGATAATTTTTTGTACACTTTCATGATAAAAAATTATATTAAAATAAAAAGTGAACCAACTCATGACATAAAATTATCATGTTTGGAGGGATGTGATTACAAAAAAGAGTAACCACGGCACATGATCAAATAAAGTGGGGGACCACAAGAAAAAAGAAAGAGGTGTGACCCTCTTTTTGTTTAAGAAGAAAATCACTTTCAAAACATAAAATTGTCATGGTTGTCAAACACCTCTTTTAACAAGTTTTCTTACAATTTTTAATTAGCTGGTTTTTCTTCTACGTCACAAAAACTCAGTGTTTAATGGGGTGTTTGGTTGCACGATAATTTTTTGTACATTTTCATGATAAAAAATTATGTTAAAATAAAAAATGAACCAACTCATGACATAAAATTATCATGTTTAAACTTAAATAAAATCTAAACTATAAGAAAACTTGGTTTTCTTATAGGGTGTTTGGTTGCATGATAATAAAAGTTTTTATTTTTATTTTTAAAAATTATAAGAAAACTTGTTAAAAGAGGTGTTTGGTAACCATGATAATTTTATGTTTTGAAAGTGATTTTCTTCTTAAACAAAAAAAGAGGGTCTCACCTCTTTCTTTTTTCTTGTGGTCCCCCACTTTGTTTGGTCATGTATGGTAGTTACTCTTTTTTGTAATCACATCCCTCCAAACATGATAATTTTATGTCATGAGTTGGTTCATTTTTTATTTTAATATAATTTTTTATCATGAAAATGTACAAAAAATTATCGTGCAACCAAACACCCCATTAAACACTGAGTTTTTGTGACGTAGAAGAAAAACCAGCTAATTAAAAATTGGATCAAATGGCTTGCCTTAAATTATAGGTTTTGAAGTTAAGATCTACCCATACATAGTAAAAAAATTGTGAAAAAATTTTGTTGGGTGCCGGGCAGACTGTGAATGTATTAAAAGGAGATGATACTAGGAATCCTTGTAATCTCCCCACGATCGCATCCAAACGCCCCCATGAGCTTCCTTTTCCTCCTTGGCCATCTATGCAGTGCAGGCTCCCTTTCTCCAACCCTCTCTTTCCCCCTCATCTTCCTTCCTCCTCCACTACAATGGACGACTGCAAGAACGAAAACCCCAACCCTAAGCCGGATCCTCGGCCCGACGCGGCAAGGGAAGCCCCAGATGATGGACGAGAAGAGGCGGCGGAAGAAACAGCTTCAAGAACGGCGGGCGATGTCGGGGAAGAGGAATTCGTTGACGACGGGGACGCCAACGAGGTGGAAGAGGAGGAAGAAGACGAGGACTTCGATAACGTCGAAGAATTCGATGCTCGGGCTCGGAATCCGCGTACTCCTTTCACCAGTATGAGCCAGGTCGACGCCGACATGGCTCTTGCGAGAACCCTACAGGAACAGGTCGGATTTTCTTTGCAAGGTTACATCTTTGGTCGGGTGGTTTCGTTTTTAATGGTTTGACGGTGTGGGTAATGTCGTCTGGTGATTGGTGCTCAGGAGAGGGCGTACATGATGCTGAGAATGGGCGGTGGCGGCGTAAGAAGAGACTCCGCAGGGTCGGAGACTGGGAGTGAATATGAGCTTCAATATGAGGACGGGGGTGATGAAGAGGATCGTGTTCAAGACCAGGGTAGTATCAACGGTAGCGACTATGAGGAGGACGCATTCGACGCTCAAGAGTCCGCCGACGTAGACCCTTCTGCCTTCGATGATGATGAATCGTTCGCAAGGGCTCTGCAGGACGCAGAGGAGCGGGAGATGGCTGCTCGTTTGATGGTCTTTGCTGGAATTAACGATTGTTAGTATAGAGAAGATGCCGTATTTCGTCCCTCGTGTTATTTTACTGTTCTGGTTGCCTCTCGCGGAGCGGTTTGATGACCGTACTTCTGCTTTCCTCATATAGGGGTTTCCGAAGATGCAAGAGACTATGGCGATAACAGCCAGGTAATATTAAATCCTTCAGTGTTCCCTAATATTGATCCTTAAGATTGCACTTGGCTTCGTTCCCATTTCTACTACATTATTCGGTGCATGCAACCTAAGTACAGTCTAATATGCAACTATGCTTGGTTGCAACTATGCTGTCTGTATCATTCAAAGTGCAAGAAATACATGGACTAGATCTCTGTTGATCGATGCTAGATTGCCCAATTCTGTGGTTTTATTTTTTTAAACATGAAACACAGCATATAACTCCATACATGCTACTCTTGGAGAGCAGCTTCTCCTACTCTTCGCTTTGCTTCCTTGGATGGTCGGTTCAACCGTTCAAAGCCTTGGCGGTTTCTTGTAAGGTCCAAGTTTTTGCGTAGGGTTGAACTATGATCTCAAGGGACCCCATGCTTGTCAAGTTAAGACCCTAGTCAGATTTGAGCTTTAAGCTTTCATATTTTTTCACGAATTTGGTGTACACAAAGTTGCACCTGAAATGTGTACAAAGTTGATTGGTAGCAAATACATGTTATTGTTAGGTGTAAGGCAAATCTTCTATGGTGTAAGGAATTTTAATCTATTACTCAGTATCTGCATGTTGTTCCATCATTGTTATCTTGAGATGCTTTCTTTGATATTCAAAAATTTTTGATGTCAAACCCTTTTTGTGCTTCTATTTGGTTGGAGAGACGAGGGATGATAGTCTATATATAGCCAAATACGTGAGACGGTTGAGGCTAGAGACCCCTTGTCTTGCCCTAACTTCCCTCTAACTTCGTGTTCAAGTAAAGAAGAGAGGGGGAGGGGGGAGAAGAAATTTTCGAGGGGGGTATAAACATCTTAAGAAGGTTAGAGGAGGGTTTCCAGACACACACCAATGATTAGGGATGTCAATGGTAATTGATTGTCCGACCTGTTCATTAAGCTAACTAATAGTTATAAGATAGTTCGATAGCTCCCGATAACTTAATGGTATCAGTAATGGATAATCTGTTAAGTTAAAGTATACATATATATTTTAAACCAAACCCAATATTTTTATCCGTTAATTAATATGATGATCTAACGATTCTAATTTTAGGACAAACAATATACATCATAAGATTTCTCATTCTTGAAAATTATATGATGTACTATTATTATATTGGCATTATTAGACAAACGTGACACTACTATGCTCTTTTCATTTGCAACCTAATCCAACCAACTTTTTCATCTTACAGTACCTCCGACCTTTCCTTCCAATGGCAATTCTAACTTATTCCTTTTCTGATAGCTCTGACCTCTTCATCCTCTAGCGGCTCTAGCACTTTTTATATTTGATCGGTGTGAATATTTAGTTTGGAAAGTTTCGAGTAGAAAGATAATGATATGAATCATGATAAGTATATATTCATATTGTTCTCTCTTATTTTTATACTATTCGTTGGAGTTAATAATCTCTTTATTCATTGGGATAAAGTACAATAAAGTTTGACATATATTTAATTAAATTTAAGAATCCAAACTTCAGGAGTTGATATTCACTATACTAGACTAAGGTTGGTGTAATTGTTTTATACTAAAGATGTCAAGATATTTACATATTCATTATCAAATAGAAATAAAATATATATTATCTAATATTATAGAGATGTTTGACTGAGTATCCAAACAAGTTATAAATTGATATTTAATATCTTGATAAAAACTTAAATTTGATTACTTTGAATTCTTATTAATTCAACCTGTCAACTAGTTTAATTAGATCTTTGTGTATATTATCTTTATATATCCGTTAAACGTCTGTTACCTGACCACTAATAGATAGTGCAAAGTGGTTTGTAGATACACCCGTTCCTGATAGTTAATGAACCGTTTGCAAATACCCATTTTACTTATAAGTTACAATATGGATAGTACCATTATTTGACTCGTATCTGGCCTGTTGACATCCGGAGGGCCCATTTCTACCGGAGGGCCTACTTCACTGGAGGCAAAATCCATGCCAGAGGGCCTGCTTCTGCCACAATGTGGCAAGGAGTCATCTGGGTGGGGAAGAAGAGATTTTGGGTTTCTTGGACCTAGGGCTGCAAACGGTTCGGATTTAGTAGCAGTATTACATGTTTCTGATTTTGATTCCGATAAGGGTTAAATGATTTCACTTTTGATTTAGAACCATGGCATTCCGATTTCACTTCTCTTCCTATTCTAATTCTGTTATGGAATTAATCCAATAATTTCAGTATATAAGTTTTTATTAAAAATAGCAAATAAATCTCATTTTGCTATTAAGTTTTCATATGATATGTTTTAAATTTTATTTTTACTTTTTAAGAACATTTATATATCATTTTTACTTTTTTAACATTTACGTGCTATACTTTTATAATTTTCTTTATATTTTTTATTATAATATTAATTTCTACATATATTTAGAATTTTTTATTGTAATCAGATAAATCGATACAAAATTAGCTATTTCCAATCCTGATAAGCTATCAGAACATCCGATTCCCATTCCGATAGTTTATAGGATACAAAATTATGTTATTAATCAGTTAATTTTTATCGGAACTAAATTAGGATATTGGATTCTGTTTGCCTTGGACCTGATGAAGGGGGATCTTGTAACTTAAAACAACTGTCCCCTTGACACTGAACCGGTTGATCCGATTGGATGGTTCAACACTTTGGCGGTAGTTCATGTTAAGTGCCCGAATCCAATGTTGTTGGGTCTGAGGGACTCGCATTCTCCACCTTAAATTGCATGGAGACAAGTGTCTTGTAGACAACAGGCGACCCAATGATGAATGGAGGGATTGCCTAGGCAATCTGGGCCAAAGCGAGGTATTTTACTTTCGCCTCGTTGCCCTCGTTGCCTAGGCGAGCGAGGTGATCACCTATGATAACTTACGTGATAGTACCTATGCAGTTAGAGGCATAAGATATTCAAGGCGAAGGTGACCATATTAGGCTGTAGTGGTGAATGGAGATCTTTGGAGGGCTCGCCATAGGCTGGAGAAGCCATCGGCCATTGGGGAAGTTATTAGAGGCATTGTCTCTCTTATCGAACAAGAGAGACAATAAATGGGACCATTAACATTTCCTGCGATCCGCTTAACTGATCATTTGAATCGCACCGGTTCATTTAACTAGACCTGTTCAACAAGATCCGCGAAGGGTTCTGTCTTCCTTGCCCAATAGGGGCATGTGGCAGAGGAAGTCCCTCCAATGCTCCACACGGCCATCGGCGACCACGAGAGGGTGTATTGAAACTCCGGCAAGTCCCTAAGTCTTTTTATGATGCATTTATGGCACTAGAGATGGCTGAAACAGCTGCCCTGTCTGCTGAGGTGGAGGGGGTCAATTGCCTAGGTGATTTGGGTCAAAGAAAGTGGTTTTATACCCGCCTTGTCTCTCCGCCTAGGTGAGCAACGTGATCGCTACCTTTGATAGCCGAGGATAATACATATTTGATGCTTTGGCTGGTTTCTCGGGATGATTTGTTGTTACTTCTGGGCTTTTAGTTTCTATTTCATTTTTTAGCTTATTACATACTTGTTATCATTCACTTTGAACTTTTTTTTTGACATCATATTAAACATTGTTGATGTTTTAATCATGGGAAAGTCTTATGTTTTTTTTGGTGATATGGCCAGAGAAGGCCAAAGCTTCTTTTAAATATGAAGGAAAACATAGAGTACAATGGATCAAGAAAAGAAACAAAAAGTGATAAACTGATAATCTACGGAGAAGGTAGATGAGGGGAAAGAAAGATCTAACTTGTCCCCTGAAAGAAGTTTCATCCATCTGAAAGATAGAGTGCGCAAAAGACTGATCTCCCACAAAGGATGACATGAGGTGCAGAATGAATCCCAGATTCTGAAAACGTTCATAAAAAATTCGTCTATTCCTCGTGGGCCAAATGGACTGAAGCATAGCAGATAGACTGAGCTTCAACAACTAAATATCCAAAGACCATGGTTCAGACGGGGCTAGTCCTGCATAAGTGAGGTGGTATTTTCAGGTTCAGTCTATTGTATCTTCCAGTTCCTGAACAATATATGTTCCAAGGGAAGTTAATGGTCCACACTTTGACAAAAAGGTACTCCACTGATTCCTCTTTTCTGCCACAAAAAGCACAGGATGTAGAAGTAATTGGAAAGATCTTTTTGAGATGACTTTTTTGTTGGGAGTCTTTGCTTGCCTATCTTTCATGGTTAAATTTTGATTTTAATTGGCAGGAGTTGCTTCCACATAGTTTGATGCCACAAGACTTCCATGCCTCTTAGGGTCATCTTGTGCAATGCCGACTTCACAGTAAAAATTGCTTTGTTACAAGGTAGCCAAGCAAGTTTGTGCTCCCAATTCTCAATACACTGCTATCGTCAAGGAGTGTCAAAAGTTTGGCAAGTTCTCATATCTTCTCTTCAAGATTTCTTCTTCTGGATTGGATGGATTGGAAGTTGGAACCCTTGGCCTTCGCAGACAACATTGTGGAAAATCACCTTATCTGCAATGCTGTGGGCAGTTTGGTGGTTCAGAGATCTTCTTTAATTCTCCTCCTTATGAGAAAGTATGTAAAAGATTGGTATTTTGTTTGGTTGGGTAGCCATTTGGATGAGTCTACCTTCACGGATAGATTCTACTCCTACAAGTTGTTTTTCTTTTAACTTCTTGCTTTTCTTTTTCCTTACATTTTCTACCTCTACTGCCTAGTAGAGAGTTTGTAACTATTTTACCTATTAATTGAAATTTGATCTTCTTGTCATGTTCAAAAAAAGATTTCTTCTAAAAGATAAGTACCATTTTACTTTAATATTCTAGGTGTCTCTAGCCTTAACTCCACGATTGCTGCTTAAACTGTAAAGGATAAGAAACATAATAGCCAAAGGTGTGCACCCAGTCAACTGATCCTCCCATAAAAGAGTTCTCTCGCCATCACCCAACTTTATAGTAGAAGATGAGTTAAAAAACTTCTAATTTAGAAGTATACCTTTCAAAATACTAGAAACTCTGCCACTGTCCCTAAAATCCTTGAGCCATGAGTCATTTAACCCGATGCCATAGTTGGAAGAAACAATTTTATTCCAGAGGGCATCTCTATTTGATTGGAGTCTATCTTCCACAACCACTTAGATATATGAGCTTTGTTGATAGCCCCAGAGGGACAAAACCCGCACCTTCTTATTTAGTTGATCTGCAAACTTGGTTCCACTTAACAAGATGAAGTTCTTTTTTATTATTGGTACCTTGCTAGAAGAATATGCCCTGATGCTTTCCACCTTGTTACATATTCATTTAGAGACCTTCATGATAGAGTAGTATTGTGGGATACTCTGCATCACAGTTTTGGATAGCAACCATCTCCTATTGGAGGATAGCCTTCTGCCTTTTCATCTCTGCAATTTTATCATTAAACCTATGAACCACATAGTGCCAATATCTACTTTTGATGCCATTACCTGAGAGCGGAAGACCTAGATCCTTGACCAAGACATGTTGAAAATGTTTTGCATCCGATCTTGTTGAGCTTCATTTAAGTTAATGCCAATTAATTCACATTTCTTTTTATTGATATTTAAACATGTAACAAACTAAGGTAAGGATAGAATGATTCTAAGGTTGATGCATTTAATATGGTTCATTGTGGAGAAGAGTAAAATATCATATGTGAATTGAAGATGAGTAACTCATTCCTTGCTAGCCCTAACTTCAATGTCTTCAATCAAGTCATTATGCTCAGCATTTTCCTGCATAATGCCAAGGACTTGGCCAACTAAGACAAACAATAAGGGGGATATTGGATCTATTTGCCTGAGGCCCCTTGAGAAACCAAAGAAGCTGAAACTTTTCCCATTAATGTCAACAGAAAACTTTAGCTGTAGTAACTAGTAACACAACATCTAAACCACTTGATTCATTTGTTATTGAACCATATCAATTGCTTGATTCTGGAAAGGCATGACCACCTGAATTGTTCATAATGAATCTACCTGGTATAAAAACAAACAGGGTAGTGTTCGTCACCTTGCCATTGTACCTTTTGAGTCTAAGAGTTTGAATTTTGGTGACAATTTTATAATTGCAATTCAAAACACTGACCGTTTTAAGATCTTTATTATTCTTCACGTTCTTCTTGGGTAGTAGGACTAGCGACGTAGTCATGAAAGCTTCCTTAATAATTTTCAAACAGTGGAAGTAGAATCCTACTGAGAAACCATCAGGACTAGGAGCCTTGTAAAGGTCCATGTCCTTATTAATAGCACATAGCACCTCCTGCGTAGAAAAAACACATATAAGAGACTCTGACTCTTCATTAAAAACTTTTTGCATACAAAAATTAATAAATGTTTTCATCTCTTGTGGTCCATGATCAAATCTTTGTAGAACTTTGTGGCTAACATGCCATTTTAATTGGTCCCTGCACAGTTAGTAGCATTGATGTCCAGCTTCTGGATGGTGTTTTGTTTCTTCTTGAGAGATGCCTGTGTATAGAAAAATCTCATATTCTTATCACCCTTCTTAAGTCATACTTCTTTCGACTTTTATTTCCATTTAATCTCTTTTCTGAAACACTGTTTCTTGTACGTCTCCTTGACTTCAATCTATTCCTTCTGTTGACTATCGTTAATCAGTCCACTATCATTTAACAACTCAAAGCAATCAACCTTAGAGATCAATCCTCCCTCACTTGTAAGATGTGTTGACATTTGTTATGGCCCACTTCTTAAGGCAAGTCTTGACCCATTTTAGTTTACATATAAATCTCTAAATAGCTAATGATGAATTCAAAACCTGCACATTCCACCAATCCCTAACCAATTCCTAGGAATTAGGCTCCCTACACTATGCCATCTCAAACCGGAATTTTCTAGAGTGCATCTGTAAAAGAACCTTCTACATTTAATGCCAACCGCAAGGTGGTCTGATACCACCCTTGGAATATAGTAGTCCTCGGGGACACAAAAAATGTCCACCTAAAAATGAGACATAGAAAACATGTCCAGTTTAGATTTGGATGTAGAATTTGTCCACATGAAATCGATGCCTAGGTTGGAGACTACAATCTTTGACCCAATCCGGAGGGATCAGCTATTTTGAGGTTGAGCTAGGCACTAGGCCCAGGCAGTCCCAAAGACCGCCTTTGCACCTAAGTGGTGCCTAGGTGCCGCTTGGACGAGCGCCTTGATAACTATGCGACCAAGGGAGGTCTCTGTGATTGGCCCTGCAACAATGATCCTGCCCACAGAAGCACCTGAGATAACACCTTTTGCACAGCCACTATCGACCTCCTCCACCGGGAAAGGCATGCAAAAGAGGAGCACCAACCCCTTGAGGGGCTCTAGATTTTCTGGAGCCTCCCCCACCTGCCATTTCACACTACAACTCGAGTCTCTGGGAAGGTCTTATATGTATGCAAAGTTCGGATGCTGATGAATTAGCGCCTACTATAGGTTCACAGTCTGACCATTTGAAGAGTCTAGAGTGGTCAAGGACGAAAATTCTCATTGAAGCACAAGCACCTTTTAGGTAACAAGATTTCAAGGTGGTTGTAAATTTAGTATTCTGTGCTGATTGAATTTTTTGCTCTATCATCAATAACATGGAATATGGTTCGTTTGAGAGGGTAACGAGCTCTTTAAATATCAACGACACTGGATGATGGAAAAAACCGTTTGCTTTTACTGACCTGAGAAGAAGCTTGGTTTTTTGGATTGCTTGTCCTGGAATGATGCCTGTGCCCATGTTAAATCTCGGAGCCACTAATTAACTGTAATAGATCTTTGTGCGAAGTTTACTCCTGTGATATGAGTTATGACCCCTTGGTCACTTACAATACCCTTGTACCCCAAACATTTGATTGCAGAGATAGGAAAAAGTAAGAACTCAGCAGGATGACACCCGTCAAAATAAAATTTTTTGTATGGAAGATACATATGAAGGGATTTCCATCAAACTCACTTCTGAAACATCTGACTGATAACAGAGTAAATGTTCATCTTTATCATTTAAAGAGGACATTGATCATTTATTTGGCAGTGTGGAATAATGAATGCAACCTAGGAAACTTTTGCTCAATGAATATGAACAAAAGTGGGTTCCTTAACATCATACAATTGTGTGAAGCTTGGCAGAATTTGAATCCACGTGGCTAAGATGATGCAATTATTGCTACCAGCTATCTTTGGCTATTTGGAAGGAGAGGAACCGACACATCTTCAACAATCACTTGAGAAACATCAATGACATCTTGAATGATGCAACCATCCTGATTAGAAGCTGATTCTTTGGGCATTTTGGCTTATCCGGCAGGAGAACATTTTTCGAGATAGGATATCTTTTTGGCAAAAGGCTCTTTGTTGATCTTTTTCTTTCAGCTCATCCTACTATCTTAGTAGGAGGCCAATATGTACCCTAGTTCCGTTTTATATGTGCTTTGTTATCTTAATTAATGAATTTTGTCCTTGGCCATCTTTGAAAAAATGAATTGCATAGGCATAAATATAACACGAATATGATTGAACTGGCTTGCATAAGTGATGCCCATAAGATTTGTAATCATTCAACCTTCATGCATTCAATAGTCTCTCTTTAGATTGGACGGTAGGTCGGTAGGTGACTTCGAGGTCGAGTTTCTCCTAGGCCAACGGTGAAGAGACTCGTGATTATGACAACACCTTTAGATCAGGTGATTGGTGATCGGAGAATCTCGTAGAATCTCTCTTTAATGAGAGAGAGAGAGAGATGGGGACAATCTATGTTCTTAGAGGCACTCGCCTCATGCGCCTAGGTGTTGAGGCGAGGCAAAAACACCTTGCCTCAGCAAGCTAGATCCGGTAACTTAAAATCTTCTTCCCCTCACCCTGAAACCCCCAATGCCTAATCTTCTTCCCCTCACCTTGCCCTGTAGGCCCTAGAAGTGAGTTTTTTGTTTTTATGTTCTTCTTCAAAAGTTTTAATACTATATATAATTATATATTATTAAATATATGACAAATATATCTTGCCTCAAGCATCACAGGTAAGATGACCCTCCCTTCATCTCGGGCGCCTTGCACCTCAGATAACATAGGGGCTAATGCATTGCCCTCCTGGACTGCAGTCCCTTCTCTTCATGTTCTCGATTTCTTTCTTATCTCTCTCCTTTTTCTCCATTCTCTTCTCTTCTCTTTCCTACTAAGAGGATTGGTGATTGCCCCTTCACACACTTCCTAGCTCTTTACATGACTCTAAGGAGTTTAGGGGCAACACAGCTTTAAATGAGGGGTGACAAAGCATTAAAATTTATCTTTTTTTTAAACTTGGCATTATTCCTTGTCATGTTAAGAATGCGATGGTCGATATAGTATTGTTCTTAATGTTCTGGAGATTGTGATGTCACATTGGCTTGTCATTTTGTTAATGCGAGCACTTAAGACGTTACATTAGGAAACTCAACCGGCAAGACACATTAAATGCATCATTATTCATTAATATATGTGATGGAGTTTTCTTGGCTCTCAAGCATTTTAGAAGACCTTTTTGGGTACAATGATATTTTTTACACATTTAGGGAAGGATGCCCATTTTCGTCTGGTTTTTTGTCTAAGGCTTTTAATCAACTTATTTTATGCATAATGGAGCTTTAGTCCTTTTTTTAATTGGGTTATTAAATACCAAATGTTATATAGTTGGCTTGTGTCAGGCTTGAATTGCCTGATCAGGCTAGGATTGGCTGTTTCGGGGCAATCTTGGCTCAGTCGAGCTGACTAAGGTGTGTTCAATCTTGGTTCACAAAGTTGTCAATTTTGAAGTAAATGTATTCTTCTTATTTATAGATGCAACCGTGTGGATAAAGGATGTATTTTTACACCCTCTTCAAGTCAATCTTCATTAGTCTTCTGCATTTGCATTATCTTGTATCTCTTCTCTCAATGACCGTTTGTTGTAAAGTTTCATGGTCTACACCATTCTCCACCTGCAATATTCTCTGACTTGAGGTGGCCATTATTATTGAGTGAATCAAGTGCCCAAATCCTTCATAATTTTTAGGCTCAGTTGGAACTCCATAATCTTTAACTCATTTGTGCTTCAGTTTGCAATTAGCTACATTTCTCGCCCTTATACCTATACAAGCAAAAATAGAATGATTTAAAAGCCAATGTTAGATTTCGATAAAGCTGAATCAAATTATTTCGAAGTGACCATTTTGCTTTTTAAATGCTTCCATCTTTTGCGTGTTCATAGTAGCACAAGGTGACTGACTATGGTGTCTTTGTATGATTTTGTTTCTGATTCCTGTTGTTTACCTAAAAAGAAATAGACAATCTCTTGGAAACCCTACAACAGAATCCTAAAAAATACCTTGAAAGCTTTGTTTTTGTCTTATTCATTTTAGTTTCGGGAAATAGGAACTTCTCCACATTTATTGGAGTCAAAGATGGAACAATTGGTAACTGATGCATACTGTGCCTGTGGACTTCCTCTAGTCTCTAACATCTATGTTTGTCTCAGGATGTTTGGTCCAATGTCGATCCAGATGAATTGTCATATGAGGTAATGTGATTCAGGCTCTAGATTATGGTGCTTTTCATGGGTAATTCTGCTTCATCATGTCGAAGTTGGCTGATATTTCAGGAACTTGTGGCGTTAGGTGAAGCTGTTGGCACCGCAAATAGAGGTTTAGCGGCTGATACAATTGCTTTGTTACCCTCAGTTAGTTACAAGGCAGAAAATGGCCGTGAAGAAAGCAGTGATCAGTGAGTCCATGTAACCTTTTATTTCTTAATCAGTTATATACATTTTACATTGGTGACAGAGTTACTTTCAGATGTGTCATCTGTCGAGTGGAATACGAAGATAGTGAATCTTTAGTTCTTCTTTCCTGCAAACACATGTACCATGCAGATTGTATAAACAACTGGCTTCAAATAAACAAGGTAAATATCTTTTATTTGTTCATGCTCGGTGTATAGATGTACGATAGTGTGAGAAGTTTACTGGGGTACTGTGCTCTCATGTTTGTATTCTTTTCTCTTGTTTTGCTTTGAGTATCTTTGCAATGTTCATCACATTCTCCCTCCCTGCATCTGTTTTTTTGTTTATTCCTGTCTGCCACAAAATATTAACTGGTTTGAGCATTTGTCCAAATTCTGATAGTTAAGAATCCATCCATATTCATATCTTTATACCTTATGTTCGTCATAAAATGATACTGATGCATTCTGGGTAGGACCACATGCATGGTTGGCCAACTCGAGAGGAAGTGATCCCGTTGAACAAGCTTTTGACATCAATCTAAGATTATTAGTCTTAGAATTTTTATTATGCACTTTTCTTTTTATTTCTAGTTTTAAGGGTGTCAAAACAAAGTTTTAGAAGTTTGTAAACTTAGGAGAGTCACATTTTGTAAAAAGTGAGGTAACTTTTGTTTAAATACTTTTAGAGGGTCTAAATTGTAAAATGGAGTTTCTATAAACTCTCCCATCTTGTACCCCAGTGGGCAATGAACATGAATGAACAATGAAGATGAAAGTTTGCGCAGTTGAAGGTGTTGGCTGTGGTGGTGTCCCGGCTCAAGGCATTGGCCTTGGTGGCATCCCGATTCAAGGTGATGGCTACGGTGGTGTCCCAGTTCAAGGTGACTAGTGTGGTGGTGTCTCGGTTCTTACAGGTTTGCTTGAAACTGTCCAGTGTGGCCAAACACAGATCGAGGAATTGAGGACCCTCCTTTCGTGACTGTTGTTGCATCATCTTGTCGGGGGCTTGTTGAAGGATGAAGGGGAGCTCTCCTATCCCCTTTTGGACTATGCGGAGGATCCCGTCTTGTTGGCTTCTCAGGGACCTGCAATTGTGATGGGAGGGAGCTCGGATGATCCGGTTTTTGCCGTGCAATTGGTGGTTGTGTATCTTCCGGTTCTTCTTGCAGTGGATGTGAGTGTGAGTAGTTCAACTGATGCAGTGAATGAAGGATTCTTTTTATCTGATTCCGATATTGTTAACATTGGCGAGAAGTCTGGGTTATGCTTTATCGGCAAGGAGGAGTGGGTGAGAGGCTTTTTCAATAAGCTGAGAGAAGAACTTTGCACGAATGACAGACCCCCCTCTATGTGAGGAAACAACACCAGCCTAAGGTGGGGTGGGATCAAGGAAACTGCATATCTTGATGAGTATACTGGGTTAGATAAGGTCTACGGTCAGTGGCCATGTATACCGAGTCAGCTGGCCTGACCGGATATGATATGAGCATATGTCTTTCAAATGCTGTAAATCGATCAGTGAGATCATCAATAGACTACTCAAAATAGGTGAAACAATGACCGAACTCTCTAACTAAAGCCTTTAAAGTGTCAACTTGATTAGTATGAGGGCCGATAGATTAATTGGGGAAATCAGGAGGTGGATCAAACAATAGGTCAGATGATAATGAGTCCTACGACGAGTGGACTTGCAAAGATAGACTCAAGTGCTCACAAACCGGCAATGACGATATCAAGATAGGAATCCTAATGATCTAATGGCACAACTTTTGAGTGCATAATAAATGAGCAAATAATGTTGAATCACGAACGTACCTTCACACCTAGACATGTAAATGTAAATCAACTGCGGCTATCCACTTTCCAAATGCATCACCCTTACAACCAACAAATAGGCCCACATCCCACAAGGTGGTAACAAGATACACTAACAATATCGATCGGTAAGTAGCATATTGACAGACTTTATATAGATTTGAATAGGTTGTATGTGTAGGCAGTGATCTGAACTCTGAACCACTTGGCATATGCTCCCAATCACGGGTCAATCTTGGTTCTTGTGGCGGTGTTGGCACGACCACCCGTTGGCTCACCCGGGTATAGACTGGCTAACCGGTGGCCCAATAGCTCGATTGATTGCAACCAACTGGCACCCAGAATCGCACTGGTATTGCAGCTGGTGCGACCGGAGGTAGAACACCTTGTGTCCGTCAGATCTGAGTCTTTCACAACGGTAGTGTGATTGGCTTTATCTGGAAAACTGTAGCTTCGTTTCAGAAAACATTGTAGCTTTCTTTGGATGAAATGGTGGCGAGGCAGATGGTGTAGACAATGCAGGAGAAGGCTTTGATGATCGTCCTTAGGAAGGCAAAGACAATTGGTCGTAGGTGAACTCTGATTCATCAAAGTTGGCATCCCATGTTGTTATGAATTGCGAAGATAGAGAGCTGTCCGATGCTCTGTTTTCCCGGTGATGTTGGGCATTAGAGATGCACTTAATAGGCCATGCCAAGGCCAAGGCTATAATCTTGGGCCAAGATGTCTGGGTGCCTTTCTTGGGGGCCTCTCTAGTCACCCCTAGGCCCTAGCCCTTACTACATGGTTAAAAAAATTTTGTGGTCGCTTATTTAATGATAATGAAATCATATTAAAATCTTTTACTATCACCTACACTACTAAAAATACTTGGAGAGAAATGGCATGGTCCACCTAAAAAGGAGGCATGGTGGTGGGATGAAGCATATAAAGCATAAGGAATAAGAGATATTAGTATAAAAGATTGTTTAAGTGTAATAACAACGATATTTATGAACAATATAAGATATCAAAAAACAAGGCAAAAATGACCGTTAGACAAAAGATGATTTTAAACAGATGTATGAGAAACTTGAAACTTAAAAGATATTTACAAATTAAGAAGGATGGGAGAGAAGATCTTAAACTAAGTCATATATATCTAGGATAAAGGAAGAAATGTTTTAATCAAAGATGATGTTATAAAACAGTGAAAAAGTTATTTTACTTCTCTTTTTTGGGACAACCTTTCTAAAAACATAAAAATATAGAAAATGTAGAAAATCTTGATATGAATTATAATAGGATAATTAAATTTTTAAAAGTTAAAGAAGTATTGAAGATGCTTGGTATGATATTTGCAGACAATACCGTATTGATAGATGAGACACAATAAGTGAATAAAAAATTAAAATTATGGAAAAATATATTAGAGACTAAGGGTTTCAAGATAAACTAAAACAAAATATATGGGTTGTAAATTTATTGAAAATCAAAGAGAAGAATGTGAGGTTTTTAATTTAGATGGAGTAATATTATCTCAAAGAACTCATTTCAAATATCTTGGATCAATTATTTAAAATAATGAAGAATGTGATGAAGATGTTAATCAAAATATTAAAGTAAGTTAGATGAAGTGAAGATTGGCTACATGAGTTCTAAAAATTTTTATCACACAATTATAAGACATGCAATGTTGTATGGTAGTGATGTTGGACAATAAAAGAAAAATATGCTTTTAAAATAAGTGCCATTGAAATGAGAATAATAAGATGGATGAGTGGTCATACTAGATTAGATAGAATAAGGAATAAATGTATTAGAGAAAATGTAGGAGTAGCGACAATTGTAAACAAATTAAAAGAGGGGAGGTTGAGATGGCTTGGGCATATCAAAAGTAGAATTAAAGAGACTTTAGTTAGAAAAGTAAAAAATATTAAAATAACAAAAACAAAAAAGAATGTGGTAGACCTAAGTTAACTTGAAGAAAGGTAATTCAATATGATTTGAATAATTTAAATATTTCTGAAGAAGTAATTCAAAAGCAATAAGTGGTGAAAGAGAATCCATATGGTTTACCCTAATTAATTTGGGACTAAGGTGAGTTGAGTTTTAAAGAAGTATTGAAGATGATAAAAACAAGTAAGACATGTGATCTTGATTGTGTTCCTATTGAATTATGAGAACGTTTGGGAGATATTGATGCGAATGGCTACCTCAACTTTTGAACAGAATTTTAATCTCTAAGAGCATCATCACACTTAATTTTTAAAATAAAAAATAGATATATAAATTTGCTCAAATTATAGAGGTATCAAACTTATGAGTTGTACCATAAAATTGTGGGAAAGATTCATGGAGCGGCGATTACAAGAAAGCTATTTTTAATTATTAGAAGTTTGATGGAGAATTTTGAGACATGAATAATTATTTGCATATGGTATTTATTAATTTAGAAAAAACTTATGATAGAGTTCAAAGAAATATTTTGTGAAGAGTGTGGTGTGAAAGTTAGTAACTATTAGATATATACAAGTGATAAAAGATATATATGATAAAGCAACCATTAGTGTATGTACAATTGAAGGAGAAAGAAGAGATTTTTTTATTTCATTTGGCTTACATCACGGACCTTTAATAAATCTTTATCTTTTTGCATTAGTTATGAATAAATTTACAAAAAGTATACATGACAAATTGAAAGAAGGGAGATTGAGATGGTTTGGACATATTAAACGTAGACCTAAAGAGGCTCCGGTTATAAAGATAGAAAATATTAAAATGAAAGAAACAAAAAAGGGGTATGGTAGACCTAAGTTAACTTGGAGGAGGGTAATTTAATATGATTTAGATGGTTTAAATATCTCTGAAGAAATAACACAAAATTAACATGAGTGGAGAAAGAGAATCCATATGGTTGACCCCAAGTAGGGGTGTAAACGAAATCCAATAATCCAAAATTTCAATTCGATTCCGATAAAAATTAACGGGTTTGGGAACTGTTTTTGTATTCTATAAGCTATCGGAATCAGAATTGGATATTCCGATAGCTTATCGGAATCGGAATCGGAATCAGGTGATTCCGTTTCTGTTTATCCGATTTCGATAATAAATAAATATAAGTAAAAATAATCGAAATAAAGTCAAATAAATCATAAAATATAATATATAAATTGATAAAATGATAAAAATAAAGTGTTAAAATATTATATCAAAATTTATTAAATATATGTGAATTATTAATGATTTTTTAAATAAAAATTAATATCTATTATCGGAATCGGAGATTATCGGATTCGATTCCGATTCCGAACGGAATCGGAATCGGATAGAAATCGGAACATGGTGATTCCGAAATTATCGGAATCGGAATCGGAATCGGAACACCTTATCCCTTATCGGAATCAGAATCGGATTCTGTGATTCTGCTACCGAATCCAACCCGTTTACACCCCTAACCCCAAGTAATTTGGGATAAAGGCCTTAGTTGAGTTGAGTTGAGTATACATGACATATCACAGTGTATAATGTTTGTGGACGATATTGTATTAGATGTTGTTGAATTGGCAAAGAATATATGATCCAAATGAATTAAATCAACATAACATAGAATCAAACTTATGAGATGATATGACCCCAAGTTATAAGTTATATTCCAAATGATGATGACATTAGGTGGGAGTTGACAATGACCATCAAGTCGAGTACCAACCAGCTACTAAGTTGGGAATCGACTGGCCATTAAGGACCAACCGGCTGCCAAGTCAAGAACTGACATGCTGCCAATTTGGGAATCAGCAACTATCAAGTCAAGAAACGACCAAGCACCAAATCAAGAATCGTCCAGCCATCAAGTCAAGATCTGACCAGCTGCCAAGTGAAGAACCAACCAGTTACCAAGTTGGGAATTGATCAACCATTGAGTCAACTGATAGATCTTCAAGTTAACATTGGCCAACGAGTCAACTAATTGACAGTCATGTCAATCTTTTGGCTTCCAGCCAACATCAGCCAACAAGTCAACCAGCTTACAGCCAAGTCAAGGGCCAACCAGCTAGTAAGTTGGGAATTAAAGGATCAACTATAAAATTAAGAGTAACTAAGTCAAATCAAGTGGAATGGACCCAAAGACTAAGAGAGCAGGCAATGGGAGTTGACCAGTATTGAATCAAGCCAATCTTTCATTGGACTATCAAATGATAGTTGACCGCAATGATGGGTCTAACCATGTCGAGTTGGCACAATGTCAATATTCAACGTGAGTTGACGAGACCATACTGGACCAACCGAACATTGGACAATGATCAAATGAATTGATTGGAGTCAAACTATGTTGAGTGGCTAAAAGTCAATAGTCAATGAAAGTTGACCAGAACCAAACCAGCTGGGCATTGGACAATGATCCAACTAGAGTTGACCGGGGTCAAACCAAGCAACCGGGCACAAAGCCAGTGGGAGTTGGCTAGACACTGAGCCAGGATCAACCAACAGTTGACCACGGTTAAACTAAGTTGACCGGGCATAGAACTTGAGGACTAGTCAGGGCACTCTAACTAAAGAACAGTTGGACATGAAATTGATGACCAGCTGAGCACAAAGCTGATCAGCCCATACTTGAGGAACAGTCAGGCATGGAACTAGATGGGCACCGAGCTAGGATTAGCCGGGTGTCAAACTTGAGGACCAGCCAGGCATGAGATCCGGGAACTAGCTTGGCACATAATCTGAAGATGAGTCAGGTACAAAACCCAAGGGATAGTCAAGCATTAACATTGAGGATTGGAGGCACGAAACCAAAGGATCAACTAGGCACGACATATGACTAGCTGGGCACACAAGCAGGTCCTGGCATCAAGTCAGGTTAAACTAAGTTGACCGGGCATAGAACTTGAGGACTAGTCAGGGCACGAGAACTAAAGAACAGTTGGGCATGAAATCGATGACCAGCTGAGCACTAAGCTGATCAGCCCATACTTGAGGAACAGCCAGGCATGGAACTAGATGGGCACCAAGCTAGGATTAGCTGGGTGTCAAACTTGAGGACCAGCCAGGCATGAGGTCCGGGAACTAGCTTGGCACATAATCTGAGGATAAGTCAGGTACAAAATCCAAGGGATAGTCAAGCACAAACATTGAGGATCGGAGGCACGAAACCTAAGGATTAACTAGGCACGACATATGACTAGCTGGGCACACAAGCAGGTCCTGGCACCAAGTCAGGAACTGATTAGGACTGGGTCAGAAGTTGATTGGGCATCAAGTCAGGAGCAGATCGGGCACAAACCGAGAGTTGACGGAGTACGAAGCCGGGATTCAACGAGGACCAGGTCAAAAGTTGATTGGCAATCAAGTCGAGAACAGATTGGGTGCCAAGTTAAGAGTCAATTGAGCACCAATTTGGGAGCCGATTGGGACCGGGTCAAAAACTAACTAAGCATCAAGTCTTGAACAAAATTGCAACCAGTCAAAGTCAAGCAGGCAATGTCAAGAGTTTTTAAGACAAAATTAATGAAATGCATAAACATATATACTAAATTTTATCAGAATATGATTTAAAACAAACAAAATGAAATTATATATGACATATTTACTATACCTTAATAAAATATGGTTTAAACTGGGTGAAACCAAACCAAACCGAATTAATTTGGTTGGTTTGGGCTGGGTGCTAGTGTGGTTTGGTTTGGTTTGAGAAAAAATACTCAAAAATCAAATCAAACCAAATCATGAACACCCCTAGTCCTAGTACATGCTCCTAGTACATGCATCATTGTTACTATTTCCTTGTGAGGTGACACGATATACGTGCGCAGTGGTGGTGCTGATGTTTTTTATTTTTATTGAATTTACTGCACTACTTCAATGTACGGATGTGATTATGGTTTTTGTCATAAAATTCAGCATGTTAAATGTATCAATGATGCAATGTGATGGTTTCCCACTTGCAGAACGTAAAGACAACGGTGAGAATAGATTACCTAGGGACTTGTGTGATTGTTTTCACAAGTATTTGCTGCTGATTTTTTTAGCTCTGCTCATGCAGGTCTGCCCCATCTGCAACGCCGAGGTTTCTACATAAATAGATGGGTCATGTTTCCTTTCGCGCTTTTAACGGGTGTTTTAGGCATGTTGCGAATATGTTGTTTGCTCTTGGCAGAAGCACTTACCCCCTTGCTCTGTCTTTAAGGGAAAAAAAAAAACTTGCTCTTACTGGATGAAGCAGAGACACTATTTGGGTATCAAGCTGTTATTTTGGTACTCGCCATGTTGTACCGTATCGAGAGTAAAGACATTCTTTATGCATTCTTTTTCTTGCCCTTTGCTAGTTTCTAGGTTTACCGAAGTATAAACCCTCTTTTGTTTATATGGGAATGTAGCATTTCTACCCAATGTGCAAGTTTTATGGAATAGCACTTCAATTCAACATCATAACTAGACTTATTCTGCTTGTTCTGGAAAACACCTTATTGTCTGAATGATCTATGATCTAATCTTTCTACTTCTGACAGTTTTTTTAAAGGACAGAAAATTTATCTATGATATAATCTTTCTACTTAATTCAAGACCAACTTCGTTCTTACATAAAATCATGGTGTTGAAATCTCACTATTTTGAAAATTTCGAATTTTTTTTTTTTTGTATTTGGGGGTATATGTGCATGGTGTGTATGGGCCTATCCCCAGTTGACTTCGGCTTGGCTTGAGAAGAATTAGCTAAGGTTAGTCTGTTTAATTTGCACGGTTTTGCTTCACATGGGAGTGACTAAGACTTCAATGTTGTCATAGAAATATATGCATTGGGTGAGTGAGTGTGGATGCCTCCTTCCGTTTGCATCGCTTGCTACCAAAATATTTAAGAATTCCAAAATGTTCTCTTCGGATACTTTTAAAATGGTGACGACTTCTAAAACCCATCTTCTTTTAAACTTTTTCTTTAAGTGCGAATCTAGTTAAGTCTTTAAGGTTTCTTTTATTTTTTCTTAGGACCCTTGGATATATATATATATATTTTCTCACTGGTAAGTTCACAAACTGATATGTGAATTTTATTATTACTTTGATAATGTCACATTGGAGACAACCGAGATCTCTTTTGCAAATAAACTAGTTGTGGGTCGCATCTATAATGTTTAATTCATTACAACTCGAAATCTAGAAATTAAAGGGTGATTTTTTTCGTATAGAGGTAGAGTGTATTCCTTCTAAGATACCCACAAACATTTGAAACTAATGTATTGAAAAAATGGTGATTAAGGGGGAACATATTTGAGAGAGCAATTTGGACTAGAGTGACGAGTCTTCGTTGTGTGTTCATCTCTTTGGGATTACTCACCTATTTATAAGACTATAGACATAGGATTATTCCCTATGTCCCAAATCAATACCGTCCCAATATTTTCTCTCCTCCTTAATTCTAGGTAGATTTAGGTATCGTCAATTTTATATCTAAAGCAAGGAATATTATCTAATTTTATTTTTATTGATTGATCTTGATTTCCATTTATTGACCATCCAAGGTAGCGTTACATAGTAAGGCTTCAACATCTTCCACTTGGCTAATAAATAAATACATTCTTGGTCTATATAAAGTAAAATATTTCTCTACTTTACTTATCTATGAGATACATGCAATTTCAGTATCCATGAAAAATATATATGTTCTTATGTATTTCTACTGTCTGTGAGATATATAGATATTTCTATCTCACTATCTATAAGATATATACACATATATAGTATTTATATATATTTTCACTATCCATAAGATGTATATTTATTCTCATATATTCCCACTATACAAGTTATCTTTACTTATTATTTTTGCACAATATCTTGAATATAATGATATTATGCTTCTATATATTTTCTTTTTGAGCTATTTGCTTCACTATTAATCAGTCTGATAGTCATTTGATTGTTACAATAGATCTCAATTGACTCATCAATCAAATTAAGACATAAATCTATCAAAAAATATCTAATTTAGATGGCATGAATAGTCGTTATGTTACATGCAATATAATCAATTTCATGCATGTATCTTTCCACACTCATTTTTTTTTCTTCCCCAACAACAATAATGTCACCAAAGATGAACAAGTGTCATGAAGTACACTTTACGTCATCTTTACCTCGTCCAAAATTTGCATCGAAGTAACCAAACGCATCAAGTATTTTCACTTGGTAAAATAATATGTGATGCACTTTACCCTTTAAGTACTTCATAATCATTTTAGCTTGATACCTACTAACTAAGCTCATACGATATGCTATGTTTGGTATTATATATATCATTACATACATTAAGCTTCTAATTATCTCAGCATATGATAGCTTGAGCGAACATTGTCTCTTTTCGAGACATTGTTTTTTTCTCAACCATATTTTATGTACTAAAGGTGTAGGTGTTGGATTGTAATTATGCATTCAAATTTTTTGAGAATATATCTTTAATATTTTTCTTGATTTATAGTTAACAATCTAAATGTTATGTCCTATTATATCTGGACACCAATGACATATGATGACTTTCTTATATCTATCATCTCAAATTTCTTACTGAGCTCAAATTTTACCTCATTCAATTTTCCTATGTCATTTGTGACAGTAATATATCATCCACATATAATGATAACATAATAAAAATACTTCCACTCTTCTTGACATACACAATTATTCAACTGATTCGGAATAAAATCAAATTTAATAACTACATCATGAAATTTAAAATACCATTGATCATATGAATGTTTCAACCACAAAATGACATTTTCAATTTACACACATTTTTTCTTGGCATTCCTCTTAAAACCTTTCAAGTTGTAGCATATAACTATTTTCCCATAAGTCTCTATTAAATAATACAATCTTAACATCTATTAGGTGTAACTCCAAGTCAAGATGTGTTGGAATAGTAAGATTATTCTTATGGATGGCAATTTTGTAACCAGTGATTAAGTTTATTGATAAACTATACATATTTTTTTATTAAGACATTTGACAACTAATCGGATTTATATCTTTTTAAAGAGTCAACCGTTTTAAACCTTTTTTTTAAATATTCATTTACACCCAGTACCTTTTCTATTGTTGAGGTACCTCTTAATTATATGTTGTCTACCTTCCTCATTGACTGGTATTTATGCACCCACCATTTAATAGCCTAATAAATCTATGACGTTAACAGCTACCCTCCAAGCTATATAACTTGCTTTCTCTATACAGTAGCTAGTTGTATGGCCGTATAGGAAATTTTTCATCATTTGAGAGAGAGGTGTATTATTTTCAGCATTTTGAGTCATATTAGGATTTGAATTATGATTGAGTTGTTTAATTAGAAGTCTTGATTAGATTGCAGTCAAATTTAAGATGGAGTTGAATGAAGGTCAATGGGGTGTCTGGCTCCTCAGTAAACTTTTATACATGACAAAAAAATTTGTATCCAAGAGAAAGTGTGAGCTAACTAATAACAAAAACAAATGTCATATTTGAGGAGATGTGATAACAAAAAGAGTGGGTACGACCAAAAGAGGGGATGACCACTAAATAAAAAAAGTGGGTCTCACCTCTTTATTGGTCCAATATAAAAATCTCTTTAAAAAATGTAATAGTTGTCAAACACCTTTTTTTAACAAGTTTTATTATAAAAATATAAAATTCTAACAAAAACTCAATGTATCACACAGCCAAGCACCCCATATATAAGAGTTAAATTAGGTAGTTGGTCACCTTGAATAAGACTTGATTTTAGTTGAAGCAATTTTAGAATTAACGTTGTAATCAATCCTAGTTGATTAATTAAGTTGTCTTGGTTTATAAATAAAATGATGCACTCTCTATCAAAAGACACCAGTTGATTGTCTGACATAGAGATTAGTTTGAGCTGTAACTTTATGCTTGTGGATGTCAAAAACCATTTTTTTTCTTTACCTAACCTCTATTATCTTCTCCTAGTTATCTTCATTACCTCTCTTCTATCAAGTTGAATTAGACCTCCTGCAAACTTCTTTATTTTCTTGCAAACCTGATCATGCATGCTTTTTTCCCCCTACATCATACCCGATCTCAAAGGTTTTCAAAAGAGCTGCAATATTGTCAAATTAAGTTCCTAACAAATATCCAATTAAAATATACAAGTTTTCCATGTTTTACCATATATGAAATAAGCAAGTCTTGAATGGTTGAGCACTCTTAGATCATGTTCTTCAGAAGCTCCCGGGTTCTCTGAATAAGTTCGAAGCCTGTCTGTTATGTATCATTCTAAATCATAGGAGACAGAGGCAATCGAGCTAGCTCGCATGTTTAATTATACCATTTTAGACCATAAAATAACTTTGCAAAGGCAAAAAAATAAGATGTGAAACTGGGGTTCTGCAAGCTAGTCTTGCTACATAGATGTGAGTGGTTTAGACACCCAATTCTTAACAAGTAGAGACTATATATATATATGTTACCAAGAGCAGTGAGAGTGCTCAATGATTTTTATCATCTTTTTTAATCCCGGTTTGGCTAGAGTATTAAAAGAAATATTACATCAATTTTAGTGTTGTATTTCCAGAAGACAGAGTGTGGTCACTACGAAAATGTGATACATACAAGTGGACATTGGTGTCAATTCATGCATGATTTATGTATATTGCAAATATCGAAATGAATATTAAATGGGCACGAAAACGTCTTGTGGTGATATATTATATACTAACCTTAATTTCAAAATTAATAGTTAATGCCCTTTTTGATAACATTATTAGGCATCCTTATTAATTACTATCAATTTTAAAATTGATATCGATAGAAATCATGTCTGATCAATTGTATCAATTTTGAAATTTGTAGTGATGTTATGTAATACAAATGTCGACTTGCATCATTTTTCACACCGATACCTCAACTACTACAAATATCGATATCGATACTAATATATTATCATTTTGATACTCTAACCAAACTAGACATAAATGTGTTTGATATTGATTGTTACAAAACAGCCCGTGAACAATTGTATATTCGTCCTTATATCTTTTCTTTATTGTTCAAGAATGCTCGTAGCATGCTGTGTATAATTCGTTGAGTTAATAAGCACAGCACCGGAGTTGTTAATTTTAAAGTATGTCTTTTGCTTATTCGGAAAATTTCTGATTCAGAATAAAGATCTTCACGATGCTATATATATATAACTTGTTAATTTGAAGATAAGTATATCATGATATGGGGGATAAGAACGAATCACTCGACCCCAATGAAATCTTAATGCAAAAATACTTGAAGACAACTGTGTAAATTATCGTTAATTTAGAAAATACAAACTATAGGCCTTTCCTTACAAACCAGCCGCTAAATTTGTCTCAATTCCAAATATATTCCCATATTCTTAAAATTCTTTTTATGACCCCTCTGATTCCATTCTAAAATCAGTGTACATCCGTCAATGTTACAGTCAACTTTAGGTTAATTAAATTCAAACCTATGGCTAAAACCTAGCTACGTATTCTCATCAACTCCCTCGGAGACATGAGACTAAAATTGGACATATATTTTAATAATTTCAATAGTTTAACCTTCAAAGTTACTATAGAAGATAATGGGGTTTTAAATCAAAGTTACATATATGTATGTGTGTGTGTGTATATATTCAAGACACAGCACTAAAAGAAAGAGCAGCTGATAATTAAAGACAACACCACCGACACTTTTGGTTTGAGTTACTGCATGCACTCCACCGCCCCAACATACGGATCGACCCATCGAATTGAAAGCATGCACGTAGGAGACAGCCCAAGCCATGCAATGAGTCGACGACACAAGTACAACACAGAAAGATAACAAGCAGCTTGGACGTCGAGGCTCCAGGCCACCTAGCTAGAACAGCCATGTCCGCCGCCGCCGTCTCCGTCGGAGCCTCGCTTACGGGGAAGGAGAACGCCGGGAGGAAGACGCGGACATGCGGGAAGAAGCGGCGGCAGCCCTGAACCTAGGGTTTTGGAGTGCCGGCCGCCGCCTTGCGGGGAGGGAAGAAGGGGTGCTTGTATTTGGGGGCCATGGGGGGCCAGCCGTAGGACGGCGGCGGGTACCCAAACTTGGGGTGGGTGTAGATGGGGATCGGGGGCCACGGCGCCTTGTACACCGGCGGGAACTGGATGGGCGGCTTGTAGATGGTGATGGGCGGCAATGGCGGGAGCTTCGGGATGGGCGGCTTGTAGATGGTGATGGGCGGCAATGGCGGGAGCTTCGGGATGGGCGGCTTGTAGATGGTGATGGGCGGCAGTGGGGGAAGCTTCGGGATGGGCGGCTTGTAGATCGTGATGGGCGGCAATGGCGGAAGCTTCGGGATGGGCGGCTTGTAGATCGTGATGGGCGGGCACGGCGGCTTGTACATCGGCGGCGGCAGGTAAACTGGAGTCGGCGGCATGTAGACGGGCGGCGGGCTGTAGACGAGTGGCGGCTTGTAGTCGGGCGGCGGGCTGTAGACGGGCGGCGGCTTGTAGTCGGGCGGCGGGCTGTAGACGGGCGGCGGACTGTAGACGGGAGTTGGCGGCGGGCTGTAGGCCGGCGGCGTGTAGACCGGCGGCGGGCTGTAGACGGGCGGCGGACTGTAGACGGGAGTTGGCGGCGGGCTGTAGGCCGGCGGCGTGTAGACCGGCGGCGTGTAGACCTTGGGGGGGAAGTAGTAGTACTTGTGCTTGAACCAGGGGTGGTTCCAGAAGAAGGCGGAGGCGCAGGTCTCCGAGGAGAAGGGCAGCTTCCGGCCGGTGGTGCGGAGGGTGTGCTTGGCTCCGTCGCTGGACGCGACGACGAGCTTCCCGGCGCTCGGATGGCCGTCGACAGCGGGGCAGGGGGCGTTCTTGGAGCCGCCGTGGAGCTGCGCGTAGCACTCCGCCGCCAACTCGCCGGTCTCTTTGACCAGTCCGCCGGGAAGCTGGACGGCGAACGCGCCGTCCCTGCCCAGCTTGCCGGAGCCCCTGATCTGGTAGTCGCCTTCCCCGACCTTGCAGTTGACCACCACATGAAGCCCTAGGCAAGCAGGTAAACGAAGAAGAAACAATTATATGCATATATTCCTATTTCCGTATATATCTCGTGCCAAATATAAATTAATTTTTTATGAATAGATAGGTAGATAGAAAATATTAAATTTATTAGGTCATCTCACTTGAAAATCTTAACATAACCAGAGTAGACAATTTTCTTATATATTTCACATATTTTTTGATGGTACCCGAGTATTCTATCACGTTTTCTCTCATTTCTTTTGATTGAATTTGCGTCCTAGATCACAAGCAAGAGTGCATAAATAAAAAGTCCGAATTCAATATTTAGGCTCTAATACCATATTTAAAATTTTCTAATATTTCTAGAGAGAGAGAGAGAGAGAGCGCACCTTGAAAGGCGTCAGCATGCATAATGTTCTTGGAGTCACAGTCTACGCACTCCCCAGAGCCAACCAAACCGACGAACTTCTCGGCGGAAGCGGCGGCGGCGGAGGAGCAAAGGACAGCCGCGAGCAGCATGGGCAGAATCGCCGGCCGGCGGCTTCCTCTCCTCCGCGGCGGAGGATCCCCCATGGCGGCGGATCGACGACGATCGCAGCTGGGTGGAGAAAAGCAATGCGGGAGAGAGAAGCACAGCAGCAGCTGCTGCCCTGCCCGACTGCCCCCGGCGGAGCTGCTCCGATCCGAGAGGGCCTCCATCGCCGCCGGATATATAGCGGGTAGAGCGGGGAGCCGCCGGGGCTGCTCGCCGACACCCCTCTTCAAGGCTTCACATGTGAGGAGGCGGCCCCCATCTCCGTCGCGCTGTGCGGAGAGGGACCGCCACCGTCCGGCGCCGGTTTGGTAGCTCCGCCTCCCTCATTCAATGCCTGTGCGCAACCATATCTTCACCCTCATCATCTCAAAAGCTCCCCCCCCCCCCCGCGCCGCTCTCCTTCGTCTTCGTCTTCTTTCCATTCTCCGACCTACCTTCGGATCGGTTCTCATAAATGAGATTTTAATTTTTACTTCACCGGTAAGATCGTCTGGTTCGAACACGGCATGCGCGAGATCTTAATTAACTGGGAGCTTCAAAGGAGGAAGAGGCATGGAGTGGTGGGGGAGGACAAGGACGACGGACATGGCTCTGATCAGGCTGGCTTTCGGAGCAGCAGTGCTCAGCCGGATCTCCGGAGCAGAAACCAGTCAGAGAGAATGTTCAGATCGGTTCATCTATTTATGAACCTAGTTCTTGTTGGGTAAGAATTTATTACTACAAGGGGGAAATTTTGGAGAATATTGTGTCCCAACCATAGTCACAGACGGCAATCTCATGCTTCTTCTCTAAATGAACTAGCTATATATTTTGTGATAAGCTCATCTAATTAAAGGGGTTCATTAACCGCCGACTGATTTCAGTTCACAAACAAGAATATATATATATGATCATGCCGTGCCAGGATCTGTATTCTGTGTTACATACTGGGCCATCTAATTCAAAATTACAAGGTAATAAAGTGGAGTAAACACCACAATGTATTTTCAGATGCTCGACATGAAACAATTCTGACAAGGCTTTTCCTTTTGTTTGAGCAAGAGTGCGCTTACCTACATACATAAGATCCAGATTGAACCATGGTGTATATGATATATATTCAGGTTAAAACCCTAAGACATTGAATGTGGTAGGAACCACAACTATATTCTTACTATCTCTTTTCGTAGCCCTGATATAGAACACTACTGTAACTCTGTCCCCTTACATCGATCGGCTGTCAGAACTGAGCATTTTATTCATGTCATCCCCTTACATCGGCCAGTGTTGAAACAAATAATACTGTCCCGAAGGTTGAGGGGTAGAGGAGACCTGCATTTTATTCATTGTTGGGTGCTTTTATACATCATGAGAAATTAAGGGCGACCTGCAGGAGAGGGGATCCCCCTAATGTGAAGGTTAATTTGGAAGATATTTTATCTAACTGAGACACATCATATAGATGCGGATTTTCTAGACATATTGTTTGTTGAAGAAAATTCAATCTTACTCTTGTATAGACACACATAAGACCCACTTGCTTTTATTGCAGTGTAATATTATATTAAGAGTTCCACATGTTTTCTCTAACTTAAACACACAGACTTTTTCTCAGTCATGGGTGTCATAAGAAAAACAATTCAGCATATATAGATACAAACACATGGCATATATGTTCTCACATGCATTAATTTTATTGCAGTATATGCTTATTACATTAACTGAATCCCATGTCATTTATGATCCATGGGATTCTGGAACTTACTGGATCGTGTATCATCACGGCAATCCACCCTAAAACTCTCTTCTTGGGATCTTCGTATTCTCAGATCATCTGTTATCGTACTAGGTTTTTAATCTTAGCTAGCTGCAGGCTCTCAGCTTATATACCGTGCTTAGATTAATCTGCAACCACAAACCATATCTAGAGCCTGAGAATATGTCAATATATGTGTGTGGATGAGAACAGAATGTATTTAATTATTAGCTGCACGATTTGGCTCCATATATATGCGTTGCATCGATTTGGGTGTTCATCATCCTGGTAAATTAGGGCGAAGAGATGGAAAGAGGCGTCCCTGGGAGGAGGACAAGGTACGTACCAACAAGCAATAAATGATATCACACGGCGCGTTGCCGCTGGGTCAGGTTCCCTTTCTTTCTTTCTCTCTCGTCTGATCTGAAGTATATCTCGATAAGCTGTGTAGAGAAGAGAGAAAGAGACCACCTTAATTACATCGACAAGTAAAAAGATATCATCAATTCAACTTGAAGAGACTATGTACGAAGGGTAGGGACGCGAAAAGACTCAGAATTGGATATATTTTGATTATCAAATTTTCATAAAAGTTAGCACAAGTTGGTAGTTTATGATCTTTTTGTATGTGTACGATAAACTGTCAGAGTAAGAATTGGATATTCTTATATAAATAAAATGTAAAAAAACAGTCAATTTCCTATCAATTTACCCAATTTAAATAAAATTTAACACATATCTGTGAACATAAATTAATATTATAATAAATAAAAATATAAAAATTTTAAGATATAAATGGTAAAAAATTAAAATTATAAATTTAAAAGTATTAGATCAGTTATTAACACATTTTAATAACAACTAATCGTCAATATATACCTCAGATTATCAGATTTAGAAATAAAAAATTGGAATTTCATAATTCTGATTCAATCACCGAAATGCAACCCTTACCACAATCAAAATTAGAAACTGTTCTACCACCAACCCCAACGGAATTTGCAGCTCCAATAAAGAGGTAATAATTGTTAAACTTTAGGAAGAAATTATACTCTTCTCTGACTTAGGACTTCTTTGTTTTATTATAATTCACTTGTGTAAAAATCACCTTAATTATTTAGAAACAAGATTATTTTATATTTTAAAACAATATTCTTATTCGGTTATAACTTTGTAAAAGAATCATTGTTTCAAAACGTATTATTTTACATTAATTCAAACAATTATTGAAAGCATTGCAAAATAGAAAAAATTAAAGTGCATTGTCTTACAGAGCTCTACAATCAACCAAACTAGCCCGTGGAGATTTCCATGGGTAATCTTCAAGTCTCTTTCGGCTCTCCTTACATCAAAGTGATCAAGCTTTCTCCACATAGGTATGCTAGCTGTTGTTGCGGCTAAAGAATCCAGCATATTTAATTAAGGTGTTTCTACTTTCTATACATATAATTAACTGCATGATGAAAGTGATAGGCGCCGTTGAGACTCCTCAGTTTAATATTGTCAAACCATTACGTACACAAAATTAATGGTAATTATGTCATTTAGGTTTGGGATGATATAAATGGCTGCAGTCCATTGCAGTTCAGATTCATAAATGTTTAACCAACCACACCCAACTACTGGAGTTGGGCTCCAAACAAGTTGGACTCTGCCCGATTCCTATTCCAACAAGAGTTGAGCAATTCTAATGCTCATGAGATCAGAATCATGATATTCTTCTTTCATTTCAATTCCGTTATTGGTATCGGAATAATTGGATAATTTTTAAATTGATAATATTTATCATTTTTATTGAAAATGTTAACGAATAAATATTGCTGGTTATCATTACTATTTTGAAATAACAAGCACAAAATTTTATTATTAAAGCTTTAAATCTATTAATGTTTGATAGAATCGAATTGGAATATATATTGGATTGTCAAATTTTGTTTGCGTAAGAAATAAGCTTAGGCACAGCGGAAGTTACGATTCCTTAATTTTCATAGTCGTTGCCTCCATCAAAATCAAACTATTTAACCATGAACTAGATTTAAACATGTATAATCAAATATACTATTGCAAGATTCAAATTATATCTCAAGATTGTAGAAAATTGAACATTCTCATGCTCTCTAAGCCATCCAAGCATATAAATTCCAGAGATATCCACTCAAACCACCTCCAAAGATGGCTTCACACTAGCCTCGACAACTCGTCTCAAAAACAGCTCCACCAAACGACGATGGCCTACGAAGTGAGAAATGACACTTGAGGTGGCTCGAGACAAAATGAGCACCCTTGGCTTGATGCAGTTTCCTCCACTTTGCAATTATTTTCGAACTTGTAGTTTTTCAAGAAAACCCCATTTTTTATAATAATTACACTCATGCCTTCATACTATTAGATGTGTGTGTGACCAATCAAGCCTAAGATCCCATTTTTTTGAAGCCTAATGAAAAGAACCAACTTTTAAATTAAATATCTTATTCATAATAGATTTAATGACTTTCAGATATTATGAGGGTACAAGTCATATCTTATGAACCTTAACAAGTTTGGGGACGATCTCATCTTTATTAAATCTTTCTATTATCAATTATCACACAGATATAAATACTTATCTATCTAATATTCCGGTTAGATAAGGGGTACAACACCTACTATCAATCTTTTAGTATATTGATTTTTTGTGATCCTATAATCGGTATTGGATCAATTACAACCTTATTTTCCAATCATTCTCTCTAACTTAGTTAAGGATTTAGAGTATAATTTCATATGATATTTTGAGAGAACGATTTAGATGGAGAACACTAATTGATAATTAGGTAATATATAGATATCATTCATAGTTTTTAATTCTATCAGTTCGGTAAACTCATTCACCTAATGAGTATCTGATTGTTTATCTCATTGTCTCTATATTAATGACCAATAAGATCAGTGTTACCATCATATGAGAAGATATCACATACATTAGTATATTCCGTTTCTTGATATCATGTTTCATGAATATTATGACTAGAAATATTTAGATCACAGGTTTCTTCATGGTTCATCATATTGTGATCCAATCAAACATTATAAGAAATATTTAATCATATCATGCATGATTAACTCGAAGACATAAGTTTTTAATAGTTTTCATCTCGAAGGGGAGTTTGCATTAAACTGAAAATTAATCTGCATTATGAAGTTAGAAAAAGACATAATCAAACCAAATAATGCATGATGTCTAGAATACTTCTATTGACCTTAGCACTGTGATAGACTGATGGTAACTCTTTCTGTCATGTTTTGTCCTTCAGCCCCATCTAACTCATTTCTTCTTAAATAACATATTTATAATCGATTATATATACGATACAAAGAAAATTGGTTACAGAGTTTGACACAAGCAATGACATAAAACAATAACATTAGCATAAGTATTTTACTGCATTTTTCAATTATGTTATTAGCACAATCCATGTGTTCTTAGCCCCATCTATATTTCATTAACTATCTTTATATTTTACTAAACTTCTCCATGACTAAACTGTCCACATTTTCTAACCCCTCTATTTATCTATCTTGCTAAACTTCTCCCTGACTAAAATCCATTTTTCACTAACTTTTCCGCATTTTACTAACCCTCTACAACATACTAAGCCCTCCAATATTTTACCAACCACTTCAATGTGTTGTCCATCTTTACTTTACTAACGGCGTCAATATTTCCCTAGCTGACATTATTCATATTTTACCATTGTGTATTTTTTTACTCTCTCTCTCTCTCTCTCTCTCTCTCTCTCTCTCTCTCTCTCTCTCTCTCTCTCTCTCTCTCTCTCTCTCTATATATATATATATATATGTGTATATATATATTAGAAACACCATCTATATTTGACTATCCCATTTAAGCTCAGAGTAATTTTCAACTCAATTACTTTAAATTTCGACGACAACCCAAAGTTGTAGATAGCCCATTGAATTAAAATCTTCATGATACAGATAGTCTTGCGTAAGATGTTAGATACTAGGATTCATCATCTATTTATTTCAATTAACTGCCAGAAAAATAAGGGTACTAATTAATTAATTAACTTACCCAATTAATCAAACGGCGCAAGATACATGTCCGCTTACTAATGGGGTGTTTGGTTGCATGATAATTTTTTGTACACTTTCATGATAAAAAATTATATTAAAATAAAAAGTGAACCAACTCATGACATAAAATTATCATTTTTGGAGGGATGTGATTACAAAAAAGAGTAACTATCACACATGACCAAATAAAGTGGGGGACCACAAGAAAAAAGAAAGAGGTGAGACCCTCTTTTTTGTTTAAGAAGAAAATCACTTTTAAAACATAAAATTGTCATGGTTATCAAACACATCTTTTAACAAGTTTTCTTACAATTTTTAAAAATTAAAACAAAAACTTTCATTATCATGCAACCAAACACCCCATAAAATACTGGTGACAAGAGACGCGCTTACCTCAACTCGACAAAAATTCAACGCCAGCCAAGCCAGGAAGAAGAAAAATAGCTAGCTAGATAGGGTCTGCCGACATTCGGGGTATTAATGTCTCTTTTTCTTTGTCCATACATATATATATAATTGAACATTAATATATATGAATGCAACGTTGAGAATTAATAATCTTGTTTAGAGTTCCTTGGAAGCGCAGTCGTTATCTTTGCCTCGTTTCACAGTCTTGATAATTTTCCGTTGTAGAGTAAGCATTAATTTTGTTCAAATCATCCCTGTGGACCATCTATAGATAGCTAGACAGACTAGCTAGCTCAAAGATGTAGTTGCTGGCCAATAATTAAGTCATCAGAGGTTTTATCTTGCCAACAAAGGTAAAGATAACTATCTGTTGGATGGCATCTTGCTCAATAAATTCAAACATAATCACAAATCGATCAAAAATTGAATAACAAATATAAAGACTCTATTTAAAGAGTTTGACAACTGTCACAGGATTCAGAAGATCACATCAAAAGAGAGTGTGGATATCATTCAGATTAACGATTTCGAAAGAGGGTTCGTAACTACGAAAAAAGACATGGAAAGATAACAAGATATAACCCGATCACAATATAATGAAAAATAACAAAGTGAAACATAAAGGAGACAAACATGGATAAACTAGGCTCCACAACTCTAGTGTACATAAAAGAGATAAAATACCTAAATGTATACAATAACAAAGAGATTGTTATTGTATCCTATAATTAATCGATAGATATCAAAATCAGATACTTTATGAATATCTATTTTTATTCATAGTGAATAGCATTTTTAACATTATTCATACTGAATACACATTTTATGAAAACTATTACAATCTTGTTTGGTATATATATAAACTTCTTGGTTTTTTCCAGAGAAGTATTTATAACATTATATTGACATGATAGAGACAAAAAGGAAATATTAAATGCTAAATAGAGGAAAATTATAAATGGGCCAAGCCCGTCTCTACTAAATGAGTACAAATTAATTTGTTGTCATAAATATTGTAGGCTTGGCCCAAGTCCAACTTGGACGCCAGCTCCCTTCTCTACCTTATTTACTAGACAAGAACCTTTAATTTACTGCTTAAACATAACTGGTTATTTCATGTTTTCTAATATCCTTTACCAAGGCGGGATTAAGGATATCAGACAGATTAAAAGGAAAAGTACTGAAACCCTCATAAAAGGTATAAGAACGCAATACATGTTTACTTGTAAGGAGGCCAATTTTATTTTGGGCATTGTATTTATCGCCCTTGTTTCTCCGATTTACAAAGCACTATTTTACTTAAAATGCATGTCTAAGTCATGCTTTACCATTTGTTAATTTTTAATGATTTTTAATTAAAATTTAAATTTTCTAAAATGTTAATATACAGGATGTCTAATTTACTTAGGGTATTAAAATGATATCATTTTAATTTTGATACTAATGTTTTTAGAAGATAGAGTATATATCTGTATCAAAATTGATACAAGTAGACGCTTGAATCATATAATATTTTTTTTGTAAGTTCCAAATTCGATACTATTAACCAAACACACTCCAGGGATTTATCAATTTCAAAATTAATGAAATAGGGTTGTCTAATAGTATTATGATGTTTGGTTAATGGCCTGTTTGGTTAGAGTATCAAAAATGATACTATATTAGTATTGATATTGATATTTCTAGAAGATGAAGTATCAATATCAAAATCGATACAAGTTAACACTTGTATTACATGACATGTGTTGTTTATGATACAAATTTTAAAAGGAAAAATTAATTACAGACCCAGTTAAGAAAATCACTTTAATAGAAAACCCATTCATCAAATACCTTTAACAAAAGACCCAATCTTTATAATTCTTTTAATAAAAGATCCAATTCGTCGAACCTCCATCGATGGCATTCCCGAATCCCGCTTTTGCCCCTCTTAAAGCATACATGAAAATCACATATATGGGAACCATGCACGTATCATCCTCTGTAACATATATCAAAATTTGGTCTTCAATTTCAAACATACAATATCTGTCTAACGTGGTGATTGAAAAATGAACAAATAGTTAATTTCTAATCGTTGTTAACAACGCCTCAATGTCTCTGCAAATCAATTTTAAACATACAATGTACATTTACAATGTCTCGTTTTGTCACGGCGTAAATTCAAATGGGCAAAACTAGTCATTTTCTAACTTATTTAACTGGTTCTTTTTTTTTCTAAGATCTTTAATTTCAAACATACAGAGATGAGTGATTTGAAATGTCACCCGAACATACAATTTGAAATGGACAAATATTTCTTTAATTTCAAACATACAGTGCCTAAACCGTCACAGCATGATTTGAAATGGGCAAAAAAGTCACTTTTTACCTTACTTAACGGTGGCCTAACACTACCGTCAACAGTTGGGGCGGAAGTTTTAAAATTTTTCAGAATAGGGCCTTCTGTTAAAACTATTTTGACATAGGGTCTCATGTTAAAGCGGTTTATGAGAGTTGGGTCTCCTGTTAAATTCCTCATTTTAAAATTGATACCATTAGCCAAACACTTCAAGGTGATTACCAACAATATCAATTTTAAAATTAATAGTGATAGAGATGTCTAATAGTGTTACCAAACAGGGCATAAAGTATCAAAAATGATATTAGATCAATCATGATATTGATATTTCTAAGTGATGAAATATTAGTATCAAAATTGATAGAGATAAACTTTTATACTACATAACATGTTTTGAAGCGAGATATCGCAGTGGAGATCGAATATATGTTAGTTGGAATATCAATATCAATCATCGTAACCATTGTTTGCGACATTTTCCAAAAAATAAAAAATGTTTTGGTTGTACTACTGTTGACATATATCAATAATAATTTTAAAATTAACTATCTAATATTGTTATCAAAATAATAATTTTAAAATTAACTGTCTAATCCATCAGTTTGTAAACATTGGATTGGTTACGTTCTTAAGAAACCCTAGATGATTTCCAGGCCACTTATTTAAAATTACCCTGAAACATTAATAATATCTCTCTCGTTCCCTTATAAATCATCATAATTTATACAGTTAAACCCCTCGTAATTAAATGGGATAAGCATAGAACTTCCGAATGGATCTCTGTCTCCCCACATACTACCATAATTATCTCTTTAAATTATTCTAATTGTTCAAAGCAGCTCAATCAAAACTTACGCTGCCTTGTATATATATGTCATATCAGATATTTATATATATAAAAAAGTAAAACCGAATTTTAAAAAATGGTACATTAAGTAAAATACAACATGTGACTGGTTTATGCCCGAAAAGTCACCATGATGAAAAATATTTCTTTAATTTTTTTTAAATTGCCCTTTGACGTGGCTGCCACAGCCTCCTCCTCCTCCTCCTCCTGCTCCATTACCTTCCCTGCCGGAGAAGTTGCACCAAACACAACAGCTAGCGACGACGTCGGCAGCTCCCCGGCGATCCCATGCACATGCAGCCTTCCTCTCTCTATCTCTTCACGCTATAATATACGCTCTCCTGCCCGGCCGCATCCCAGCACTGCGAAGCGGCCGGCGATCTCGTCTGCTTCTCCTTCCTCTCCGGCCACCGGCTAAGCGCTCAGCTCGCCATGGTGACGTCCGTCAGGTCCATGGCCGCCGTGGCCTTCTTCATCTGCGCCGCATTGTCGTCCTCCTTCCTCCCGCCGGCGGCGTCGCAGCTGGCCGCTGCCTCGGGAGAGGCGGCCTTCTCCCCGGCGGCGGTTCCGCCGGCGGGCGCCATGCCACCGGCGGCCGCGCAAGTCGACGCTGCTGCCCCTGATTCTGTGGGTTCCGTCGCGCCGTCGGCGGCGGCGGCGGCCCCCGCTCTGGCGCCCGCGGTGGTCGGGCAGGCGGTCGCCGCTCCGCCGGGGACGATCCAGCGCACGACGAAGCAGCAGGTCCTGGCGACTCTCCCGGCCGGCGGCGCCAACCCCGCGGGCTCCGAGCCCTTCCTATCCTCTCCCTCGGGGAAGTACGCGGGATACCTCCTGCGTCGAGAGACGGTCCACGGCGCCGGCGGCTTCGGCAACGACTTCTGCTACATTCAGGTGAGGGACGCCGGCACCGGGCAGAGCCTGTGGGAGTCCGACTGCGCGCCTGTCAGCCTCAGCAACGCCTGCACCCTGCTCTTCACGGCGGCCGGGCTGGAGGTGTTCGACGGGAGCCGGTCGGTGTGGGACAGCGGCGTCGACGCCGAGCACCTGGAGACGCTGGAGCTGGTCGACGAGGGCGACATGCGGATCAGGACCCGCGACGGGGAGCTGGCATGGAAGGCCAGCGACAGCCCGCTGGCCAACCAGCGGTGCGGGGCGCCGGGCTCTCCCGGTCTGCCGTCGGGGCTGCCGCCCTTCGCGGCGCCGGTCGAGGACAACCGGAACCTCCCCTTCGGGCGGCCCGCCGGCGGCGGCGGCGGCGCGGCGGTCAACCAGGAGCCGCTGGCGGAGCCTGTTCACGCCGGGGAGCAGAACTTTCAGCGGCCTCTGGTCGACAACACTCCCTTCGACAGCGCCAGCGGGAGGGTGGCGGCCAGTCTAGCGCTGGCTCTCGCTCTGCCATTGCTGGGCTTGTGCTTGTGAAGCACGACAGTTGGTGCATGGCGATACGTACGCACCATGTGTCTGATCTTGCATGCTTTGTATCTATCTCCCTTCTAAAGATTGCTGCGTGATTTGTCTTCTCAACGGTGATGTTTCTACAAAACTAGGAAAAAAAAAAGGAAAAAGAAAAATGTATGTGTCTGATTTGTTCTATGAGTGTTGGACTGTTAATATAAATATTAAAATTTCGGATCAAAAAATTTGATATGATATGATTTTTGATACTCTGGCAAAAACATGCAAGGCAACTTATTTTACAAGATTTATTAAGTGATGTAAGAGGTGTGTTAATTTAGAGATTAATTAAAATATGAAATCAAATAGTCTAAATCTACAAGCTTCTAGCGGAATCAGAGATATAATAGTTTTTTTTGAGACCAATGAAACATAGTGGAAGTATAATTATTGCAAATTCAAGTTGTACGTACTGATCTTAACTCTAAGGCCCAAGTTAGTAATAATATTGGACACCTCTGTCACCACCCTCAATCTTAAATTGATATTCAATGTCCATCATCATTAAAAAGTATTTGACTAATTATATCAATTTTAAAACTCCTAACACAAACAAACAGCTTATGTAATATAATTGTCCACTTGTATTAATTTTAATATTGACACTCTACCATCCTAAGTTTGATACCATGACCAAATAGGCCATAAGGTATTTAAAAGTTACTACGTGTTGTGTGTATTTACATTTGTATTTTCATCGTCGTAGGTATCGTAGCATAGATGTTTGATGTAGTGATAAATTACATGCTTTATCTTATGAACTATATTTTATCTCATTGTTGTGTATTTGTATAATTTTGGAATCAATTTTCATTAACATTCGTATGTTATATTATTTTTTTTACAACAATGTAGATGTGTCACAGTTAGGAGTGCAATCGAGCCGAGCAGGGCACTGTTCGAGCTAGGCTCGTCCGATTATTTAGTCGTTCGAACTCGGCTCGATACTTGACGAGCTTTCGAAAGTCTTGTTTGAACTCGGCTCAATTTAAGCTCGACGAGTTCCAGTTCGGCTCGTCAAACTGCTCGTTTATGTAAACGAGCCAACTTAGTTCGAACTCGATTTGAACTCATTTTTGAACTCGAGATTGAGCTCGTTTACTTAAAATTAGAGTTCAAATATTAAAAAAATATTGTAAACTAATATTCTAACATAAAAAATATAATTTTATATGATATTAAAAAGATAAATATATAATAAATATAATTTATTTTAATTTAATTATTTAAATAAATAGCTAATCGAGTAATTAATCGAATACTTAATCGGGTATTTTATCGAACACTTAAACGAGCTACTCGTGAACTTATCGAGTCAAGCAGGTCTCCATTCTCAGACTCGACTCGTTTATAAGTCTAATTTTTTCTGTTCAAACTCGTTTATTTAACTTAATAAACGATCCGAGTCGAACTTTTAACGAGCCGAGTATCGAACTACTCGTCGAATCGTATCGGTTCGTTTGCACTCCTAGTCAAAGCGAAGAAGAAGAAGAACTAATGTTCGTGTTGATGTTTTTGCTTGTCTGCAATTTATGAATATTCATATTGTTATTTTGGGTGTTTCACGAGAAAAATAATTTTTTGCGTTTGATAAGATGTATGATTTCAAAGAATATTGTAGGTTTTGAGAAAATAAGTATAAATTAATACAACGGGCGAATGAGATGATAGATAGCTGGGACATGTGTATTAGAAAAAGAATGTAAAAGTCGATGAAATCGGCCGTGCGAGCGAGAACCGAGAGATGGTGCGTGGGGCGCTGCACAGTTTCCCGTGCGTTTTCCATCTCGGTCGTAGTAGGCAACGATGAAAAGTGGATCACCCGTCTAAAGTGTCCGTCAACGGTAAAAAAAAATCGTTTCTTTTTCTTCACCGTCAATTTCTTCCCACCCAACGTGATCAATCAGAGAAACAGTTAAAAGTCACGTGAAGATATAAATTCTCTTGATTGTTTGGTTATTTCATAACCGGTTCATTACATCATCTTAAGATACGTAACTTTTACTATTATATTAAATAATCTTTATATTTTTTATTTAGAGATTGATACCACTTATTATGAATTTTTGTTACATTTTATAGATTTCTACGATCATGAAAATCACAAATGAGAATATATTTACATCTGAAATTGCAAAAAAAAAAACTTGATTTTGATAGAAGTGGTATTGAACAAAAAGAAGTAGAGTTTAGTCCCGAAGTTAGAATAGAATTTGACATGATTGATGATGCCAAAGATTTTTATCATAGATATAGTGAGAAAATATGATTTAACATTAGGAAACGTAGAACAAAGAAACATAATAGAGTGATCGCACACGTAAATTATTATTATGCTGGAGAAGAATGTCGTATTAATGATAAAAGATATGTTTGTAAGACACTTTTATCTCTTAGATTAGTGGAGGTTAAAGAAAAATATGAGATATTTAAATTCGTGTCCAATCATAATCGCAATGTCGTTAGTCCAAGAAAGGTACACCTTTTGAGATCACATAGACAGATCCGTACTTCAGAAAAGACAGAGATTGATATGGTGGTTAGCTCTGGGATTACTTCAAAAATGACTTTAGACTTAATGAGCAGACAAGCCGGTGATCGAGACAATGTTGATTTTATTTCCGAAGATTTGAAAAATATTTACGCACAAAATGAAAAAACACATTGAAATAAAGAGAAGCTGCTCTCAAATTGAGATATTTTTAAAATATGCTAGTTGAAAAGTCCTCGTTTTTTATGCAATACAACTTGACGAGGATGAGCTGATTACAAATATGTTTTGAATAGATCCCATGATGGTTGTTGATTACCATCATTTTGGCGATGTTATTTATTTTGACACGACGTTTAAAAGTAACAAAGAGGAGCGTCCATTAACTTTATTTGTTGATTCAAATCACCATAAGTAATGTATAATTTTTAGTATTGTCTCACTGTTTAACTAGACTGCATTCTCGTTTCAATGGTTAATAAAAATGTGTTACATAATACTTCATATATAGTGCTGAGACTCAGATGGGAAACACAGTTTTGTATTTCATCGATTTTTTTATCTTGTGAGCCGGGCCAGTTTCCGGTTCTCTCACGCGCGGCCTGCCGGTTTGATAACTATCGCCCTGAACCTTTGGGGCGAGTCCCCGGCGGACGGGACCGGAGGTTTCCGAGAGCCCGCGGTCTCCCTCGCCGGCTCCTAACGGAAAGATTGGCGCCCTCGCCAGATTTCATCGCCGATCTCGGCGTCCTCGCCGTCCTTCACCATCGCCCCCGGCGGTCTCGGTAACTTCCTTAGCCTCTTTGTGACGCCCTTTTTCCCCTCCACCTCCTCCCTTTTCAGCCTCTCCCGCCCTGCCTCAAGCCCTTTCGGCCTTGAACCCCCTAGCCCCTCACCAATCCCCCCATCTGGTTTTTCCCCCGCTCCTCCCTGCTCCTCCTCTTTTGCCTTCACTGCCTCGCGGGTCCCCTCACATCTCATCCCATCCGCCGGCCTCCCCCAGGCACATCCCTCTTGTCCTCCCCTTCCTGTGCCTTCTGTTTCCCGGAGGTCCCCCCCCCCCCCGCCCGTTTTTTTCCCCTTTCATCCAGCGGCTTTTCCCGACCCTGCGCCTCCTTCTGCTCCTTACCCTTCGCCCCATCCTGCTCCATCGGGCACCCCTCCGGCAACCCCCAGCTCCCTCTTTGACTCTCCCGTTTCAATAGATCCTTACCCTCCGTTTTCTCACCCCTCGGCGGTTCCCCTTTCCCCTGCTCCTTCTAGCCGCCGCCGCCGACCTCCCCCAGGCCCCCTCCTGTCCCCTCCCCTTCCTCGGCCTTCCGGCTCTCCCCTCCAACACCTTGCGGTTCACCTCACCCCGGATTTTTTTAGTCTCCCCTGTCCGTGAAGCCCTTTTCCCCCGTGCCTCGGTGCGTAATCAGCAGAGCACTAGAAAACGAGCGACACCACAACACCAAAATATTTTGGGAGGAAGGTTATCTTTCCATATTTCCTTAGTAGTCGCGTTCTCACTTTCGGGACTGATAGTCTGGGCGATATCCACGTCATTTTGGTGTGATCTTCCGGTCTGGATGCAATCAGCTAACTCGATTGAGGGAGTTCGTCTTTGCACTTCGACGATTAGTCGTCTGATGGCTACGTCAATGTTTATTGGATAAGTTTAACTTCAACGGAACTATAGTCAGTCGGTTCGTCGTCATAGTGTGTCTGTTTTCTCTTTTTTCAGTCTATGTAATGTTGTTCCTGTACTCTTTGTGCTTTGAATATATTACATCCCGTGTTTCAAAAAAAGAAAAAAAGAAAACTATCGCCCTGTTACCACGGGGTGCCTGCCGGTTTGATCGCTGAGGGAACCTCTTAACCTCTAATGGCGATACGTGGAGGAATGGCGATGAGGTGTGCATCCGGGTGCGCCCCGTGGTAAATAGGGGATCCCTCAGCGATCGCCCGGAATCTTCAGCGATCGCCCCCAATCTCCACCTCATCCTATAAGCAGAGCCGGCCGCCGGCCGCTGGCCGGTAGACTCTGCGCGCTACCTTCCGTTCAGAACTGAGTAACTACGGAGGAGGCATGGCGGCCCGTTCTCCCCAATCTTTGCCGTCCGGCGGGGCCGGCTCGACGAGATTTCTCTTCTCGAGATCACTGTCTCTGCTCGCGGTAGCGCTGTTGCTGCTTGGCGGCGGCGGCGCCCCCTGTGGAGCCTTCGAGATCGAGGAGGCCACCGTCGACGACATTCAGCTGGCCTTCGACAAGGGCAGCCTCACCTCCGAGCGCCTGGTCACCTTCTACCTGGAGCGGATCCGGGCGCTCAACCCCCTCCTCCGCGCGGTGATCGAGGTGAACCCCGACGCGGTGGCGCTGGCGCGCAAGGCCGACGGGGAGAGGCGGCGGCTGAGGGGGCGGCGCGGGGCGCTGCACGGGATACCGGTGCTCCTCAAGGACATTATCGCCACCAAGGACCGGCTCAACACCACCGCGGGGTCGTTGGCTCTGCTGGAATCGGTGGTGGCGCGGGACGCGGGGGTGGTGGCGCGACTCCGGGCGGCCGGCGCCGTCGTCCTGGGGAAGGCGAGCTTGAGCGAGTGGTCTCAAGTCCGCTCCGACCGCGCCCCCAGCGGCTGGAGCGCCCGAGGCGGCCAGGCGAAGGTGTGCGCGCCATTGGATATGCCGGCCGCCGGAAGATCCGATCTTGCGAACTAATCCGTTGTCGTTCTTGTGGCAGAATCCCTACAATCTGTCGGCGGACCCCTGCGGTTCGAGCACCGGATCCGCCGTCGCGGCGGCGGCGAACATGGCGACGGTGACGCTGGGATCCGACACCGACGGCTCCATCCTTTGCCCGTCTTCGCGCAACAGCGTGGTGGGCATCAGACCAACCGTCGGTTTGACCAGCCGCGCCGGCGTGATCCCCGTCTCCCCGAGGCAAGACACCGTCGGGTAACAAGAACAAGCCATCTTCTCTGTCTAGTACTCGGATGTATACGCGGCGGTCAACGGGTCAAATTTGATAATAGAATCATCGTAATTTAATTTCAATTCTGACAAAGAATAAGAGATTTTAATTCTAATTTTAATAATTGTAAAATTATTGGTATATTTTGATTTCGATCCGATTTTTATTTTGTAATGAAAATCAAATTTTAATTTGATAATTTTTGAAATACATATTAAATATTAATTTTTAATAAAAAATAAGTTAATAAAGTATATATAATTATTAAAATTTGATATAATGTTTTTAAAATTTTATTTTTAATAATTTATATATTGTATTGTATAATTTGTTATATTTAATTATATTTATATATTTTTTCAAAATCGAATTATTAGAAACCGAATTAACTGATTTTAATTTTGATTTCGATAAATTATTGAATCCTCCGATTTTGATTCCGATAATTTATAATATCGAAATCCGTTTACAATCCTCTTACATCAAAAAGACCGGATCACGTCAGTTCTACACTCGGCGTTGCTGCAGCCCCATCTGTCGGACGGTAGCAGACGCCGTGCACCTGCTGGACGCCGTCGTCGGATATGATAAACGAGACCATAAAGCCACCTCCATCGCATCTAAGCTCATCCCTCGTTCCGGCTACCGGCAGTTCCTCCGAAGAGACGGGCTGAGAGGGAAGAGGCTGGGGATACTGAGGCGGCTGTTCTTCAAGCTAGACGCCGCTGCCGCTGCTGCATTTGAGCCTCATTTCAGCATGCTAAGGTAAGCTAGCTAGGATATGCTCTTGTTGACGACTCAGATTATTTATTTATTTTTTTGAAAATTAAGTTGAAAAATTTTTAAATTTAAACGTATTTATATCTATGTATAATTAGTGACTTCACTATATATATATGGTCTCTCCTTCAATCCAAGTACGTGTAGTATATATCTCCGCATCCTAATTACATGCATGACTGACACACACCCCTGCGAAGGCGAATGGGAGCAGTCCTGATCGACGACCTCGAAGTGCCCAATTCAAACATCTCTCTTCGCCCCGACCGGAGCGGGGAATTCACTGCCCTGGTGGCCGAGTTCAAGGTAGCCCTGAACGCGTACTTGTCGGAGCTGCCGCGCTCGCCGGTGAGGTCTCTCGCCGACGTTATCGCCTTCAACGACGGCCACAGGATCCCGGTGATCCCTGCTCTGCTGAGTAGTCCACTATGTATATACACGAAGCTATCAATCTACACTATGATCTAATGAATTTCACCGTGCAGGAAAGGATGGGCGACTTCGGGCAGGCCCTTTTCCTGGCGGCCCAGCACACGACCGGCATCGGTCCGGCGGAGAAGGCGGCCGTCGCTCGGATGGCGGAGCTCTCGGCGACGGGGCTGCAGAGGGTGATGGAAGAGCGGCAGCTGGACGCGGTGGTGGCGCCCAACGAGGTATTCTCCCCCATCCTGGCCATCGGCGGGTACCCGGGAATCACGGTCCCCGCCGGGTACGGCGGCGGCGGAGTTCCCGTCGGCGTATCCTTCGGCGGCCTGAGGGGGTCGGAGCCCAAGCTCATTGAGATAGCCTACGCCTTCGAGCAGGCGACGAGGGTCAGGCGGCCTCCTCGCCTCAGCTATTGAACGGAGGATTTTCTGCATGTGTAACTCGAGAATAAGGGGAATATAATACCAGTTCAGGAAAACATGTGTAACTCGAGAATAAAAGGAATATTTATAGAATACTCTTTGCATAACTTGACGAACATACTGAAGAACAACAGATCAGCTTCTTCTACATGCATCTAGCAAACATTGGCAACTGCGTTCAGCCTATAGTATAAGACGAAAATCATCATCAAGCTTCATCAAAAAAACTTATTTCAGAAACGTCCTTCAGAAAGGAAACTGCATAATACTAGCGCCTTACTGCGACCAGACATTGATAAAAAAAACGATCAAACAGCCAGCATTCTTTTTTTCTAACTGCAAGGCCCCTGTTCCTTGACCAACCGATAGCGAACAGCTATGCGGACTGCGAGGAGAACATTCTCTGAATATGTTTTGGTACGGGGAAGAGAGCAACCATAGCTATCTGAAGCTGTTCTGAGCTGTTGATGCGGATGGCTGTAATTTACAGTCACAGTTGCCTGTGGGGGCGCCATACTAATCTGACTGCCCATGCAAATTTAAACATCAGGGGAACAGGGCAGGTTGATAATATTGAACATCTCTATCACCACTCTCAATCTTAGATTGATATTCAATGTCAATCATTAAGTCGGGCATGTTTGACTAATTATATCAATTTTAAAACTCGCAATCTAGTTGTCTGCTTGTATCAATTTAATATCGATATTTTATCATCTTGAAATATCAATATCAAAATTGATATGGTATCAAGTTTGATACCATGACCAAATAGGCCGTAAGGTATTTAAAAGTTACTACGTGTTGTGTGTATTTACATTTGTATTTTCATCTTTGTAGGTATTGTAGGATAGAAGTTTGATGCAGTGATAAATTACATGCTTTATCTTATGAACTATATTTTATCTCAATGTTGTGTATTTGTATATTTTTGGAATCATTTTTCAGTAACATTCATATGTTATATTTTCTTACAACAATGCGGATGTGTCACAGTGAAGAAGAATTAATGTTCATATTGATGTTTTGCTTGTCTGCCTGTATGAATATTCATATTGATATTTTGGGTGTTTCACAAGAAAAATAATTTTTTGTGTTTGATAAAATGTGTGAATTCAAAGAATATTGTAGGTGTTTAAAAGTATAAATTTATCCAATGTGCGGATGAAATAATGGACAGCTAGGACATGTATATATTAGAAAAATAATGTATGACTGTACGCGAGGATGCATGTGGATGTTAAAAATGTATTAAGATAAATGCAAGTGCATGATACATTTATTACTTACTAGATAAATAATATTAGATGTTATTAAAATTTTCATCTATGCCTTGAAATAAAGTATGTAAAAAGTTTCTAACGACATATAGATAATATCTGTTTGTTACCCACTAGATTGATGGTGGTGGGAAAAAAAAGTTGGTAAATTATGAATATGTTAAACAAGAGTAAGAATAGTATACGATTAAAGTAGTAGGTATTTTTTTATCATCATACTCACAAAAATATACTTTGGAAATATTGTAGATAATGTATTTTTATAATTTTTAAAGTTTACTTACACACTTTTAGCAAGTAAAATTATAAATATTAATTATGTCATTTATGATATGATGTATGATTTACTTATTTACGCCCTGTTATTAGACATCTGGAGATGCAACTTAGAACTGGATTTGAATCGTTGCATGAAGATATGGTTATTAATAATATTTTTCTTTAACTTCAACTTGGATCTTACCTGTTGACATCATATTCTCTCTCTCTCTCTCTCTCTCTCTCTCTCTCTCTCTCTCTCTCTCTCTCTCTCAAGTCAACCATGGGGGTTGCATCGATTCTCGATTCCCCATTTGCAGACTTTTCTGCAAAAAACAAAGTCTCCTCTCTGATTGACTGATCTCAGCGAGCGCCCCTGACCCTCACCTCATCCTATAAGGGGAGCCGGCCGCCGGCCGCGCTACCTTCCGTTCAGAACTGAGTAACTACGGAGGAGGAATGGCGGCCCGTTCTCCCCTCTCCTTGCCGTCCGGCGGGGCCGGCTCGACGAGCTTTCTCTTCTCGAGATCACTGTCTCTGCTCGCGGTAGCGGCGGCTGCTGCCGCGGGCGGCGCGCAGACGGCCGGGTGAAGACGGCGGAGCTGACGCGCGGCCCAGGTGGCAACGACGATGGCGGCGGCGCTGGAGGGCGGCAGTGGCGTCGCGCGGCGGCAGCGGCCGGCGGTGGTCGCGCGGGTGGCAGTGCGGCAGCAGGCGCGGGGACGGTGTGGCTGCCGCGACCGGTTGGCCGGCGGTCGTCGACGGCGGAGGGAGAAACGTCGCGAGCGGCGGCGCGGCGTCGGCGGCGGCGTCCGCAGGCGGGCGCGTGCGGGGACCCGGATGGCGCGAAGGGGGGGCCGAGGCTGCGATGGTCGCGCGTACGGGAGATAGAAGAGGAAGGAGGAAGGAGGCCGGGGGGGGGGGGGGATATACGTATAAATGGAGGGAGAGTTCGACTGGAGCGGGGAGTAGAGTTCGACCGGGAGGAGAGAGGTAGAGTTTGATCGGGAGAGAGAAAATAGAGTTTGATTTAAATTATAAATAAAATTAGAATATTACAGCCGCCCCCTGTGGAGTCTTCGAGATCGAGGAGGCCACCGTCGACGACACTCACATGGCATTGGTCAAAAGAATACTCCGATACTTAAAAGGGACACATACTTTTCAGTTTTCTATTTCCCCTACAGAATTTACTCTACATCTCTTCACCGACTCCGATTGGGCGGGTTGCCCTGATGACAGGCGTTCTACTTCTGGCTATGGTATCTTTCTTGGGAGCAATTTGATCAATTGGTCTGCTAAAAAGCAACACACAGTTGCCCGATCCAGCACGGAGGCAGAAATGCGCTCCATGGCTGTGGCAGTTCAAGAGATGACATGGATTTTGCAGTTAATCAAGGAATTGGATGTGCGCCTTCTTAATATCCCTATGGTTTGGTGTGACAATGTGTCTGCAATTTACCTCACTTCTAATCCAGTTTTCAGGGCTCGGACAAGACATGTAGAAGTGGACTTCCACTTCATCCGTCAGCTAGTTGCAGAAAAACGAATTATGGTTCAGCATATATCCTCTGGAGCTCAAGTGGCGGATATTTTCACAAAACCAGTTTCAACAACCCAATTCGAAGCTCTTAGGAACAAATTGAACGTCAAAATCCCGCTCAATTTGAGGGGGGGTGATAAAACCATGTCATATAATATAAATCCTGGCTGAGTACATTTGTATTGTACACCCTGTTGTATTTTATTCTTCAGTTCCTTTACATCATTCTTATGTAAATTGGGCATCTTTACATGCCAATGTAATTGTTCTCACATATATAAAAACACAGAGGAGACAGAGGACGGGCTATTGAGTTCCGGCGCTCTCCTTTCACTCCTCTTCCCAGATCTTGCTCCTGCGTCTTCTGCATCTTCCTCCTCAACTTCATCTTCCGCATCATCATCTTCTTCAGCAGCTCCAACTGAGCGGATCCGGGCGCTCAACCCCCTCCTCCGCGCGGTGATCGAGGTGAACCCCGACGCGGTGGCGCTGGCGCGCAAGGCCGACGGGGAGAGGGGGCGGCTGAGGGGGCGGCACGGGATACCGGTACTCCTCAAGGACATCATCGCCACCAAGGACCGGCTCAACACCACCGCGGGGTCGTTGGCTCTGCTGGGGTCGGTGGTGGCGCGGGACGCGGGGGTGGTGGCGCGACTCCGAGCGGCCGGCGTCGTCGTCCTGGGTACCTCCCCTCACTATCCGGTATGGGATTATCTAACTCGCTCTCTCACATGCAAGCTATTCTAACTTTGACACGTGTACACTGTTTGCGGGTGATGGTTGACGGAAACGGGTACACAGCCCTTGACTCTGATACTATGTTAACCAACCCAAAATCAACACTACCGCGGGGTCGTTGGCTCTGCTGGGGTCGGTGGTGGCACGGGACGCAGGGGTGGTGGCGCGACTCCGAGCGGCCGGCGCCGTCGTCCTGGGTACCTTCCCTCACTATCCGGTATGGGATTGTCTAATTCGCCCCCTCACGTGCAAGCTCTTCTAGCTTTGACACGTGTACACTGTTTGCGGGTGATGGTTGACGGAAGCGGGTCTACAACCCTTGACTCTGATACTATGTTAACCAACCCAAAATCGCGGTGCTGAGTTAAAAAGACCCAGACTTATAAGCATAAGGTACCTCCCCTCACTATCCGGGGATTATCTAACTGAGCGAATGGTCTCACGTCCGCTCCGACCGCGCCCCCAGCGGCTGGAGCGCCCGAGGCGGCCAGGCGAAGGTGTGCGCGCCATTGGATATGCCGGCCGCCGGAAGATCCGATCTTGCGAACTAATCCGTTGTCGTTCTTGTGGCAGAATCTCCCTACAATCTGTCGGCGGACCCCTGCGGTTCGAGCACCGGATCCACCGTCACGGCGGCGGCGAACATGGCGACGGTGACGCTGGGATCCGACACCGACGGCTCCATCCTTTGCCCGTCTTCGCGCAACGGCGTAGTGGGCATCAGACCAACCGTCGGTTTGACCAGCCGCGCCGGCGTGATCCCCGTCTCCCCGAGGCAAGACACCGTCGGGTAACAAGAACAATGTATACACGATAAATTAGGACGGTAAACAGGTCCCATTGGCAGTTGAATCATCAAAATTTGATTTTGATTTCGATAGAAGTTAATAAATTTGATTCTAATTTTGACAATTTTAAAATTATCGTGTTTCAATTTTGATCTGAAATTCTCAAATCCGTAATCAGAATTCGATTTTGATTCTGATAACTTTCACGATGCAAAAGTAATTTCTAAATCCGATAAATTTTATCAGAATCGAATCAGAATATCACTATCCATTTACACCTCTGTATCAAAGAGATCGGATCACCTCAGTTCTACACTTGGCGTTGCTGCAGCTCCATCTGTCGGTGATCCCTGCTCTGCTGAGTAGTCCGCTATGTATGTACACGAAGCTATCAATATACACTACGATCTAACGAATTTCACCGTGCAGGAAAGGATGGGCGACTTCGGGCAGGCCCTTTTCCTGGCGGCCCAGAAGACGACCGGCATCGGTCCGGCGGAGAAGGCGGCCGTCGCTCGGATGGCGGCGCTCTCGGCGACGGGGCTGCAGAGGGTGATGGAACAGCGGGAGCTGGACGCGGTGGTGGCGCCCAACGAGGAATTCTCCCCCATCTTGGCCATCGGCGGGTACCCGGGAATCATGGTCCCCGCCGGGTACGGCGGCGGGGGAGTTCCCGTCGGCGTATCCTTCGGCGGCCTGAGGGGGTCGGAGCCCAAGCTCATTGAGATAGCCTACGCCTTCGAGCAGGCGACGAGGGTCAGGCGGCCTCCTCGCTTCAGCTATTGAATTGAACGGCGGATTTCTACATGTGCAGGTCGAGAATAAGGGGAAAATATAATACGGGGTTCAGGAAAACATGCTACGGATGATGTTCCCAAACCTTGGTATTGAATCAAACCTACCAGAAAGCTACAAGGGAATTGAATAAATGTATGAAATTTTTATTGAATACTCTTGGCATAACTTCATGAACATACTGAAGAACAACAGAGCTTCTTCTACATGCATCTAGCAAACACTGGCAACTGCGTTCCGCCTATAGTATAAGACGAAAATCATCATCAAGCTTCATCAAAAAAAACTTATTTCAGAAACGTCCTTCAAAAAGGAAACCGCATAATAGTAGCGCCTTACTGCCACCAGACATTGATGACAAAAGATCAAACAGCCAGCATTCTTTTTTTTAACTGCAAGGCCCCTGTTCCTTGACCAACCGATCGCGAACAGCTATGTGGACTGAGAGGAGAACATTCTCTGAATATGTTTTAGTATGGGGAAGAGAGCAACCATAGCTATCTGAAGCTGTTCTGAGCTGTTGATGCGGATGCCAACCTGCCCTGTTCCCCTGTTGTTTAAATTTGCATGGGCAGTCAGATTAGTATGGCGCCCCACGGGCAACTGTGACTGTAAATTACAGCCAAGCGCAAGATCTCCATGCCAGTCAACAGCAGATAACGCCAGTGTGGTGAGTGCTTGGACAAGAGGGAAATCCTTATCCCTTAGAACGACCTCCAGACGGCCGCCATAAGCTACATCACCTCTGCCGGTCATCGCACCTCCATTCATCATCATCCGTAATCTTTTGTTAAGGATCAGTTTGTCCTCAACCTTCAGACCACCCGACAATGAATCTCCGAGGAGGGTGACCGAAACACCAGCTGCAGTGTTGTTGCAGCTGAAATTGTCGAATCTTGTGTCTCCGCGTAATGTATATGCCATGTCCTTCCCAACAGTCTGCATATCCAATCCCAACGAAGTAGCTTTCCCTTTACCATGCTTGATCGAGCTCGCCATTTCCATTTGCAGAGTGCATTCCTTCTTATCCTTCGTAAGCTGCCCGGAAACAGATAACGGAACCTTCTCTTTGACGACAAACATCCTTTCCACGTTCAGACCCTCGTACCCAACGTCATGATCCCACCCTTGGGTCTCTAGAACAGGTCTCACAACCCACTGACTCGAAGAGTCCAGGAAACGATAACGGTGACTAGGGTAGTCAGAATCAAAAGAGGCAGGCAACACCAGGTCTGCCATGGGAACCGGCACAGAAGCAGGAACACCACTTTCGTCCTCAGGGTTCTCATCATTGTAACCATCTGGCGATTCTTTAGCAGCTGATGCCATTTTCTTCAAGAACCTTTTGCGCCTTCTTTCCTCTTTCAACTGTTTCTTATAAAAAAGCTTCTCTCTGTAGTCTAGTTCGTCGAAATATGCCTTCTTCTGTTCCCTACTCAGTTTTGCAATTTGTGCCCTTGTCAGACATTTAAAAGATGGAAGTTCATCATAATCAGATTCATCACCAGAATCAGATGCATCATCCAGATCCTCCCCCATTGAGTCGTCATCACCAAGTTGCTCCTCTGGCAATTTCAGTTGAGGCCTTGACTGAAGGAGAGAGGACAGAAGGAAAGGTAATGGAGGCACTCTTGCACGAGCACCAAAAACCTTTCCAGGTAGATTGTCTTGTAATTTTAACAGTTCATTTGCCTCAGCCAATATCTTTGATGCAAACGACAGTAACAACAGTTGAGGCTTCCAAACCTGGCCATTTGGCAGTACCCTTTGACCAGCCCGATTCATCCTGCAAGCCGAGTGATTCTCTACCAAAGAAACAGGGTTCATAAGGCGCATGTCACCAGCTGCTTGGCGAATTGCTTGCTGTACAACATGAGACCTCTGTGTCACAAACATTTCGTAACTCATAGGAGTGCCATTCGTGCCATCTGGTGGAGCAGAAGCAGCGTGAGTTAAAACAACAATTGCATTAAACCAAATAGAAGCACCAAAAATATCAGTAATTGTACGCAACAAGGGCACATCCCCAAAATCTCTGCTCTGCATGTCCAACCGGTCAAGATACAGCACAATATCAGGTGGAGATTTCTTGATGAAACGCTTCACAGAATTAAGTATCTCCTCATTTTTCCGCTGATCTGAGGAAGAAGATGAAAGGCCAGGGGTGTCAATAACTCTAACCTTGATACCTTGAACTGTCCCAACTATGTCTTGAACCTTTCTGGTACCAGGAAGGAAAGCATTTGTACTAAATTTGACCTCATCAAATATTGAATTGATCGTAGCACTTTTTCCAACTCCTGTTTTCCCAATAACCATGATAGTGCAGGAGAAGTCAAGAGCCTCCTCTCCACTGGCTTCAAGATGCTCTGCCATGGCACTTGCCCGATCAAAGCTAAAGGCACCAGCTCTGTTTGTGTTTCTGCTGCTCCTCAGCTGCTCAGCTAGTCCAAGCCTGTACAGGACCTGTGCCACAACAACATTGTGTGGTGTCTGCCCGAGCCGGTAAGCAAGACGAAGGAATTTCACCCGTATCATTTGGAGTTTCTCACGAGTCTCATCACTCTCTTCTGCATCGCCATGGGCAGAGTCATCTAAGATCCGAGTTTGAGAAAGAGGTGAAGACCCATTTGTCCTAATTGGCTGAGATGACCGGGAACCAATCTCTGGTAACGGGGCAGAGGAACCAAGGCCTGCTGGTCGAGTTGGCATAGAAGGGCCTGAAGACTTCTTGGGCAATGAAGAGGCAATTGGCACAGGCTTTACAGAGGTACTATTATCATTTCCATTAGGAGTTGGCTTTTCACCCAAATTTTCCAATGTCATGCTGGCAGGCTTGGGCTCTTGCACCTGAGAACTTACAAAGTGCTCTCTACCATCTTTCTGGTTCTGTTCTTCCCTTTCTGCAGGAAAGTGAGATTTGACTTCACTTGTTTCGCAGGATGCAGTTAATGCTGCATCATCCTTCTCAAGAATAACTTCCAGAGAATCAATCTTATCATCATGCTGATCAAGATCCTTGTCAAATGAAGCAACCTTCTCATTAGAGTCATCTAGTGCATTATGCATCTCATTGTGGGAGAAAACTGACACCTTCCTAACAGCAACACCTTTTTCATTAACATCAGGTGGTACACCTTTTGCCTCAAAACACTGATTTTCTTCCTTGACCTTCTCAATCTCAGGCTGTGCAAGCTCATCATTAACAGGAAATGTAGTACAATCTTCAATACCTGACACATTACTTGCTGTTTCACCATCTATCTCATTTTCACTGGCACATGTCAATCCTCTTCTATCTTCACCTTGGACCGCATTTGATACCTTGAAAGATTCACCCTCTGTATCAGAATAAGGTGAATCTTCAGGTTGAACATCTTTTGCCTCATCAAACTTGTCATCTTCCTGATGGACCTCCAGAGCCGCGTGAGTCAAGCACAGGTCTTGGTCCTTCATGTTCACAGTTGCAGCATCATCACCATTATCAGCAACAAAATTTGCATGCTTGTTCTCACCTTGCACGCTCTGCCAATGTATGTCATGTTCATCTATGACAGTGTTCGCTTCTTCAAACACCTCACCATCATCCAAATCCTCCACCTTACTCGCTCCACTGTTATCTAACATGATTTCATCCGCTTCCATATCCTGAACCAAGCATGGGTCTTGGTTCTTCTTGTTCACAGTTGCAACACCATCATCAGTATCAGCAACAACATTTGCATGATCATTCTCAGCTTGCATGTTCTGCCAGTGCTGTTGTTCATCTATGGCAGTGTTCGCTTCTTCGATCACCTCACTGTCATCCATAACCCCTGCCTTACTCACTCCAGTAATATTATCTAACTTGATTTCATCAGCTTCTAAATCTTGATCCAAGCATGGGCCATGGTTCTTCTCATCCACTGTCACAACACCATCACCATTGTCAGCAACAAAATGTGCATGGTCATTCTCAGCTTGCTCACTCTGCCAATGCTTCTCTTGTTCATCTATGACATCGTTCGCTTCTTCATACACCTCACCATCATCCAAATCCTCCACCTTACTGGCTCCACTGTTATCTAACTTGATTTCATCAGCTTCAGGATCCGGCACTAAGCATGGAACTTGGTCCTTATTGTTCACAGTTGCAACACCATCACCACTATCAGCAACAAAATTTGCATGCCCATTCTCAGTTTGCACGCTCTGAAGATGCTTCTGTTGTTTATCTATGACATCGTTCTCTTCTTTAAACACCTCACCGTTGTCCAAATCATCCACCTTACATGCTCCACTATTATCTAACTTGATTTCATCAGCTTCAAGATCCTGAGCTAAGCATGGGTCATGATTCTTCTCGTTCACGGTTGCAACACCATCGCCATTATCGGCAACAAAATCTGCATGCTTGTTCTCAGATTGCAAGCTCTGCCAATGCTTTTGCTCTTCATCTATGACATTGTTAGCTTCTTCGAACACCTCACCATCCTCCAAATTCTCCACCTTACTCACTCCACCATTATATAGCTTGGTTTCATCAGCTTCAAGATCCTGAGCCAAAACCTCTACGCCTTCTGAGCCGGGAGCCTCCCCCTTAGCCAGCTTCTGCACTAAATCTACACCTGCAGCTGCTCCTTGCGTCCCTTGCAGGTATGACGCATTGCCCCCTCTTTCATCTACTGTATCCATCTGATGCCCGCAGAGTAGGGCCACCAAAAACCCTACACCACGACCGGACCTTCTGCCCTCGGATTAAAAACGGATAGTCGGAAAAACCTAGGTAGCACAAAACGCAGATTAGGAACATGCAGAGAAAGGGAATACAAGGGAAAAAGGATCAAACCAAAGAAAACGTCCGAATAGAATATCAACAAACCAAGCAAGTCCGCGCAAAAAAAGCTCAAAGAAAGAAACAAACAAACGAGAACCACCTTCTTTTTGACGTATCAAGGGTTTTGGCAAAGACCCATATGAGCAAACTCATTCTCCCGGATCAAAATCACGCAAAGAACGTATAACTTTTACAGAATTCAGGCGAAGAAAACAAGACCTCGGGAAGTGACCTCCCCTAGCAGGGAGAGAAGAAGCCCACCAGCTTCTCCCAGCAGGTGCGCCGTCTTCTTCTCCAACCGCGGCTACTGTTTCGATCTATCGGGAGCTCCCCATCTCACCACCATCTCCCTCTCTACGCACGCGACAAAACGTGGAGAGATCCGTTTCTTATCTCCCTAATTCGACCTTCCCGGCCTAGCTGAGGGCAAAGCTCGCATTTTTCCGGCTGTTAAAGCTAAAGGGAAGCCGGCCGGGAGGCTATGAACGGTCGAGATTGAGTAGCCTTCGCATCGGACGGTAGATGTTAACGCCTATCGGGCCAAAACCTCCGAAGTAAAGTCAAGGCGTTGATGCGCAGCGTCCCGCACCACTACCGTGCGCAGCTTCTCAAATATCGCCAACTCAGCAAATCCGATGAAACGGCGCCCACGTGCTTTAATTTGAATGGCAGGTACTTGTAGCTGACGCATGTCGGCCTTTTACTTTTCCCCCTTTTTCTTTAAATTTATCCCCTTCACTTCAATTTCTGCAGAATATTTTTGAAGAAAATAAGAATATATATTTATTTTGCCGGTCACATAATTTTTGTCTGTTTTTTCTCGACCTGTTTTATTCGTCCAGGAATGTAAAGGGTAACTTGATTCTTTGATGGTATGTTTTCTTGTTTCTCAAATTCATACAAGACTTCATATATTTAAATTTTTGTTTGGTAAAAAAATAAAGGATATCATTCGCTTTCTTGTCTTTTTAGAATAAAAAAAGATAAAGTATAGAGGACCATGTTTGGTGTAATTTTGATTGGGAAATGATGCAATATAAACTATATGTTTGATGTACTTATGTAACATTTTATCAATAAATCACACAAATGCAATATAAAATATACATACACATGTACTGGTGTGTTTGTCAAATATAAGTCTGATAGAGTATAGTTTTAACTACGATTTAATTTTTTTACATGGACTTAAATTAAAATGCAGAGAGAGAGAAAAAAAACCTCCCACAATATGAGAAAGGTGATAACATACAACATATTTGAGTGCAGAAGGCTTATGAGGTGTTTAATTGCAAGACAATTTTTTACACACTTTTAAGAAAAAATTATATTAAAAAATTAAAAATAGATACAAGCATATCTTATTTGTTTAGATGTGATAACAGTAAGGGTGGTGATCATGTATGGCTAAAAAGGGTGGGGGATCACAAGAAATAGTAGAAGATCTTATGAGTTGGTTGCATGATAAATTGAGTTTTTGTGACAATTTTATGATTTCGTAACGAAAGTTTAAGAAATAGATATTCAACGACAATTACAAATTTATATTTTAAAACAATTTTTCTTTTTGGACAAAAATGGTGAGACCCTCATTTTTTTATCTTGTGGTCTCCCACCTCTTTTGGTCATACATGGTCCCAATTTTTTTGTCATCCCGTCTCCCCAGACATGATAATTTTATGTTGTTAAGCTGATTTACACTTTATTTTAATACAACCTTTTATCATGAAAATGTATAAAAGTTTATTGTGCCACCAAACACCCCTATTAGCTCTTTTCATCCAAGAATAAATTCTCACAAAAATATATAATTTTATCTTGAGTGTTGAGCATCTTTTAAATAATCTTGTCATATAAAATAATTTTTGTAGAAAAAACAGCTGTTTTATCATGCAACCAAACACCCTACCAAGGATCAACAACTGGCTTTTAGTAGCTAAAGAGTATATATTTTGTCCACAGATAATCATTTGGCTTAGTTTAAATTGAACAGAGGATAGAGTGTTCAACTTATCTTCTTATTATCTTTTGAGGAAAAAAATAAAGGCAGTGGACCATAGGGGGATCACTCCTCTTTGATGTTTCTAAGGTGGTGATCATTTTGCATCCTCAGACCCTAGCCAGTAACTGCAATGAACATTTATATCACCATCCATTCTGAAATTAAGATTGACTCAAATCACCTGCTGTTTAGGTCCCCTCTGATGATAATGTCAGATGTCACTATAACTATTATTATGTAGTACAAGTGTCCACTAGTATCAATTTTGATAGTGATAATCTAAACTTTAGAAATATTAATATCAAAATCGATGTAATACCAATTCTAATACTTTACCAAACTAGGCGTTAACGATCAGTGTCAATATTAAAACTCTCATGGGATGTTTGGTTACGTGATAAATTGTGTTTTCCTTATACTTTTATATTTTTAACTAACTTACTAAAAGTGGTGTTTAACAACTAATACAAATTTATGTTCTTAAATATATTATCTCCTTGGACAAAAAAGAGGGTGTGACCCTCTCTTTTTTTAATCTAGTGATCCTCACCTCTTTTGTTCGCGTATGACTCTCACTCTCTGCTGTTATTACATCTCTCCAAACATTTAATGGTATCCCATATATATAAACTCTTGTAATTCAACTTGCATTCGTGGACTGTTTGGAATATATAGATTCCCCGGGTTCGAACACGAGACGTCCTCCCACGGGATGGAGAGGCTCCGACGACGCCACTGCAAGCGCGGGACCGGGTATGATTGCTTCTTATTTAACTAGAAACCATGTAACTTGCTCATACCGTGCTGTTGGTTGCTTCTGTTTGGTTGGAGTTTCATTTTTTGATACTATATAAATATTGATAGTAATATTTTCAAAGGTTAGAGTATCAATATCTGATGCCTTGTTTGGTTGAGTTTCATTTTTGGTACTATATCAATATTGATATTAATATTTTCAAATGTTGGAGTATCAATATCAAAGGCCATGTTTGATAACGTTATTTGACACTTATATCACTATCAATTTTAAAATTAATATTCTTAGTAATCACTAAGAAGTGTTTGGTTAATAGTATTAATTTTGAAATTGATAATGAAAACAAAGCAAAGCACGTTATGTAATACAAGTGTCAACTTGTATCAATTTTGATATTGATACTCTAACCTTTAAAATTATCAATATCAATATTGATATAGTATCAAATTTGAAACACTAATCAAACGGGCCAAAAAGTAATACAAGTTGTCACTTGTATTACATAATATTCTTTGTTTGCATTATAAATTTTAAAATTGATACAGTTAACCAAACACCTCTTTATGGTTCCTATCAATATTAATTTTAAAATTGATAATGATAGAGGTACCTAATAGTTTTACCAAACAGGGCATAAAGTAATACAAGTTGACACTTGTATTACATAATATACTTTGTTTGTATTACAAATTTTAAAATTGATATAATTAACCAAACACCTCTCTAATTATCTTACAAGGCATAATTGTTGTTCTGTTTGTTGGGGCCGAATTAATTCTAATTTGTGTGACTTGGTCTTTCTGGTCATACATCTCAATTAAATTCTTAATATACATATGTATCACATGTCTTAATTAATATCTTAAAATTAAGTCATCAAAGGTAGCTATTACATTTTTGGACATGATATGTGTGCTTTGAAATAGGACCTGCAAAGATATATACTTTTGTTCTAATATTTAATAACATAGGTTGTTTGATGATAACTCTCTTGATAAAATCAAGTTCTTTTGTGTCCTAAGATAAGAAATTAGAGGAAAAATTAAGTGTGTTTATTTTTTTAGAAAGACGGAAAAACGTCACCTTGCACATGTCTTATCACATTTTCATAACGTTCGAAATATGTGTATATTAAATTATTGATAATATATTTTACTTATTATCATATAAATAATGACTAAATTTTAAACAAGAATAAATAGCAACAGTTTCAGATTAAGCTAATAATTTTGTCGGATACTTTTACCGTTTTACTCATCTTCCTTCTAGAGATTTTTTTTCGAAGAAACGAGACTTTTTGAGTTTGGGACTGACTCTCAATTCTCAGGTGGAGAGAATATTTTCAATCTTTAATGAAAATCGGTCACGACTCCTGACCACTTAAGGGACCGTTCAAATAACAAGTACGATGAATTGTTATCGAAAAGAATTGAATCGTTATCGATATTTTATTAACTCATTACTCATCGGTAACGAGTTGTATTAAGTTTAATAATAATTTTGTAAGACGTCAGTAACAATTCAGTAATAATTCATTAACTCAGTAATTTACTGTCGATGAAGTTGAATCGTTATCTACATTTTACTGACTCACAGTTTCTTAGGGTTGTGATTTTTTTTTTGATCAGAGACTGAGATTCTTATGGGGTGTTTGGTTTCATGATAACGAAGATTTTTATTTTAAATTTTAAAAATTGTAAGAAAACTTGTCAAAAGAGGTGTTTGGTAACCATGATAATTTTATATTTTAAAAGTGATTTTCTTCTTAAACAAAAAAGAGAGTTTCACCTTTTTTTTTTCTTGTGATCTCCCACTTTGTTTGGTCATGTGTGGTAGTTACTTTTTTTTGTAATCACATCCCTCTAAACATGATAATTTTATGTCATGAGTTAATTTAATTTTTATTTTAATACAACTTTTTATCGTGAAAATGTACAAAACATTATCACGCAACCAAACACCCCGTTAGAATATTTTTTCCACGCGGAACGTGATCCGAACTCTCTTTGTAAATCATAACACCCGTGTTCTGAGCTCTACCGCCGCTACCCCCCCCCCCCCTTCAAGCTCGTTCCGGCCGTTTGAGCGCAAGGCGCCGCCGTGCAGAAGCAGATGCTGAGTAAGAAACGGCGGCGGCAGGAGCCTCCTTCCACCCACCCGCAGAACCGCTATGCGGAGAAGCCCCCAGATTTCACCCTTCTAGCGTCCCTCTACCCGTCCTTCCAGCCCTTCGTCTTCACCTCCAGAGCCGGACGCCCCGCTATCGATTGGACCGATTACAACGCCACCCGCGAGCTCACCCGCGTGCTCCTCCACCACGACCATGGCGTCCAGTGGTGAGTGTAGCTGACGAGCTCCGTCGCCTGCCCCGGAAGATTATCAGGGTGTTTCGTCTCTTTTTTCAGGGTTGGTGGGTGTTTGCTTCTATGCATTTTCCTGCGGGATATTTCACCTTTATCGGCCTTTCGATGGCCTATGGCAGGTGGATTCCGGATGGGCAGCTCTGCCCAACGGTGCCCAACAGATCTAATTACATCCACTGGATTGGGGACCTGATCGCATCGAATTTGATTCCTAAGAGGGGTTATGATGCAATAGTTAGGGGCTTCGATATTGGTACTGGAGCTAACTGTATATATCCTCTCCTGGGGGCATCTCTGTATAGCTGGAGCTTCGTTGGATCAGGTCAAACTGTTAAGTTTCTCTTCCTTTATGGTTTTGATTTTCTCTAAACTTGCATAACGATTGCTTTATTGTTGTTTATTATGCAGACATTACGGACGTAGCTTTAGAATCGGCCAGGAAGAATGTCGAGAACAATCCCCACATTTCTCACTTGATAGATATTAGAAATGCAAATGAAGAACTGTGTTCAGTTGAAGTGGGTGTGCAGACTAAGCAAACTGTTAATGCAGAAGACAGGAGAGCAGAACTACTTTCTGAGGATGCGGCAGGGCTGAACACTGCAACAAAATATAGTGGGCCACCAATTCTTGTTGGGGTTGTGAGGGAGGGGGAGGAATTTGACTTTTGTATGTGTAACCCTCCGTTTTTTCAGAGTATAGAAGAATCAGGTCTGAACCCAAAAACTTCCTGTGGTGGGACATATCAAGAAATGGTATGCCCTGGTGGAGAACGAGCTTTTATCTTGCGCATCATTGAGGACAGTATCGTTCTCAGATGCCGCTTCAGGTAAGCGCACTTTCTATCTATTAGGCACTAGCATCTTGGATGCCATAATGGTCAATCATTTCTCACACGGTGGCTGTCAATTGTTATTTCATGTAGGTGGTTCACATCAATGATTGGAAGGAAAACCAACGTGAAATTTCTGGTGTCCAAGCTCCGTGAGACCGGGGCATCAATAGTAAAGACTACAGAATTTGTTCAAGGCCAGACGGCTCGGTGGGGCCTTGCATGGTCTTTTACATCCCCAAATAGAAAATCCATCATGTTGCGTTCACCAGCAAAGAGTAATTATACCTTCATGCTGGAGGTTCTAGTAACTGCTTCTTCTCTTGGTTTTTGTTCTTGGCTTTAGGCTCATTCTTCATGCATTAAATCATATATTACCATTGGTACTCATGTAGCTTGTTGTCAACTGAGCATGATGTTGTTTTCATCAATTCTCTTGGTTACATTATATCTATTTCCATCCAGAATGAAAGGCATATCTTTTGCTCATTATATCAGGAAAAACTGAAAATTACTTCTTTTTTGGAAGATGGCTAATGCCACAATTCTATTAAGACTCAAAGATATTAAAACAGTACATGAGAAGAAGCTAAATGACGAGAAGCCAATACTGGGGAGATAGCAACCGTTAGTAAAGAAACCCAAGCTAACCTAACCAACTACAAAATGAAATTTTTCCATGCAAAAAACCTCAGTAAAAGAGGATCCCTCGCGATTTCCTCTTGAGTGAAAAAAGATCAATCATTCTCCAAGCAAAGCTGCATTGGAGAGAATGGTAGAAGGGTTTTTGAAGCAATTTTCAAAAATTATATTGTTTCTTGCTTTTAAATGGACCACACAACACTTCCAGTTTATGTTATCAAAGGCTATTGCCTCACTGTCAGAGGTAATTGCCTTGATGGTACCTTGGGCGCCTCACACACCAAGCACCTGAAATAGGGCGAGGCAGTCACCTTTCCGGCCTCACATGGATCCAGACTCGATAAGGGCCTAGATCCATTTAACTTAAACCCAAAGCCCCCTGTCTAAATGCCCCAATAGGCTATTCATCTTCCTCTCATTAGAAAGACCCTCCGAGAGCACCGAGGTAGGCCATCACCGGTTTCATTGATGTCCTCACTACCGCCGCTGCCACTGGTTGATGTTGCTGGTCTGGTGCACTGGTGCTCCACTGCTTGAGCATGCCGCCGCCACCGTTTGGCCACGCTGCCAGCACCGTTTAACCACACCACCACATGCTGGTTGATTTGTGCTAGTTGATGCCCTTGTGCATGCCGCTGCTGCCTGTTGATGCTGCCAGTCCATTGTGCTAGTGCTCCACCGTTTAAGCACGCCACCGCCACTGTTTGAGCACCTTGTTGCCACGGTTACCAGAAGCTCCTGTGTCGCTATGAACTTCTTGGGCAATTTATCCTTCCTTTGCATGCACACGCCACTGTTCTCTTGGTTTTTGCTTCTTTTTTACATAGTTTTAGAATCCCGGTTAAAGTTTAAGGTTTTTTGCATGGTTCATCTACACTGGTCGTCGCCACCACCACGCTCTCCACCGTCGATTGATACCAGCATTGGTTGTCAGAAGCTCTTGTGTTGCCTAGAGGTTCTTCTTCTTGCGTGATTATGTCTACACATTGTAGAGATAAATTTAGATTTGTTATTGTTCTTCAGATTTTCGTAGGTCTAGTATTCCTTTAACCTGGAACTACTGTAGTAGTTATAGTGTCAGGAACGGAGCTTTTCAACCAGGCACTAGAGGGTACCGGGGTGGTTGTGGTTGGGTACCTAAGGGTGGTATCAAACAATGGCAGGACCTGCGAACGTGTCACCTAGGTTGCCGCAGCAAGGCGGTGGTGTCGATAGGGGGATGGGGCCATCCGGCAGGGAGAGTGGCATTTAAGAGAGGCAAAGTAGGAGGGGAGGATGGGGGCATGGCTTGGAGTGATGAGCATGTCCAGAGGAACCATAGGGCACCGAGGTTTGCGCAAGGGGTCCGAAAGGGCATGGAGGGCTTTCGGGGGAAGAAGAGGGAACCGAGAGGGAGAGGAAACCAGAGGGGGTGGGGGAGGTGCTTGGAAAGAGGTGAGAGAGAGGAACCTAAAGGGGGAGGAAGGGATAGGGACGGGAAGGTGGAACTCAGGTGTTTCTTCAACTCAACATGCTATGTACTACATGGGGGTGACGATTCTTTTATAGAACTCAACCATACAAAACTTAAACCCAAAAATTTACTTCAAGTACAAGTTTGTCCTAAACTAGACATATTTAAATATATATCGTATAATTAACATTATCCAACAACTAGCTATCCCCGATCCTTGGGAGCACAGTTGTCAAGGCACTCGCCTAGTCACCACCTAAGCGGTGCCTAGGCGGCAAGGCGCCACTTGGCTAGTGCCTTATCAGGGCGCCGTTTGGAAAGTCCAAAAGGTGCCCGCCTTGGCACCCTAACTCTCCCCAACAATTTATACATAATAAAAAAAAATTTCTTTGGGGGGGGGGAGGTTTGCCCCCCTGATACCTCTCACAAGGGACGCTGCCCCCTTGACCCCCGCGACCTGACCACATAGGTTGATTCGCGACTACTCTGCGCCGCCCGTTTAATAATATTATAATAATATTTCACTATCACTTATATTATCATATATATATAAGATTCATAATTATAGATATATGTTATATACTTAAATTTATAAAGATCTATTTTAACTCTCTTTTCTACCTCTCACACATGTCAAGTTTATCAAGATAAATTATTTCTCAAAATAAATATATACATATGCATACATAATTAGATAAATAAAATCACATTTAAATATATAAACACATAAACATACATATTCAATTATAACATACAAATATAATTATATTTATGAATATATATTTGTATATATGTATTAATATATATAATGCTAACATCTATATATTCATATGATTGTGTATATGTATATGCATATGTATATACGTATATATAAATATCCAATGTTACCGCTTTGACCGCTTAAGTGACGCATTGTCGCCTAAGCGGAATTGACACCCTTCAATGCCTTGGACGCATTGTCACCTTGACAACTATGCTTGAGAGTCCATGATATGGCAACGATGTCAGTACACGTGATCGGGATCGAAGCAAATCCGAACTCGTGTCTTAATTAATTTTCTCCAGCTGGGAGGAACTCAACCTCGTTGAGTAAGGGTTGTGGTCAATCTGATAATGCTCCAAGAGGTCTAGATCTAGCTATCGAAGCTCTACTCATGTCACTCAGCCACTGGGGTCAGTGGCAGTGGCAGCACCTGTGTCTTCCCTCCTCGTCCAAGATGAGACTCCCATCTGGTTCGATGGAACCCAATAGGAGCTGGAGTCCTCAGGTCTAGGGGATATCGGTTCCATAGTGTGTTCACATCCAGTAACTTGATCTGGTCATATTGGATCTAGGGAAAGATGCAAGGGTGGCACTCTGCAGCACTGTGGCCACCTTGGCACAAGTTTCTGCATCGATTCTACCCTTAAGGGTTGGATCAAAAACTGGAATCCCTTAATTATTGTCTGTTCTATTTATTTCATGTTTGTTTTGTTTTTGGAAGAACTGATCCGGGCCAACTCCGGTTGCCCTTTCTTCCCTTGAATCAGGTGATTTGGACCCCGATTTCGATCCGCTTTCCTTGGTGACCATTCTTGCCTTGGTGGGTGTCTTTGCAGGAGAGGGCTGGCAGTGCCAATGACATAGACGGAGGGGGGTGCAGTTGTGCACTGCAGGATTTGACCAACTTTCCTTTTCTTGGTGCGCAGCCTAACTGCTGCAGCTGTAGCACTGCGTGGGGTTGCCCTCTCCCAACTCTGGACCTTCCCTAATTGTGTTCCTTCCTGACCGGGTATGGTACTTTGCATTCTTTTCTCTCTTTTTTTCCACAAGAAGGGGGTCCTTGTTGTGGCACTAGCTGAGCAGGGATACTCAAACTGAAAGTTTGCAATGGAGTTGTCCTGCCTCCACTCTGTTGAATTCCCATCCATGATGGATTTCCAACAATTCTGCAAGGGTCACCCACAAGAGTTTAGTCAGAGCAGTTGGTGCAGCAAGTCTGTTGTTCCCTTCCCTCTGATGCTCCCGTGATAAGACTAGAAGAGATTTACATTTTGGTTGACTTGCAGCCAGTGCCCTTCCATTCTCACCTTTCTCATCATTTTCTCTATTTTTAAAAAAAATCTGGGGAGGTAATTCCAATTAATCTGTTCATACTACTGAGGTCCCATTCGATCATAACCTCGTGAACTCAAGAATTAATGTAAATAGACTAAATAAGATGGACAATCAGGCCTGACTCTGCCAACAACACTGCCTGCACTGTTATTGCAACAAACTGACAACTGGCTTTCAGGGACCAGCATATAAATTACAACTTAATTACCGTCATGAAGCTTAATCAGCTGTTTAACTATGGGCTAAGAAGTTAAAACTTAAAACTAACTGAATCAATAGGAGCTGGCTTCGTTGGGCATCACTGCTCACCACATGGCCATCCCAGTGACTGGTTATGGGATTCCCACACTTCGGAGGTTCCCCCGGTCATCTGGGTTGTCAAATTGTTCTAATGGCTAGTAGTGGGCCCCTCACTGCTAGGTTAAGGGCATAAGCATACTGGGCCGGCAATGGAGTTATCAACTTTGAGATGGTGATGCAGGCATATAAAAGCCATTAACATCTTGATATATCCAATTAAAATTTCTTCACTGAATTTTAATAAGAAAATATTGGCTTTTCCTTTTTTTTCTTATTTTGTGTTATGATCTTATGTTTGAGTCAGCCGTGTTATGTTTGAGTCGGTTTGTGGTATATGTTTGAACTTAGTTAACTTAGTTAACTTTTATGTTATCTTTCGTTAGGTTGAATGGTATTTTGAACTCGAAAAAATGGATTACTTATATGCTTTTTATGAATGTTTATCTTTTCTTTTCCAATTGCAATTTCATGAATGTTATAAATGGGTCTGTAATGTTTATGTTTAAGAATGGATGAGATCGTATATATGAATAAACGATTATTCTCAGGCTTTTTTTTCATGAATAAACGATTGGTCCCTCAAGTATTTCACAAGCGTTTACTGGTCAAATGGACCAGCCTTCAAATCACACACTTGTAAGCTTGGGGGAATAAATTGGAAAAATTGGTTGTTAGCAGTTAGACTTGACAGTGTGAAGCCAACATGGTGGCGGAAGTTATGAATATTTGACATTTGGGATTAAAAATAATGTTTGGGGGAGATTGGACTAGGAAATATACAGCCCCAAAAACAGGGGCGAGACTTGATTTCTTCTATTTAATTTGCCAATTTTATGGGGAGTTAAAACTAAATTGCCATAATCACTTAATGGAACCCTCATATTTTAACTCGTTTTTGTTATTTGTTAGGAATGAGATCATAATCTTCCGGGGAACCTTTTTCTCACATACGTACTTTTTAGTTGCTTTGCTATTCTCTGTGCTTAAACATATCATATAATGTAAATCTATTTTGATAATCCTTAAAGCTTGCCGTGACTCATAAAGTGAAACTTGTTTTTCTTCATGCAGGTAAGATATTTTATCAATAACTTGATTGAAACGTGCATGCGGCTCCTTACATTTGTTTTTTCATGTTTTTCAGGGCCTTAAACGTCAAAATAGTGCTATACAAATATTAAAAGCCATAGAATCATTTTTCTTAGCTCGTAATGCCTCCTGCAGATCCGACATTTCCACATTTTCAGTTACTGTAAGCTTTATATACTAAAATCTTAACAATAAAGCGTCGCCTTTCCTCCTAATACAGAGGGTTATTATTTTTGTAGGTGACTATTTCCAGTCAGCAAATTCTTGCCTTGACAAAGGAAAAATTTTGTGATTCTGTTCTAGCACATACTGGGTCAGATAGCATTCAGTATTCATCAAATGACTTGTATTTTCAATTTTTGGTATGACCCATTTTTATCTTTTTTTTGCTTCCACTAAGCAGTTCCTCACCTAGCACAACATTGATTTTTTTAGTAACTAAAATTTTTATGTCAACTAATTGTTTCTGCAGGTGTTTGAGCAAATTCCAGGGACATTACTAGTAAAAGGGTCATTACTACGTAAAGAGTGCCCACTTTCAGGTTGTTATAGCTTATTCCCTGTTTAGTTATAGTATTGATAATGATACTATATTAATTTTGATATTGATATTTCTAGTGGATAGATTATCAATAACTAAATTGATACAAATGGACACTTGTATTGAAATAGTGAGTTGTTTTTACTACAATTTACAAATTCTAAAATTGATGTTAACAGTCAAACACCTTGCGACAATCTTTATTAATATCAATTTAAAAAATAATAGTGAGAGTGGTGTTTAATATTGTTATGGAACAGGCTGCTAGCATTATTATTTGTGTTGCTCTTTTTCTAAAAACTGTCTAGAACAGTAACTAGGATATTCATCTGAATAGAAGACAAGAATAGATACTTGACGATTGTCGAAGCTGGACACTGTCCTGAACCAAAGCAAAATCCTCTGTTGAATTTTGTGGGTTAAAGACTGGTACGAACTTGTTTAGTTTAAATCATTCTTCTGTCCTTGTTCAGCTAAAACGGGACCAGGGTTGTATGTTGAATTTATCTTCTATGTTCTTAGCTGTAACTGTGATAGGAGAGTGAGAGAGAGATTCCTGCCCACCATTATTTTTCTGAAACCATCAAATAATTACGACACGGGAAATATTCAAAACCTTGATGTCGGTTGAGGTGGCTGATGCTTGACATGTTGAAGCATTTCGCATAGCTAATCAAACTTGTTACGGAAGCCCACAGTTTCTTTTCAACTCTACTCCGTTAACAGTCTCTGCTTATCTCTGCTTGTTTTTTGGTCTTGGCAGGGACATTTTCATCTATGATTCAGCAATTAGAGGAGGCCTTGAGAAGGGAATTTATCGTGAAGGATCATGTATAACAGAGCATGATGCTTGACATGTTGAAGCATTTCGCATAGCTAATCAAACTTGTTACGGAAGCCCACAGTTTCTTTTCAACTCTACTCCGTTAACAGTCTCTGCTTGTCTCTGCTTGTGGTTTGGTCTTGCCAGGGACATTTTCATCTATGATTCAGCAATTAGAGGAGGCCTTGAGAAGGGAATTTATCGTGAAGGATCATGTATAACAGAGCATTTATCATCGGGAAAAATACACAGGCCCGAACTTTGGTAATTAGTTTGCTGCTCAAGTGCGCTCGGCTTCACTCCCTTTTTATCCCTGGACAAAGGTGTGAACTGCAACATTTGTTTAGGCTGATCATGTATCTATACGACTGTATCTAGTCGATTGCAACATTTGTTTGGTTCTAACCAAGCATAGCTACATAATTTAGCTTTCAAAGAGAGCATTATGCTTGCTTTGACAAAAATGGTAGCAATGAGTGCAAGGATTACGAAAATTCATGATGACGAGAGAAATATTCTTGTATTGTGTATGGTTACCGTATTATCCCACTGCAAAGTCTAGATTTCATTAGAGAAAAGTACTCTAGTTGCTGAAGAACACGTTGTAATCCTGTTAATGGTATTCACTATTCCCACAACAATCTCCTTGGCGAACGCTTTGAGTGGTGACAGTCTTGAGCCTGAGAGAGGGATGTAATATTGTTGGTATCTATCTTATTTGTAGAGAATTTGTAAAACTTAATAGGTCAGGAATAGATCACTCCAATACCCTCTCAATTCTATCTAGTAGTATTATATCAAATTTGGTAATTTTATCTGATGGTTTAATATAAATTAATTAGATATTTCATGTCTAATGTGTTAGCATTTATTTGACCAGTTATTATTTGGGACCTTTAACAGAGTTGATTGTGAGTAATTCTTGAAAATCTTTCTAATTAATGAATTAAATTTATTTATATATAAATTTGAGAGGATGCTCACACTCATTGATGGCTCTTGAGGTTTACACGCTTGTGGCCAATGATGTGTTTAGCGGGCGGACTATATGTATGCCATTACTAGTGATCAAGTGGAAAATAAAAGGATTTGTATTTAAATATCCTGATATGGAGATTTACTTGTATATCACACCTGCACCTCAAAATACCAAATATCTTTTAAAACATGTTTTCATCTATTGACCTTACCATTCAAAATTACTCATTTACATTGACTTAAAATTTTCATTAGAAATAACTTTTTCAAAGAACACAGTTGACATGTCCCTTGGGAGCAAAGTCAATTTCATTTTATCTTTTCTTTTAAAAAATAACAAAAATTACTACAAAAGATGTTGTCTACGACTAAGAAAGGGTATTAGCTTACAAAAAAAAATATGATTTTAATATATTTAAAAACGATTCTTGAAAGTGAAAAGTAGGGAACTCCAACCAAAATTTGGGATTCGAACTTTTCGGTACAAGAATGAGGATGTTTCCTCGCAGGATGCAAAGCTGACCAGGGCAGGGTTAATTACATGTGAAAATACTTTCAAATAACTTGTGAATCAAAACCAGGGACTCGAGTCAACGTACATTTCTATGGTCTAAAGACTAAAGAGAGCAGAGATAAACGGGAGATTACCCTTCCCCCATAAGCTCAAGAAAGTGAGCTTTCGAGGTGTAATGAGGCATTGGGCAACCTAATACACAACATATCCTTCAAGGGTAATTGAATTATTTACTCTTTGACAAGCCCAATGCGGAAAGATTTATTTTCCGACCAACATGCACCGTCAGAACAGTTGGTGTCCAAAACAGTCGTATGTACACCATCATCAGGCCTGTTTGGATTTGAAGTATTAATTTGATAGTGGCACTAGACATATGAGCATCAAAATTGGTGGTATGAAATATCAAAACAGATACAAATACAGCGTCCTAATACGCCACCAAACAGGGCCTGAGCAGCGGAATCAAGAAGGCCCTGAGAGTCCCTCAAAGTGCCTGTTCTAACAGCTATCAATCTGTCAGCAGATCACTTGGGAATAACTGATATCAAGCATGTAAAGATCAAAGCAATTATACAGTCTATGCTCGTCGAGACAACGTGCAAAACACTTTGTTACACAATCAATGCAGAAACACTTTACATATTGTGGGGGGGAAAATCCCTATCGGGATACATAAACTTTTGGGCGATTTGATTTGTAAATGTATCCTCCAGAAGTTATATAACAAATTAAAGGCAGGCTTCAAGAGCCGCAGTTGCTTCTCTAATCAGACAACAAAGTAGAATGAAAGAGCAACTAAACCTAATCCGTCCTGGCAATCGTTTGTCATGGCTATGTCAATCCTTCTCCTTAAACCAAGTCGACACCCACCAAGTGTCAATACTTTGTTGCAATCAGGTAACTCCAAAGATCAGAGGGGCAAAGGAAATTATGTTTAAAAATATATTTATCATCCACTGAAGTAAACGACCTACTGCCATGATGTCACCTGCTTGTAGCCAAATGTGCAGGGTTCCCAACCACAATCTGGCTCTTTCCGTTTCAGTGCCACGCCTGAACCGCCAGGCTGTGCGGCAGATCTCATTTCTTCCTCCATTAAGCCACTACTTCCTTGGACGAGGAACTGCTTAAAGCTCCCTGCTGTCCTCCCAACACCTTCAGAAGGAATGCTGCCTGAATTCAAATCCAAACTCGGCCGTGGAACCCCAGATATATTCAATCCTGACGGAGAACCCGCTAGAGTCATGATGTGAGGTGCTCTGGCAGGGTACACGCTAGTGAGATCAATTGAGCCTACCATCTGTGGGACAATAGTGGCCCCTCTTGAATCCACAAAGTAGGGGACAGGACCAGGCCCACAAAAATTTGGTGGAATAGAAATAGCAGGCCCCATCAAAAGCCCATTGTACCCAAAAGCTGATGATGGCATAGGAGGATAAGACACTGGTCCTTTAAAATTCACTGCTGGATCAACACCCGCCACAAAGGAGTGTGAAGCTTCATGAAGAAACATTTTCCTTTCAACTGGTATTCTTGAACCCATAATTCGGACAGCTGAATCAGCAATCATGTAGCTTCCGTGTGTGCTCGTTGCATTCGAAATTTGACTGTGACTATTTGAGCCAGAGGGATGGAACGAAGATGGATTGTCATTTAAATCAAAGTCTCTTGCTGAAGGTTGTCTTGAAGAGGAAGAGGAAGCAGGGGATGAGCAAAGACCAGGATTGTAGATGTAAGGTTTCCAGAATGGCACCTGGTTTGACATGTCATCATCTCTCTTGCGATTAAGATCAAACTTCAACAATTCTGCTTGTCTTGAACTAACTTCCATGGATGACTCCCTTGATCGAATGCTGGAGGATACGGGGGTCTGCTTATCAAATTGATCAGCTGCAACATCATCCTCGCCCTCAGTCACATTCAAATCAATTTTCAAGAAATTAGGTTTCTGCTTTGGACCAGAAACTGTCGTCTCGCCATCTGAATTTTTCCATGGGGATGCAGGCCTAAAGGCACTTGTGGCTGCAGAACCTTTCCAACCATTCACTCCTTGAAAATGAAGTGGGTTTACTGGAAAACTAGGTGTCCCTTTTGATGCAGAAACGGGAATGGGGGCAGACACTTTGCTGCTGTGATTTGATGCCAAAGCTACAGGATTACCAGCTTCTTCTAGGCAGATGTCCTCATTCAAATCAAATTCCAATATGTTCCTGCAGGCATTGACTGGTGATTCTTCAACTAGGCTGGACTGAGGTGATTCTGGCTCAAGCGTATCCTTACTCTCAACACTGTCTGATGTTCTCTTCGTGCTTCCAGTAGAGTTCTCAGAAGTTGTTTTCATGCCATATGATTCACCGTTTTTCTGTTGTTCCATCAGAGGCTTCTCATAGTTACTTTCGGAAATACCTGGGCTATTAGACTCCACACTTTTATCTCGAGACATTCCTTCAGGAGAACTACAGAATGCTTCTCTGTAATCAACAACTTCACGTTCTACTTCAATGGCAACTTGTCTTGCCACTTCCAGAGCATCAATTTCGCTATATCCCAGTCCTATCTCTGATCTTTTAGCTGTTTCACCAATATCAGAACAAATAGCAGGTTTCAGTGACACATACGAGGTCATACAACCTGCTTCTTTCTTTAATTTTGATTTATGATCCCTTTCAAGTTCCATGAAGCTAGCAACCATTCCAATATCATCCTCCCGTAAGGAAGCATCTTTCGTAACAATTTTACATGGGCGACATCCTTCCATGTTCACGTCAATTTCTTCTTTCAGAATATCTGATGCATTCTTCCTGCAAGAACCATCAGATCTATCATCTGGATCTCTTCCTCTGGAGACTGAAGATTCATGTGTCCAGCTGGACACCATTCCTTCAGGTCTGTCTTGACAATGAACATAACTTTTTTCTCTTGAAACCTCATTCATGTCCGAAGAAGCTAAATCATGATGATGAGACATTTTATCAGATGGATGATTCATATCATTGATCTTACCTGTCAAGGAACTGTTTGAGTTTATTTGAGCACTGGTTGCAGGGTTAGCAACAAATGATGAAACATCTAGACCTGCATTTATTGAGGCTACATTCTCTACCCCTGAGCTTGTCTTACTTGAATGCTTTAATTCATCATAACATGAAAGACTATGCATCTCTGCATCATCACTGTCCTCCATAAGGGACCACTTATTCATCAATGCTTTTACATGTTCCTGGATACTATGGCTACTGTGACCAAGAAGCTGCTTGATGGTTGACCGAATACCAGAAGTGGATATCTTTTCCTTGTCAAGAGGAAGACTACACAATGCTGTAAGTAGACCATTAATCAATTCCTCCACAGAGCAGTCACTAGTATTATCATTCCACTTTTGAGCTTCCTGAAGCCAACAGTTCAGAAAGATAAGGCCATCTAACTGTAAAAAATGGTTAAGACAGACACTTTTTTCTGTGGCTGTTAAGGTGCTGGCAACAGTTGCCCACTGTCTAGCTACATCAGCTGAATTATTTGAATCATAATCTTTATGTTTTTGCATCACGGAAACCAGTTCCTCAACTCTTGCAAGAGTTGCAAGTCCATCTTTCATCTCAGCAAGTGTAAAGAAATCTTCGAGCAACATATTAGAAATATGACTGCAATTTTGCTCCCACTTGTAAGCTTTTCTCCTTTCACATCAATAGTAATAGAAATATAGTTGCAATGCTGCTCCCACTGTATGAGCTTTTTCCTTTGACATGCCGCAAAAACAAAGTTGGCTCTGTAAAATATATGTTGGAAACGATTCAAGATCACAAAAGTCAGATTGAAGTGAAGTTGGTTCAAATACAAAGATGACACTTGTTTTGAACTGGTATTCACCAAAGACCAATTTTCTCAAAGACTTCAGCATGGAATGAATTAGCTTCATCATACAGGTATGCTTCATCAAAAGGAGGTGAAGCCACAAAATTATGATAGAAGAAAGGCAGTCAATTACTATGAACAAAATAACATAAACGTTTAGATGAACTGGGCACAAAATAGCTCAAGACGAGAACTTGAAGATAGATAGGAGTAAACTCTAAAACAAAAAGACGATGCATTCTTATGCTGATTCTTTAAACTTTAAGGATGCAAAACAACGTTATTATTCTATTATTTGTTCTTTTATAAACTTATATAAGAAACAACTTAAATATGATGAGTATGAGTCTCTGAGAGGGTCCTTCCTTCCATTTATAACCACTTTATTTTCATAATATCCTAATCGGACTAATGTAATTACTCTAGAGAAATGTAGTTGTGGTTTTGCAAAAGAAAATCCAAGGCATATAGGCCCCGTTTGGGAACTTTGTAGAAGTGCTTCTGATAGAAGCACCTCTACAAAGAAGGAACTTCACTTAGAAGTACTTCTTTAAAATAGAAGTGAAAGTTGTTTGGGAACATTTTTGAGATACACAAGAAAAGTACGTGAAGGTCCCGCAAAGAAGAACAGGCGTCAGAGTAGTATTTCACGAGCTTCTGGCAAGGGAAGAGCAGACGGCAGACGGGGCGCGATGTCTTCCACGCTGGCGGAGAGGAGATGGTCTTCCGCGCCGGCGAAGAGGAGGCAAGGCGCGCGGGGGTGGCCGGCGTGCGCGCTGCGCGCTCGGGGGTGGCCGGCGCGTGGGTGGCCGGTGTGCGCGCTGCGCGCTCGGGGGTGGCCGGCGGCGGCGGCAGCGGCCGCGGGAGGGTGGCAGCCGCGGTTGGTGCGGCGGCAGCAGACAGTTGGCCGGCGACGGCGTCGCGGGCAGCGCGGGGCGAGCGGCGGGAGGCCGCGGGAGGGTGACACGGCTGCAGCCGCGTGGGGCCGGCGGCGGCGACGCGCAAAGGCGCGTGGGGGGGGGGGCGGTGGGCGCGCGCGCGTACGGGAGAGATGAGGAAGAAGACGGAAGGTCGGCGCGGAAGATGCGACGAAGACGGATGGCGTCGAGCAGAGGCAGGATGATATGGGGGCGATACGTCGGGAGTGTTTTTTCGGTTGTTAGAAGGAGATATTTTCTCCTTCTGGCTTCCTCCTCTTTCACGAAGGAGAAGTTACGTTAGTAACGTTCCCAAACGTGACCAAAAAAATAAGAAGGCATTCCGGAGGAAGCTAAAGTAAAAAAGAAGTACTTCTAGGAGGTTACCAAACGGGGCCATAATCTTCTTGCAGTTAAATGCACAACTAATTAGTTTATCTCCATAATGACCCTCTTATGATCAGCATCTTATATCACATTTCATACTGTACCATGCAAAAACAAAGCAACATCCTAAAAGATGTCAAAGGCTGAATGGCTGTTCAAAGTTCCTCCTGTAATCAGACTGGCGGGTAGCAGATGAGATTGACTAATATGTTGTTTATTGGTGATAGGCTTGGGATGACTTCTAGGGTGCAGTATCAGCCAGTTATTTTTGTCTTTAAACTCCTACCTTTTTGTTTGTTTATGGATGGGGCTCTTTTTTGCAAGGTAAGCATTCTAGTGAAACATCCTTCCATGCATCTCGTTCCTGATCCATTTAGTCCAATCTAAAGCCTAATCCCCTCCCTTCCCTTCTTTTCAACAGCCAAATAGCTCACAGCTAGATCAGCCAAAAATAGACTGCACCTTGATAAATATCAGATCAGCTCTGAGTCTCTGACTCAAGCTGATCCAAGAGAATCCTTAATCACTTTAAGAATTCTTAGGTACTTTACATCCAGCAACAGATTGGCAATAGCCAACGCCATCATGCCAATCCATATCATCCAAAGTCAATCAGATTGTCAAATTCTGCAATCCACAATTCTCCCCATGACAAAACTAAAACAAGCTAGCATTTCTTGCCTCAGCAGCTCAAGCATCAATCTTACAATGCAACCTTGTCATTTATCCCTAATCTCACAGAAAAATAAACCATACCAAGGATATACCAACCAGAAATCACCCATCTATGCTCTAAAAAGTGGATCTGCAAATTAGAAAATTCCAAGAGTCACAATACCAGTTGGGTCACCAGAATAAGCAATCAAGTTACAATGCGCCATCCTCTAAGGTTACTACCATAGTTGTCAAGGCGCCCGCCTAGGCGGCGCCTAGGCGGCGCCTAGGCGGCAAGGCGCCTTTCCAAGGGCGCCTTGCCAGGGCGCCTTGTCTGGGGCCAAAAAGGCGCCCAAGGCGCCCGCCAAGGCGCCCAAGCAAGGCGCTTTGGGTATTTTTACATCATTAAAAAAAAATTTTGAGGGGTTTTTCTCCCTTGATACCCCTCACAAGGGACACTTATTTAATGATAGTTTGAATATATTAATATATTGTATTATCACTTATACTCTGCGACTACTCTGCGCTCCCCCCATTTAATAATATTATAACAATATTTTACCATCACTTATACTATTGCACATATATAAATTTTATAATCATAAATGAGTTATATACTTAAATTTTATAAAAATTTATTTAACTTTCTTCTCTTTCACACACACATCATATTACTTATGTGCATTGATAAAACACTCATATTCAATTATAACATAACAAATATAATTATATTTATGTTTTGTTTATATATAACAACCTCCCGACTCAGCCTTCCTTGAATACCGCCTTGACCGCCTAGGCGACGCCTAAGCGGCCGCCTTGTCGCCTAAGCGGAATCGGTACCCTTCAACGCCTTGGGCGCCTTGTCGCCTTGACAACTATGGTTACTACCCCTGCACCAAGAAGTGGCATCATTTCAACTCAATCAAAGAACCAGTCCAGAAGAAAACAGTTGTCCTCGAATCATAATCCATGATTCAGAGGCTTCACCCGATTTGCCAAATTTAAAATCCCAATCTCCTTCTGCAGTCCAGTATCAAATCATGAATCATGCCCTTCCTCCAGAATGCTCGGGCTGCTCGGACCTGGAACAGGGGATGGCATAACCGAGAAGGTGAACGGGGAAGAGGAATGCATGATGGCAGAAGGGAAGGAGGGAGGAGAAGCTTGGAGCCAGCCTACGTCGAAGGTGAACGAACGCTGGCCTCTGCAAGAGGAGGAGGAGGGTCTCCCATTGGAAAGGGGTGAGGGAGAACCTACATGGGGCACCAAGGGATCTCCAAAAATTTCACCAACGTTGAGAGGATGGGCTCTTATAAAGAACTTGACATTTACAAAAATGACCTCCAAAAGGACTAAACACAAATTAGTCCTCTAACGGACTGAAATGTAAATAAAGACTCAAAAGGACTCTAAAAGGCCTCCAAATATTAAAATAAAACATAGAAATTAAACATTGACACTACTAGGTAAAAAGAAAGAAACATGCCATCTTCTCAAGACCTAGATGGCACTGTCTCCGAAGAGTCGGTCCATTAGGTCCGATTTAGTCTCCATCATTAATGCTATGTAAAGGAACATGACTACAAATATTAAAGAGATTTCTAAAAAAGTACTTGAAAAGCCTAAAAGACATGATCCACATAAAAAGAAAACTTGGCGGTTGAATGAAGAAACGTAAAAGACAATAAAGAATAAGAGACATTCGTATAAAAAATTGCCCAAGAGTGATAACAATGAAATTTATGAATAGTCCAAGATAATTAGACGAGTAAGAGATGACACTTTTAAACATATGTATCAATATATGAGAAATTTGGAACTAAAGAAAACAAAAAAGATATTTATAGATTGACAAGGATGAGAGAAAAAAAGATCCAAAGATCTTAACCAAGTCAGATGCATCAAAGATAAAGAAAAAAAAGTTTTGATAAAAAATGATGGTATCGAAAAAAGATGAAAAAATTATTTTGATACTCTTTTTAATGACAATTTTACTAAAAACATAGGCGACATTAAGAATGTGACAACATTTATTTTAAATTATATTAAGAAAATTCAATTTTTAGAAGTTAAAGAAACATTGAAGATGATGGAAACTAATAAGACATATGCTCCACATAACATTCCTATTAAAGTATGAAAATGTTTAGAAGATTTAAAGATGGAATGGTTATATCTAAACTTTTTAACAAAATTCTAATATCAAAAAGAATGTTGAATGAATAGAGAAAAAAATCATTATACTACTTTTAAGAAAAAATGAGATATACAAAATTGTGCAAATTACAGAGAGATCAAACTCATAAGTCATACTATAAAATTATGAGAAAAAGTTATTGAACAGCGATTATAAAGTTGTACAACTATTTCAACTAACCAATTTGAATTTATGCCTAGTTAATATACAATTGAAGCTATTTTTCTTATTAGATGTTCGATAGAGAAATATCAAGATATGAAGAAAGATTTACATATGGAGTTTATTAACTTGGAAAATGCCTATGACAGAGTTCTAAAAGAGATTTCGTGATGAGTGTTGGAACGAAAGTTGGTACTTGTTAGATTTATACAAATGATAAAAGACATGTATGATGAAGTGACAACTATCATATGCACAATTGGAGGAAAAATAAAAGATAATTCTATTTCAATTAACTTACATCGTGGGTATGCAAAAAGTCATTATTTTTTGTGTTAGTTATAAATGAATTAATGAAGACTATCCAAGATGATATATCTTGATGTACAATATTTGCAAACGATACCGTAGTGATACATGAGACACAAGAAGAAATGAATAAGATGTTAGAATAGTGGAAAAATACTTTAAAGATTAGAAGTTTCAAGATAAATAAAACTAAAACAAAATATATGCATTGTAAATTTAATGAAAACCAAAGAAAAATAAGTGATGATGTTATATTAGATAGAGTAATATTATCTCAAAGAACCCAATTCAAGTATCTTGGATCAATTATTCAAAAATATGAAGAATGTGATGAAGATATTAATCATAGAACTAAAGTAGATTAGATGAAGTAGAGATTAACTATATGAGTTCCATATGATCATAAGATTCCACTAAAGTTGAAAGAAAATTTTTATCATACAAATATAAGACCTACAATATTGTACGGTAATGAATGTTGAATAATAAAAAGAAAACATACTTCTAAAATAAGTGTTGCTTAAATAAGAATGTTAAGATGAAAAAGTGGTCATATTAGATTAGATAGAATCAGAAATGAATATATTAGATAAAATAAAGGTGTAGTGACAATTGTAGATAAATTGAAAGAATAGAGATTGAGATGATTTGAACATATTAAACAAAGACTTGAGGAGGCTTCAATATAAAAGGTGAAAAATATTAAAATTACATAAACAAAAAATGACATGATAGACCCAAGTTAACTCGGAGAAGGGTAATTCAATATAATTTAGATGATTTAAACATATCTGAAGAGATAACTCAAAATCAACATGAGTGGAGAAAGAGAATCCAAATGACTAACCCCAAATAATTTGAGACTAAGACTTAAGTTGAGTTGAGTATAAGAAATAATGAAAAAACTTAGGGATGAGCCACTACCTGCCTCAAAAGAAACTTAAAAAATATATCTCCTTCCTCCAACCAAATTTTGTAAAGCGTAAGACAAAGATGTAAAACAAACGTGTACTCTTCAGGAGAGTCATAGTTCAATAGCACTTTCATAGCTCAAAGTATTCAACTCAATAGTCTCTTCAAATTCATCAAAAATACCATATCTAAGAAATAATAAAAACAAGTGAGTCATAAGCCCGTAACCGCCTTAAAAGAAACCCACAAAAATATGTCACCTTTCGTAAACCCAAAGTTTGTAAAGTGTAAATGGTAGATAGGTCAGTGAAAATGTAAAATAAACAAGGATTCTTTGAGAAAGTCACAATTTGATGGCGCTTTCATGCCTCAAAGTAAGCTCAGCTCAACTCAAGGAAGTCTTGATCCCAAATAACTTAGTTCAACTGTAGGATTTTCAACCACGACTCTGAATAATTTTGGCTTATCCCCACCAATCTCTAGTTCCTCATCCTAAGTTGTCCTATTCTGGGACTCTCATATCTCTAATATACACTTAAAAAATCTTAATCTGGCATGCCTACACATTCACTTCTCATCTTAAGTTCCCGATAGCACTTTCTTTAGAAGTTTGTTGCCCTTTTGTTCCCAATACTCACTGTTACATAAATAAAGTTGGTCTAGTGCCAAATAATATATATTTTTTCCACTTCAATGGAACCTTAAGGTCACGCAAACCATTCTTTGAAGGATAGGTCAATCCACATCAGGCTTGGCACCCTTTGATCTTGTCAGATCCTGACAAAATTCTGATAGATTACAAGCAGATATGGATCAAAATAGACACTTGTTCCAGTAGACTATGATGCGATCCTTGCACAAGACACCCATGACCAGTCTCCATCCTGACTTTGCCGCTTTGATCCCATGACTAACATCTCCCCATTGAACCTTGATATTTAAGAACATGTACCAAGTGGTAAGGCCACCTTTCCAAGCTAATTATGTATTCTGTTTCTCTGATCATCACTACACTTACTATAATTCTATCTATGTTCTACTTAGCTTGAGAAGTTAGTTTCTTAAGCATAATTGCTTTACAGGAAACATAACCAGATAGTTAAAAGAAAGGAATGAGAAATATAGCTAAGACCTTAAAATCTTAAAATATAATCTGAAAATAAAGTAGAAATGTAAGTGACGATGTTAGAATTAAAAAGTGCAAGTGTTTTCCTTCAACTATTTCACAACATGCTTTCAAAGTCCTAACTTTTTTTTGGACACATGGCGCAAAGTCCTAACTTTTAGGAACCACTTTTCTGTCTCGTTCACCAACACAACATCTTCACAGACAACACACCACGGAATGCTCACTTAATACATCCATACCTCATGCTAAGTGGTAAAGGCATGTAACAAACTTAAAGATGCAATCCAAGTGAAAAGAACAATCTTTTACTTTTGTCTTCAATTGTGTGAAAACTGGTAATTGCCCCATAGAGAATACAGCAGATTTCGGACGAATGTACATTGTGAAAACAGCAAAAGAAAATGAGAAGATGTATATTTACAAGAAAACCGTTTATGCATTAGATCCAAAAAAAAGTGCAGTCCACATAATTTGAGAATTTTTTAAATTCTTTTGTTCTTAGTTATTTGCTTCCTGCACATAGCCTCTTTCTTTTTCACAGTTTTAAGCACTCTAAACCACCATATTTACAAAATCAAATAAATGGCGTGATGATAAAAGATTGAGACAGAAATTGATGCACATGTCTGACATGATACAGTTTCTTTCGGGGAAGAAGGCTAATGATTGAAAAAAAAAAACTGAGAGAAGAAATTACATCTTTCTTAGAGGCTGAACAGAATAAAAGGCCCATCAGTTTTCAAATTCTAATATAAAAATAGATGTAAAAAAAGAAATATCATCCATTAAAAGTAAACTGCCTCAAAAATGCTAGCAACTGATGATCTATACTTTCTGAACTACCAGCTAAATCACTTCTGGAAAGTGGATGATACCACCACTTTCCAAATGAAGCAAACAAGCAGATAGTAAATGAAATCTGTGAAACTTCATTCAACAGTGATGGGGCAAACTAGATCCAATATAAACATAAAAACCATAATCAGAAGGATGATGGTTCAATATTAAGCTGATTAAAAACTTGAGTTTCATTCAAGCAAACATGTGCATAACACTATCATCCAACAGCATGTGGCTTTTGCAACCTGAGCTGATTTTATCCTATAGTTAATGCTTCCACAAAATAAAATGCAGTATATGTCAAAATAATCCTCAAAATCCTTCTTCAAACTCAAAACACTGTTAAAGAATGTCAACTAGTAAAGGAGTATAACTTCAATTGTTTACTTTCCAAAAAATGGTTATCTTCTCAGAAAGAAACAAAATTACAGATAGCTATATATTTCTAGTTTCAATAAAAATAAAAAAGAATATATTCAAGATTATAAGCTGTCCAAAATACAAAAAGAACCTAAAGGCCATGGAGAACTAACTCATCGTTAGAAATGTCAATCAATTCAACATGTCATGGATTTGCAGAAAATGATCCGCAAGTGAGAAACCTAACTTTCCACAATTAAGTGAGAAACCAAACTTAACATTGCCTTGTCCTGACTCCTGAGAAAATGATAAGTTCTGCAGATTAACACAAATAAATTTACCAGTAATCCCACCTATGTTCAAACCAGTTGGAGCGCTGGTTTCTAGAAAAGAAGAAGCCATGAATAGCTTACTTCATTGTTATCCAAGAAGAGTGCCAACCGTTATATTTCATACTCATCTTCACAAAACATACCGGTACCATCTTGTCCATTTCTATGTCCATTTGTTTTGCGGGTGGGGGTCAGAATAAGCAGTACTATCAGCTAATCCTAGTATATTTCCCTTTTTATAATCATCTTATCATTTATAGGGTTGGTTATACTATTCACATGCAAAAAATATACACAGCAATTCAGCCTTCCTCCTCATGATTGTACTTGTCAAGATAGTCGCCAAGGATGGCACCAATCATTTATCACACAACGAGCCACCTGTTTTGATAAGGCACATGCATCCCCAGGCTACAAAGCACAAGATGCCTCAGAATGCCAAATCATTAACTGGTGAGACTGTTGCTGCTTATGCTCTAATTATTAATTAACATGATCATTTCTCTAATCTAAACAGTCATATTTATTTATTTAGTTAATTATATCCTACTAATTATTTGATACCAATTAATAAAATTTATTAATTAATGCTTCCCTCAGTTTATGTTTTTTGCTTTTTATGATTATTAATTCAGGCCAGATGATAGAATAAAGACTATACAAATTATTTATGCTTCAAAATCTTGGAGCTGGTGCCAGAGTACTAGTTACATGCTTTCCCTTGCACCTAAGGGTAAACTGATAAAGGATCAAGAACATTGTCTGTATCACCCTTAGTTATCACCCTTATTTATCCAAAGTTTGATACAGTTTTAATTTGTTCAGCCTCTTTCTTGATATATATCAAGAATTGCATTTAATGCTTGTACTTGTATAAAGTAAAAAGTGAGGGCATATGAACAGTGCCATAAATATCCGTAAAAAGATGCTTAGGAAAATGAGCTTCTTTATTAAAAAGGGGTACAACAGGACAAAAAGATGATCCTTATCTCACCTGATGTCATAAATCATGGGATACTTGATCCAGATCAAATGTATGTGAAATGGTCCAAAGCTGGCAATAGAACGGGATATCTTGCACTCTAAGCTCGTTTTGTTAAAACAATATACCTTTTTCATCCAGTTCAAAACTGGGAAAAATCTAAATTGTGCTTCAAAAGGTTAACCCACTTGGGTCAAAGATAATAAAAGTTAGATCGTAAAGTATCCCATGGTTGGTGGTAAGACAATTGGATACAACTAGATTGTCTGTTGTCTATATTCTATCTTCTTTTAAAAAAAGCTCACCTTTCAATGCATCCTTATGAGTGTATGCATGGTATTGTACATGTCTTTTTACTTTTTTACCCCAATAATAAAAGAAATAACTGCAAGTTTTAATCTAGATCAAGGCAAAGAACCAAACAGAAAATCTGGATAAAAAATGAGACCGCATACTCTGATCCCTGATCTGACCCCAAGGTATCTCTGATCTGCTATGAAAGATGGTATGTCATGATTACACCTATTCTACTGCCTCAAATGGACAAACTCGCCTCATAGCTGCATTTGGTTTCCTCTTCCTGAAGAATACCTTATGTTATGTAGCCAGGTCACTGTCTTATTCATTCCACTCCATCAACAACTAAACAAAGATGAGCTATTACTAGACACTATGAAAGTATGAATATTTAGGTACCCTTAGGAACTTGCCTTTTTTTCCTTTGAAAGTAATTGGAACCACGAACCTATTAAAATATAAAAAATGTATGGGAGGGGCGATCAAGACCAACAGGATCTCCAAGAGTGAAGGATACACAAATAGCTACACCAAGATGGAGTAAAGTTAAGGCTCCTCCAAAAAGTTGCCAAAAGCACATCAGGTACATAGCTGAGAGGCCTTAATCACACATTCGCTCACTGTTTATCTGATACATGATAGTCAAGTTTCAAGCTGCCGATAATTCCTAAGTGCCAACAAAAATGAAAAAAGGCAGAAGCTGCAATCATTGACGAAAAGGAGAAAAAAATGGATAGCGATCGAGAAGCAAAAACTTAGTAAAGAAGAGAACCAAAATGAACTCACAAGTAAAAGTTTCTCAAGGAAGCAAAATAAAGAGATGGAATACAATCAAAACTAAATGAGCCTGAATTCGTGAAACAAGGAGGAAAAACATTGAGTCCGACAAACAACCAACCAGAAAGTGTAAGAGTATTATGAATGAGTAAAAGAAAGCTCGCAGAAAATAGTACAACTGCAAACTTGAGGGTATAGGGAACAACTCTAACACACCACATAAGCAAAACCAACTAAATTAAAACCTAGATCGCAACGGATCCAACGACGAAAGCAACCGTAAGAACCAAACCGCACTTAATAGTCAATCGAGCGGAGAATTACAACACCAAGGAAGGCCGAGAAGGGGCCCAAACATATCCAAGCTCGTATTTTCAACCTAGATAGCTTAAAAAAGAGGAAGAACCCAGCATCGAACTCACAAGCCGGGGCAAAAGAGACCAGACAAAGCAGGGCAATTGACGGAGCTGCTGATAAACCTCTCACCGGAGAACAGAGGAAATCCGTGACGCTGTCCAGTGCCCGCCAACGGCCGGAGTCGGAGCTGCAGCGAAACGCAAACTCTCTGCTGCCCAGCTTGCCGCGGGCTCTTCCCCAACTCCCCTCGGGGTCCCCCTCTCTTCTCCCTCTAATCCCCTCGCAACCCAGGGTCTCTCCCTCGCAGCTGCACGGGTCCCTCGCCTACTGCCCCAGGCGCAGCACGACCATCACCCGACCCGCCCTCCCGCTTTGCCTCCGCGCCCCCCCTCTCTCTCTCTCTCTCTTTCTCTCTCCCTCTCTATCCCCGCCTGCTGTCTGCCAGCCGGTTCCTTTTCCCGTCAGTTGTTTATTCGTTTTTCCCCGAAAACCCCTGCTTCATACATATTTATAAAAGTAAATATGAGAGTGCTTTTCCAACACGACTACCCCCCTGAAAACAAATCCTTCGTAGTTTTTTTTTTAAAATAACACGTTTTAATTTAAAATTATTAAATTTACGTACCGAATTTTTTTCTGGAATAACACATTTTGGTAACGAAAAGTTACGTCCATGTCGATGGACATTTAGGCAATTCATTAAAAAAATTTGTAATATCTACCTAATCTCAATCAACATCGGTTAATCTAAATTAAAATCCAAAAAAATAATATTGACTTTTAAAATCAGACGAAGACATTTGACTCGCAGACGAAGAATCTCAAATGAGACATCGGAATTTCGTACTCTGACTTACCGATGACTTAACGCGAACACCGCTGCTCTCCATTCTTTCAAATAGTGTCTAAATATATGACTCTAATTTTTAAGGTCACCGTAATGTTTTGCCATTTTAATTGTCGTGCTCAGTATTTGGGGAAGTGTTATTTTTTTTAAAAAAAAGGTAATATGTTATGTTTATAATTTCAAAATTACAAATCGTCCCTTCCTTCCGTGTGCGTGTCCCAGAATATCCCACTCTTGATATCTTTAATCTCAAAAATAAAACTCCCCCCTCTTGCACAATAACTCTATCGGGGTACATCCCGAATTTCGTAACTAGAAAGGTATATTCGCAAGGAACCGAGCCTGCACGCAAGGCGTGACAGAGAGGATTGGCGGGGGGGGGCGGCTCCCGGCCGGCTGGTCCGCGGCGGCGCCGTACGAGAGCTGGCGGAGCAGGGCGGCTGCCGCGCGGGGACCGGGAGGGCCGGCCGTCGCCGTCGCCGGCTCAGGTGCGCAGAAGAGAAGAGGCCGTCCGCTCCGGGCAGCGGCTGCCGACGCCTGCGGCGCTTTCTGCCGGGTCGGTCCCAGACCGGAAGGGACCACGGCGCCATGCCCCCCCCCCCGGACCTGCGCCGCGCAGCCTTTGAGGGGACGGGATCCTCTGTTTACCTCGGTGTGCACCTCAATACACACCACTTCTTAAATTCATCTATTTATGTGATCAAATTAATTATTTTCATCATTTTTAAGATTGTGAATATATAAATATATATTATGTGATGATAACAATTAAGTAATATTAATATTTTTTAATTTATACTATTTTATAAGTTAATTATATATTTAATTTAAATAAATATATATAAAATATATTTAATGATGATTTTTATAAAATATGACATCACATAATATATATTTATATTCACAATTTTAAAAATAATAAAAATAATTAATTTGATCACATAAATAGATGAATTTATGAAGTGGTGTGTATTGAGGTGCACACCGAGGTGCACAGAGGATCCGGTCACCTTTTAGGGGGAGACGGGCGCCGAAAAGAGTCAAAACAGTCTGATCAGAGGTCTTGAGACCTGGTAACTCTGGAGCTATGACGGCCCCTCCGATACTGGGAGTAGGAATCAGGTCCGTGGAACCTAAAATCGACTTGAGTTAACCGGGGTCGAGACTCGAATGAGTCGAATCGGTTAGAGTGGTAAAAAATAATAATAATTTTAAAATATTTAAAAAATTGAGTTTCGAGATCGGGATCGGATCGATTAACTCAAAATTAATCGAGTCGGGCGCAACCCCACGTTTCAAGAGCAAGGAGGCATAAAGGGAATTTCGTATTCTAGAATTTCGATTGAATTAGAGATTCGAAAATTGCTAGCACGTCTCTGGGGTTGTTTGGTATCAAAACTTGGGAATAAATTTGATTTATCCTCGAATTATTTTGATATCAAACATGCTCTTAAAATGTTTTCGATAGTTTGTCGAACTTGAAGGGGGACGAGTGATTCTGTTTCCGTTCATCTCTTTTGGATAAAATAAATTAAATTAAAACTGAATAAATTATAAAATACAGTACATAAAACGATAAAAAAATTAAGAACATTATATCAAATTCTTACGATTAGGAGTGAATTGTCCACTTATTTTAAATAAAAAATAATATATAATATATATTTTTAAAAATCATTAGATTCGAGATGATTCGATAAAAATCGAATCAAATTAGAACAAAGTGATTTCGAAATTTCACTATAAAAATTGTGGAATTAAAAATAAAATTCTAGTTAATGATCCAATTAAAAAAGTTAAATTAGTAACCGGCCAATCTATTTTCTAACTATTTTAAAAAGATGAATTATGGGGTGTTTGGTTGCATGATAATTTTTTGTACACTTTCATGATAAAAAATTGTATTAAAATAAAAAGTGAACCAACTCATGACATAAAATTATCATGTTTGGAGGGATGTGATTACAAAAAAGAGTAACTACCACACATGACCAAACAAAGTGGGGGACCACAAGAAAAAAGAAAGAGGTGAGACCCTCTTTTTTGTTTAATAAGAAAATCACTTTTAAAACATAAAATTGTCATGATTGCCAAACACCTCTTTTAACAAGTTTTCTTACAATTTTTAAAAATTAAAACAAAAACTTTCATTATCATGCAACCAAACACCCTATTAACCTCCAATCCTAAGCACTAAACCTGACTATTGCTTTCTGGCTTAATTGTGAAGGGGAAAATTTACAGAATTTGAGGAAAGGGTCATTTATTTTCAATCAACAAATTTTGCTTTTCTTAGTTTATCTCACAGAGTAACAGAGATTAATAGGAATAATCTGTCATTTATTTTTAATAATCTTAAAAAAATATCTGACAAATCTAACCGATTATAGGAATAATCTGTCGCAGAGAAGCCCCATAAAACATAACAACAAGAACAATGTTTGTTACGAAAATATAAAATTATAATCAAAACTTCACTTATCACGTAACCAAAACACCGCATTACTCGTTACAAATATATTTAATTATCTGGGTTCCGGTAATGAATCGATTAATTGATATGAGAAAAAATTTGGAAAAACAGAAGATCTTTCTTTTCTTTTTCATCGGAAAAGTCCAGCATCATATGTTACGAAAATTAAAAAATAGTAACAAAAATTCAAATTATCATGTAACCAGACATCTCGTTAACGATGACAACTATATTTTTTCGACTCCGATCATAAAATGATTAATTAATTAATTTGAAAAAAAAACAAAAGATCTTCCATTTTTCTTCACCAGCAAAGTCCAGCATCATCATCAAGCTTGCATTCCATGTTGACAGAACAAGCCAAAGGTTGTTCAAATATCCTTCTAATATCTCTACCAAACTGTTCCTACCCATTTTGTCAGTTATATTATTATTATCTGGGCATCTTCTTAGACCTTGAAGTTTGAAGGTAAATTCTATCATATTTGTTAATCTATCACTGTCCAGTCTTCATCGGTCATCTATTCATAGTCACTCAAGAGAGAGAGAGAGAGATAGAATTCAATTATATAATATTAATATTAAAAATAATATAATATTTTTTATTATATTCTAGCCAAACTTGGGTTAGGACTTACACGTCAACATCAGGGACCCACTTCTGTTTGGTCGAAGACCAGTCAGCTTCCAGAGTCGGTTTGGCAGTCTACGTTGCTTTCCAGTCAACAGTCAACGATGGCCTGGTGGGGACCCACAGGAACCCAGTCCCTCCGAGTTGCCGAGACTTGCAATAAACTATGAGTAAGATGAAAATTTGCGCTCTATCCCTCTTATGTATAAGCATATGCATCCCATCATCAGCACAAAACTATTTATGGAAGGTAACTTCCTTGTACGAGTGTGTATAAAATGATGATTCTTTGAGCGTTATTAGACGTTCTCATGGTATATTTACGAACTTGTATGTACAATAGGGGTGCAAACGAACTATTACACTCGACGAGTAGTTCGGAGCTCGACTCGATAAAAATTTGACTCAGTTTATTTATTATGTTAAATGAGCAAGTCTGAAAAAAAAATAAAGTTCGACTCATTGAATGAGTCGAGCTTGAACAGACTCTTACTCGGTTCGATAAACTCGTGAGTAATTCGATTAAATATTTTATTACATATTTATTTTTAAAAATTAAATTATGAATATTAATAGTTATAAATTGTCAGTTAAATATATTAAATAATTCAAAATTTGAGTTTAAACTTAGATCGAGTTTCAAAAATGAGTTAAATCTAAAGTTTCACAAATGACTTTTCACTGATTTTGAATTTTATAAATACGTTTGTATATAACTTAAAATTTGAATGTGAATTGAATTTTAGTTTAATTACTACTCGAGTTCGAACTCGACTCGACTCGATTAATAAACAAATTAAACTTGAACAAGAGTTCAACATACTCGTTAAAACTCGAACTCGTGTAAAATAAACGAGTCAAGCTTGAACATCATATTACTCGAGTTCGGCTCGACTAGGCTCGTTTGCAACCCTTACGCATATATATATATACATATATATATTGAAGTTGTAGATATATATCTTTTATTCTGAAAGGAGGTCGGATCAGTTGTAAAATAATTAAATCGTTCATGTTTCTTTCTGACAAGAAACTGTTTTTTTTTTTGAAAAACATTTCGTGACATGAAACCAGCTTAAGGCAAATTAGGTAAACAAGATGATAAATTAATTACTGGGAATATTGGTTGAGTAGGCTACACACTGGCATTCATAGTTATTTGCCTGTGGAGGTATAAAATGGGTGGACCCGAATACATGTATATACACACACACACATATATATATATATATATATCAAGATTTATACACCCCAATTATTTTTTGTACGTACCCTATCTCAAAAGATACGAATGGCTGTATACCATATGACTTCAAATGTGGAGAAACATTAATACGGATAATTATCTTTACTTAGGCGTTTGTTTTGAACTAATGGGATGTCTGCAATCTTAAATTCGTCTCTAATTGCTCCCGCGGAATGCAAAATCATAAATTTTCATCTCCAAAAACAAAATAATTACAACAAACTACTTAAAATTAAATAATTTATATTGAATTCAAAATTTTTACCAAAGATTTAGATGTGCTATCTTCTTTGACCAGCTTAGACATATCAATTAAGCTAAAACGAACGAGACTTTAGTTTTGGATTATTGCTCTTCATAATTGGCCTCAGTGTAAACTGAATGTCTTTTCACTATTCTTATTTGTTGCATAGATACATATCTATATTGGTATTGTCTTTTCCAATTGAGTGGTGGATACAAGTAAGCGATACAAGTGGATAGAATTCACTCATGGCTATCACAATATGGATATTGAGTTAGGGCACGAGTTCATCACAATGTGAGAGAAGTTGGAACATCTTCTTATACAGACAAAGATGATGAATTGAAAAGTGATGGATTAGAAAAACTTGAGTTTTTCCATTATAACATGCCTTTAAGAATCAAAAACATCATGGAATGTTAACAAATTTTGAAAGAAAAATATTTGCAAGATTTGTAGATGGTTGTTATGAACAAAAAATTAAAACAAGTAATCAAGATTTTTCATAAAAAATGTTGACTTGGAATATCTTTTACAAAAAGAATATCCACTTACATCATGGTGGATGACAAGGACATTGCACCACTTCCATATTTTGGCTGTAATGATTGTTCATGGGATGAAGGAGAGCTTAACAATGAATAAGGTGAGGATGAAGAAATGTAAAAAGAAGCACACCCTACAGAGTTTTTAGCTCTTGCTCAAACTGCAGCTTTCTATATTAGCCTCGGGTTTAGGTTCAACTCCTCCTACTCATAAAACTTGGCATAAGAAAGAAAAAATTTATAGGATTCAAATCTTTGAAGAAGGTCTACTAGTGTAGTATTAGATAAGGTACACAACAAAAAGAAGTGGGGGGGGGGGGGTAATTGTTAGACAAATACCCATGAGTCCCAATGACAATACCCAAGCACCTTCATTAAATGACATTGAAGAATTTGTTCTACCAACTTAGGGTCTGTTTGTTTATCCCGAAAACAAGCGCATGAATCAACTTTTCCGGAAAACATATTTTTATCTTTCATTTGTTTGCATGTAAATAAGGAGTCAACGTAAAGACAATTACATTGACTCCTCAAATTTCTGATTTTGACATCCAGCCAGATTTGGCGGACGCCGTTTTCAATGTAATACAGGTGAGTTATATTTAATTTAATAAATAAAATATATTATTTCCTATTTATAATAGAATATAAAATTTTTTATTATTAAATATATACTTGTACGCAAACATTAATATTTTAACTTTGAGTAAGAATTTGAACAAAAAATTTATGAATAATTGATTTTTAAAATAGTTTTAACTTTTTATTAGATAAATAAAATAATATATCACATTAAAAATCCTAAAATTTTATTTGCAGCATGTTTGTACTTTCACACACTAAAATCTTGTAAGTTTGAATCAAAACTTGATTAGACTATACTAATACAAGCGTTAATAATAATATAAAAATATTAATATCCAAAAAATAAATAAAACTATTTAAACATATAATTGTGTTAATTTAAATTTAAGTATTTTTATAAAAAATAAATTAAAATATTTATTCAATTTTTTCTACAACAAACTAAATACTTTTTAGTATTTAAATTATTCATAAAGTAAATATTGACAAAAAAATCACAATTTTAATAATTATTTATTTAATTAATTTATATTTATATTTTATCGTTTTTATTTATACAAAAAATAATATTTATTAAATTTTACATTAAATTTTTGTTATAAATAAAAATTTTACTTTTATAAATATTCATAAAATTATATCTATCACTAATATATTCTTGTCAAAAACGTTTTTCAAAATTTTCCCGGGAAAACAATTTTCTGTCAACCAAATAACAACAAATATTTTCCATTTCGTTGAAAACAAGATCCTAGAAAATCATTTTTTCTTGATTTTGGTTTTACGTGTAACCAAATGGACCCTTAATTGCAAAATGTAGGAGGTTTTGGTGGAGGTGAAGATGGATGTGAAGGATCATACACGAGGGCATGTATTAGTGGAGCAAGGGATAATGATTCAAGCCAAAACAATATTCAAGTGGCCAAAGCCAGCCTTGGAATTAAATGAGTTCTTTTTTATAAATGTGCAGCTCACTGTTATCCAAACCTCGTGGGACTTGCAGGCATATATTACACCATAGCTCCATCAAATGACGATGTTTATGATTTTAGTCAAATGGTTGTATGGATACGGGTCAATCACAACTGACAATTCTCAATGGAGTAACTCGGAAAATCTAGAGAATGAGGACTACCAATACCAATTTCATAGCTATTGGCGATAGAAAGGTATATTTTGTATTTCATTTCATTTTTAATATGTTATTTTTTATTGGAATGATCATTGGCGTGACTTATATCTACTCGCTTTAAATATCTCATAATGACATGAAAGTGTGGTTAGATATTACAATTTTATTTTTAACAATTTGTTGGAATTTCATATTTTATGTTTTTACCAAATTTTTTAATTTTTTTGAATAAAAAATCCCAATTCAGACATATGTCGAATCGCTATTCCTCCTAGAGGATCTGTTGGGATCGCCGATCTGATCTCGATCCAGATAGGATGCGATCCTTGATATAATCTGAGTTTATTCCTCAAATATGAGGAATTCAAGATTTAACCTGGATGTCTAAAGATCTCAAGACTGGAGAGCCGTGTAAAATTCTTAGAATTAAGAAACCTAATCCAATAGATGTCCCCAATCGGCATTGAATGCAAAAAGCAAAATTCAGCAAGTCTATGAGGCAGAGGATATCAGAAGACCTTCAGACTATAGGTTCATAAGTTCAAAAATGTTCAAGGCTAGCATAAATTTGGAGGTTCTGCAGGACTGTGGATTTGGGAACTTGTGAAATAAAAAAAAAATGTAGGAAGTGTGGAGTATTAGTGAATCCGAAGCACATTGAAGAATAAGAATCCCAATAATCAAGAAATTTAAGATTCCCCATAACCAGAACATGGAAGAAAACAAAGAATGATACTTGCAAAGTCAAGAAATTGGAATCTGAAAATTACTCCAGTCAAGACTGTGGTCTGAAGATCAATGAAAGAAAAGCAGTCTTAAGGTCCCTAGAACAGTAAAAACCCACATCTCAAACACCATTCTCAATTTTGAGAAGCCTCAGATTTTCCAACATCCAATAACCAGTTTAAGAGCCTACAACTAAGTCCTAAAATCAGCAACTTTAGATAAATAAAAACTTTGTGATCTGCACTACCAATCAAACCAATTCAAACCAGAATCAACCAATTAAAAAAATCGGATGCTGAGAGATTCAAGAAATTCTATAAACTTGCCGGACAGGAAGTCAAAAAATTACGACCAACAAAAAATGTGATGATAATTCACAGATAGCCCAGACTCAAGAGAGATTTGATATCCATAAGAATCTGTGAATGTGAAAAGTTGGCAAATCTGCCAATCAAATAAATGAGAACAGTAACAACAACTCTATGAAAATCTGCAACTCTGGCATCTTAGTTAAAAAGATAAAAAGAGCTCCAAATGTGAAAATGAAATACAAACATATCAATTCTGAAAGTATTGATGGCAAAGAGCTTCAGATGTGAAGCCTAAGAATCCAATAACATAAGTTGAGGATCCCTTGCAGTTCCACAACTTGGGACTAATATTGGGCGAGATCTGAATCAGAAGAACCACGAACAACTCATCTTCCTAGCCAAGGGGGCCAGGGTGGCTGTCGACCCCTACACTTTGACATTGACAGATTGGCCAACCCAAGTTTCTGGATTGGCCGATCCATCGACCCTAATATGGATCGTGATTGGGTCTGGCTGATTCAATGGCTGATCACAACACAAAATTCCTTGATTGTCTGACAGTACATATGATATATATATATATGAATATGTGTAGTAAAATTAAATCACTTAGTATATTTTTCATCTTGATTCACAAAGGTCTCACAGATTCACAGGATTGGCAATGTGGAACAGGATAGGCATCTCATTATCCAGCCTAGGGCCGCTGACCTCAAGCCAATTACAATCCCATTTCAGGTGAATCTGGATCATGATATAATATGATAGAAATTGGGTTGCGGTAAACTTTATAATGGCATAATCTAGTTTCAGTATGATGAAATTCATGAAGCAATATTTACTCCTTCAAAACAGACAATAGCTCATGCAACTGGTACGTCTTGGTCCGTAGAACTTCAAATCTTTTTTTAGAAACAACTTGTTTCAAACTTGTGGCTTTTCAAATCTTTCTACGCACCAATGAAAGACAAGTTAGGACAGTTCCCAATTTCTCATGCAGAGAACAAATAAAATCAACCGGTACTATGACAAGCACAAATTGAATGCTCATAAATTGCATCATCCAAAAGAGTCATGTTTTAACATGCAATTAAAAAGAACTGAATATTCATATAAACAATTGAAATAATTTACCTAATGTTTGCAAAAAAACTGACTTCCATGATTGGTTGATGCTTCTGCTTTTCTCCCAGTATCAAGGTGGCTTATCATCTCTGCTCAAGGTTCGTCTCCTTTGAGACACCACACTAAATATCATAAGAACACATCCAATGGCAAGTATATATGCACATAGATGCAATTATCAATATAACTAATATTATCACACCAATTTGATCAGCGTTTCCAATTATATATATATTTTCTTGGAAAGATGATAACTAACGCCAACCTGCCCACAGTTACGCCACAGAGAAAACTAAAGTCTTAGAAAACTATTAGAGATGTAATGTTGAATTTGACATTGCAAAGAGGCTTTGTCAGCCTCAGGTAGGAATAAGGTGAGATTCACGTTTATAACACAAGGTTACCAAAAAGACACTTATAACATGACAATAAGTTAATTAATTACTATCTTATTAGTTATTCCTGTCTACTACTACAAGTATGTTCCTTTTGAATCCATAGTTTCCATGACTCACAAATGATAACTTAAATATTTCTTACCTTGGAAAATATTTTTTTTCTTCGGCAACATTAACTATCCCATTCAAACCATATAATTAAATTAACTATCTATCTTCCTCACATTTTCCGTCTTGAACGGAAGGAAAGTCTGAAACATTTTCTAGAGATCATGATCGTCCGTCGAGAGGTTCACCAATATCTCCCCCATTGATCGATCAGAGATTCAGAAGGGATCAGCGCTGCTGTGGTACCTTGGTTGCCGGCATGCATGCATGCTGCCCGCAAGGACGAGCCATATACATTCAATGGCCGCAGGAGCAGATAATGGGGACAGCAGGCGCATTCTCTGGCCGCCGGCGGCCGGCCGGACCAAGTCGACGGTAATAGATCAGAGCAAGGGAGGTGGGGTCGGTAGTCGGGGTCGGTCGGTTTGATCTTAAACCGACTCGGGTCGGCCCAGATCACGATTCAGATCGACAAAAATAATGATAAAATATTAATTACGATGTCGAGATCTTAGAATCGGAACCGGATCGATCGACCTCAAAATGGACCGAGTCGGGATGGGACCACGACCCCACATTCTATGGATTAGAGTAGTTGCCGGAGAATTTTCACCCTGATCAGCACAGAGAAGCTGTCGGTTTAAACAATTACCCCCGGCCCCTGTATTATTATAAGTGCCAACGGCATCACAATGTTTCGTAGTTCGAGTCCTCACAAGAGTTCAGCGAAAGAAGTACTCTTCTTTTTTTTACAAAAAAAACAAAAAATGAGGCTTATATGAAAATGATAAATTTTACAAGTTAAATCATTTTTTAAACACGTAACTGATTTTTTTTGAGAAAATAGAGGATTTTTTGTTTCACCGAACTCAGAAAAACTCTAAACTTTCATGACTCTCCTCCTCAACCCCAGAGCTCTGTCGTAAATATTGGGCATATTCATTCACCACCCATCGACCTCCTGCTCCGACGGATCGGAATACAAACATATATATGTGTGTGTATATATACATATATATATATATATATACACATGCACACACACATACGTGGCCGAATAACCACGGCAGCACTGCTGCTGAAACTATACGCACGCATATTAATTTCTACGCAGATTCTACGTACAGAGCATATCATAGACGAGAGATGCAAAGATTCATATATATATATATATATGCACGAACGTACGATCAACGTAATATCTTACACCCTGTTTGATAACACTATTAAGTACTTCTATCACTATCAATTTTAAAATTGATATTGATAAGAACCATTAAGAGGTGTTTGACTAATTGTATCAATTTTAAAATTTGTAGTACAAACAAAGCACATTATGTTATACAAGTGTCAACTTGTATTAATTTTGATATTGATACTCTAACATTTGAAAATATTAATATCAATATTGATATAGTACCAAAAATGAAACTCTAACCAAACAGGGCATTAGGGAAACTCAAAGCTCTTCGATCAATCTGAAGGCTTTACTTAATTAATCACACACGTACGCGTACGTACTCACGTAATTAATTAATCACACACGTGCGCGTAGGTTGATAACTTATTTATCAAGCATGTTGTGTGAATTGAAAGATTGATGTGTGCGGACATCGACAGAGACACACATGATATGCACAAACAAATCTCGTATAAATTGCATCGACAAATTAACTAGACTCGTATTAAAGACAAATTAAAAATTGTCAAGTTCTTAAACATAAAAAACAGACGTTTCCTTGGCCATCATTATCTGCCCAAAATATATATGAACTACCTAATTATACATCCTATGAAACTTTGATATATAAGAGGAACAAGATCCTATCAAATAGTCAACTCAAACGAGTGCATCTGGCTCCCGACGTGCAAGATGTAAGATCCCGAGGGGACTTTTCTGATCCCCTGCTCATCTACCACGCTGAGATCCTTGCACACATCAACCTTGATCACCTTGTTGGCAATTTCTTTCGGTTCTAATTTGGTTATCTTTTCAAATGCCACCAGATGTTTCCTGGGGGCATTGTGCACCGCAGGCGGAGTGGAAAAGATCAAGACGGTGTGCTCACCCGCCACGTCTCCGGTGTTTTGCACCCTCAGATGCAGGTCGAAGACTAGGTTGCTGCAGTGATCGACTTCGACGGACTCGCATTGCCGGGTGCGACAGGTATGGCCGGTTTCGAGCGCCACGGCTAGTTGCTTCGGCGGTGCCCGAGTGAGATGATGCTGAAACGTTGTGTAGCTCAAGCCGTAACCGAAGGCGTAGACGACGTCTCCCGTGTAGAACCGGTATGTTCGGCCAGGGTAGCCAGTAGCCTTGTTGGGCCGCATATTCATGTCGATCGTGGGAACATTTGTGAAGGATTGGGGATACCAGGTCACTGGCAGCCTCTGTTGGGAACCGATCCCCGGGAGCGGACGAACGAGGAGATGAGTTCTTGCAGCGTTTTGGGACTCCGATGGAGAGCGTACAACCGAGAAACCGTTCTCCCGATTATTCCAGGTTTTAAGGCGCTTCCGCCTACACCTCCGTCCCAACCGCAACCGCCTCCATATACTCCCGAAAATACCCTTTTCGGTTATTCCGGGAGTACGTGACGCTCCCTATTTTCTTGGGATGCTTGGCCACGTACTAACATCTCCCACTTGGCCATTCATACCAAGTGATTCTAGATCATACACTCACTGTCCATGAGAATATAATCATTTGTATATTCTGAGATGTTAACATTCGTGTACTCCCACTATCCATGAGATACACTTTTATTCATATGCATTTTCACCATCCATGAATTGTATATATATTCTTATACTCCCACTATCTGTGAGATACATACATATTCATATACATTCATTATCCGTGAAAATTACAACTGACTCATATGTTCCTGAGTCCCATTAAGCCAACATGCTTAATGAAAATTTCCGCCGAAATACCCTTTGTCAAAGGATCGGCAATCATATCACTAGTGGGGATATAACTCACATTTATTTCCCCTTTCTGCACAATATCACGTATATAATGATATTGTATTTCAATGTGTTTTCCTCTAGAGCTATTTGCTCCACTGTTAATCAGGCTGATGGCGGCCTGATTGTCACAACATCTCAATTGGCCCATCAACCAAATCGAGACCTAAATCTATCAAAAATCGTCTAATCCAGGACGGCATGAGTAGTAGCCATACTACGGGCAATATACTCACTTCCCGTGTGTATCTTGCCACACACCCCGTTTCTTGCTACCCCAAGAAACACCGCACCACCAAAGATGAACAAGTGTCCCGAAGTGGACTTTCCGTCATCCTTATCCCCTCCGAAATCAAAGCATCGGAGTAACCAAGCACTTCAAGTGTTTCCGCTTGGTATACTAACCTCGTGGTGCAATGTACCCTTAAGGTACTTCATAATCCTCTTAATGCCTTCCCAAGCAGTGCCGGTCCAGGGATTACTTTGATACCGCTCACTAAGCTTACTGCAAATGCTATATCAGGCCTGGTACAAAGCATTGCATACATTAAGCTTCCAACAACTTGAGCATAAGGCATGTTAAGCGAGCCTTGACCCTCTTCGGGACATTGCTCCTTGCTTAACTTCTTTCCATAAACCAGAGGTGTATTTGCCGGATTGCAATTCTGCATCCCAAATCTTCTAAGTACGGACCGTATGTACTTTTCCTGGCTTATGGACAACAATCTAGACTTCCTGTCCCTCTCAATCTGGACACCAAGGACATAGGACGCCTCTCCCATATCCTTCATCTCAAATTTCTCACTGAGCTCAGATTTAACATTATTCAATTTTCCTATGTCATTTCCGTGAGCAATATATCATCCACATACAAGGATAATATAATAACTATGCTCCCACTCTTCATGACATATACACGGCCTATCCAACCGATTTGGAACAAAGCCGAGTTGAATAATTACATCATGAAATTTGAGATACCATTGTCTAGATGATTGCTTTAATCCATACAAGGATTTTCTTAACTTACATACCATATTCTCCTTTCCTTCCACTGAAACCCTTCAGTTGTCGCATATATATATCTTCCTCCAACTCTCCGTTGAGGAATGCAGCCTTAACATCCAAATTGGTACAATTCTAAATCAAGATATGCGACAATGGCCAATAGCATCCTTATAGATGCAAATTTAGCCACAGGAGAATAGGTTTCTTGAAAGTCAATACCGCTTTTCGATTGAACCCTTGGCAACTAACCGGGCCTTATACGTATCTATACACCCATCACGTCGAAGCTTCCTTTTAAATACCCATTTACACCCAGTAGCCTTCCTATTCCTAGGCAAATCACACAATTCCCACACTCCATTAATTTCCATGGAGCTCATTTCTTCTTTCATTGCATCTAGCCATAATTCGATTCGCGCGATTTCACGGCATCGATGTAATTTATTGGATCCGTGTGATTTTCCTCATCAATGTCTACATTTAGACATGAAGGCTCATACGAGTATAAATAAAAATCATCCATCCATGTAGGTGGAGTTCTAGTTCTCTTGTTGCCAATTGCAGGTATGTCAGACGGTCCTTCTATCATAGGATTATCTTGACCCTCAACTATTTCTTGTTGAGGTGGTTCTGCTATCCTAGGTTCTTCTTCCATTGCCAGATCATTTCTAGAGTCTTCATTGTAATAATCATCATCTATTACAATTAGAGGTTCCTTCTCAATTTCATGAGGTTCCTCTTCCTCTAGATTTTCTAGGAATGTAACATCCCTATATTCAATGATCCCCTTATCCTTATGAAAGAACCTATAGCCATTTGATTTCTCACAATATCCTATGAACTTACATTTCAATGTTCTGGGTTCCAACTTATTTCTAAGTTGTTCTGGAATGAGAACATGGGCAATGGATCCCTGTTTCCCGAGATGACTCAGATTTGGTTTCCTCCCATTCCACAATTCATAAGGTGTGGATTCGATAGACTTGGTGAGTATTCTATTCAGTATATAACTTGCCGCAGCAATGCTTCTCCCCTAAAATTTCTTAGGAAGACACGAATGGGATAGCATACATCTAACCACATTCATTAACGTTCTATTTTTCTTTCACCACACCATTCTCAGGCGTATACGGCATTGTTACATGCCGTTTTATTCCATGCTCTTGGCAATATGACTCAAACTCCTTTGAGTTATATTCTCCACCTCTATCATTCTTAACACCTTAATATCTCTACCCAATTGCCTTTCTACTTCGCTCTATATCTTTTAAAATGTACCGAGTGCCTCAGACTTAGCAGAAATGAGATACACATAGGCATACTTAGAGTAGTCATCTATAAATGTAATGAAATATTCCTTGTTATCATATGATTTTACACTTAGAGGTCCACAAATATCTGAGTGAATCAACTCTAACAATTCCTGTGATCTATGTCCTACTGTGAACGGCTTCTTAGTCATCTTTCCAACTAAGCAATGTTCACAAGGTGACAAATCTATCTTTGACAATGGCAGAGAATTCATTCTTGCCTTTAATTCCATTTTAGATTTTCCGGGATGACCCAATCTAAAATGCCAAAGATCACATTCGGTTCGATAACACAAGGAATACTTAGAACTATCATCTCGAATTATTTCTTTCAAAGGTCAATTACAGGAATATAAAACAAATCATGTTCTGGGGAAAACTTCCCCGTTGCATATATATCCCCATCCTTTCCAATTGACACACCTTCATTCCAGAATCTAACATCGAGGCCCTTCTTTACCAATGCAGGAACAGAGATGAGATTCCACCGGATTTTAGGTGCATAAAACACATCCTTGAGGATCATAACATTATCCCCAAGATCCACTTATAAGTACCAACACCTTCAACATCAATATAGGTGTCATTTCCCATCATTAGCCTCTGTTCACCGGCATTCAATTTCTTTAGGGACACAAGCCCTTTCTTGGTCTTTGCAATATGCCTAGTAGCCCCTGAATCGACCCACCACTCATCTGAATTTGTCAAACTTGCGCCACATTCGTGCTAAGAACACCGAATTCTCTTTTTTCTAATTCCTTTATCTTCCAGTGTAAATTTTCACCCATATTTCTATGCTTACTTTCTGACAGTTGGCTTTGAAATGACCAAACTTTCCATAACCATAGCAAGCATATTCAGGAATCTTCTTGTGGTGTCGACATCGAGCAACTAACTTCTTCTTTATTGCAATGGCCTCTATTAAATTCACCTCTAGTCCTTTCCTTCTAGCCATACTAAAAATTTCTGTTGCTAACTTTAAAGGCAACTTTATGACAACTAAAACTGAACTTATAATTCTTAAGATTGTGGCAATTATGTTCAATGAGGGTAATTTTTTAATCCATGAAGTGGTGATAAATAATTTCTTTAGAATCTTACTTCCAAAAATGACTAGATTCTTAGTTCTAACTATCATTTGTTTTTCATGCACTATCACATCTTCTCCCTCTTGCATTCTACATGTATCATACCTATGTAGCAAGAACTGGGTTTTAATTTCTGTGATAATAGCATATCTTTCTATGATAGTATGCCATAATTTTCTAGTCTTCTTATCACCAACTATCGTTTGCTCACTCATTTTCTTTTCCACCTTGGTGGGAGTTTCATTATGTTCTGGAGCAATGCCCTCAATTAGATTTTCTATATTGTCACAAATTAGACAATATCTAATTTTTCTATGCCATATTTCATAATTCATTCCGTTCAGTTTATCCAATTTTGCCAACTCTATAGCAACTAATACACTGGCTATTAGGACTAGGGAGTTTCTAAAATAAGTGTGATATTGATTTACAGCAATACAAATTTGCATGATGACATGGATAATCAACTTAATTATCATGTTAATCAAATAAAACATGCTAATCAAATTTAACATGATGATGATAAAATAACCTAACAATCGTACTAATCAGGTTTAAAATGGTATTATAAAGCTTGAACTATATAAACAATTCTTATTATCTAATCACATGGATATATGAATAAATTAGTTTGATTTTCAACTAAATTGTAGAAGACTATATATGCAATTCTATATCTTACAAGGTAAATGAGCAACACCTAGTGATATAAGTGCAAATCGATATGCCTACGTGTACTGTGCTGATTACATGCAATTCAAAAATAAAACTTAAACAGCACAAATCAGCAAGGAGAGTATACTAGTGAATAAAATATTAACGTTGCAGTGTATCACAATGATGTGTAACCAAATAAATAATTATTTAAACACATGCTTCTGTTCATCAATTCACCTTTACCAAATACGATGGGATAAATAAACAGGGTTGAAGAAGATGAACCAGAGTGGCGGTGACGCTCTGAGATGGGAAGCAGGGTACTGCGGCAACGACGATACAACTCTACGATGGTGCTGCGGTAGTGACGGAGTGGCGGGCAAGGCAGCAGTCAGCGGTCAGTTGTAGGGCCGCGCTCAGGCACTGCGATCAGGAGTGTCGACGCTGGGGGCTGCGAGACGGCGGTGTTCAACGCGGACGGCAAGCCCTCGGCGACGAGGGGACGGCACGTGGTGGCGGGAGGGGCGGCGGTTAACAGCGTCAACGCGGGTGAAGCCGCGGCTGTACACGGCGGCAGATGGCGCTAGCGCGGGGGGTTTCGGCGACCAGATGGGCGCGGAGGCGTGCCGCGCACGATGACAGCGTGGCCGCGCGGCGGCTGCCTACGCGCGAAGATGGGAAGACGTGGCCGCACGGGCGGCAGCGCGGAGGGGGCGGCAAGCCGGCGGGGTCTTGCGGCCGGTGGCAGCCACGCAGCGGCGACGGCCAAAGGTCCGCCGCGCAGGCGGTCGCGCAGGAACGAGTTGAAGGCGGCGACGGTGGCGCTGGCGCGCGCTATCAACAAGAGGGCGAGGTGGCGATGCGGCGAACAAACAAACAGGGTGCTTGCGGACGAACGCGGTAGCAGATGGAGAGGCGGCGAACGAACCAAATGGCTCTGATACCAATGTTGGGAACCGATCCCCGGGAGCGGACGAACCAGGAGATGAGTTCTTGCAGCGTTTTGGGACTCCGATGGAGAGCGTACAACTGGGGAACCGTTCTCCCGATTATTCCAGGTTTTAAGGCGCTTCCGCCTACACCTCCGTCCCAACCGCAACCGCCTCCATATACTCCCGAAAATACCCCTTTCGGTTATTCCGGGAGTACGTGACGCTCCCTATTTTCTTGGGATGCTTGGCCACGTACTAACAGCCTCCCACCTGAAACAAACCAAGCGAACCATATTGCACTAAGTATAATCGATGATGTGATCTAGTTGTTGAAGGATATGGAAGATAATATATAAATTGCGGCAGCATGCATGGTATCACGTATCATGCAGTAGTGCTCACTTGGGTTGTAGTAACCGAAGAGGACGTCGGCAAGGGCAGCTCCTCCCTTCTCCCCGGGGAAGCCAATCCAGATGATACTTGAAATCTTCGGGTTGTTTTTTGCGAAAGTGATGTCGAAGGGTCCGCCGGACATGACGACGAGAATGACGGGACCCTTGGAGACCTCGGCGACCTCGGCGATGAGAACCTCTTGCTTGCCCGGAAGGGTGAGATCGAGTCTGTCTAGACTCTCCCTCTCGATACTCTGATCAGTCCCCATGATGAGTACGGTGGCATCGGCAGATTTCGCAGCCTGTTTGGCGGCATCCAACTGGAGGTGGGCAGCGTCGCAGGACACGTTGACGCAACCGGGCTGATAAATTGTCGGCACCACAGCCGTCAGGCCTTGCAATGGGGTCACGTAATTGCACGGAGTCCCTGTATCATCAGGCAGCAGGTAAGGGAGAGAGAATATATAAACTATGCGCAAGAGATCAAATGAATTAATTAATTAAGGCAAAAGAAGAAGAGGAAGACACATGATAGTTGCCGAGCATGGTACATTGGCGTTGGGGCCAACGACGGCGAGGGATTTGATGGCAGTTGGGGAGAGCGGCAGTGCGGAGTTGTCGTTCTCGAGGAGGACGACTCCCTGGCGGGCAGCTTCGCGGGCAAGGTCTTGATGATCCGGACTGCATACGTCCCCGGCACCGAGGCCGCCGTAGGTGCCCTTCCTGGGGTCGCCGTCGAAGAAACCGAGACGCATGAGCGTGGCCAGGTTGTTGCTTACAGCCTTGTCGACGTCGGATTCTTGGAGGAGTCCGCGGGCGACGGCAGCCTTGGTATGATTTCCCAGAAACGATCCGCAGTTGAGGTCAAGGCCCGTAGAGAGACAGATGGCGATCGATATATAGTACGTACTCTAGCTACTCGTGTCAAATAATATGGAACGCCAACTTGGACATTTTGAGAGACACGAGGGCACATTCTCTGCTCACCGGCGAGGATGGTGATGGCGGCGGCCTCCTCCGGCGTCTTGGTGTAGTTCTGAGAGCTGTAGAGGACATCGACCGAGTCGCAATCCGATACAATGTACCTGTGAACGGAGGGAGTATATATACAAAACGTTCGAGATCATCGGACTTAATTTGGGCGCGCATAACATATACATATATATTTAGATTTATGCACATATATATATATGTATGGTCGACGAAGAGCATGCAGATCATCAGTACGTACGTAGTACCCATCCACGGGCCAAGATATAAATTAATGTTAATTGCTTAAAAAGGTAAATTAGCCCAAATATATATATATAGTTAAGGACATTAATTATTAATTAGTGGACTCCGGCCGGCCTGATATTAATTGAGAGACGATGATATCAGTATAGGCACCGGTGGAACTGATCAGAGAAATTAATTCAGGTACGTACTCACCCGTTGAGCTTCCATTCACCCCGGACGGTGCCGGCGAGGAGGTCCGGGTCGGCGCAAGTGGGCACACCGTGGGTTTTTTTTCTAAATAGCATGCTTTTTTATTTTTTTTTGCGAACTAGCACGGTAATAGTTTAAATTAGCAAAGTAGCATGGTTTTCTAGAAGTCGGAGTCACCAACTACGACTTCTGGAGTTCCGGACAAAGTCGGATTTCTGGATAACGACTTATAAAGTCGGATGATTTGTTTCCGACTTTCTTTCAAACTTTGTTTGGAGTTGTGACAAGCCTGCGCATAATAAAGTCGGTGTTTAGAAATACGATTAAATAATTAAGTCGGAGATATGTTGTCCGACTTATAAGAAGAAGTCGTTATTTAAAAATCCGACTTCATGCTATGTAACCTATCTCCGCCCGCCGCCGCCCACACTCGCGCGCGGCTCCCATCCTTGCGACAGCTCCCATTCTCTTCCTCCTCCGGCGCGGCTCCCATCCTTGCGCGGCTCCCATTCCCTTCCTCCCTCCTCCGGCGCGGCGCAAGGGTCCCAACTCCTCCTCCTACCCTTCCTCCTCCGGCTCTCTTCCTGTTCTTCCTCCTGCTCCTCCTCCTCCTCTTCCTCCTCCGGCGCGACGCAGGCTCCATCTCTTCCTCCTCCGACACGACGCGCGGCCCGACATCGTCCTCCTCCGGCTGAGGGAGGCGTGGACTTCTGCGGCATATGAATCTCTCATAAGCAACAAGTACTGCATATGAATCTCATTGCCAGAAGTATCTGGCATCAGAACAGCTCCAATGACCATGAGTACAAGAGCTCTAGCATGATACAAAAAGAAGACATGAGTCTCCTCATTATCCTCCGCCGGTAAGTGTTCTTCCTGATTTCCAAAATGCTGAAGAAGCCAGATCAACTTTAAGGTTGATCTACTAGGACCCATGGCGTGATCGGGGGGGATGACTCCTAACAACGTTTCACATACCTCTATCCATGTATCTAACTCCCCATCCGGTATAGAGGTGTCTGTTACAACTGCAGGACCATCTACATGGAGACCCATAATCATCGCGACGTCTTGCAATGTAATGGTCATCTCACCACGGGGGAAGTGAAATGTCGAGGTTTCTGGGCGCCATCGCTCAGCTAGGGCCGTGATCAGCTGCCTATCTAAAGGCACCCACTGCAAGTAAGTGACATACAAAAAACCGGCTTGTCCTAACAAGTCTAAAATGACCGGATGACGAATACGCCAACTCCGGAGACTCCTAAAATGACTGACTAGTAATAACAAGCTGCCCCCCTGTAAAAACATAATACAATTTAGGATACACTTGAATGAGCATAACACATACATGATGATGGTAACATGAATGTCATTTAAAACAAAAGAAGACAAGCTGATTCACATCACATAAGCACAAGTAGGTAAGTTTAAATGTGCACCTCGGGATCCGTGGACCGATGACTACTCTGCCCGTGCAACAAGCTGCTAGACCGTGGATGTAGATCCATCCCTATTCATTGGAAAATATAAGATGAATCAAACCACATGAATAAGTAATGAATATCAGAAAACAAGAACTAAGGTAAGAATGTGATAAAAAAATGCATAACTGACGTAATTATAATTAAATGCACATACTGATTCCTCCTACAACATGTAGAACGATTGTGTCCCCGTTGTTTGCATATTGAACATTGATTCTTTTGCTTGTTAGACTCGCGGTCCATAACCATGGGGAGTCTATTCCTCTTTGGTCTACCGGACCTTCGAACATAAGATGGAGGTAACAAAGGAATGATATTCCTCGACGGGTCAAAACACGGCCAACATGCTGCATCTGGTACGGTGTGAAATTCGTTAACGTAAGTTGAACAATACTTCTCAATTGTGTACCATTGTGAGACATACGTGTACGGACTCCAATTTACTGAAGCAATAGCACAAATGCCGTGTTTGCAAGGGAAATGAGTCAAACGAGGTTCCCAACAACTACATACAAGTGAATTTTGGTTAACATCCACCCGGAATGTGCGACCATAAGAATCGCTTACATCCCACTCTCCTACATTAACACGGGCTTGAATGATAATTTCTCTGCTTTTTTCTTTCACCTCTGACAACTTCTTTTCCATTTTAGGAGTAAGGTAGGTGTTTAACTTCAACCCAATTGCACGTCTTTGAAAGAACATCAATCTAACACGATGATATGTCATATGGACCAAAGCATGTATAGGTAATCCTCTGGCCACCTTCAATACACCATTAAAACATTCGGAGTAGTTCGTAGTCATAATCCCAAATCTCTTTCCGTCTTTGTCACATGACAGTGCCCATTGTTCGGGATTCACTTCCATCAACCAAGCATATGCATCAGCACATCGCAATTGAATATCCTCCATTCGGTTCTTGAAATCCGAAGGGTTGCATGCTTGACCAGCATTGTACATTCTTCTATAAAGTCGGACTGTACAAATACGACTTCTTCAAAAACCTTTATATAAGTCGGGTTTTATAAACCCGACTTTCTAGTCAAAGTCGAATAAGTTTCCATCGACTTCCATCAACAACTTTAAAGAAGTCGGATTTTAGTAATCCGACTTAAAACCTGCAAAAAATGGTCCGCGGGATAGGTTCTGGAATTTGAAGTCGGATTACTAAAATCCGACTTCCATATACATGCTTATATAAGTCGGGTTTTAACAATCCGACTTCATTTTTAAAGTCGTACATAACTTATCCGACTTATGTTAACTACTATATGTAAGTCGGATTTTAGTAATCCGACTTCATAGATGCAGAACCTGGCCTCTAGAGAAGGTTCTGCATCTATGAAGTCGGATTACTAAAATACGACTTCCATATAAATGCTTATATGAGTCGGATTTTAACAATCCGACTTCCTTTTTAAAGTCGTACATAACTTATCCGACTTATGTTAACTACTTTATATAAGTCGGATTTTAGTAATCCGACTTAAAACCTGCAAAAAATGGTCCGCGGGATAGGTTCTGGACTATGAAGTCGGATTACTAAAATCCGACTTATATCTACATACTGATATAAGTCGGGTTTTCAGAATCCGACTTATTTTTTAAAGTCGTAGACACTTTATCCGACTTATATGAACTATTTTGTATAAGTCGGACCTTGAATATCCGACTTCAAACCTGCAGAACCAGGTTTGCGGGGAAGGTTCTGGATTTTTAAGTCGGATTACTATAATCCGACTTATATCTACATATTTATATAAGTCGGGTTGTTGTAATCCGACTTATGTACTGCAGTTTGAAGTCGGACAATAAGAGTCTGACTTTAATCAAAATTAATTACCATCTTCAAATATGTGTTAAGAAGTCGGATTAAGGTTATACGACTAATCTAATCACCTTCGGAAAAATTTAGATTCTTAAATAAGTCGTTATCCAGAAATCCGACTTTGTCCCGAACTCGAGAAGTCGTAGTTGGTGACTCCGACTTCTAGAAAATCATGCTACTTTGCTAATTTAAACTATTACCGTGCTAGTTCGCAAAAAAAAATAAAAAAGCATGCTATTTAGAAAAAAAAACCCGCACACCGTTCACCTGGTTGTAGGAGCACATGACGCTGGCGACATTGCCGTCGAGGACGCAGCTCTTGAAGGGGGGCTGAAAGGTGTCGTCCATGTCTTGCTTGGTCACCTGGTTGAAAATATAATTAATTAAATAAACACAGGCATAATTAATTGGATCATCAGTTAGACATCATCGACTGATATCAAGAGTACCTTGGCGTCGAAGGTGTAGCGCTGGATGCCCTTCCAGTTGTCGACGTCGTAAGCGGTGTAGTGCTTGCAGCAGGAGGCCACCTTGAGGCTCCGGTCAGATGCATCATCGGTGTCCTCTTTTAACATAAATTTGTCAAGGATGCCAAACACCTCTTTTAACAAGTTTTTCTTACAATTTTTAAAAATTAAAATAAAAATCTCGGTTGTCGTGCAACCAAACACCCCATAAGAGTTCTTCTGAGTTCGGTGAAACAAAAATTCCTCTATTTTCTCAAAAAAAAATCACTCGTGTGTTTAAAAGATGATTTAACTTGTAAAATTTATCATTTTCATATAAGTCTCATTTTTTGTTTTTTTTTGTAAAAGGACCAAGAGTACTTCTTTCGCTGAACCCTTGTGAGGACTCGGACTACGAAACATTGTGATGCCGTTGACACTTATAATAATCCAGGAGCCGGGGGTAATTTGTTTAAACCGACAGCTTCTCTGTGCTGATCAGGATGAAATTTCTCCGGCAACTACTCTAATCCATGGAATGTGGGGTCATGACCCTATTCCGACTCGGTCGATTTTGAGGTCGACCGATCCGGTTCCGACTCTAAGATCTCGACATCGTAATTAATATTTTATTATTATTTTCGTCGATTCGGATCGCGACCCCGGCCGACCCGAGTCAGTTTAAGGCCAAACCGACCCGACCCCGACTACCGACCCCACCTCCGTTGCTCTGATCTATTACCGTCGACTCGGTCCAGCCGGCCACCAGCGGCCAGAGAATGCGCCTGCCGTCCCCATCATCGGCTCCTGCGGCCATTGAATGTACATGGCTAGCTAGTCCTCGCGAGCAGCATGCATGCATGCCGGCAACCAAGGTACCACAACAGCTGATTCCTTCTGAATCTCTGATCGATCAACGGGGGATATCGGTGAACCGCTCTACGGACGATCATGATCTCTAGAAAATGTTTCAGATTTTCCTTCCGTTCAAGATGGAAAATGTGAGGAAGATTGATAGTTAATTTAATTATATGGTTTGAATAAGATAGTTAATGTTCCCGAAGAAAAAAATAGTTTCCAAGTGTTGACGAAACGAGACCATGAAAGAGATTAATATATATATATATGATCATATTAGCTAGAATTAATGTTAGATAGCAAAAAAAAGAGAGATAAAGATATGTTTGTATTTCAATTTCACATTTGGAGCTCTTTTTTTCTTTTTAACCAAGATGCCAGATTTGCAGGCTTTCATAGCGTTGCTGTTACTATTCTCTTTTTTTAATTGGCAGATTTGCCTGCTTTTCACATTCATACATTCTTATGGATATGAATGTCTGGGCTATCCGTGAATTATTAGCACATTTTTTGTTGGTCGGAATTTTTTGACTTCCTGTCCGGCAAGTTTACAAATTATTTAAGTTGGTTTGGGCTTCACTGAATTTTGTTGATTTTTTTGATTGATTGTGATTTTATGTCTTTTATCTTTGGAGTTTGGTTTAAATTTGGTTCCTTTAATGTTTAGCAGGATGTCTTTCCAATTTGAAATGGTTTATGATTTTTTTATAAGATGTTTGACTTACTGTATTTCAAATTTGATTGAGTTTGAGATTAAGGTTTTGAATTTTGTATTTTTTAAAAAATAATTTAAATTTGGAGATTTTTAGAATCTGAATTTAGATTACCTATCATCTCTGTTTTCATTTTGCTTCGAAACAAGTACTTTTGGGGAAAAGGAATATAGGCCTTATGAGGTGTTTGGTTGCGTGATGATGAGCATTTTTTTTTAATTTTTAAAATTTGTAGTAAAAGTTTATTTTAAAAGTGTTTGGCATGTGTTACAATTTTTTATCTTAAAAGTTTTTTCACCCTCCTCCACGTGATAGAGAAAAAAAGAGGTATTGAGCATTTTTTTTTTCAAAAGTGCACACCCACAACACATGGTCCACAAGCCTAACCCATGTGCTACATAAGTGACTTTTCATTTATGCACCAAACACCTTACCATCATTTCTAAAAATGATAATGTTTTTGTCAAACATTATATTTTTATAATTTTTAATTTTAAAATTTGTCAAGTTTCAATGTGTGATATCATTTTTTATCATGAAACCATATAAAAAAATAAAATGCAACCAAACACCCCATTAGCTCACATTTTTATAAATAAGCCCACCTTCCTCCGACTTAGAAAAAGGAAGTGTCACAATCAAATTGCATGGCAGTTGAAAGTTCAAACAATGGCCTATAGTTGAGTCCAGTATCTCCAAGTGTAGATGTTACCTGCTTGTGCCTATACTTGTCTCTCTTGGCTCCTCCAATTCAAATCTTGGGGATTTCAAATTTGGGGAACTAGTTCAAGAGGTCTAGAGACACTAAGAAATGGGGGTATCATTGGTTGTCAACTATCTAATTATTTGACATATTTGTTAAATTAATGATTCAATATGTGGCAACTAAATAAACTGACATGCTTGTCCAACAACCATTGTTAATTAACAGGTTTCTCAATAAATCACTCAGCATTAGATTACTTGTAACAAGGCACGTTTAACTTTGAAGTTCTTTCAACTTAACCTCCTCCAAAAAATAGTTACAGATATTGTCGGTACTTCACTGATTTAATCTCATAACATTTTTCCGTACTGAGATGTTACACAAGGACTCTCAATAACTTAACATTATCAATAACAAATAACTATTAATTTAATAAATACATAATTGATACAAATAGAATATGATTATCTATATAACCACTCTAATCCTGTGACCTTTCCCAAGCTTGGCATTATTAACGGGGTGTTTGGTTGCATGATAATTTTTATACACTTTCATGATAAAAAATTGTATAAAAATAAAAAGTGAACCAACTCATGACATAAAATTATCCCGTTTGGAGGGATGTGATAACAAAAAAGAGTAACCACCATACATGATCAAACAAAGTGGGGGACCACAAGAAAAAAGAAAGAGGTGAGATCCTCTTTTTTTGTTTAAGAAGAAAATTATTTTCAAAACATAAAATTGTCATGGTTACCAAACACCTCTTTTAACAAGTTTTCTTATAATTTTTAAAAATTAAAATAAAAAACTTCCATTATCATGCAACCAAACACCCCATAAGACTTCCTTCATTTTTCTATTTCTACATCTCCCTTCCCCTCTCTCGAGGTGCCCCCATGGCTCTATCTAGGCAACATCCCCATGACTCCCCTCTCCCTCCTGGCCGCATTGTGTGTGTGTTACCATGTCTTTATATCTCCGCTAACTATTCAATAATTAACCGTCAACCGTTTATTAACATATAACACAAGGTAAATCGATATTATATCTATTCCTAATAATTAACAAATAACAATCGACTATAGCTTGTTATTTGTGCAGGACAAATATATTAACTTGTAAGGGATTAATTCTCAAATGTGACTCACCTTGTAGAATCATTGTGATCAAGAAAGTACTTTATGGGGTGTTTGGTTGCATGATAATGAAGGTTTTTGTTTTAATTTTTAAAAATTGTAAGAAAACTTGTTAAAAGAGGTGTTTGGTAACCATGATAATTTTATGTTTTAAAAGTAATTTTCTTCTTAAACAAAAAAGTGGGTCTCACCTCTTTCTTTTTTCTTGTGGTCCCCCACTTTGTTTGGTCATGTGTGGTAGTTACTCCTTTTTGTAATCACATCCCTCCAAACATGATAATTTTATATCATGAGTTGGTTCACTTTTTATTTTAATATATTTTTTATCATGAAAGTGTACAAAAAATTATCATGCAACCAAACACCCCATTAGTTTGGACGTCTAACGTTTTGAAAATACAATCTATGGATCAATGGAGAGTGGATGGAGAGGTTATTTTGCTAGAAATATAGAAAATAAAGAGGAGAAATGAGGATAATGGTGGAGATTGGTAAATAACTTATCCTTCATGGGCTCTTCCAACACAGGACATGTGATAAGATAACTCCCTCAGGGGTTAAGCATCTCACTCCCTCCTGTTTTTTCAAAACTTAGTTTTCAATCCATTGCCTTCAAAAAAATAAAAAGAGGAAACAATGAGGTTTATCATATAGCCAAAGGACTTTACAAAATTAACTCTCTCAGAACAAGTAAAATTCAAACTATTTTGTCTAAAACTAGAAAGTCAAATCTCAGAAGGCCGAGTTACCTAGCTAGCTAGTGTTAAACACCATCCAAAGTAAAAACGAAAGTGAAGAAATGGGAAATTAATTCACTCCCAAATTTATTGGAGTATAAAAAGAACAACTAAGGAGACAGCAGAAGCTCCTATTTCTTCACTTGTTTATGACTAAAAAATATTGAAACTAATGGGGTGTTTGGTTGCATGATAATGGAGGTTTTTATTTTAATTTTTAAAAATTGTAAGAAAACTTGTTAAAAGAGGTGTTTAGCAACCTTGACAATTTTATGTTTGGAGGGATGTGATAACAAAAAAGAGTTACTATCATTCATGACCAAATAAAGTGGGGGACCACAAGAAAAAAGAAAGAGGCGAGACCCTCTTTTTTTGTTTAAGAAGAAAATCACTTTCAAAACATAAAATTGTCAAGGTTGCCAAACATCTTTTTTAACAAGTTTTCTTATAATTTTTAAAAATTAAAATAAAAACCTCCGTTATCATGCAACCAAACACCCCATAAAAGTTGTATTTACAATACTACCGACTTTGCGAAGTCCCTCACTTGTGGTGGAGTGGACATCAGCCTCCTCGTGAGAGACCCCTTCGCGGGTTCAATCTTGGGAGTACCCGTCGAGGTTGCTTGCAATGTGCGTGGATCCGACCACCGCGGCATCATTCAAGAAGACTTTGCAAAAAATACATTGATGGTAATGGGGGTGTTTGGTTGCTTGATAATTTTTTGTACACTTTCATGATAAAAAATTGTATTAAAATAAAAAATGAACCAACTCATGACATAAAATTATCATGTTTGGAGGGTTGTGATTACAAAAAAGAGTAACTATCACACATGACCAAACAAAGTGGGGGACCACAAGAAAAAAGAAAGAGGTGAGACCCTCTTTTTTGTTTAAGAAGAAAATCACTTTTAATACATAAAATTATCATGGTTACCAAACACATCTTTTAATAAGTTTTCTTATAATTTTTAAAAATTAAAACAAAAACCTTCATTATCATGCAACCAAACACCCCGTAAGTATACGATCTTAAAGAGGGTTAGATCCTACACATTGAAGATTATATATTTTTTCTCCGTGCTAAGAAGATGATAAAGCTCTTGGGAGCTAGCTAATGTTTAACATACACGAGTGAAGGACCACTGGAATGTGAGCCCCCTAAAAAAATACAAAAGTTATTGAAGGTCAAGATTTTTTTTTAAAAAATAATACTGACTGATATGTCAAATAGAATTACTAGAAGGCATCGTATCAATGAATTTTTTATTTTCTCATGCATCTTCTAGTTCTACTTCCAAGCACCTTGAATTAGGGATGTCAAAAGGTTGAATGCGGATCAGATAAAATGGCTCTATTTTTATCCATATCCTAAGATCAAAATATGCATTCACATGTAGTGCTTGTTAATAATTATCGAGAAAGAGTGTATCCATAAGTTGTTTTCTACTATCCGTCAAGAAGAAGTTTACATCTAATAATGGACGGTTAGCGGATAAATAAAGATATAATGGGGTGTTTGGTTGCATGATAATTTTTTGTACACTTTCATGATAAAAAATTGTATTAAAATAAAAAGTGAACCAAGTCATGACATGAAATTATCATGTTTGGAGGGATGTGATTACAAAAAAGAGTTACTACCACACATGATCAAACAAAGTGGGGGACCACAAGAAAAAAGAAAGAGGTGAGACCCTCTTTTTTTGTTTAAGAAGAAAATCACTTTTAAAACATAAAATTGTCATGGTTACCGAACACCTCTTTTAACAAATTTTCTTATAATTTTTAAAAATTAAAACGAAAACCTTCATTATCATGCAACCAAACACCGCATAAGAGATGAAATTTTTACTGCAGTGCACTTTTGTTTAGTTACTTTCCTGCCAAGTGGATTTATGTTATTAAAAAACAATCACTTTTCTTCATTTAACATAGAAGGTTGAATTGAATTGACAGCTTATCTAGATATAAATTTATAGAGGTCGTGATCCGATCACGATATGATACGAGTGATTAGTTTGCCGAGCAAATCAAAATTAGCATGGATTGACCAATATCCGCAAATACTAATGTCAATATCCATAACATTCATGATTTTTTTTGAAGGAACATATATGAAATCAAAACTTAAACAGTGGCTATGCAACATTGTAATGTTTTGAAAAAATTATTTTTTAAATTATTTTACTAGACGAAGATCGTCGACTATTAAATGAGGAAAGAGAACGGGGATGGCAGAGTTTCAATGCTTAATTGTCCTAGGATACGAATTATTAAATTATGTATTAATTAACGGACACGAATAACAAATTTCATATTTGTTTTGTAATGTATTCGTGATCGTATCGGTTACGATAACAAATAATTTAATATTGACATCGTTAATTTATTCTGAGATTTTAAATTATCTTGTAATCTTCTGTTAACTTAGATCGACGGGTCTAATAGTCTAATAATTCGTGATCATTGAAATCCTTACCTCTAATATTACGATTAGCCATAGAGTATATGCGACAATAATAAGAGATACGGGGATGGATGTGATAACGAGAAGGTTCTTGGATAAATATGTAATGGTAAGTGTATAAGGTTATGCCTTGCGATCATCTCCAAATATACGGTGCTCCTGAAGGCTCGGGTTCGTCCCAATTTGTAGAGCTCAGCGGCTGCTCGATCACACCTCGTCAATGGAAGATATCCCCTCCCGGAGCGGTGAAGGTAGAAGATCGTGTCGCCGCGGACCCCGCGCGGGGTGACGATTTAGGAAATTTTAACTGCTTTTGGTGTCGATCGAAACCTTTCGGTGGAGAGTCGTGCACGGCGCACGGATTGCCGTAGCCGCACCAAGAAACGACGATCGCTGGCGTTCTAGAAGACGAACGATCTAGCGGATGGATGGCAAAAAGGAGCAAGGCGGTTCGCCGTCCCAATCTGCAAGCGCCGCTTCGTCGTCGATCCGCAATAAAAAAGTGCGCCGCCGTTCCCACTTAGCGAGTTCGATGCGGTATATATATATTTTTTTCTCAGCAGAGATTTGGGCGCGAAGCTTGCAGCGTGTGCTGCAACTGCAGCAGGTTCCGATTCGTTTTGGCCGCGCACCCGCCGCCCACCTGCCCCTACTCAAAAAGCGGGGAGCTTCCTTTGACGTTAAAGAATCTGCCAAACCCGTTCTCCTCGTTATCCAGAGGCGGAAGTGGGGTACAGTGTCACTCTCCAGCACTGTAGTTGGGTCTCTGAGCTTACGGTGAGGGTGAAGAATACGGTGACTGGTTCCGGTGGAATATGACTGTGCGAATGGAATAAACAAGGGACGCCATTGCGGCAAGACCATCCTTCTTGCCCGGCAACTCGTCCCCCTTTTCTTCACAATGGAGATGACATTTGGGCTTTGGGCTTTTGGGGCGGTCGTGATGGCCAGAGGAAGAAAACTTGCGTCCGTATGGGGAATAGCGGGGCGGCTGCGCGGCTGCTTTGAGCGAGTATCCATCTTCGGCAGTGCGGGGTTGGATGGGGCATCATCTGGTTCTCGGCAGAGACAAATTTTGCGGCGGGAGATGGAGGAGGAGGAAGTCCTTAGCTATGGTTTCACCCGATGCTTATCTTCCTACTACAGTGTGTTCGTCGCTCGCCTGGCGATCATGGTATTTGATCTTCTTTACCTTCTTTCTTCCACTAGCTTCGGTAGATGTGTGGCTATTTGTTGTAAAAGTTGGGTCTTGATATTGGAAGATGCGAATGGCATGAGGTTGTATCATAAGACGAGTGGTAGTACTTGACAATGGTTCAAACACAACATGCTCTTTCTCCAATATCTGCATCATGCCCCCACAGCATTGCCTATGCATAAATGTTAAATTTGAAGCCCAATTCGTACTCTTCCCATTGCCAGATTATTGGTAAGTGAGAGAGGGAGGGAGAAAGCATGATTTATCATTGCTCACTGCACAATTTTTTATGCTTTTTTATGCTTTCTATCCTGTTACTCACAGGTCATGTTGGCTATACTTATCGGGATAATGACCATATTGACATGGCATTTCACAAGGGTGTACACCACAAGTACAATACACAGCTTAGCTTATGGCCTTAGATATGAGCTCTTACAGCGACCCATATTGAGAATGTGGAATATTCTAAATTCCACAGTGGAGATAACCATGGCCCAGGTTAAATTAACTGAATATGCGATTGATTGTTATGATAAACCAACAGACAAGAAACAACAAGCTGAGGTATGTGCTTCCGCTTTCAGTTGTAGGTGAAGTTTAGACTATATAACTTATCTTGCTTCTCGCCTTTGATTCCGAGCAGCTATATGCGATGATGAAGAACATAACATGGGCACTTTTTGCCAGTAGAAGAGCTCTTAATTCGATAACCATAAGTTATAGAGAAGGCTTTGTCCAAGCATTTCATAGAGATCACAGAAGCAACAACACATTCTACATCTATTCAGACATTTCAAATTCTTCAGTAGAGCATATGGAAGCAAGTGCTGCTGGTATTTTGCAGAACAGCTCTGGTTACAGTAATTTTTCAGAAATCTGGTACAAGGAACCACTTGATCCTTCCACAGGACATAAGATTGGTGTCTTGAGACAAGTGCCACCTGATGAATTGATTAACATAGCAGGCTTCTCAGAGATTCGGGATGGTATGGCTTCCTGGCATGTTGCAGTTAGCAAGTTCACAGACTCTCCCCTCTTGTCAGCAGCACTCCCTGTTAGACAGTCTTCTGATGGAAACATAGTGGCAGCTGTTGGTGTTACTACGTCACTCTATAGTGTGGGCCAGCTTATGCGTGAACTAGTGGAGTTTCATAGTGGTTATATGTATTTGACATCCCGAGAAGGTTATGTGCTTGCAACATCAACTGATGCACCCTTGCTGAGAAATTCTACCACTGGCCCCGAGCTGATGTTGGCCGTTGATTCAAAAGACCATATGATAAAGTCAGGAGCAGAGTGGCTAGAGAAAGCATATGGAGATAAGTTTCCAATCAGTCATGAAGTTCATGTCGAGAATGTCAAATTGGGACGACAGAGATACTATATTGACTCTTTTTTTCTGAACTTGAAAAGACTACCCCTGGTTAGTTTTTAGTGTCTTTGTTGCAATTCATCTTTTTCTATTATAGGGTGCTGTGCTGGTCCCTCGAATGTTACATATCTTGTCGATTGAAGTTATCATGCTACAGTAGATTCTTTTTCTGCGTGTCCATGACCTTCTGCATCATTATGTCGTGACGGAGGTGCCAGCAATGGTTCTCAAGGCAACAAGGGGACTGGGGGATTTTGGTCCATTTAACTGACAATGCTTCCACTTGCGTTACTTAAAGCCACAGGGTTATATAACTCGCAATAATGATTTCTATATATAGATTATGAATGCAACACCCCACATAATACAAAAATGGTGAAATCAGGTCCACACGTAGACGTGAAGAAAGACTATTTCTTGTACTCAGCCTATAAAACAGTTGATTATATGTAGAAGAAAGAGCTTTTTCACGGTATGACATTGTGGTCTTTTTCCTTTTTTGTGATTGACCTTGTATGCCAACCTTAATGATGTAGGGGCATGCCTAGGGCCGGCCCCTCAACTAGTCCCATATGTTAGCATTCTTTTAAATGTAGGGGTGTGCCTTGGGCCGACCCCCCCAACTAGTTTTTATTGTTTGGTTAACTTGTGGCTTGTTGGTTTTTATTTAAATCTGGTTGAAATATAGGGTGTGTCTTGGACCGGCCTTAGCATCATTCTCAACTGGATGACTTGTTGATTTTATCAATTTAGTGACCATCCAGCCTGTTTTGAGCATTGCCTTGACCTTAAAGGCTTGCTGCCGTTGGTCGTGCATGCCCACTGATTGGGCTAAAATGATGCCTCTTGCTGCCACTGATTATCTGATTTTATGCACTGTTTCTTTGCACTTTGAACCTTCTATGGATGGACTTGGTCTAGCGAACCAGGCATCTATACAGATTGCCTGCCTCTGGAGTGGTGGAGTTTTGTAGGCAGTGGCAGATTTAGACTGGACATCTATACAGATTGTCTAGTCTACTTCCTCCTTGGTCGACAAGCGAGAAGCGGTCCATCCAAGCATCTATACAGATTGCTTGGTGGTGGAGTGTTGACACTTGGAATTTCAAAAAAACAAAAGGAAGAAAAGCAAAGGAGAAAACGATGAGGGATGGAGATCGACCGGCAGACAAAAAGGAAGAAGGGGGGAGGCGAATGCAAATGGCAAGTCGGATGGCTGCTTTACCGCAGCCGACTTGCGGTTGGGTGCGCAGGAGGGGGGTGATCCCCTTGCGGGATCCCCGGAATAGGGGCCAGCCCCTTTGCCAGACACCTACGGCGGCACCCTGCACCGACCGGGGGCCCATCCGAGCTCCCACGGACTTCCGAGGGAGCCTCGCGCCCGGCAGACGGCTATAAGAAGGAGGGCAGGACCGAGCAAGAAAGGGGGAGCGCACGGAGGCCAGGAGAGCAACTAAACGATCGAAGAGAGAGAACATGAGATAGAGGCAAACGGGGCGGAAGAACAAAGCGAGAGAGAGAGGAGTCAAGGGGGTTACCGGTCCTTCCACAACTTGGTTGGAGCTATACGGCTCCGTCTTCCTCTTCTCCCACCGTCTTCTTCTTCTTCCGCCGGACGCCGCAGCCTCCGCAGCAAGCCGCAGCGGGTGCCGTAGAAGCTGCAACTTCCTCCTGCTACTACCGGTGAGGGCTCCTTCCTCCTCCCCTAGGGCCGACGGCCTCTTCCTCTCCCTCTGCTGGTGCCACCGCTGTCGAACGAGGCCGAGAGCTGCCGCCGGAGGACGCTGCGCTGCCGTCGGGTGCCGGAGAAGGGTCGAGCGCCTACTGTAGCCGGGGGAATAATGTCCCCCAGACTTATGTCCACGCTGGATAATGCGTGGGGCCCACCGGGAGAGGAAAACGCAAAAAAAAAGAAGAGGGCGCGACCGGGCGAAGCCGGCTGCCCCTGCGGAGGTGGACCGCCGGTCCGGAACAACAGCCCGGCCGGTCCAAACAGTGCCGGGCCCCCAGCCGGCTGAAGCAGAACCCTGCGCACAGCGCAGGGCCTTTCAAAAAAAGAAGAAGATTTTTTTTAAAACAAACAAAACAGTGAAAATTAAATAAAAAAAATACATTTAATTCAACAAACCGGACTAGTTGGGGGGTCGACTAACCATCCGCCCCTACGTCTCGGCTTAACTTAAAAGAATTCAAAATTCGGACTAGTTGGGGGGTCGACTAACCATTCGCCCCTACGTCCTTAAGGTAGACATACAAAGGTCTATAAAAGACCCCAATGTCTTACCATTTTTAGCTATATGAGGCCGTGCATGGTCAACATGCCGCTAAGCCGATTATATGCTAAGGGAATCATCAAAAATAGTGGAGGGAAATACCCATAAGTCTGTGTAAGACCGGGTGCATTCTTTTCAAGGGATTGACAGCACCATACTCATCAAGAGTTGAGCAGGGATGTTATCAGAACCTGTCAAAGTTGTGAAGTTGTATTCTCTGGATTGTGAACGTCCAAGACAAACATTCAGAAACTGTACTTTTGATCTATTGAAAGGAGTCAATGATCTCATTGATCCGATGGGATGCCAAGCACTTAAAAAAAAGGAGAAGAGAAAACATAACACAAATCTGTAATTGAACTTGGAATCCGGTCTAAATTCTGGCCAAATCCAGCTCTGATTTGCAAACAGAAATTTAATCCCATAAATCACATTTCGTAAGGAATCTGAAAATTGAAATTCTGAAATTCGAAGCATGCAGAAAATTTGAAAAGAAGCAAAATCTGGAAATCTGGAACTCAAGCCGCAGCTGGGAATCTGAAATCCGGATTGCTGCAGAATCTGGAAGCTGAAAATTTGAAGAGGAATCCAAAATCTCCAAATTCGGAATGGTGCAGAATCTGAAATCTGGGTCCATGTGCAGGACCACAAAAAAAATAAATCTGAAACCAGACTTAGATCTGAGACCCAAAAATCAGAAATTAGAACCTGGAAGCCAGAAGCCAGAACCTGTAGAATTCAGAATCTGAAATAGATGTGCAGAATCTGAAATTTGACGAATCTTAAGTCCACAAATCAAATCACTTAAATCCGAAACTTGTAATCTAAATCAGAAAATAAGCCTGCAGCCGAAAATCAGAAATTGAAAAGAAGCCTGCAATGTGCAGAATTTGTGAGAAAGCTGAAATCAGCGGGGGATCCGAACTAAAAATTCTGCAATCTGAAAATTGAAGGTTCAAATCTGAATTTCAAAGTTTCAAAAATCTGAGCTTTATTCATAGATAAAAAATCTGAGAAAGTTTTTGAGGGGATCAGCAAACCAAATATATGAATCAGAACATTGCAGCCATGGAGCTCACAGGCCCGTTCCAAATCTGAGCCTCCTAGATTTAAATTAGAACAAGCCAGAAGATGATCTGCAATTAGGTAGTCCCAAACCATTCAAGCCGATAAGAAAATTCAAATTCAAAATCGTCCCAAATCATTTCATAACTCTGAAAGTTGCATGAGAAAGAATCCAGAAACTGTCAAATTCATGAAATTTAAAATCCACAGATTCAACTGAAATTTAATAAATCAAATGGGTTAAATAAGATAATTTTATTCCAAACAAACCATATTCCTTAAGATAGGCCCAAATCCCCTTCAAAATCAAACAATAAACAAATTGTAAAAAATTTAATTAAACAAACTCAAACTCAAACAGAATATAAATCAACAAATAACTCACAAATCAATCAAATTCAACTTAAATCAAATTCAAACCAAATCAAACAAAATTCAAATCAACTTAAACAAAAAAAAGAAACATTAAGTGCTTGCATTCCATCAAGTTCATGGGGCTGTTTTCTCCTGTGCATGTGAATGTTTATTTTTGTGGATGCATGCCTTCTACTTCAATGGATTGCTATGACGGAAAATCAAGGGTATTCAAGCATTCTCGATGTAATTAACGTCGGATCTTCGCACCATCCGATGGGGAGAGGTCAAAATAAATTTCAAAGAACCTAACAACCTCAATCTATAATTTTATATATACCATTGACCTTAGTTAGTACTTCTATGGTATACCACCTATTTTTCTAAGAAGTCAATGCCAATGTCTCATTCAAATGCAAATGGAAAATGAATTTCCAAAATCAAAAATCTTTAAAAATGTTTCGAATTTTGAGGTTACATCATGGAGTTAAGATGATGCTTGGTTGATTGGCTGACATCTGCATGGGGATGGCTTTAGGTAGACTGCGTGATGGGATGACCCTGGAAATGTCACCTTGATCAAACCTCTTCTGTTCAAGTTCTCGTTGTTTTTCTTGATATCTCAGACATGTATGAGGGGGGGGGGAGCTTGATTGGCCCATATACTCTTGTCTGCTTCTCCTCCCTTACTTGTTCTGATGCTGACGATGGTGGAAGGCTTGGTAGAAGCCTTTGCGATGGGCTTCCAGCTCCAATGGTGGCAGGAAGCTTGGCAAAAGCCTTTGCAGTGGTTCTCTGCCTTGGTAGGAGCCTCCGTAGAAGCTTTCATGAGCATCTTCTGGCTTTGTTACAAAACCTAGCAGACTTGGTGATGGGGATCCGGTTTGGTCTATTTTGGATCGATTTTTCATTTACATTCTTTTGAACATATTTGTAAATACTTATGATTTCTTTTTGCATTTTTTTACATTTCCATCCAAAATGACATGTGTAAATATTTTTTTGTATTTCTCTTTTGTATACTTAACTTTTTTTTATAAGAATGCCACTAACGTTAGAATAAAGAGAGTGTGATTTAGAGTTTTTGAAAAAGAGCCTTAAGGGCTTAGTTTTTTATGTAGGGGCTTGGTTCCGGTTATCACCTCCACTCCCTCTTGATGGAGGCTCTCTAGCACTACCTTCGGTAAGGACCGGTCCTCCCCGCAACCCTCCAGTGACAACGTCTCTCTTTCCTCTCCTTCTAACGGCCTCCGAGCCATTCCTGCTCCTTCCCCCTTCACAGGTTCGATAACATCGACAACTTTCTTTTTCATCTTCGATGCCTTCGATGTCTCCATCTGACAACGATGATCTCCACCACCGTCTTGACATCCACCTCTATCTCTAGCGATCCCAAAGTACCATCTCTTCTCCCATGTTGGAAGCCCTAGTGAATACCTCCCCTTTCACCTTTTCATGACACCCCCTTCTTGTCGGATGTTGTAGCCCCGAGATGTTCTCCTTCCGCCTGATGGACGAAGATAAGAGAAGAAGAGGAGGCGAGGATGCTGGAAGAGACGGAGCCCGATGACGATAATAGTGGGGGTCTCCTAGCTCCTCCACTCTGCACGGTGATGGCAACACTTTCCAAGAGATTACTGACAAACCTCTGGATCTCCTTCCTCTCATAGACCCCTCAGTTCCCATTGCCGTTAGGTGCACTGCGAGAACCTCTTGACGATGCCGGTTTCCCCAACCTCTCTTTCCCACAACTATGATCATGAGGCCATGACCTGGCACCCTTCGGCTCCTTCTCCCCCGTGCGAAGATGGCATCATGAAGAAGACCGTGCGAGGGTTCCTCGCAGGATTGGGTGGATGAATCCCTCCTCGGTAGAGGCTCGTGATGTGCGGGTGCCTCAACAGGGTTTGGACGCGGTTCAGGCTTGGTTCAATCTGGTTCACCCTGTTTCAAGGCTGGTTCAGCTTAGTTTGGTTGGTCTGGACCTGTTTTAGCATGGTTTAAGGCTAGTTCGGGCCTGAGTTGGCTGATTTAAGTCCGGTCTACATCTTTTGGGTTTGATTGTGGTATTTTGCATGCGCTAATGTTCTTTTGTAGCAATCTAGAAACCGGTCCACCCGCGCTGTCATGCATCAATTTTGGTATCAAAGTTTGAGATTGGCCCACTCTCATGAGCTGACTCTTGGGATGTTTTGGACGACTTCGGTGCATGGTGGATAATTAAATGCAACGATGTTCGAGAAGCGGATCAGAACTTGAAGACGATTTTTCTCCTGGTAGAGAAAATGATGGGAATTCAGTTCGGTCTATTTTGTGTCTATTTTTTGTTTGTCTTTTTAAACATGTTTGTAAATATTCAAAATTTCTTTTAGCATTTTTCTTACATTTTGTTCAAAAGGACATATGTCTAAACATTTTTTTTATGTTCTTCTTTTGTATACTTGGCTTCTCTTTATAAGGATGCCACTAACATTAGAATGAAAAAAAGAGTGATTTAGAGTTTTTTGAAAATTCTCTAAGGGCCTAGTTTTTTGCATAGGGGCTTGTTCCCTGTTATCTCCTCCACTCCCTTCCGATGGTGGCTCTCTAGCTCCACCTCTGGTAAGGATCGGTTCTCCCTGCAATCCTTTAGCGACAACGCCTTCTCCCTCTCCTTCCAGCAACCTCTGAGCCATTCCTTTTCCTTCACCCTTCACAGGTTCAACAACATCGGCAACTTCCTCCATCTTTAATGTCTTTGATGTCTCCATCCGAAGATGATGATCTCCACCACTGTCTTGACATCCACCTACATCTCTGGTGATCTCCAGAGTACCCTCTCTTTTCCTCACATGACACCCCCTTCCAGTCGGATGCCGTAGCCCCGAGTTGTTCTAATTCCTTCTGATGGACGACAACGAGAGAAGAAGAGGAGGAGGCGGTGAGGATGCTGGAGGAAACGGAGCCTGGTGATGATAGTAGTGGGGTCTCCTGGCACCTCCGCTCTGCATGGCAATGACGACACCTTCTGGGAGGCCGCCGACATACCCCTGGTTCTCCTTCCTCTCACAGAGGGTGACCCCCTTGGCTTCCCTTGCCATCAAGTGTAATGCGAGAACCCCATGATGATGCCGGTTTCCCCGGCCTCTCCCTCTCGCGACTGCGACGACGATGGTGAGGCCACGACCCGGTGCCCTCCAGCTCCTCCTTCCCCACACGAAGATGGTGTTGCAAAGAAGACTGCATGAGGGTTCCTCACGCTATCAGGCGGATGAATGCCTCCTTGGCCTAGGCTCGTGGCGCACAAGCTCCTCTCCACAACACCCCCTTGGGGGGGGTTAAGTTCTGCTGGTCCAGGCTGGTGCTGGGTCAGCCAGGTTCGGCCGGCGGTTGAGGGTCTAGACCCTGTTCAGCTGGTCCAAGCCCGGTTTAGTCTAGCTCGCCCTAGTTCAGGGCCGGTATGGCCTAGTTTGGTCAGTTTGGGCCTAGTTCAGCATGGTTTAAGATCGATTTGGGCCTGATTTGGCCGGTTTAAGTCCGGCTCGCAACTTTTGAGTTTGATTGAGGTATTTTGCATGCGCTAATGTCCTTTTGCAGAGATCTAGTAGCCAGTCCACTTGCCCCATCCCACATCACTTGGTGGGTTGTAGCCTCCCCTCCAGGGGCACACTGACGGTGGATGAGACTTCTGCAATACCTCCGGAGTTCTCTGTTCACAACGGCAATGGGCAATGCTGTGCGCAGATCTTCCAAAAGTCTTCTCTTTTGATTCTCTTGGCTTCAGGGCTCTGTTCTTCAGCGGTAGCGGTTGGTGCTTCTGCAAGATGCCTTTCTTCATACCAGTGGCATAAATTGCATAATTGGCCGATTCTTGGATCATATCGCCATAGGCGATCCGATTTTCACCCAAAGGAGCGATCCGAGATAAAATCTTGGTGGAATCGACCGGATTGGCTGGGATTGGATTGGAATTGAAATGGAACACCTGGTATTTTTTATAAAAAGAATCAGGCTGAATCAGGTGGATTCAGGATTGGAATCAAGATTTTTTTTTTCGATTGGGATTCCTCGCGGAGGATCAACCGATCCTCCGCAATCCTCTTTGCTATTTTCCAGGGTTGTCAGGACAATCTGACCCTGCTGGTGGTATTCAAATCCTGGAGATGGGCTTCCCGCTATTGGGGAAATCCTTGTGGATGCTGGGTTCCATTGGGGGCAAGACCTATTGCTGTGGAGGACTCCCGACTTCCATCCCGACCAACTTGGGGTGCTGTTGTGTACATACCATTCTCTGTCTGCACCTATATCCTGTTCTCCATCCTTTGTAATTTTGCCTGATATCATTTGAGCTAGGTGAGTATAAGTTGTCGGTTAACCTGCCATTGGCTGGTATTTGTATTAAGGATCCAATGCTTACCAGCTAAATGGGTCCTATCTTCTTGTCTGACTTGGCCCCATACTTGCATAATTTTAATCTGATTAGTGGTTCCCGTTTATTTGATTTTCCGGGGCTGCCAACTTCTACAGCACTGAGAATTTATTTGACCTCTCTTCTTTTTTTTTGGAAATTTTAGGTGCCAACACATGAGTAGCTGGTTGGTTTCTCAGTAACTTGACTGCATATGTGGAACTTGTGTGAGTAAGAAGCTTGCATATTGGACAGCTAACAAACATGTCTGTGCCAAGATGGCTATTCTTCGTTATTTTCACACAAGAGCTTATAATTATATCCAAAAATCTGTGCATTGATTTCTGTTGTGTTTTCAAAACTTTGTGAGTGGATGGTACAAGAAATTTCATAAAAGACTACAAGAGGATATGCAAACATATACATATCATCACCAGTCTTTAGAGCTCCTAGATGCAAGAAGTAATATTTTGAGAAGATAATATAGAACATTATTAAGCAATCTGAGTTAAACTGTACATAATATTAAGTTAATGTTTTAATCTGATTCAAAAATTTTCAGGCATGTCAGACCAATTATAGTATTTTCCTAGGGTATGAATAAATGCATTGCACAAAAATTTGGAAAACCTTATAGTGTAAGATGTAGGTAAGAAATATTTAAGGTATCATTCGTGAGTCATGGAAACAATGGACTCAAAAGGAACATACTTGTAGTATAAAGGAATAACTAACAAGATAGTAATTAATTAACTTATTATCATGTTATAAATGTTTTTTTGGTCACTTCATGTTATAAGTGCGAATCTCGGTTTATTCCTACCTGAGGCTGATAAATTTTTTATGCAATGTCATTTAATTTTACATCTCTAATAGTTTTTTTAATACTTTTGTTTCCTATGGCGAACTGTGGCAGGTTGGCGTTATCATCATTCCAAGAAAATATATAATGGGAAAAGTTGATCAAATTGGTGTGACGATATTAGTTATATTGATAATCGCATCTATGTGCATACTTGCCATTGGATGTGTTCTTATTATGATATTGACGAGTGGTGTCTCAAAGGAAATGAACCTGAGAGCAGAGCTGATAAGCCATCTTGATGCTAGGAGAAAAGCAGAAGCATCAAGCAATTATAAAAGTCAGTTTTTAGCAAACATGAGGTAAATTATTTCAATTGTCTATAGGAGTATTCAGTTCTTTTCAATTACCTTTTAAAATATGTGACTCTTTTTGGATGATGCAATTCATGAGCATTCAATTTGTGCATGCCATAGTGCTGATTGATTTTATTTGTTCTTTATATGCAAACAGTTCTAGTTTATCTTTCATAGGTGTGTTGAAAGATTGGAAAAACCACAAATTTGAAACAAGTTGTATCTAAATTAAGATTTAAAGTTCAATGGACCAAGACTTACCAGTTGCATGAGCTATTGTACATTTTGATGGCGTAAAAATCGCTTCATGAATTTCATTGTACTGAAACTGGATCATGTCATCATACATTTACCGCAACCCAATTTATATCATATTATATCCTGATCCATATTCACCTGGAATGGGGTTGTAATTGGCCAGAGATCAGCTGACCTAGGCTGGATAATGGGGTGCCTATCCTATTCCTCATTGCCAATCCAGTGAATCTATGACCTTTGATGCAAACAACTTCATTACTTTTACAAGTTAACTTGTTTTTGTATTTTTTTTAGTCCACATGGAAAAATGTCTAATCATAGGCATACTTGTCAAGGTGCAAAGGTGCCTTTTGGTTGCCATAGTCAATCTGCAAGTCAAAGTACCCATATAACCAATCTCAACCATATTCAAAAATCTTTTCTTGTTTTCTTGTATCACTTATGGATGAAAAATGATCTAAGTGATTAATTTTTGTACACATGTATTATATATATATTATATGTACTGTCAGACAATCAAGGAATTCTGTGTTGTGATCGACCACTGAATCAGCCAGAGCCGATCCCAATTCATATTGGGGTCGACAGTTTAGCCAATCCACCAGAATCCCTGAAGCTCAGATTGACCAATCCATCAGTGCTGAGGCGCATGGGTCGGCAGCGAGCTTGGAAGATGAGAGGTCCATGGTTCTGCTGATTCAGATCTCACCCAATATTTGGTCCCAAGTTGCGGATTTGCAGGGGATCCTCAACTTATGTTGTTGATCCCCATTTATGGGGTCCACAAGATCAGAATGGCTTGACCTCCAGATCCTTTGGCTGCTCTCCACCCTCATCTCTCCATGGGATCAGCTGATCTGGTCCCATCAAGGATCGCGGGATCGGAATCGGAATTGGGATCGGTGGGTACCGATCCGATCCGGATCGGATCGGATCGGACCGATTCCGACCGATTCAATGGAAGAAAATCGATCCAGAATTGGTAAGAAAAAAAGCAAAAAAAAAAAAAACCGATCCGATTCCGATTCCGATCCGATTCCGGACCGATTCCGGCCGATTCGGACCGATTCGGACCGATCCGACTGGAATAGCAAAAAAAGAAAAAAAACGATCCGATTCCGATTCCGATTCCGATTCCGGACCGATTCCGACCGATTCCTACCGATTCCGCGGAATTCATGCCGGAATCGGTCTTTCCGCCACCGATCTGATTCCGGAATCGGTCAGAATCGGTCCGATTCCACCGATTCCGTAAACAATGGGTCCCATGATCCAGCCCAATCATAATCATGTTTAACTTGTTCAAGACTTTAGTAGACATAAAGTGTACTGCCTGGCACCGCTGATGCATAGATAGGCACCTTATTCTACTAGCTTGAAAACTATGTTTAGGCTAATAATCGCCATTCAGTTGACAGTTAGCAATGAGAAACACCTAATGTCTAATTTCGTGAAAGCATTTTCATATAATGAAGAGAGCAGAACATGACATATTTAATGTTTTTTAACAATCATCTAGAAGCAAGTTGTTTGTTTTATATACAGGTGCCAAGATTGATAAACCATCTTTTTATAGCTTATGTGAAAATATTGCTTCACTCATTTTATTTTACTGACATTGGATCATGTCATTTTAAGTTTACCGCAACCCAATTTATATTATTTTATATCCTGATCCAGATTCACCTGGAATGGGGTTGTAATTGGCCTGAGGTCACCAGGCCTAGTCTAGATAATGAGGTGATTATCCTGTTCCACATTGCCAATCCTGTGAACCTGTGACTGTTGTTGCAAGCAGCTTCATTACTTTTACATGTTAACTTGTTTCTGTATTTCGTTTAGTCCACATGGAAACATGTCTAATCATAGGCATACTCGTCAAGGTGCAAAGGTGCCTTTTGGTTGCTATAGTCAATCTGCAAGTCAAGGTACCCATATAACCAATCTCAACTATATTCGAAAACCTTTTCTTGTTTTCTTGTATCACTTATGGATGAAAAATGAACTAAGTGATTAATTTTTGTACACATGTATTTTATATATATTATATATACTGTCAGACAATCAAGGAGTTCTGTGTTGTGATCGGCCACTGAATCAGCCAGAGCCGATCCCGATCCATATTGGGGTTGACAGATTGGCCAATCCACCAGAATCCCTGAAGCTTGGTTTGGCCAATTTGTCAGTGTCTAGGCACAGGGGTCGGCAGCCACCTGTTCCCCTGGGCTTGGAAGATGTGAGGTTCGTGGTTCTGCTGATTCAGATGTCACCCAATATTCGGTCCCAAGTTGTGGATCTGCAGGGGATCCTCAACTTATGTTGTGGATCTCCATTTGTGGGGTCCCCAAGACCAGAATGGGCAGACATCCAGATCCTTTGGCTGTCCTACACCCTCAGCTCTTCATGGGATCAGCTGATCTGGTCCCATGATCCAGCCCAATCATAATCATGTTTAACTAGTGTTCAAGACTTATAGTAGACATAAAGTGTACTGCCTGGCACTGCTGATGCATAGATAAGCACCTTGTTGTACTACCTTGAAAACTATGTTATAGGCTAATAATCACTATTCAGTTGACAGTTAGTAACGATAAACACCCAATGTCTAATTTCTTGAAAGCATTTTCATATAATGAAGACAGCAGACCACGACACATTTAATGCTTTTTAACAATTATCTAGAAGCTAGTTGTTTGTTTTATATACAAGTTCCAAGGTTGATAAACCATCTTTTTATACCTTATGTGAAATTTTTTTTGTTCAGTTATATTATTTGTTAAACCTCATGTTATACCTTATGCTATTATTTAAAAATTTTTTATACTTTATTTTAATAAACCTTATATTGTTATACCTTGTGTTATTTGTTATACAAGTTGTTTGTTTGTTGTACCTTATTTTAATAAACCTTATGCAAGTTATTTGTTATACCTTATGTTATTTTTTAAACCTTCTTTTTCATACCATGATTGATAAACCATATTGTTTGTTATTGTTTTATCCAGTTATATTATTATGGCATATATGATTTTTGTTTTGGCTTTCGGCAGCCTCATTCTAATGCTGAATGTTTTATCTCAACTCCTGGTACTGTTTTGTTCAATGTATACAAGCTTCAACTTTTTCCACGTAGGAATGAAATTTCTAGTTCGAGCTTATAACTAGTGATCACAAATTTGTAGTTGAACGAAATAAAATTTCTTTCAAAACTGAATTATATATGTTGTCAAGCTTGCTTGAGGTAATTTTACCTTGCTGAAACTCCTGTAGCTACTAAAGGTTATGAGTGGTGAAAATATGGTCCAAGTTGCTCAGTAATTGAATTCTTATCGCATTTGTTATGCTCTTATTTCATAATGTTGGAGCATAAAAATAATCTCTTTCTCTTCATGTTGCAGCCATGAGTTACGGACGCCTATGGCTGCAGTTATAGGATTGCTGGACATTCTTATATCTGATGATTGTCTAACAAATGAACAATTTGCAACACTGACACAAATTCAAAAGTGTTCAACTGCTCTTCTGCGGCTTCTTAATAATATATTGGATCTCAGTAAGGTAATCAACAGACAACTAAGAGCTTTTCTAGGTTTATCATGAAGATGAAAAATAGGAGCTTGCAGCCATCTAAAACAAATAAGATGACATGCTGATTTGTCTAATATTTCTAACTGAATTGATGGCTATTATATGTGGTTCTGTTGATATTATCTCAGCTACTTGAAGTCCAAATATATGATTTTAATGATTATTTCTTCCATGGATGCTTATAGGGTGTTTGGTTGCTCTTTTTTATTTGGGTAATCTTATTTTTAAATTAAAGATCATCTTGTATCGTAGAATCAATTTTAAAATTACATAAAGACAAAAGAAGTGTGTTTGGCAAAAATGTCACAATTTTTAAAAATTATAGAGTAATGTTTGGTAGTAATTTTTAAATTAAATTTTTTATCAAAATATATATACATTAACAAAATGTTATATATCAACACAATAGTCATATAAAATGTCAAAATTATTTATTTACTTGTCTTTTTAGTTATCTAATTGTCATCTATCCGTCTATTTATCTATATATTTATTTATTCGTTTATCTAGTCATCTACTTATATACAATACAATAGATATTTCAACTATTTATCTATATATTTATTTAGTTGTCTATTTATTCATCTACTTTTATACAATATAATATAACACAAAATTATATGTCAAGATTCTATATCAAATGTCTTCAAGGTTGAGGAGGACGGTTATATATGCTAAGAAAAGTAAAAGATTTTTATGTAAAGAATGAACATTTACTAATTCACTACTCTTGTTGGGAGCATTGCCAGCTGCTACCGTGTTAATATCAAGCAAGTTCAAGAATTTTTTCAAAGGACCAAAGGAAGGTGATAAAAAAAGATTAAAATATTCTCTCATAAGTCATAACAAAGAAAACTCCTACGATGACCTGCTGGAAAAAAGCAGCCTTCTTTCCAGATTTGTGGTACCCCCATTCGCTAAGCACTGCAATGCCACTGCTCAAATTCGATAAGCATGTCCTCCACCTGCAGCCCGCATCTCTCGCGGAGAAAAAAGAAGTCAGACCATGTTTTGTTTTCAAGAGAAATCACGGGCCGATAAGCACGTACCCTTGAAAATATGAGGGAGCTCTTCCAAACATGGAGCATTCGGTTCGTTGGTATTAGTTTTGAAAATAAGATACAAAAATTGTTTAAAAACGTAACCAAACAGCCTATTAGGCCTTGAGCTTCAAATTTGTTTCACCATATTTCTGTTCATAAACTTTCTGCAGGTTGAGTCTGGCAAACTTGTTTTGGAAGAAGCTGATTTTGACTTGGGACGAGAACTAGAGGGACTCATGGACATGTTTTCAGTGCAATGCGTTAGCCATAATGTGGAGGCTGTCCTGGATCTCTCAGGTGTCTCATCATTGTGTTTTAGTGTATTTTTCAGAAAATTTGTTGATAAGTAAAAAACGTTGTTACATGTCTGGCTTTATACCTATTAGCAGAACCATCTGTGGCATACTTGGCAATAAATGTCCAGTGAAATGAAACAGTACTAGCATGAGATGGTTGATGCATGATGTAACCTCATATTTAAAAAATTTAAGAAGATGAAAATTAATCTTTGTCCTTTTTGAAAAAGAATTTTTGTTTCGGTTTGGTTTAGCTTTAACAACTTCGAAAATATGTCATATTGCATGGGAGTATTAGCTAATTCATGATATATAAATATATTGATGTTGTTGGAGTTCTTTGAAATTCTTTTGTGCTCTCCCCATCGAACTTGTTATATTCCGATGTTATTTAGATTTATTTCAACTATTTATCTTAGATATATATTATTAAAATAAGCATAATTAAATAATAAATACCTTGGGTATAACATAGCATGCTACCATGATGAATTGGAAAAATCTATTCTGATTAATGAAAGAGACAGCATTACATACCTGGGTATACTAAATTCTACCTAGGTACTTAAGAATAGTTTCAACAACAGAGAAAGCATAAACATAAAGCAGTTTAAAAGGATTAAATTGAAATATGGCAGGAAAGTTGAAATTAATACTTTTTATTTGTTTGAATCAATTTTTTGTTTTAACATAAAATTGCAGTTCTTGTATTTGTTATACCAAATTAGTGATGCTTTTCACTGCTGAGGTGGTTTATTGCCTTGCAGATGACATGCCCAAAGTTGTCCGGGGAGATTCTGCCAGGGTTGTTCAGATATTTACAAACCTTATAAGCAATTCCATCAAATTCACTTCATGTAAGTAGTGTTTCAAGTCTCTCCATTTAGCAATAAAATGCCAATTCAAATTTGCCAGGTGATTAATGGACCAAAGACATTTTTAGTACGGTACCTAGAAGCAACTGCATGCCATGGTGTCTCACTTTATTTAACTAATGGAATAAATGATGATGAATACTCTTTTGTGAAACTCTGGCATGGACATTGTAGTCAATTCTCTAGATGTTTCTTATGGTTGAAGAGTTAGGGTTTGTTAACCTGGATTCTTTTACTCAACTATATAAAGATTAAAAAAAATTAAAGGGCCTCACGTTGAAACCTCCTCCATGAACTAATGTATGCCAAGGCCCATTAACATTTTTAAAAGTGAGGTTTTCACAGCAAGTGAAACGAACAGAACCCCTCCGACATTGTTTAACCTGCCCTGCACTTCCCCATTCCCCTTCTCTTCCTCTCCCATTTCCGGATCACCCCTTTCTATCCATCGAGGTTGTCCTGCACAAGCCACCTAATATGGTCCTTGTCAGGTGGCGATCACTCCACCATCTTGCGTCTTTCTCGTTCCCCTGTTCCAGCGCATGACAGGACATTGCTGCATAGATGTGCTCCCAACTGCCCAACTGCGTGGTTCATCACAAATAGATTGATCTTCTTTACCAAAATCAGGTGGAGAAATCGTCTGCACAGCATCCCGGCAGGAGGATCGTTTAGGCGATTGTGACCGAATCGAGGTGGTGTGGGGCTGCCTTGCCTCGTTGCCTAGGTGGTTGCCTGGACAACCTTTGATAACAAAGCCCAAAAAAGCAGAATTTTAAGTATCTTTTCAACTTAACTCAACTCATATCCTTATCCCAAATTATTTGGAGTTAGCCATATGGATTCTCTTTCTTCATTCACTTCAATTTTAGTTGATTCTTCAAGGATATTTAAATTATTTAAATCATATTGAATTATTCTTTAAGTTAACTCAGGTCTATCACATCCTTTTTTGTTTCTATTGTTTTGATATTTTCTACTTTCACAACTGAAGCTTTCTTAAGTCTTCATTTAATATGTCCAAACCATCCCAATTGCTTTTCTTTCAATTTATTGGCAGTTGTTACTATCACGTTTTCTTTAATATATTTATTGTGTAATCTATCTAATCTAGTATGACTGACTGCACATCTATCTTAACATTATCATTTCAACAACACTTATTCTTAACTATAAAAATTCGCTAAAGGCCATTCAACTTATTTTTCTTATTTTCATAAAATTAGGTTGTGCACAAATACGTTTCTGGTTTTACCTGGTTTCTCTATGTTTTAGCAGCAAATTGTGTACAGCCCTATGTTGCTGAAAAATAACAAATATCAACTGATTTCTTATGCAAAATGATCTGTCCCGGAAGAGAAAGAATACCGAAAAGTTTAATGGCAAATATAGAATAACCATGAAGGTCAATATAACTGATCCAGATGTGTGGTTGGATCGGCAGGCTCTACTTTTTCTTGTAAAAAGTTGGGGGCGTGCATGTATATGTACTTAAGAAATGGACATAATATGGTGGCATTATCCCATGCCAGTGTGTGTAGGGTTTAAGTCGAACTTCCTATTTACACAAGTGACCAAATAGAAAAACTTATAAAACATTTAGTTCAGCATCGGTATTTCACTATACTCTGGGAGGACCAAATTTTATTTTATTTATACCTTAAATTTGTAATACAGATGCAATTTCTTGTTTATCATATAATCTAGCAAATATCCACGAATAGTGTTACAAATTCTAGTGCATCTTTAATAAGGTTATGGCTGACTTTATTAAGATGTGAAACTTTCAGCCGGGCATATTATTTTGCGGGGGTGGCGAGAATCCTATACTAGAAAGACAGAGCCATTATCAGATAAGCTGCCACATCGTGAAATCAGAATAACAAGAAGACAGGAAGGAAATTTTATGAATGAAGAGTATGTTAGAAACAATAAAGTTACTCTTCGATTTGAAGTTGATGACACGGGGTGTGGTAAGTTTGATCTCCATGCTAACATTACTATGACCTTTTTCTGCAGAAAATATTTTCTGAAAATTTCAATTTCGTTTAGGTATTGATCCAAGCAAGTGGGAATCTGTGTTTGAGAGCTTTGAGCAAGCTGATCCATCAACCACCAGAATGTGAGTCTTGTCTGATGATTTTTTTTTTTATGTTTTATGCACAATCTTTAAATGGTGGAGCTGTTTATATTGTTAGCTATTTTTTATGAAGTCACCAACTTGTTTTCTGCTGAATGAAGATTCACATCAATTGGAGAGAATTTTGTAAGAGCCTTTCAAGGATAGACACTAAAAGTTCTTCTTAATGTAGGTATGGAGGGACTGGTCTTGGGCTATGCATTGTCCGCAACTTGGTAAGTTCAGATAATTCTTCATATTGAAAATTCTTCTGTTAGAATCTCAAATATTATAGGGTAAAATCACAGTATAAGCATGAGTTGCTTGTTCTTGGACATTTTTTGGGTCAAGTGCCACAATGGTTGTGGCATCAAGTCCTGCTTGGAGGTCTTGTGTCCACTGTGGCACTGCTACCAGATGAACTTGTTCTTGCCACTTGGACATGCATTTTTTATATTGTGGAGGATATTTATCGTGTCTTGAGAGGTGATGCCTTGATAGTAAGTTCACCATTAGTGGTCATGAAAGTCCATGGCAGCAGTGCTATTTATGGATCTATTCTTTTTTCTTAAAGTAGCCCAATACAGCATCCCAGTGTACATTACTGAACAGAAAGAAGTAAGATACATATTATAATGACCTGGCCAAGTCTATCAGTGGTGGGGAGGTTGCAAAGAGCCCCTAGAGAAGCCACGAAAAGGAAAAGAAAAGCAGAGCTCAGAAGAGACCCAAATGAGGTAAAAACAGCACTAGCAAATTTACATGATAAAGCTTCTATATTAAGAAAGTAATGTGCTGAAATTCTTGCTGCCATCCTTGTATCCACAAACCTAAGTCCACTCTTACTCTCTTAGATATTCTGCTCTAATTTCCTGAACACAGTAGGGAATGGGCCTACGTGTTCTTATATTTCTTTTCATTTTTGACTCTCTAGATGGCCCATAGCAAAGAAGAGCCAGATTCCACCATCATTCCTTCTTGCAGCAACTATTCGTGTTACTGTTGCAAAATGAGTTCTTCAGTTAGTTACAAGTTAAAAGTAGCAGCTCAAAGTCTAAATTTTTTTTCATTCTACATTCCGGAAGATATTGTCTTCCTTCATCCTGTGGGACATGCAATTCTTCTACATCGTTAAGGCCCTTTTACCAACCAAGTTATGCTGGGTTGGGGATAATGTTGGATTAACCAGATTAACTGGAATACTCAACTCAACTATTGAAAATATTTAAAATTGGACTCAGATTATCGGGAGCCATAGTTGTCAAGGTGACGAGGCATCAAGGCAACTTTGACAGTTTAGGCAACAAGGCACTTGCTTAAGTGTCACTTAAGTGGTAAGGTTTACAGTAAAGGAGAAGATTATCAGAGGGATGCTAGATGGCCGATGGGTTGATAGCAAAGGGAGGGAGATGGCCAGAGAAAGAGAGAAAAAGAAGGGAAGATAGCTGGAGGGAGAGGTTGAGGGAGGGAAGATGGTCAAAGGCTAGGGAGATGACAGGAGATGGAAAGATTGTAAAGGAGAAGGGAAACATAGGTGGGAGATGACTGGAGACAAAGTCTATGGTCAGAAAAAGAATTCACCGAGAGATGGTATAAGTGAGAGTTCATTGTGGTGCACAAGATGAAGGCAGTTGGCAAAGACAGCAGCGGCAGAGATGGCTATCGAGCACCAGGGCACAAGCAATGCTTGTAGAGTCTTGATGCGGTCTTGAGGCATTTTGACAAAGCCTCACAAGGCATAAGCCTCAATTTAAGGAAAATGTATGAATATTTAAATAAATAATCATGCAATCTATGAACTGATAAAAAACTAGCATCAAAACAAAATATAATAAATTATTAATTATCTAAACTTCTATATTGTATGAATAAACAAAGTTTGATTAATAATAGTTTAAAATGAATATTTTTTTTTTCAATTACATTTAAACCTAAATAATGCATTCAATTCTTGTAATTTTTATTTATTTGTATTTTTTATATAAATATTACAATAAAATTTTTATAGATTCAACATAAAATGCTAGAAAAAGCCATTATATGTTCTTTAGAAGGAGGGAAAACATACTATAAAAGCTTGGTGAGACGAAACACTTCCTCTCTTTGCATGTATAGGATGTTCATAACTCACCTTTTCTCTTTCTCAAATTTTATTAAAATATCCTTGACCTTGAGGCTTACGCCTTGTTACCGCATCAGCACCTCAGTGCCTCACCCAATAAATGAGCAAATCTCATGTTTTGCCGACAAGACATAAGCCTCACCAAGGAAATGTGTCACCTTGAGGTGTCACATTTATAAACAATGGGGATGAGGAGAGTTGGCTTGATCTACAACTTGTTGACCATTGTGACCCTTCCATACACAACGCTAAATTTGTTCAATTGTGGACCAGCTGTAGTAGGCACTAAAGTGCCCAATCAATCTCCTCGTGTGTTTAGTCAGCTAAGGCAGACACCCTTTGAAGTCCCAATAAGGTGTGGGCGTAAGGCAGTGCAAGTGATGCCTAAGCAAGCGGTGTCTATATTGCTACTTAGGCACCCATCTTGACAACTATGTCAGGAGCTACATTGCATTGCATCCTACACATTTGACTTGCGTCTATCGAGGCTTGGGGGTGTGCAGGGCAGTAAGGTTCAACCTTCCTCAAATCTGATTGGATCAACCGATCTGATCATACCATGCCATTAACTATTTCTACAACTTGTGTAATTACCTTGGATTTAGGAACCAAAATATATTATCTTGTCATCTATTGAACTTGAATCCAAGCTCTATTTTACCTATAGTACAAACCTCATCCTGCTAGTTTTGACATGTGGGACACTTTACTCTCACTTGATTTTTGGCTGTAATATTGATACACTGTCATATGAATTTGGGTTTTGCTTTCCATTAATGCATTGAACTGAAATCCAGCAGATGTACTTGTACCTTGTGATGGAGGCGAAATACCATAGATTAGAGTGTGTTGCACCTGGAGTTTATTAGTTCTTCAGTTTAACAGTCTAAGATAATCTAGTGTGGAAAAATACAGTAATGTTCAAGTATTTTTGTGGCATTTATGGAAAAAACATCATGAAAGACTTGAGGCAACTGCCTCAAGGAGCCTAGCGAAGGGCTCCCTTGCCTTGCCTCATTGACTAGGTTCTCCTTGACTGCCTCTAGTGACATAGACGAGCTGAGAGCTGGGATTGAGTAGGAGGTCACCTCTATCAACTTGGGCAACAACAGCATGTAGCTGATCCAAAAATTTGCTTGGAAAAACTGAATGTGCGTTTGCTCTTTACAAATTAACATTTCAATTGCATTGCACATACAAAATGTTTGAAGCATAAGTTCTATGTGTATAAGCTGAGGACGTATGCTAGAATAGGCCAGTCCAAGATCCATACCTGATCTAAACCAATTATGATGTGATATGGTACTCAGAGAGCTAAAGTTGCAATGCTTACATGAGTGGGGATCAATAGGCTATCTCCATGTCATAGACAGTATGTCATAGTGGACTAGTCATTGCTTTTAGCTCTTTTTTATTTTAAAGATCTAATACTCCATCATTACTTAACTGTAATCAACACTTGTCCATTTCTTCAGGTCAACAAGATGGGTGGGAATATTAAAGTTGTGAAAAAGGATGGGCCAGGGACGCTGATGCAATTGTCTTTGGTTCTGGGAATGTCTGCAAATGATTCGTGGAAGCATTCCGAAGTAGAATATCACAAACACAATTTGATGGTAAGAGACTATCAATAGTCTGTTATTTGCCATTTTTGGTGATTGCTGATTTTCACCTCTACCGACCATTAATAATTTAAATGAGGTTACTTTCACCTTCTAATTATCAACAATCAGTGCACTTTATGATGCCTGTTATAGTCAGTGAAATCTGCCGACCTTGTGGTCTTCTATTTCCATTATTATTTCTTAACAATTAAATATCTCCTATCCACTGTGTTTGAGCTGGATCATCTAGTTCTAAATGTCAATGTTTTAGCGATTAAAAATTGCTGCATTCACAATCTTTCTATGGACATAAAGAGCTTTTTGAAACGACTCTTAGATGAGAATTACCAACGGCAGAATCATTTTAGGTGGGTTATTGAGACAGACTGGAACAATGTGTCATATGCATCAGGTCTTTAACTTTTCTCTTCCTGCTGACCCATACAATCTTTTTACTTTTCATATTTGCCCAGTTTGCATCTTTTTAATTTACAAAGAATGCTTCCATCACTTATTTGTCATTTCCAGAAGTTGACAATTTCAGTTACATGATCAGCAATGTGCACAATAACAAGGACTTCTGAAGTTTGTTGGAACCTCAGATCATCCAAGCTTGATCAAGTCAAGGCCATGATTGAATGTGCTTATAGAAAGCTCAGAATTTCCCTCCAATAAAAAAGAAAAAGAATAGAACATCACCTGATCAAGTGACAGATCGGGTTTTGTCCTTTTCTTCTTTCTTTAGAAGATTTTTTTTTGATGATCGAGAAAACATGGGAGATTATTATGTGGGTTCATAGAAATTATGGTTGGACCTCTCCCCACTGAACTCGGGTTGGTTCGATGTTAATTAGCTGAACCATGACTCAACTACCCTTAATTAATATCAATGCTGGGAAATAACGAAGTTCATACTTGAAATGTGTGATGACATAAAAGATGATTTTTTAGGTTTTATATTTTTTGTTTGAAGGTATTTTTATGATTGTTTGAGTATTCAGATTTGTTGCACCTTTTAATTTTTATTATTTTATTACTGTTTATTATTAACCTGACTTTTTCTCTTTTCTTGAATTAACTATCTATTTTTATGATTTATTTGTTTATTTTTGTGATTTATTTACTTATTTTTTATTTTTGATTTATTTAGTTTGCTAGATTTTTTTGGTTTTCAATTTTTTTCTGTTTTATCATTTATTTATCATTTATTCTTATTTTTTATTATTTGAGATTTTTTTTGATTTTTTATATGAAAGTAACATTTGTTTGTGCACCTTTTTGTCATTTGGATGATTTATTTGATTGGCCTTATTTTTTATTCATTGTTCACTTATGGATTATTTTGAGTTATTTATCATCTTTTCTGTTATCTGTCTAGTAACACATTCATTCTTAGTGCTTGACCATTTAGAGGGTTTTGTTTCTATTTTAAGTTTTTTATTGACAGTATTAGTTTTATCATTATTGGTGATCATTATTTATGAACTTATTATTATTTTTATTTTTTATAAGCCATTACATTATTATCCTGATGTTTTTGTTTGTATCAGATTTTAATTTTTTTGTTGCTTTTACTTTACAATTGATCATTTTTACTTATAGGGTCATGGGAAATTTTTACTTTTTGACAAGTAATGTGATGATGCACTGTGAAACCTTGTTTTTCATAAAAATACGCAAAAATACAGGAAGGGCTTGAAAATTCATTTGATTTCCATTCATTTAAGAAAATGATATTTGCTATCTTTGGTTAACATATTACTATGAAAACACATGCTATCTCACATGAGTATTAGCCAAAAATACATATTATGTATACAATTATAAATATATCAAGATTTTGGGTTCATTAAAATGTCTTTGAACTTCTCTCTATTGAAAGTGCCAATTTCTAATGTTAGTTACATCAAGATACTCAAATACCCTTGCTTAACTGTCGTTAGTAACCCATGAAATGGAAACACATACGTATGGGAGCAATAACGCCATCAATTTAACAGAATGCAAACTTAGCATCTTTTGTTTGATTTGGGTTTCATTTTGTATTATAGAGGGTGCATTTTAAGTTTTCAACATCTCAAGGCTATGTACCTTAGTGAATTTTTGACATACTTGACATGTGAGATTTAGCCATAGGTTAGACTCTTTTAATTCGATGTCTTAACATTAGGACGTATTTTGAATTATTGGAGTTAATTTAGATCCGAGATCTAGAAAAGACATGATTTGGATCAAGTTTCATATTTGAAACGTGTTCGGATTTAAATTCCTATTCTCCTTTTTTATTACTTGACTTTTACCATTTTAGGTTTATGGAAATCAGATTTTTATTATTTCAAGACATACCTTGAATTATTGTTTATTTTAATCATATGATTCTCTTATTCAATCATCCTTTTTTTATTTAAGTCTAAGTCTTAGCATTAAGCACTTAGAATCATCTTTTCTTCATTTAAAGTCCTAGGATATGTTAGGGACAGATTGTTGTTTACAATTCTTAATGTTATTCTTTCATTTTGGGTTTTAGCATTAAACCTTAGGAGTTTGATGGATTGAGATCTTACACATCCGTATTTAGGCATGACTATGCCCCCTGAAATCTTTATTTCAGAGCCTCTTACATAATATTTATTTTATTGAGTATCTTAAAATTAATTAGATTTAAGAGTATATAGACCTTGAAATCAGCATACTAAAGTTGATTCAATAATCGATTCATTAGAGATCCCACTCTTATTATTTAAAGTTTCTTGAAGCCCTTACTTCGGTCATCATCCACCTTGACATCTAGATACTGGCATTTAGGGGATTTCCGGGCTATTCATACTCTAATTCAATTGCTAGATTTCCGTTATTCCATCAAGCATCTTAGGATCAGGCACCTCTGAAGTCACCTTTCCAAAATCTGATTTCATTCTATATGAAGCACTAGCACTTCCAGATTAGTGACTTAGTCTTGTCTGCTCAGATCTTGTGTGATTTCAGTTACATATTCCCTTTATGAGCCTAGATCATTCCTCCACCTCTAATCATCTCAGAAATTCAAATCCAGGTGCAAGATCCACAAGGTTTCAGATTCACATGTATTGTCTCAGCAGCCCCTCAGAGTACTTTGGACTGATCATTGATCCATGTTCGGTTGCTTGGGAGAACGAGACACTTAAAACTGAATTCAGATTATGAACACCTTTTTATATCACCAAGTCTCAGATTAATCGATATGTTTTAGATTTAACTAACCAAATGGGACCAACACACATGATTCTGGTTTAACAGATTTCTGATTTAGATTCAAGTTTCAAGATTTTAGTCATTTTTTTGCTTGAGATTGGGGTCTATTAGATCCGAGAATTGACATCATTTCATGTCCTCAACCTCAGTTTTAGATTTGATTTACATGAAGATTTCATTTATTTCTTTTTTATGTTTGCATTCCATATGACCTGTATGGGTTATATGATATAATCATGTCATAAAATGCTCAATACATAAATATCATTCATATATGATGTGGAGTACCATGTACTCCGCATCATATATGTGGGAGATATCTGTAGCCCATTGTATAGGTATAGGATATGTATCCCCATTTCCTTAAATGACTCAAAGGAAAGTTATGGCATAAGCTTATGCCCAACTTTCTTTGATCAAGTGGGAAATCTATCCCAAGGGTGGGGAAGTATCAATACACAATGGTGCTTGTCCATGTGTCCGTCCGGGATCAATTCACCTTGGTGCTTGCCTGGATGTCCGTCCTATATTACGAGGGAACCCAAATTAAAGGGCTGACCTCTTAAGTTCTTAACATTTTAATTTTTATATTTCAATAATTTAGAAGTGAATTTTTATGTCATATGGCCTCATAGGCTTATGTCCTTGTCATCTCAGCCCTGATGGTCTCATCGAATTTTGCCACTTGTGTCATCTTTGCTCTTGTTGTCATCACCTTCATACACCTTGATCCTCTTCTTCCTTTCCTTCCAGTCTTACTTGTAGCCTTTACATGGGCTAAGGGTTGCTCCGGGGTAAGTATATGAATCAAGGATAGGGTAGGCCATTGAAAATGGTACTCAAACAAGGGCTGATACACAGGATGGGGAGAAGAACCATGGGACGTATGTTGTTTTATAGTTATGGGTTAAGGACCAGGCAGTGTAAGGGCTATATGGTTCCTTTTTATGGCCATGGTGGGAGAGGACAGGGATATAATACACAAGTGGACTGGGTATCCTTAAACTTAATGAATCAAGGGAGCCAGATGTTCCTTGCCCTTAAGGACCTAGATGTATGTTTTGGATCACTATGGATGGGGTTAATGGGCTATAGAAGTTAGGCCGGCTATGTGATCTCTATGGTACTATCATATGACTCCAATAAGGCTGGGGGAATGGGTCTGTTCAAGTGCTATTCTTCATGGGATGAAGCTATCGACCAGAGGGAATTATGTGTAATTTCATCATACAAATGACTGGTAACTGAGGTTTGTTCTTCAAGGATTAGGCTATGGATATGCAAGGGGATCGTTGGGGAACCTACTAGCTATAGCATTTGCTCACCTTGACCCTCTCCTTCTCGACATCCTTTCCTTGTGCAGTCAGCGGCAGCAATGGAACAAGAAGATGGCTCCTTTGGCCATGGCAGCAGTTGGGAGAGAAATACTATGACCTGTGGGCTATCCCCCACTTTAGATCTTCTGCACACCCTTCTCTTTCTCGGTCTCTCCTTTTCCAGTTTTTCAGATCTTGGATCCTGCAGCAGCTTCCTTTCTTTATCTCTCCTCTGACCTCCAACCTTTTCACAGTGGCTGGTGGTCTTCAATTTAAAGAAGAGGCCAAAAAGAACCAATTCCAATGGGATCTTCATAACTTGCGCTTGAAGGGAGCATTGGGTGGAGGAGAAAGAACCAGTCAAGTCTTCTATATTCTAGCCCATTATTGAATTCCTGTTGAACTCTTGCGTAGGTGGATGCTCCCCATTAGTTGGTAATAGGAAATTGACCCGGTTAAGCTTGAGCTAGTGGAAGGTTTGCGCCAGATCTATCTTCCACTCTCCCTATCTTATAGGAGTATCTGATGGCCACCTGCTTTGACTGAACTGTTTATGGTTATGCCCTATACTTTAGGCTCATCCGAGGCCGTATGTGGGAGATATCCCCATTTGGGATTTTCTTTATTTTTTCTTATCTTGTAGGACTATCCAGTGGACCATCTTGACTTGGTTGCTCATGCAGCTACAACCTATATTTTAGGCATCTTCTGATGGCTGCCATGTGTTTCATGATTATGCAAAAATCAGGTCAATATTCACCCTTGATTATCAGCCCTTGGATCGTGCGTCCTTACCATCATCTCATCATCTCCTTTGTTTACACATTATCCAATCATAATTAAGGAGGATATATTATCTTATTAAGGACCTGGTAATATCAAGATCCAAAGATTATGATCTCATCTCAGCCCTTGGATTATGTGTCTTCACCATCTCCTCATCATCTCCTTTTTTTTACACATCATCCAATCATAATTAAGGAGGATCCATTATCTTATTAAGGACCCGGTAATGATTGCATTCAATGCTTAAATGATGGAAGATCCCAGCCATCGGATCATGTGTCAATCATTGTTTAATTTCTTCATCATTAAGTGCACATCAAAATTTCACACAAAGGGTGGCAGCGCAAGTCTTTTATTCTTGACTAGGAATCAGGTCTTGTTTTGACTCTTACTCCTGTTTCCATCAACAGTTGACCTCTTTTAACAAATCCTTTTGAGAATTTTGGCGCTAGAAGTCTCCTCCGCCTGCATCTTCCTTCTTCTTTGTTCTTGCCCTGCCGTAGCAATTTCTTTGGCTGGTGGTCCCATTGTTTTCTATACTTGCCAGCCCAGTCCTCCAATTAAGCATCTGCTAGGATTGCCTTGGAAGTAAAACATCCCTATGTGGTTCTGGTCAGCCACTGAGGTCATCAGGTTCTCCTATTTTGCCCCCTCTTCCCTTTTTTGGTCAATCGAGGTCTTCAATTTGCTGTTCTGAGGGTCAACTGATCATCTACTTGAGCACAGGAAGGAGTGTGGTTATCTTTTTGCAATCCTAGCTATCTGTCTGTATTTTTTTTTTCTTTATCTTCTTTTCGCCCTCGCTTAGCTGTGATCATAGATTACGGAATCGGTGGAATCGGACCGATTCCGACCGATTCCGGAATCGGATCGGTGGTTTCCGATCCGATTCCTGGCGGAAGGACCGATTCCGGGAATAATTCCGCGGAATCGGTATGAATCGACTGGAATCGGTCGGAATCGATCCGATTCCGACCGATTCCTTGTGGAATCGGTCGATCCGACCGATTCCGATGGAAGACCGGGCGCACCGGCCCCGGCTCGATTCCCTGGTTCTGACTCGGGACCGGGAATCGAACCGATTCCGGCCCTAAGGGCCGGAATCGACCGCCGCGGTCGATTCCTTCGATCCCGCGGCGGTAGGGCTCGTCTCCGGCGATTCCGCGGCGATTCCTCGCGGATTCGGCATCGATCCGGCGATCGTGCTCGATCCGAGCGATTCGAGCAGCGATCCGTCGATCCGGGGCGATTCAAGACTGGCATTCCGGATTCCCGGCGATTCCTCAAGGGCGATTCCGGCGATTCCATTCGGACCGATTCCTTCAGCCGATTCCGCCGATCCAAGCTCCGATCCGCCTTGAATCAACGTCTTCTTCGATCTTTCGACTTTTTGGGTAAGATTTCTTCGCCGAACACTTCGTACGTCCATTCTTACGCATTTCCGACGAGTCCGGCGTCGTTAAACCTTGCGATTTCCGACCGAATTAGTCCGTCCAAGTTTTAAACTATCCGTTTAAGTTCATTTTGCACGGGAAAAATTCCGGATATCCCAGTACGTTATTTTGCGACGATTTCCTATGCAACTACGTAACCCTTTAAACATACCGAATGGTGTGTTACTTGGAGTTGTGCCGCTCCCGAACAGCGTCTAAATCATTTTTTATGTTATCTAATCAATTTTAGTGCATCGTTTACAATTTGCAGATATAAGCAATGGCCGATCAGCGACGTGCTTCCGACGCGGGTCGAACACGCATACGGCGTGGTAGACTCAGTCGTAAAGAGGGTGCAGCAAGTGGTGCGGGAAGGAGATGAACGGGGGGTGTTCCTACCGAAACAACATATCGTCGAACAAGTGGGAATGTAAAGAAATGCGACAAGGTGCGCCAGGGAGAAGAGCGAGGAGACGAGAGGATACACGACAGTGTAGCCTCTCAACGGCCGTTTCGGATCGAGCAGAGGGAGGAGTTGCGAGGACGAGCCACTCGAGAGGAGGAGGGACCGCGATTTGCCTACCTGCGGAAAGGCAAGGGAAGGCGGCGGCTCGGCCGGAGCTGAGAGCGAGGACGAGTCCACGGACTCCGAGCCGAGACGTGCTGAGCACGCCAGCAAGCGTGCATCGGCCGGCGAGGAGGACGGGGAGGAGGGAGCGGGAGGGTCCGGGTCCGTAGTTGACCCGCCTTTGGCCGATCCGCATCGGCTCGCCCCCACGGGGACCGAGCCTCGACCCGGGAGCATGAGCCCTACCGCCGTTCCACTTCACCAAAGACTCGATTTACACCGAGCGACGAGTATTTATTTAAAGAGAAACGAGTCCGGGCGTACGGGGATGCAACGAAAGGGTGATACACAGAACGGCCGCAAAGAGAGCCGTTCGCCCACATCGTCAAGTGGTTTTTACACGCAGTATCACTTTAAATTAAATTCGACATTATGCCCGTTTCATTTACTAAAACTTAATTTTACCCCGATCCCATTTTTTTAACTTCGATGTAGGCATCCCAACACACGCACCACCGGCCCCTACTTCCGTACGATGGTGCATGCCGTGGGTGAGGGTCGACCGGCTCGCAAGCCCCGGCAGCGGACACACGTATACCGCGGCCGGCTCCGGACGAGGAGGTCCGGGGAGTCGAGGGAGTGGACGGACGGGTTCAAGTTGGTGCGCGAAGGAGAGGGCCGCACAATCACGTGCGATGGGTGGACGTGTATCACCGCAAGAGGAGTACGATAAACTTCTTGGTGTACCGTTTCCGAGGGACCACATTCTCGAAGTCGGATGCTTTCGGGAAGATTAAAAATGCCGACTTCATTTTTTCTCTGATTGGATGGAGCGGAGGAGATGGGGAGGAGAATGCGGTTCGGGTTGTCACCGACAACGAACCATCATATAAGGCGGTTTGGGAGGAAGTTGACGGAGAAGATAAGCACATCTTACGGGTGCCCTTCGTGCGGCACATTCCATAGATCTCATTTTAGAGGATATAGGCAAGGAGGAGGGTGTATTCACACTTGTCGGGCGTGCAGACCATCGGTTCCTTTATTTATTCGCATCCCCGCCTCCTACGTATCGAGATCTCACACAGAGGGCACGATCTTGTCGGGGGCCCGGTCCGACACGATTTGCCACGAACTTATCATTGCGGAGAGTTTACACCGGCACAGTATTAGTTGGAGTTCACAGTCCGAGGAGTATTACAACTATACGGTGGACAACCCCGTACGACAAAAGAAAGTTGGAGATTCTTGTCGTCCGAGAAGCGTATCACCGACAAGAGGTTTTGGGAGAGGATTGCCTACTATTTCGCACCGTGAGCATCGTATTGTCTTCGAGGTTGGTAGACTCGGATTTACGAGGGACCGTACGGGCACACCGTATGATGTTTATGGACCGGCAAAGCTGAAAATTAAAGAAAAAAATCCCGCAGGTTACAAAAAGTGGTGGAAAATCATTGATGACCGATGGGACAAGACCTCGCACCACGATGTCCACGTTGCAGTAACTCGTTCTTAAATTATTTCGATGTATAATTATCTTATATTTAGTGTTAACTAATAAAATCTTGCAGATACTTTTGAACCCCCGCATCCAATACGAGGACAAAGGTGAACGACAAACGAGTGACGCGGTACATCATAGCGGTTATCCAATGGCCGTGCCGATCTCGAAAGTGACAGATAGATAGAGACAAGTAAGTTGTAGTTCATTAAATACTCGACTAGCATTAGCGAGGCAACTAAATTTTTATTTAAATGTTTTGATGCGAGTACGGGATGAGGGTTCTGTATACTCGAATCTTGACTCGAAATATTCGGGCCGACAAAGTGTCACCTGGTATAGTAATAGTTCGACGAGCGATTTCTTTTCTTTTTCATACAAGTTATTCTTGATGATCGGGCTAATTGTTTTCCTTTTCTCTTCGTGTTTTTCTCACCGAGCGGTGGACTCGGGTGAACACCGTGAGTGGATGGAATCCACTTGCGGCTTGGTATCGGGATTCCGAGCCGAGCACCGCTTCCTCCCACCGCGAGAGGAACTGGAGTACATTCAACTCGATACATACCAAAAGGAGGAACAGGTTGACCTCGGGACCGCCTGGAGAAGGCTCGGTCTTCGTCATAATACGAGGCCGCATAAAGAACATCGAAGGATCGGCAGAAGATCGCCGAGGAGCGATTTCGCACGGTTCGCGGGTGGCCCGTACGAGCGCAGGCATTCCTCCGCCACACCACCACCCGAGGAGGTGGACGATGACATTTTCCGGGAGGAGCATGCACTTGCCTCTGGATAGAGGAGAGGGAAGCCGGGGATCACGCACTGAAGCTCGATCCCGATGACCGTGCGTACGGGCGAAGGAGAGTTGGATGGTGTCAAGCCGAGGAGGATGCTCCAGCTTCACCTCCATCTACTACCACGACTCGTGGCCTTCTTCTCGCGGCGACAAGGCGCCCACCGTCGTTTTGCCAAATTTCCAGCTCAGCTCAGCCTGGCCCTGCAAGATTGCTACCGTCTATTCGCAACCGGGGAGAACGAAAACAAAGGGTGACCGCACGAGAATGGGAGGATTTGCAAAGTTGAAAAACTTTGGGTTCCGACTTTCTTCGGTAGTTCGAGAGATGGTGAAGAGGTAAAGAGAAGGAAGTTAGAGGTCGGGCGTCCCGTCGGCCCGTATGACAAGATGCGTGTCTTCTCACTCCTCGTGTGATGATGACGAGGAGTGTATACATACGCAGCCCATCGCGTCCGAGTCACCGATTCTACTCGCTTTCCAAAGCCGTATTACACGCCTTGGATGAGCACACCGCATGAGCCTTATATTACGGAGCCACGATCCGCATTTGGCCGTTGACCAAGAAATGGATTACACCACCAGCTCCACCATCCTCTCGCTACGTCCCGGTCGTCCCGCCGATCCGATCCATACGACCTCGATGGCATGGCATCGCATTATTTTCATATGGATACGGTCCCGGACAAGATTCAAGATCGAGCACGAGGGAGGAGCGTCACGAGACGAGGAGAGGAGGACGACCCACATCTTTATCCTAGATATTGGCAGTAGTAGATTGATACGATGTAATTTTTTTTTTACGATGATGTATCAACTCTTTGATATTCGAATAAATGGAATTGAACATGTACTTAACTTTCAAGTCTTCAAGTCTTCAATTGGTGTTCATTAGTATTTGTATGATGTGGTTTTGTGGATATCATGCATTGGTGATTTTTTAAAATTTTTCTAACTCATTTCCTATTTTTTTAGAATTTTTTCTGAATTTTTTGAATTTTTTTGACGAAAAAAAAAATCCAAAAAAAAAAACCGATTCCGACCGATTCCGGAATCGATTCCCTTCCCAGGAATCGGCCGATTCCGGCCGATTCTGGGAATCGGAATCGGAATCGGTCCCAACCGATTCCGATTCCGATTCCGATTCCGGAATCCTTGGCTGTGATCATCATCTTCAGGTACTGGGTCTATTGAGGTTGGTATTCTCTGCCCTTGGTGCCTTCCCCACCAGCTGCCAATGCAGAATTGAAGAGAGGTCCCCTCATAGGTCTGCTCTTCGATCAGGAACAGGAGGGATGCAGCTTTCTTCATTTATTCTATCTCTTCCCTCATTCTTAGCCGTGGCTCTATCAGATTCTGGCACCAGCTACTTCATGTTCTGAATTTGTTGTTCTTGGCGTACAGCTGACCACCATCGGACCCAAAATTTCTTTGAGCATATGGAGTCATCCATCTCATAGTTTTTTATCTTGAATATGTTAGGGAAAGAGATTATATGTCCTTAAGTTCGAAGTATTGACATTTTTTTAGAATAATGTACATTAAAGGCCATACACTCCTAAGATGCACTTAGGGTCATGTACTTTTTAAACTTAGTTCTTCTTCATTCTCAATTGAATTAATGAAATATATGAACTTTGGAACATATGTTTTCTAAGTGATTTTCATTGGACCATGTATTTCCTAAGTTATATTCATGAAGGAGTACAGATATATATACATACTTACGATCGTGTGTTTCCTAAGTTGTATCTCATTTGATGCATATCATTTCCTGTGAGATATTCACTTATAACCATGATTTTTCTAAGTTGCATGCCATTTCATGTGAGATATTTACTTAGGGCCATATATTTTCTTAAATTAGCTCTCATTATTGTATGTGAGATATTTACTTAGGGCCATAATTTTTCTACGTTAATATCATTTGATGTATGGAATTTGAAAGATATTTACTTGGGATCATATGTTTTCTAAGTTAAATATCATTATTTGTACGAACTTTGTAGGATAATTTAAGATAATAACTTAGGACTATGTATTTCCCAAGTTACATATAATTTGATATATTAAAATTGTAAGATGATAACTAAGGACTATGTATTTCTAAGTTATGAATCATTTGTTGTATGATATTTGTAAGATATTAACTTAGGACCACATTTTTTAAGTTGAATGTCTTTTATTGTAACTTTGCCTTGGTGGTCTCAAGCCTGAATAAGCAAGGGGGGAGGGTTTTGGTAGTGACAGCCAGCATAAAATTATCATCAAGTGATAGAAACGTTGGGGCGTTCTCTAGTTACGACACTTTGCATCGGACTTTGGGTGTAACGAAAATACAAGGGTGAGGGTATTCTTTGCATGTGATATGTCACATAAGTATCCTAATATGGTGTTAAATAAACAAGAGTTTTCATAGTAAAGATGAATGTGGGTAACGAAGATAGTTTATAGTGCGGGGCAAGACCTAAGTTTAGGCCAAATTTAAAAATAAATAAAAAATAAAGTTAAGTAAAGATGGAAAAAATGGATGATAATAGGTACTTGGAATCTATGTTATTCGAGGCGCAAGGTGCTCGAGACAAGGGGAGAGTCGTCTTATCTCAAGTGTTTGAGGCAAGATATTTTTTAATATATTTAATAATATATAATTACATATAACATTAATTTTTTTGAACAAGAACATAAAAATAAAAAAACTTACTTCTAGAGCCTGCAAGGCATTAGGATGTCGGAGCCTCAGAGTGGAAGATTGGGAATTGAGTGTTTTGGGGCAAGGGGAAGAGGATTTTAAGTTACCGTATCCGGTCCTTATTGGGTCTGGGTATGGGCTAGAAGGGCAAGGCGAGAACTACTGAAGTGAGCGCCTTTGATCACATAGCTTGGAATATTGGGCCCCTTAAAGGAAAATTTATGAAACTTGTTGATAGTATGGACTATGGAGAGAAAAAAAGATTAATATCATGGTTCGCCGGGTCGCGACCCGGGTCGCGACCCGGGCCCGACCCGGTCGCTTTTGGGGCCGACCGACCCGGTCCCGACCCCAAGATCCCGACCCCAAAATTAATTTTTTATTATTATTTTTGGCGACCCCGGCCGACCCCGGCCCGACCCGGGTCGCGACCCCGACCGACCCGGGTCGGTTTTGAGCCCAAACGACCCGGTCCCGACTCCCGACCCCACCTTCCTTGATTAATATTGCTTGTATTCAAGAAACCAATTGGATAGGAGAAAAATATACAAAGTGAGAAATGTATGCTATAAACTTTGGTATACATGAAAAGAGAGACATAAAAATGAGATAGACAATTTTCAAGGTGACCAAGGCAACATATCACACTATCTTGGCGCTTTGGGTATAAGGCAAGGACTTCAACGACACCTTTTTTCATAGTAAATTGATAGATTAGAAATATATGATCGGCAAACCAGAGATCTGGTAAGTCATTGCTGGATATGATAATATGCAAATAACGGTACCTTAATAAGTAGTGTTATTAAGGCAGGTAGGTCATTGCCGGATATGATAATATGCAAACCAGAGATCTTGGATGTGAATGGGCAATGAACTATGTGTATATAAGCAGTAAAAGATACCATGCACCTATTGCTGCTGCTTAAACTTTCTTCGTCGAAATAAGTTTTTTCTTACTTCCAGCATCTTTGCCAAAATGTGAAGTTTTATTGATGATTGGGCCCTGATTGGAGATTGGCTAGACTCTAGTGTAGAACAATCTTTTTCTTTGTATGTGACTCTTCATCCTCCTTCCTCTGTTGTTTATGGAATGGAACCTTCCCCACCTTTTTTCTTCGGACCTTCTAGTTCCTTGCCAGTTGCCCTTCCTCTCTTCTTTTTATTCTCCTATGTTTTTTTGGCAGCATAGTGCTTCCCATTCAGATTGCTCTTCCAAAAGAGCTTCCACGTGCCATAAAATTTTTGACCATAATTCTAACTCTGATGACACTGTAAAAATACTTGCAGGTACTTCTTGCACTTACTGGCAAGGTAGAAAGGTCTGTCACATTTCAATGGCTGATGAAAAAGGGGATCCCAGTCACTGAAGCATCAGACTGGAATTGTCTAACACTAATTCTTCAGGAAAATTTTCGATTTGGTAAGATCGATCAAGATGGCCACTTGCAGTGCTTGGCAAGTGAATCACTGAAAATGAATAGGATGGCCATTCCAGATAGTTTACTTGGTACTCCGACTTTGTTAACAAAAAATATTCTCGTTGTAATGGATACAGCACTACTGGACCACAACACAAACATATGGCAAGAACAGCTGATTTTCCTTGAGAAATATCATCACAAGGTAATATTTGCATGGATACTTGGTCATGATACATCGAATACCTTTAAGATTGAACTACGGAGAAAAGGATATGCTCTGTTGCTCAACAAACCACTATACAAAACAAAGATTATACAGATACTGAATTGTGTTATTAAAGAAAAAGGGTTAGGTGATCAGATCACTAACATGCCAACCTCCACAATTAATGAGGAAATGAATAACTGCCAAGAAGATTCTGTCCGTTTTGATGCCTCTAGCTCAGATGGTTCTGATAAGTCTGATGTTGAAAGTAGTCATTCTGGAGAGAATTATGTTGACAAAACCAGAAAAGAATTTAGTCCTAATCTGCTGACTAGCATTCAAAAAGGGTTTTCTGTATGTACTGTATGCAGGAATAATGCCTTTCAAGGCTCAAGCTGTCTGTTGAAAGAAGCTAAAGGTGCCAAGAAGTGTATAAGTTGTGACAAAGAAACTTGTGACTTGGAAGTGAATGGGCCATGCCAATTTGTGACAGAAAATGCAAAAATTTGGAGAGATTCATCAGATGCACCTGGACTAGAATCAGAAATTGGACATCTTATTGAACATAAAACTGCTTCTGTTATGCCTGATATAACAAACCTGAAGGAATTAGAGCATCGTAGACAAGAAAGATATCAAAACAATCAGGCATTGCATCATTTGGATGGCTTGAAGCTGGATAAACCTTGGGAAAATGACATGCTGTTATCAGGTTACTGCCACACAGGCCAAACTAAAAATCAGAAGATTATCCAGCATCTAAGTGGAAGCATCAGTATGCACAAGCCTCCCATTGATGTTTCTGTAAATTCACAAAAGTTGATTCCTTGCCATAGCCCTCTTGAAGGTTTGCACATACTGCTCGCAGAAGATACGCCATTACTGCAAAGAGTCGCAACGATTATGTTACAAAAGATGGGAGCAAATGTTATAGTTGTTGGAGATGGGCAACAAGCAGTGGATGCTCTTGGACACATGCTCCATGCAGAAGAGTGCAGAAGGCCAAAGACAAACCAACAGGATGCTGAAAATAGGTCACAAAAACAACTTCAAAGGAGCCCGTGGTTTGATCTCGTCCTCATGGATTGCCAGGTGATGTATTTGAAAAAAGAGATTTTGATGTGTAGGCTAAATTTATATGTTTATTGACAGCCTGAAACCAAAGTCCGCATTCTTTAATGAAATATGAATCATGTCTTCAATGGTATTGTGGCTGATTTCTTTGACTATCTCTTTTACTAGAATTTCTGCTGTATCATTTTCATATGTTATAAATGTTGTTTACCATTTGGATGAACCAAAACACAAAACTTTTATCTACTATGAGTTCAATAACTTACTCCTATTTTATTTCCCATCAAATCAACTACATCATTCTTCTTTAAAATTGGCAGACTTGATGGGGACAAAGCCTGTGAGTAGACGAAAGAAGTAACAAGCTCAACTCTAAACTCGACTTTACTCAAGCCTTAATCCCAAATGGTTTGAGATCAGCTGGACTCTCTTTCTGCACTCACGTCAACTTTGAGTTATTTCCTTAGAGATATTTAAAGCATACAAATTATGTTGAATTTTTCTACTCGAATTTAGGTTTGCCATATTTTTTTATAATTTTGATATTTTCTATTTTTTAACTAGAGTTTTCGTAGGTCTATGTTTAATATATTATGTTTAATATATATGAACTATCTCAATATTTCTTCTTTTAATTTGTCTACAATTGTTGTGAGTCTTTTAAATTTTTTTCTAGAATGTGTATGGGTCTTTGTTAATTCATCTTTGGCTAATACAAAAAGGATAAGGATTTATTTCTAATTTTTATGTAAGACAGTTGAATTAGAAAATCTCTTGTTTCTTCTCCAATTGTACATTTGCTAGTGATTGTTTCATCTTATATGCTTTTATCATTTGTATATACTTAACATGCACCATCTTTTACTCCAACATCTACCACAAACATCTTTTGAAAATCTATCATGTCTTTTCCAAATAAATAAATACCATATGTAAATCTTCCTTTGTATCTAGTTATTTCTCTTAGTTTTTTAATAAGAAAATTATATTTCATTATAGATTGAGTAAGCATAGATCCAAATTTATTAGCTGAAATTTTTGCACTAGCCCATAATTGTCACTCCATAATTCCCTCACACTTTTATAACACGACTCATTAGCTTGATCTCTATGTAATTTCAGTAATCTATACCTTTTTTCTTAAAAAGGGATATGATGATTTTTATTTTTCATTTATTCAATATTTCTTTAGGATTTCGTCAAAAAGTTGAGTTAACATTTCCACTCACTCACACAATTGTCACAAGTCTCTACTCTCTAGATATTTTATAGTGCCAAATTTCTATAGATTACTGTTGGCACCTCAAAAGTACACAAATATTGAATGAACAATATGAAGGTAATTAATTACAAATGGTGGTTTAGATTGTGAAATTAAAAAAAAAATTTGGAAGGGACATGCGTACACATTGGCATGTTCAGTCCCATGATAGACAGTCTCCTAGCAAAATAGACCCCACAAGTTTGATCCATTTATCAGCTGGAGGTGGCATACCTGTGTTGGCGACAGTATGCAGCTCACAGTAGAGGTGTTGGCAACAGTACCCAGCTCACAGCAGAGACCCGGAAGCTAAATAAATTGACAGCCGGATCCTAATTTAAGGGAATAAGCCTGCTTAAAAAAAGAGAGAAAAAAAGGGAAAAGGAAACTTTTGTTCTCGGAGTGGCACTGGGACGTCTGAGGATGTGCGCAGGAAGGCTCCGAACCATATGCGGGTCCTGTTCAGCTTCAATCGGATCCCGCTCCAGAGCCAACTCTTCCGATGGAAGGAGTCCCCGTAAGGAAAGAGCAAACTCCCCTAAAAGAAGGTCCAGATAAACCTAGGAAGGGGGTCAATCCCGCTCACTGCGGATCCTCTCCGAGTCCTTTCCGGAGCTGAACGTTGTCTTTTGGGAAGGTCTTCAATGGCGGATGGAGGAGCGGACAGTTATAGAAGCAGATAAGATTAAGGAAGCAAGGCGGGTCGATCCCGTATGCCTCGGGATTGTTTTGAGTCCGTCTCGGAGCCGGAACCCCTTCGCGGAAGGTCTCCTGATGGAAGGAGGAGAGCCCGATGCCTATAAGACACCCAGAGACCCGTCGTGCCAAGGGGACGACCAGAGGGAGAAGCTAAAAAAAGGGAAGACCCCCACCCGAGAGAGAAAAGGAGAAGGAGAAGAGAGAGGCTTAAGGGAGAGCAGAAGGGTACCGCGCGTGGGCTCCGGCTCCGTCTCGAGGGTACCTCCTTCCGCGAACGTCGAGCAGCGCCGTCGTCTTCAGGTGCACCTTCAAACAGCGCCGAGCTCCTCCCCTTCTCCCACTATCGCCGAGAGGAAAGGGAGCCGCACCTGTCGCCGCCGGGGACTTCCCCTGCTTCTCGCACCCGCGTGCCGTCGTCCGAGCAAGAGGAGGAAGAAGGGGGCCAGCGGGTTTTTTTTTTTTTTTGCCCCACTTGTGTCCACGTGGACATATGCATGAGGGGGGGGGCGCCGAAAAAAAGAGAGGGGGAAATGTGCCGCCGCGAGCGCCCGCGGCCAGAAGCCCTTTACGGCCTCGGGAGGGGCTTTGACCCGCTGGTCAAATGTGGGGCCCACCTGAAAGAGAAGTTTAAAAAAAAGGGGGGTGAAGGTCGCCGGACCAACCAGCGGCAGCACAGAGGAGGAGATGGGCCGGGCCCATTAAAGTTGAAGCCTACTGGAACTACAGCAGCCCAAAAAAAAAGAGATAATCTCTTTTTAAAATACACCATCAAGTGAAAATCTAAATAAAAATTCATTAACTAATTAAACAAACCGAGGCGAGCATCTGGCCGGCTAAAAACCCGCCACATGGTCTCGGCATAACTTAAAAGAATCAAAATAAATGGGAAAGCAATAAGCCGGCTTTTAAGCACGCTTCTGGACCCATAATTCAAAAATCAAAATAAAACAAACAATGAACAGAAATTAAATAAAAATTCACTAAGTTAATTTCACAAACCGAGGCGAGCATCTGGCCGGCTAAAAACCCGCCACATGGTCTTGGCTAAACTTAAAAGAATTTGTGGGTCGGTTCCAAACCTTCCCCTTAAACTTTTTAAGGTGGATATACAAAGGTCATTAAATGACCCCAATGTCATACCATGTTCATTGAGGTATACGAGGCCGTGCATGATCAACATGCCAATAAGCCGAGTGTATACTAATGGAGTTCAAAGAGAAGTGGAGGGAGATACCCATAAGTCTGTAAGACCAGGTGTATTCCTCTCAAAGGATTGACCGACGCCATATTCATCAAGAATTGAGCAGGGATGCTCTCAGAGCATGTCAAAAATGTGAAGTTGTATACTTGTATTTTCTGGACTGTGAACGTCCAATACAGACATACAGGAAGCTGTACTTTTGATCTATATTATTGAAGGGAGTCAATGATCTCATTGATCCAATGGGATGCAAAACACTTAAAAAAGAAGAAGAAAACAGAACACAATCTGTAGTTGAACCTGGAATCAAAAAATCAACGAACTCTGATTTGCAGACAGAAATTTACTTTACAAATCGCATTTTTTTGAACAAAATTCAAACTATGAGAATCTGTAGAAATCTGAAAATTGAAGTTCTGAGATTTGAAGTGCACAGAAAATCCGAAACAGACAAATCTGAGAATCTGGAGGGAACCAAGAGCTGAAACCCAAATCTGTCTTGTGCGGAATTACCATAAAATCTGAAAACAGAAAAATTTTAAAATCTGGGAACCTGAAATCTGAAAACTGTAAAAGATTTGAAAATTTATGACCTAAACCTGTGCAACCGAGATAAAGTCCGAACCTAAAACATACAGGTCTGTAATTTAAATCTGAATTTGGATCTGTGATTGTCATTGAAATCTGGCATTTGGAAACTGAAAATTTGAAATGTAAAAATCTGCAACTGGAAGCATCCGGGATTTGTCATCTGAAAATGAGAATTTGAAACGAGACAAAAAATCTGAAAACCTGAATTTATGCACAGAGCTGCCATTTAAAATCTGAAATCTTAAGCTTGAAAACTAGACTTGCAACTAAGGTCCGAAAATCTGAAAACATCCGAAGCCTCAAACCTGAAATTTGAAGCAGACCTGAAAATTAAAAATCTGAATTTAACCCACATAAAAATCTGAAATCTGAACTTAACCCATTTAAAAATCTGAAATCTGAGGATGGGAGGTGCAGAGTCTGCAACAAAATCTGAAATCTGAGGATGGGAGGTGCAGAGTCTGCAACAAGATCTGAAATCTGCAGGGGATCCGAACTAAAAATCTGCAATCTGGAAATTGAAGCTTCAACAAAAATCTGAATTTCAGGAGTTTCAAAGTCTGAACTCCACATTTCTGAAATCTGAAACATACAACAAAAAAAACTGAAATCTATAAGAAATCTGGGGTTTTAAAATCTGAAACATGTGTAAAAATCTGAAGTCTGGAGCATAAAGTTTGAAAATCAAAGGTTGAAGGCAAAGATGTATGAACCAGAAAAATCTGAGGGTGTAAAAATTCTGCAAGATTCTAGACCTGAAAATTTTGGAACATATAGAATCTGTGGGGAATCCAAATTCTGAACCTGAACTGAGGTCCGAGATTTGAAGCAAATCTGGAAGCTCCAAATCTGAAAGATGGGAGGTGCAGCAATTCTGAACTTGTAAGATCCGGAAACTGTAAAAAATTCTGCAAGGGGGCCCAAATATGTAAAGAAAGAAAGCCCAAACTTGAAAAAACCAAATGAACCACCAATCCGAAATATAACTTTGGAATTGAAACCTGAAGGCCTGAAAATCCACTGAACCCTCAAGCCAAATTCAAAACAGAACTCAAATCAAATAATTGAATAAGTCAAATCCTAAATCTACACAATCCACACAGGTCCGAAATCTGCAAGCTTCAAGAAGTCTGAATGTACCAACTCAGATTAAATCAAGGTTGGGACCAGTTTTTGCCAAACTCAGCTCCAACTAAATTAAAAAGTGAAATCTACTGCAAACTAAATCCGAGTCAAAACCAACCTTGTCAGATCCAATCTTAAAGATAAAGCAAGCCCAATAAATTCAAATCAACAAAACAAGTCATCAAATAGATTCCATTAAATTTAAAATAAATCAAATTCTGAACAAATTCATCAAAACTCAAATTTAAATCATTGTCAACTTAAGTAAATTCAAGACAGTAAAAAAAAATCATCAATTCACATGAACCATCAATAAAAAAAAATCTCAGTTGGAATCTTAATCCAAATCTCAAACAGAACCTGAAGAATAAGATAATTTAAGGCCAATCTAATCCAAACCAAATCTCCCAAGTTAAATCTATTTCACTCAATCCAAGTCAAACATAAAAACAGATTAACTTTAAATCAACAAATTCAAAATAAACCAAACTCAAAATTAATCAATAAACAACTGTCTCAAATTCAAACCAAATTTAAGTCAACAAACAAATCCAGACTGAATCAAACTTAAAATAAATTCAATTAAAATGAACAAATTCAAACTCAAACCCAAATCATTTTAAAAGTCTGAAATTTGCATAAAACCACGGAACGTCAAATTCACCCAAAACAAATTCAAATCAACTCAATTTTAATCAAAACCAAACTAAATTCAAATCAAATTCGAACTAAAATTGAGTGCTTGCATTCCATCAATTTTATGGGATTGTTTTCTCTTATGTCCATATGTGTGTGAATGTTTATTGTGGATGCATGTTTTCTATTTCCATGGATTGCTATGACGTTTAATCAAGGGTATTCGAGTTATCTCGATGTAATTAACGTTGGATCTTCTCACCATCCGACGGGGAGAGGTCAAAACAAATTTTCAAAGAACCTAACAACCTCAATGTATAATTTTATACATATCATAGACCCTAGTTAGTACTTTTATTAAATATCATCTATTTTCTTACAAAGTCAATGCTAAGGTCTAATCAAATCTAATTCAAATTCAAAAGGAAAATGAATTTCCAAAACAAAAGAAATAATCTTTTGAGATCTTTGAGGTTACATCAATTACCAATTAGTATAGCTAAAGAAAATTTTCAAACTTCACACAATATAATGTAAGAGCTAATATAAAATGTTGAATATTAATACATAATTTCAATATTAAGTATACTATTATAATATGTAATATTTATATATAATAAATTTTTTATTATATAATGTGAACATTTTAATATTATTTTTTATTATATTTTATGTAATATAATATACATGATTGTTGACACTTAAATTTGGCAAAAATTAGAGCCTACTTTGATGTTTATCCATTGAAAATACCCTAACTTTAAGCCAATTTCGTAGCCCCTTTTCATGTGCTTAATGGGCTATCTTTTAATCCCCATAATGGGCCTATTTTTAATGCCATTATCAGCCCACCTGTTAGCCTAATTGCGCAGCCAAATTGCTTGGCCAAAACCCAAGCTGGAACCTCCAGTGCATGCTCCAATCCATGCCACCTCAGCTGCCATCCTCGGCCTCATCCCTACCTATATTAGAGAATCACAACCATGACAGTCACCTTCCGAACCTGCTTCTTTGGTTTGATCCCAAGGGCAACAACCTCGGCCATATCAGCTAAGTCCTGGATGTGCCTGCAGATTATCGTAAAGATCTGGGAAGCCACAAGGATTGCATCAAGAGTATCCTCCAAAAGTGCCACCCGGTAGAGTATTCAAGAGAGATCACCAGAAGATCTTATAGAGCAACAACTGGCCATTGGATGATAGACTTACCAGAAATTGGCATCCAAGAAGGCAGGCAGGGGAAGGAATCCTTCCCGGCATGCGCACATCTTCCATTGTGAGCCATCTCCCTCTGGAAACCACCACGCATCCTCGAGGCAAGAAGATAGTCAAAGTATCCTGACTTTTAGCAAGGTAGCATCGTAGCACCCCGGGGATGTCGGGACTGCCATTGAGGTCCTCCACGGCAGGAATTTCTTGCCCCCTGATGGAATTCAGCATCCGCAAAGACTTCCCGAAAAGCAGGAGGCATGTCTCTAGGATTCGAAGATGGTCAGAAGGTTTAGATGAGCATGATGGCCCTGGAACATAGATGGAAGCATCGTGACAGGATCATGAGAGGATCCTGGGAGCTTTGTAGTCTCTATTGGCTTCCATGACTTTCATAGAAGGCTCGACTTACTGACTGTGGTGGCCGGTGCCCATATGAGTCCTTCCAATGGCAGGAGATCCAAATTCTTATCAAAAGTGGTGTCGTAGCCTTCCTCTGGTGGTTATGAAGGATCCCGCAAGGGCATCCAATGGCTTGGTCGGCTTGGACAACCTCAGAAGAAGGAAGGGAAGGCTGCAGTGAAGAGGAAGCCTTCTGGGACTTCCGTAATTGCCATTCAGAGAGACCCACGCCATCGGGCTCCTTCCCAATAAGAATAGGCACCTAGGCCTATGTAATAAGCATCGTTGGGGTTGGGCAGAGGTTTGACAGGAGGAGGAAAGGAGGAGGGCAGGAACAGATGTCTTGCAGTCATCCCTTTGGTGTTCCAGTGAGACAACAGCTGATCGAAGGGGCGGTAGCTCTCTGAAACAGACCCAGGAGGTCGTCGCACAATGCTGAGAGCATTTTGCTGGGGAGTCTCCATCGTCACCATAGAGAAGCACAGTCGGTGTATTCTGTCATCGTTAGCTTAGGGAGGAAAGAAGGAAGAGATGAGGAGATCCTGATGGCCCTATACCTGTACCCAGTCTCTCTCTTCTACATTTAGCCCTCCCTTCTATCCCGTAAAGGCCTTGTTTGCCATCTCAGACCATGCATAGAAGACATGGTGACCGCCAGCGTTAGTTGGAGTCACGCCCCAAACCCATGGGCCCATCTAAATGCCTCCACATACCCATGCTTCAACTAGAGTCCGGAAACCTTAAGTAACCAAGGGCTGCTACCCCTCCTTTCCACTCCCAAGCTATTCAAACCGGAACTGTTTCTCTGGTGACCGAATTCGAACCCTAAATCCCATGCTCTAAGACCGTTCGGATTTGTCCATTAGCCCATCAGCAGGTTGTTAGACTGCAGATCTTTCAGAGAAGAAGGAAGCAATACCTCATCGGGAGCTCAGAAAAACCAGCGTAGACACCCTCAGTTTGGACTCATACTAACCTTCCATGAAGACTAGTTAATCGGAGCGGTGAAAGAAGGGAGGATCCGGTCAATGGAAGAAGCCGATGCACCGGAGCTCATCTACGACCATTTCTGGAGGGAGGAGTTCCAGCCGAACTCAAGGAGGGGAGGAGAAGGCACCCTCGGTCGAAGAAGAAGACCTCAAGCTCGCCGAAATCGGTCGGAGAAGGCTCAATCACCAGTCGGATTGAAGAAGAACTACTAGAGGAGGACGAGGGGAGGAGATTCTTCATGGTCGCTCGTCGAGACCACCATAGGAGGAGACGGATCGAAGAGGGGAAGCTCCGCTAGGGTTACGCCATCGGAGGGGAGGAAGATAGGCAGCGCCGAACTATCGTCAGGGAGAGAGAATGCCCCGGAGGGGTTTAAGTCACCGGAGGTGAAGGGAGGGGCAAAACGGGAAAACCCACGGGAGCATTTCAATATCTATTCATTTGTATATCATCTCTTGTACATAGGGGACTTGGGTCCTATATATAGGACCAACCGGCTACCGTGAAGACAAAAAAGACAGAAAAACACAGTTTTAAAACCAGAAAATGAAACTCAAGTTTCTAAAATGCCTAAAATTAATGAAAAAATGACTAGCCATCTTAAAAAATCCTAAAACTTGGAAAAATTATTCAAATGGACCTAATATCAATTTAAAAATCAAAATTTACATGAAATTGGAATTCTAATAATCGATTCTCGCGTCCCGATTCGGTATTCATCTTGAATCGGTTCTTGAACCCCGATTCGGTTCCCATCATTCTCCCCTGGTTAAGGAAAAACTCGTCCTCGATTTTTGTAATGTCGTATAATAAATATGGCAACTACAAAACTTAAGAACGATGCCGATGTAGCTGGTAGAATCTAGAAGAAATACCAATTGAATTCACCAAACCGACTGTTGAAAGTAACCCAAACTGTGTCATACATACAGCTAGGGTTCAAATCCGGAATTTCTGACATATGGATCATATTTGGGACTGTTGTCAACTCGGAAAAGTGTTCAACTGGTGGATCAGAAATCCCATTAATTACCAGATCTAAAACTTTGATATTCAGCCAAGTTTCGATAGCCATGTCAACATCTTATCAACTATACACTGCTGTTCAGAAATCAGGTTGGCAACATATTCAAACATTTGTCTAGCCAATTCTGTTTCCAGGGTCAGATTGGTCTCATACTGTGCATGTTTTAGTTCAGATTCATTGACCCACCGCGCGGCCACGACCCCCCCCTCCGGGGTACGCTCGCGCCCGCGAGCACGGCCGGCTCGCGCAGCCTCGCACCCGGCCGGTTCGCGGCCCAGACCGGCCAACCGGCCGGCTCGACCGGTTCTGACCCGGTTCACCCCGGTTCAGGCCGGTTCAGTGCCTGAACCGCCCGGTTCAAGGTGTTTTGGGCCGGTTCAGGCCGGTTCAGACCGTCTTGAGACCGGTTCGGGCCGATTTGGGCCTATTTTGGGTTCGTTAGGTCTGTTTAGGGCGATTAGCGCCGGTTTATTTCGCGTTCGGTCTGTTTAGCCCGGTTTTAGCCGGTTTGTCCCGCATCACTCTAACTCATATTCAGCTATGAGTTTATGAGTATAAGTGACAACTTGAGTGTCAACAATAACTAAATCAGTCAAAATTTTCGGTATATAAGACTGAAGATGCACAGTTTCATCTGTAGAGGTTTCGGTATCTTTGTGTTCAGCTTTAGGTGGCTGAAGACATAGATTTTCAATGAATATTGACTCTCAAATATTTGTAATCTTTGGGCCTAAGCTAAGTGACTGAAAAGTGGAATCAATAATAGCTTGGCGTTCAATCAGCCAATCGGAACCCAGAATAATGAAGTTCCCATCCGGGACTACTTCACACCATACATCCTCAACATATCTAACAGTCCAAGGTCTTGTTCGACCCTTAACCATACGGTCAAACTGAATGTAGACCTTTCCATTCTCTCTTATCAAATAACCGGGTGCAATTAAATCCAGGAGGGATTTTGAAATGCAACTGCCCGAATACCCGGATAAACATACCGTGGCATGAATGTCCACTGGTAGGGTGACATCAAAACAAAAATGATAGTGTTCCGCACATCTTAAGGACCCCGACTTGTCAAAATAGGTTGGCTCTAGCTCTGATACCAAACTGATGCAGGACGGGACCGAGGGTCCCATGATTTCAGTGTTCAGGAAAATTACCCAGCAGGCAAAAAATTTAAACGGAAGTAAAATTCCAGCAATAATGCTAAATTACCGACAAGAATTAAAATTCCTCAATCAACAGCAGGTAAAAGAAAATACAGCTAAAAAAAATCCATACCCACGGTAGTGCAACGATACCAGCAGGGTAATGAACCGAAATACCCAATAAGCTGTCAACCGAGAGATTATGTAATTTCAACAATTAAGGCACCCACAACAGCAATCAGGAGATATTTCTCAATCAGTTAATATGCTCCATAGTATGGCTCAGAAAGTTATCATCACAGCTAGGGCTGTTCACTGTTCGGTTCAACCCAAAAAGCCAAACCAAACGAGTACTTTGGTTCGGTTTGAACTATCGATCGGTTTGGTTTGGTTTCTAGAATCCTTCAAACCAAACCAAATCGGTAAACCGAATAACCCGAATTAGATTAAATATTTTAATTTAAGTTATATATAAGATAGTATTTATATATCTTTTCTTATAAAAATAAATTTTTTAAGAGTTTTTAAAGTAAAATTAATGTAATCTATAAACATATACACAAGATTTTAATAGAATATGATTTAAAATGAACAAAATAAAATTATATACTGATATATTTACTATACCTTAATAAAATATGGTTTGAACCGAACCAAATCAAACCAAACCGAATTAATTTGGTTCGGTTCGGTTTGGTTTGGGAGATAGTTTGGTTTGGTTTGGTTTGAGAAAAAATACTCAAAAACCAAACCAAACCAAACCATGAACACCCCTAATCACAGCCAATAAAGGAATCAGAGAAAACCAGATTATCATCAAATTTCAGAAATCCTTTCAATAACAATATCGGCAACTAATTAAAGCTACCAAGGTATGTTTTACCTAGTTTCATCATCACTTTCCCATTCATAAATGTAGGCAGCTCCAGAAGAAATCTGCCATTACTGTAGGCTCCATTTTCTTAAGGGAAACTGAGGCGTAATCAAAAAGAATATCCAAATAGGAAACCAACAGAACTGTCGTGAACTCAAGGTGAATAGAAACAGCAGATCAGACTTCAACTGTAACAAGGACCCGTCTCATTAGATGGAGCCACAGTGTGAACCACGATATAATGATCAATCTCAGCGGGAGAACAATTATAACTTCGTAGGGAGGAACTTAGTATGGGGGAGGGTCGGAGTTCATCTGTGCTTTGGGAGGATAAGGCATACCACTGATCTTCTTGGAAAGAAGAGAAACATCCAGCGATCGGGACCTTGAAGAACCAGCAGGACAGCCGAAAAATCAACTAATCAGAATAACAAGAGTTGACTGGAGTGAGGACCAATCTCAATACCATAATGCCATCAATCAGAATCAATCACAAATTGGAATAGCAGATCAGGGAAAACAGTACAACAACTGAGCATAGGCAGTGATGAAGTAGAATCGTCCCAACTCATTCAGGAGGTAACACTTAGCAGAACGTAACTCAAAGGAACCACGGATCTCAAAGAATAATGGACCGGATCTGGATGGACCAGTCCGCAGGCAACGGAGCAATGATATTATTTCACGGGACATAGTCAATCACAACCTCCAGGTTGTTAGACTGCAGATCTTTCAGAGAAGGAAGCAATACCGCATTGGGAGCTCAGAAAAACCAGCGTAGACACCCTCAGTTTGGACTCATATTGACCTTCCGTGAAGACCAGTTAATTGGAGCGGTGAAAGAAGGGAGGATCCGGTCGATGGAAGAAGCCGATGCACCGGAGCTCATCTACGACCATTTCTGGAGGGAGGAGTTCCAGCCGAACTCAAGGAGGGAAGAAGGCACCATCGGTCGAAGAAGAAGACCTCAAGCTCGCCGGAATCGGTCGGAGAAGGCTCAATCACCAGTCGGACTGAAGAAGAACCGCTAGAGGAGGACGAGGGGAGGAGATTTCTTCATGGTCGCTCGTCGAGACCACCATGGGAGGAGACGGATCGAAGAGGGGAAGCTCCGCTAGGGTTACGCCATCGGAGGGGAGGAAGATAGGCAGCGCCGAACTATCGTCGGGGAGAGAGAATGCCCCGAAGGGGTTTAAGTCACCGGAGGTGAAGGGAGGGGCAAAACGGGAAAACCCACGAAAGCATTTCAATATCTATTCATCTGTATATCATCTCTTGTACATAGGGGGCTCGGGTCCTATTTATAAGACCAACCGGCTACTGTGAAGACAAAAAAGTCAGAAAAACACAGTTTTAAAACCAGAAAATGAAACTCAAGTTTCTAAAATGCCTAAAATTAATGAAAAAATGACTAGCCATCTTAAAAAATCCTAAAACTTGGAAAAATTATTCAAATGGACCTAATATCAATTTAAAAATCAAAATTTACATGAAACTGTAATTCTAATAATCGATTCTTGCGTCCCGATTCGGTACTCATCTTGAATCGGTTCTTGAACCCCGATTTGGTTCCCATCACAAATCCTGATATATCTTGGAAATCTTCCTAAAGACGATAAATTGCCTGTGGTCAAAGAAGGCTTCTAGATATTGTAGGTTTTGTGGTATATTCTTTGAGACCAGCTCACCTTTTTCCATGGAATTATTGGAGCAGTCGGGTCAATGTTTACAGAACTGATTGACCTTGGCGTCCTGGTGTTGCTTAGTTGTGATATGTGAATACTGAATACCAAAGAAGCGATCACAATAATCACTGTTTAAAATAGAAGCCCAACCAATTTGCATGTTCGCTCGGCTGAACGGAAATCTGCAATTCTTAAGTAATGACCGGTCGAGATTGCCTTTAACGGGTGGCCTTTCTTCGTTTTCATATTTATCTGTTGCTTTTAGTCTGTCATATTGATAGAATGTTGATTCATTTTGGTGATGTTTTCCTTTTCAGTGTCAACTGGTTGTTTCACATTTTTATGCCCCCCCCCCTACAGGAATAGTATATGGCTATATGCCAAGAGTGCAGCAAATAACTCAATTAATTTCATGGCTACGCAACTGCAGATGCCAACGATGGATGGCTATGAGGCAACAAAAGAGATTCGGGGACTTGAGGCTGGAACAGACTTTCACATTCCAATTGTTGCATTAACGGCGCATGCAATGTCTTCCGATGAAGCAAGGTGTTTGGAGGTGGGCATGGACGCATATCTGACCAAGCCTATTGACAGCATGCTGATGGAGACCACCATCCTCTCCCTGATCAAGAGAGAGTCCTAGGGACAAGGATGCACATATTTACATCAGAAATTAATTAGCGGTTGAAATTATAGGGTTGATGTAATTTCGCGTATAGATGATGGAATCAAAGGTTCGATATTTTCTCCCTTTTTATTCACAGCTAATTCCTCCACGGCCTGTGCCCACAAGTTGTATGCTACAGATTGCACAGCCCCGGAGGATTTACCGGCGTCCATATGTGTTGATGTCTAGTGTTATGAGCAAGTTGAAAAAAAAACATGCTTTTTGCCTTCGGGCAAATTGAACAGGCTTGCTCTGATGATGGAATCTGTGCACATAGTTGTGTATAGCTATTAACCCGTTCATGTAATTTGGTGGATATAGTTATTAAATCGTGCATATAGCAAGTAAGTATATATATGTTTTAGTGACAAAAAAAAAGTTACTATCAGCCCTCTTCACAATAGTATTTTAAATGAGGGGATAATACGACGTGCGCGGATCGGAGATTAAGAGAGTTCTCTTTTGGGATGGATGTCTAAGGCGATCCACTCTCCCAAGTGTATTTCCCTCATTGTATTGTGGTGTAGTTGCTGTCACCACAGGAACAATATGGACGGTCAGGACGGTGGCTTGGAGATATGTTTGTCCCAGGCAGTGCTCCATCTCCAACTCCATCGTGTGTGGTTCTCTCTCTCTCCAGGTTCTTCTGTGGAAGATTTGCAGCTGAAGGCAAACTCCCCTTCCTGTCGAGATAAGTAAATGGGCAGGCTCTGTGTTTTCATGGTTGTGTTAGTGGTTGTTTCTGATAAGAGATGGCAGGGCGGGGCATCGGGAAAGCATGTTTTACCTTGAAACTGATTAAGCTTGCAGCAGATGTGCATGCCATTTTGCCATCTGCTTCACAAATCATTTCAGATAATTCGGTATCTGTTTCGGGTATCGTCTGGACACAGATCCGATAATAATTATCGGATATTCATTCGGACTGAATTTTATCAAAATATCTGCTTTACAGATGATACCCACTTTACCAACAGATCCCATGAACAATCTATTTTCATGTTAAAAATTAAAAAATTCTGTGAAGGTAATATTACAAATTTGTCATCTACGAGTCTTACCAGAATATCCGGAAAACCTGCAAAAACTATAAAAAGAGATCCGTAACAACTTGTAAAAGCTAAAAAACTGTAAAAATGTAAAACCCCACAGAAACTGGACATATCATCTGGGACATAAAAGTACCTTAAGGCCCCCCGGTTTGGTATCATTATTAGACACCTTTGTCGTATAAAACAGTGTACAGGAGCATGCTGCCAATCTGTCGTCCAACAACCTGGCGACATCAAAGGGCACAGGAAAAAAAAATCAAATACAATAGTTAACAGAGGTGTTGCTGTGGAGAAGGTGTGTAAATTGAAGGTTCCAGATTCTTTCAAGCTCAGAATCAATGTAATCACTGTAGGGTAAATGTGAATTGTGCAACAGAGTGTTCAAATTAGCACTCCCTCTCGAGTTGAGCCTCGTAATTAGAGATCAGCTTGCCAAAAGCTTAGCGAAAACATCTGCTGTCTACTCTTTACTTCCAATATGCATTGTCTTGGTTTACCAAATACGGAATTTTCTCGAAAGAAATGACAATTGACCTCGATGTGTTCAACGCGTTCACGATGAACGGGACAAGCCTGAATGTGTATGTAGCTTGACTATCGCAATACAATCCATAATGTCAATCTTGATTTCAAATTCACTTAAAATGTATTGTAACCATTGTGTACCACTACTGCAATTGCTCAATATTCAGCTTTCGAAAATCTAGATATAGATGGCTTGTTTTTTGTCTTCCAATAAATTGGACTGCCTCCCAAATGGCTGACATACCCAGCAGTAGATCTTTTAATAATAGTACTAGAGCCCCGATCGGCATCCATGAATATAGACAATTCAAGATTTGATTTTGAACTTAAGAACAAACCACTCTCTGGATTGGACACCAAGTATATGACTATTGTTCTAGCTGCATCCATATGTACTCGACATGGTTGGCTCATGAATTGGTTAAGAAGATTCACAGGAAATTGTATGTCAGGTCTAGTTACAGTGAGGCACAGCAGTCTACCCGCGAGCGGTCTATATTGTTTCGGATCATCCAGAGATTTGTTGTCTACATATAAATTGTGATTTGGTTGAATAGGAACTTCAGCAGCCTTAGCATCTAAAAGACCACAATCAGTGATGATATCAAGAGCATATTTTCTTTGACTTGAGCAAGTTCCGATTGAGATTTACTTATTTCAATTCTCATAAAATACTTCAATTTTCTAAGGTCATTCAAAAGAAAACATTTATGTAATGGGTTTGATAGTTTCCTTATCATTCTCATTGCTATCAGTAATTAGACTATCATCCACATAGATGAGGACAACAGTGATAGAGTTATTGTGATTATAAGGAATAGAGAATAATCCGTTTTAGACTTTATATCTTTCCTTTTCCAGAACTAATGTTAAGTTAGCAAACCGTTCCTTGATGCCTGTTTATGACCATATAAAGTTTTTTTTATTGGCATACAACATTCTTCCCCTGTCTAGCATGTCCGGGAGGCAAATCCACAAACATCTTGCTATCTAATTCTCTATGCAAGAAGATATTATTGACATCTAACTGCATTATATTCTAACAGTTGATGGAAGCAAGAGAAAGAAGAATTCTAATAGTTATGAGTTTAGCCAGAGGTGCATAGGTCTGATGGTAATTTAAACCTTCTAGCTAAGTCAACTAATCAAGTTTTATATCTGGATATACTCCTCTTAGAATTATACTTCACTTTATACAACCATTTACATCTTACTATTCTTTTCCTAGCTGACAAAGTGGTAACAACCCAACTCTTATTTCTCAATGCCTTAAGGTCACCTGCCATAGCATCTTTCTAGTGATCTATTTCTTGGTTCATATTCTTGATCAACTCTGCTAAGAAAAACAAGATGTTCTTCTCTATATGGTCATGGCCTCAAATACCTATATCATAAGGACTATTACAAGAGTAATTAGGTGTGACATTAAAACTTATGACATAGTCACTAAGATATGCTAGCATTCGTCTAGTTCTTTGTTTCCATTCAGAGTAAGTCAAGTCCAATGGATTATCATTGGTGTTGGTGGTAGGAGAAAGTTCAGGATAATCATGACCATTTCCAATTTTAAGTATTTGATTTTCAGAATTGTGAGGTAGGGGATTTTCGACATGAATGACAGAATATTAAATAGAAATTTTATGAACTTCTTTGTGGTTCTTTTAAAGAAAAATCCACTCATGAAAGAGTACATATGTACTTGTGAAAACACGTTTGATTTTTAGATTAGGTAATTTATAAGCCCTTTGGTGTGGAGAGTATCCCATAAAGATACATGGGTTTGCCTGAGGTTCAAACTTATCTTTCTCAATGTGGGATGTAGAGGCATATTCTAGGCAACCAGAAGCTTTTAGTCTAGTGTAATCTTGTTTTTTCTCGAATAGCATTTCATAAGGAGTTTTTCTATTAATGATGGTACTTGAATGCCTATTGATAAGATATGTGGTTGTGAGAACACACAGTAAGTATTAGGAAAAGGGGATTGGATTCTTAAGACTCTAGAAACATGAATGAGGTGTCTTCCTTCCTACAACATCATTTTGTTGAGAAATGTAGGCACATGTATGTTCACGGACAATCCCTTTTTCTTTGATGAAATTGTTTAAATCATGATGGAAAATTTCACTCCCAGTTCTCAATCTTTTGACATTGGTGGGAAAGAAGTTGTGTATGTTGATGAATTCTTTTAAAATCCCATGCACTTCGCTTTTATGTTCAAACGTGTAAACAAAGTGACTTGAGAGTAATCATCCACAGCGGTTAGGAAGTATTTTTTGGATTGAATGTGATATGTGCCTCAAACATCACAATGGATTAGGGCAAATACTTCATGAGTTTTAGTAGAGCTATGAACAAAAGATAACTGAATTTGCCTTTCCAAAGGGTATACATGACAATTGGAGGAAATAAAGAGAAATTTCAAGAAATATGAAATCACTGATTTTTGTAGAGCATGACTCTTTGATTTTAACAAGGGAACCATCGGGGTAACTTTATACATGTGGGTTGATAACTCTGCCTATGAATGTTCTTCTGATCAAGATGGCAAGATATCTGTGAAGTAGCTCCTGAATTACCCAAGTTTCTTGATTATCAACATTTAAAACAACATTTACTTGTATGGTTCCATTTGTATTTCCATCTAAAATCTTGAGGTTAGCATATTTTTCATTGGTTACTGTTGGAAGAATATCTTCCCTTGACCTTTCTTATTCTTAGTATTCATTGGGTATGCCTTACATTGATGTTTTGTAGCATTGATGTTTTGTATGCCTTGCAATTTAACAATGAGTACACTTGGGAGCACTTATCTTAAAACAATTTTCTCTGACATGACCATGTATGTTGCAGTGAGTACACTAAGCTCTTTTATCATCAGCTCTCAATCTTATAAGTTATTGGAAAGGAATATTCGGATAACTTGACGGAATCATCTATTTATCTAATTTCGATAAAAAATAAGTATATACGAATAAAAATAACTAAAATAAATTAAATTATAAAATATGATACATTATAAAAATGAATTTTAAAGAGATTATGTCAATTTTTAGTAAATATTTTTGAATGATTAAATCATTTTAAAATAAAAACTAAATCAGAACACACAGTGACTTTAAAATTATCTGAATAAAATTACCTTAACATTTATCGGAATCAAAATCAAATTTTAATGATTCCACTGCCGAATTTACCAGGCTTGAAGGCCGTGGTGCTTCTCCTGATTGATGTCTCGATCCACCAGAATTTTGGTGGCATTTGAATAAGATGGGTCAGAAAATCTTGATCATACAAAGAAGGGCTGGCTCCTTTTCTGTTGACTGAAACTGGACAACCACCTTCCTGAATCCCAACGTTGAGGTCAGGTTAATTAGGAACTTAAGGATTGGATAATTGAATTCCTTTTTTGACGGGTAGTTGACTAATTAATTTGCCTAATTTGACCAGAAGATTAGGTCTAATTCAAGCAGGCCATACCAAAAAAGTACATGCGTTGGAGAATTTCTTGTTGAGTTATTGGGTGTATACATTCAACAATAAAAACTTTAACCGGATGTTTTGTTGCATGACAAACTAATTAAGCTTTTGTTATAGAATTATGTTTCTTTTTAACAAACCTTGTTTAAAAGGATTGTTTGGCATTCATCATAAAAGGTATTTTTATGAAGAATTTCTTTTTGGGTTCATGTTGGTCTCCCACCTTTTATAATATTCATGGTTCTCACTTCTCACTACTTTTGTCGTCATTTTCATCTAATGTGATAAATTTTATTTTGATACAAATATTTATCATGGGTGTATAAAAAATTATTATGCAACTAAACAGTCAATTAGGCTATGAGTGAAATAGGTACCATATTTATATTTTGATAACTCTTTTCGAAACACCAGTATAGAATTAGTACAACACGGATTATTATACATGCAACCAAACACTCAATGAGACTATGAGTGCAATAGATACCATATATAAGATGGGCTGCAATAGTAAAAATTATTATGCAACCAAACACTCAAAAAAGACTATGGGTGAAATAAATACCCTATTTATATTGTGATAACTCTTTTTGGAATATCCTGATTTCTTTTAATTGGGTCTATCATATAGGTGACAACACTTGGATTACCAACAAAAGAACACACACACACATGAGCTTTGGACTGAGTTGTGACTCTTATTCTATTCAAAACTTATTAGGCCGGTTATTTTTAAAAAGTTTAATACTATGAGCAAAGTAGAAATCATGTTTATTTTTTGACAACTCTTTTTATAGTTTCCAAATATAAGATATATTATTGCAACCATCTTATTGTAACCTATGTACTCAAACTTTAGCTGGATAGGCCTAGCCACTATAATTAAGTTTGATCTGTCATTTGTAAAACTGATATTCCTTTTCTTAAAAGTGGGGTCTAGCCAAGATTCTTTCTCTCTCTTCTCTTCTCTTCTCTTCTCTTCTCAAAATGTATCTTCTACTTTTGAAAAAGAAAGAAAGAATTTGTGCAATTGGTGGGTTTCTAATATGTTATTAATTCCTGACATAATTAAATCTCCCACACAAAGACAACCAAATGGAGCCAATGAATTAGTGTATTTGATTGTTGTCCCTATATGTATACACATCTCCTGCAATCATCCCCTACATGACCAGGGTTTTTTATATATATAACAGTTTTTTTTCAAAATTTTAAAAATAACCCTAACGTTTTTTTGCAGGAATATTACATATCGGTGTAAGTCTGAAACAAAAAAAAACTGTGACTTTCACCCAAAATTTTAAATCAGTGTTTTTTGAGTTCGACTTTAGTCGAAAATAATTAAGTGGAACCCTTTGAATCCGATTTTAACTTTAATATTTGCCCTCTCTTAAGCAGAGTCGAATCAGGTAGCTCGCGACTCTCTCTAAAGTTAAAGCCAAACTTTTGAGTCTGACTTTAATATTTCGGATCAAAGTAAAAGTCAAAAGCTCTAATCTTAAGATTTTAATTGGATATGTCCAACTTTTAGATTTGGGTTGAAAGCCTTCTTCTTCTTTTGTCTGACATTCCTCCTAGTGTGTGTGTTTTGTTTTTGTTTTTATTTTTTTTATTTTTTGAAGAGTAACTTTCATCCTAGTGCATTAATATTCCGACCACACAACTTAAATTAATGTGTTATTTTAAATTTTTTAAAAAACATTGTGTTTTATATAAAGAACTCCTACGTGACCATAATCTCTCCCTCCCCCCCTCTCTCTCGCAACCATCCGATTCCCCTACATGTCCCTCTCTCTCTCTCTCTCTCTCTCTCTCTCTCTCTCTCTCTCTCTCTCTCTCTCTCTCTCTCTCTCAACCATCCGATTCCCCTACAAGACCATCACCCCCCCTCTCTCTCTCTCTCAACCATCCGATCCCCCCTCCACATGACCATCATCTCTCTCTCTCTCTCTCTCTCTCTCTCTCTCTCTCTCTCTCTCTCTCTCTCTCTCTCGCTCTCTCTCCTGCAACCATCCATGCGCTGCCTCTTTATTGGGGGATAGGGATACCTACCACCGTCCCCGCCTGCCCACCACCTCCTCCGCTCAGAGCTTATCCCCAACTCTCGATCCCATGACGAATGACAGAGACCGCAGAGCCGTGCTAGCTAACTAGTCATGGAAAGACCACCAAGCAAAGCAAAACGTCTCCCTCTCTCTCTCTCTCTCTCTTCCAAGTACGTAGTAGTAGCTATGTGGGCAGCAGGGCCACACCCTGCCGCCCACCGGCCGAGACGGCGGCCCAACTCCCATTAAATCTGGTCGACCGGCCGCCGTCGCGTGCTTCCCCTCTTTTCCTCTCCGGCGGATGATCGACGTCGTCATCGACCCACCGGTGCAGACGATAATACATATATATAGAGAGAGATAGAGAGAGGAAGAGATCGATTTCATATATATATATATATATATATGTATATATGTATGCATATATATGATCATGCCAACATATGATCAAAATCGTCGTGAGATCAGAACCGGCGAGATCGATCGGGGAACTGCACTAGATCGATTACAAACGGATTTATACGTCTGTATTGCATATTCTTGATCGGAGTGGGTGTTAAAAAAATTACAAGAATTAGATAGGAAGAATATTGATATATATGCTCAGAGAAAGACAAAAGAAGGTGAAGATCAGGTAGGATGCTGTTGTGTCTTCTTCCTTCTATATCGATCGCTATATATAGATATATTTATATATAATAATAATAATATTGTTATTGTTATTGGTGTCGTCGTCAAATAGATAATTAATTAATTAGTAGCTGATCTATGGCGCCGATCGATCTCTGTTCTTCTTCACAGTCCTTGATGCACCGTGCGCCCTTCTGCGGCTCCACCGTGCAGCTGAAGCGGCGGCGGCGCTCTCCTCCTTGAGGTCCTCCAAGGCGGAGTGTTGCTCTCACGGCAGGCTTATGCAAAGGTCGAGATTCAGCTCGGCGGCGGGGTGTCGCTGTTGCCGCTCTTGCTGGCCGCCTCCGCCAACCCTCTTTTCTTCCGTTCCGGCCTTCTCCTGATCTCCACGTTTGAAGAAGGCGGCGGCGGCGGCGGCGGCGTCCGGGCGGGTCTCGTGAAGGGGGCGATGCGTGGCGGGATCGACCCCCCTGCTCAGGAGCTTCCTTCGGATGTGGGTATTCCAGTAATTCTTGATCTCGTTGTCGGTCCTCCCCGGAAGCCTACCGGCGATCAGAGACCACCTGATCGAAGAAGTACCGATCGATGGAGGACGCCGTCGTGGATATGAAACAACGTCGGATCAGAGGTCGATGTATCGTAATCAAGCACAGAGGGAGAGCTAGATAGATAGATACACACGTACGCGCGGTCAAATATCGAACGGCTCACCTGTTCCCGAGGAGGCCGTGCAGCTCGATGATGAGCTCGTCCTCCTCGTCGGTGAAGTTGCCGCGCTTGAGGTCGGGGCGGAGGTAGTTGATCCAGCGGAGGCGGCAGCTCTTGCCGCAGCGGAGCAGGCCGGCGGCCTTGGGGAGGGACCGCCAGCAGCCCTCGCCGTGGGCTCGTATGTAGGCGATCAGGCGCTCGTCTTCTTCCTTGGTCCAGGCCCCCTTGTTCGTGTGGGCCTTCTCGCAGCACGGCGACCTCCCCATGGCCCCCTCTCTCCGGCCCTGCGAAAAGGATCGAAGACGATCGAGCTCGCTGGGGTAGCGTCGAAGACGGAGGGGGGCGCCGGCGAGAGGAGCTGATTTTAATTATAAGCGTCGATCGAGCTAGCTGGGGGGAGAACCGTCAGCGGGGAGGTCGATCCGAGATATCGATCGGGTTGGTAAGATCGGAGGAGGAAGGTGGAGGTAGGCGCCTTCATGTGTCGATGTCGAGATTCATGGTGTAGCTTGATTAGGGTTGGGCGTCTCAATCCAGTTGCAGGAAGACCACAGCTACTAGCACTGTAGCATGACCCCCCCACCCCACCCCACCCCATGCATAGGAGAGAGAGAGAAGTACTTCTGTGGGCCCCTCCTCCCTCTTAAAGTGATATATAGAAAGAATTTTGGGAAAAAAAACTTATTAAGTACCACTGTGGGGCCCCTCCTCTCTTTTAAAGTGATATATATATAGAGAGAGAGAGAGAGAATTTAGGGGAAAAACTTATTAAGTACCACTGTGGGCCCCTCCTATCTCACAGTGATATAGAGATAATTTAGGGGAAAAAACTTATTAATTAAGTACCTCTCTGTGGACCCCTCCTATCTCACAGTGATCTAGAGAGAATTTAGAGAAAAAAATATCAAGTACCTCTGTAGGCCCCTCCTCTCTCAAAGTGATATAGAGAGAATTTTGGAAAAAAAAAACTTATCAAGTACCTCTTTGGGGGGCCCCCATCTCACAGTGATATATGGAGTGAATTTAGAAAAAAAAATATAAGTACCTGTGGGCCCCTCCTCTCTCAACTAAATTTAGGGGAAAAATTAGACCCCAGAAAAATGAAATCAATATAGTACCCTCCAAAATAGGCCGAAATGATATCATGGCATGAGAAGTGAATCCTTTACACCAAAATAAAAAAAATAAAAAACATTACAGTACTCTTCAAGGAATGTTTAGCAATCATTTCAAAAGTGTGTTTTTATAGAGAATTTATCATAGAAGCAAAAAAAAAGGTGGAATCTTTTTTTTTCTTGTCGTCCCCCGTCAAATTTTGGCTATATATGGTCCCCACGTTTTGTTAGCATATACATGTCCTCAAACATATATATGATAACTATATGTATTTACCTAAATCTAAGATTTTATTTTAATGTATAATTTATTGAAAAAAATTACAAAATGTTGTACCCTATATTACAGTACTTTGACCGGAAGATTGAACCATAGAAACCGACAACAATCTTCTCTATCAAACAGTCTACTTCCTTTGGATGTTACTTTATGCACCGTTTGGTTAGAGTTTCATTTTTAGTACCATATCAATATTGATATTAATATTTTCAAATGTTGGAGTGTCAATATCAAAGTAATATACAAGTTGACACTTGTATTACATAATATGCTTTATTTGCATTACAAATTTTAAAATTGATAGAATTAACCAAACATCTCTTGATGGTTCTTATCAATATCAATTTTAAAATTAATAACGATAGAAGTACTTAATAGTGTTACCAAACAGGCCTTAATTACTTTCACATAGAATATTGGTGTAGAATAATAGCACTCTGTAATAGTAGCTCTTGGTATATATGAACCTTATAAGCAAATAAACTCATATCTATATATATACACACACACACCTCCTTGTGCTATTACCTAGATTGTAGTTTAAGTACCTCTGTCTGTTGGCTCCTCCTCTCTCAACCTGACATAGAGAAAATTTAGGGAAAAAATTATAACCCCCCCCAACAAATCATTACAGTACTCTCTAAATAGTCAGAAATGATATCATGACATGGAATGCCAAATTAAATAAATTCAAGAAAAAAGTGAAGCCTTTAAACCAAAACAAAACTATTACAGTACTCTTTAAGCTATGTTTAGCAATCACTACAAGTATATATATTTTTATATAGAATTCTTCAGTCCCCCACACCAATTTTTTGCTATATATATACGGTTCCCATCTTTTGTTATGATATCTCACCAGATACGATAACTTTGTCTTTAACTATCCTAGATTTTATTTTAATATATAATTTTATTGCAAAATTTTACATACTGCTAAACCAAACAACCTATTACGGTCTGAGAACATAGAAACTGACCAATCTTCTTCTCATTGAGTGGCAATCAAGCACACTGTGATCAACCAACCTACTTCATTGGGTTGTCATTTTAGTTACTATATCATATATAACATTGTCGAAAGAAATATGTAATAGTTGCTCTTGTTAGACATATAATATTCTCATGTACGTCAAATACCATTCAATGTGTCAACCCATTCCATATCAAAATGTTTTTTTACATGAAGTTTAGTGTGCCAAAGTAAACAGAAGATATCAATCTTGAGGTGCATGTTTCTGCAGGACTGCAACTGCAAGTAATCAACAAGGGTTTCATCAGCTCCTAGCTAGAATTTTCCCCAATAGATTATATACATATTCAGTTGACCATAATATACATATGTCAGGTTATGTATGTGGCATAGGTCAATCTACCTCAATTCTAGGGTACGTACATCCACTTGCTAACTAATTCTAATGTTAAATTATATTACAGTAATAGTTAGTTTAGGCTCTGTTCGGTAAACATCTCTATCGTTATCAATTTTGCACTTGATCTTTGATATAAATTATCAAGAAACTTTTGATTAATAGTATCTATTTTAAAATTTGTGGTACAAACAAATTAAACATGTTCCGATATTGTAACAACTAAATCAACTGAACTGACTCAAAAATTGGAGCCTTCCCTTACTAATCTTCAGATTACTCTCAACAAGACACAATTAAAATTTGAAGTTATTTTCACTCAATCTCCGAAAAATACTTAACTAATGTAATTGTTGGTAGTCCACTTATTTAATCACTTAACACATTCATAAATTAAAGTGTTGCATATAGCAGTGTCATAGATATAGCATGAATTTTGACACTCTAAACAAATAAGCATTAATCCCCAACCTCCGGGATTATATATATATATATACTTACGTTGTTAAAGAAAAAACTAAGAAATATTTCAAGTCATTACCTAAATTCAAATTTTCTTATCTACGCAGTTGGAGACATGATCAATGCAAAGCACAGACCCAACAGTCCCAACAAATATCATATCATTCTTAATATTATCCTTCTGTCCCCACAAATATCGTATCAATTTAAATGTATTGTACCATGAAATCTAATGCTGATGTATCTCTACTCCACATCTATTAAATCTTATACTCTAACCAAACATACCCAAAGGATCTGGTAGCTCTCCATGGACAAACAAAACATACTATCGTTAGTTCTATTTTGATACATAGCTTCATATAAAACCACAACATATTCTATGGCCATTCCCATGATAGCCACACCATTGTGGCCAGACCATGTCCATCTCTACGACCAATTTAAGTGGAACAACGATAAAGCTCCCGGTACTATGTCTTGATGTGCCTATAATAAGATGGTCGATTGCATCATAATTTTTGATATATTGTTATGATAAAATTTTGTATTAAAATAAAATATATGATAGCTAAAAACATAAAATTATCATGTTTGGCGAGGTATCTCATAACCAAGGTAGACCGGGTCGCAAGTCGGGACTAAGTCGGCCTGACCCAAACCGACTCAAGTCGCTAGGGTCAGGTTTCGAGGCAGTTTGAGTCAAACCAGATTTGAACTTTAAATAAATTTAAAAAATATAAAATTATTTATTTATATTCAAATATTACATGTTGATGACAAATTTTGTCTCTTTCAACTTGTACTTTTTGTCACAGCTTTCATCTTATTTCCAATCCAAACCATAATCAAAACTCCGCTTATATATAAAACTTCATATATTCTACACTAAAAGTGGGGTTCGGATTGTATTATGAAACGAAGAGAAGGTGAAAGTTAAGAAATTGAGATGATAAATCTTTCCTTGAAAGGATGATGAGAAATATTTTTGAAGTGAAAGAACGAAAGAATTAGCAAAGAGAATGTGAGAGAAAATGGAAGGCCCCGTGGGACTAGTCGTTGGTGACCCGGTGGTGGTCGGATCACATGACTTGGCACTAGGTCTCACAGTCCCGAGGATGGATCCAATTGGACTTGGGACCCAAGGTCGGGACTAGGTCGCAAGCCGGGTCCTGACCCGACATTTCATGGTAAAAACAAAATGAGTATGAGTGGATACTAAGTACGACAAAAAGAAAGTAGAGACTTTGCAAGAAAAAAAATGTCTAACATTTCTTGGTCGAAGAAGATTTTTTTACAAAAATGTATTTTTATAATGATTGTCAAATATCATTTTTGGCATGTTTTAACACAAAAATGCAATGTTTTACCACAAAACCCAATTTGTCATGCAGCCAAACACCACATAAGTTTCTTACCATGTTGGAACAAGTTTACCTAATTAAGATGGTTAAGCTTGAGAGTATCATATATGCAATCTAATTTTTTAAAGGAAGCAAAGCAACAATTGCAGGAGAAACTAACTGGTATCATTTTGTTTTCTCACTTGTTTTAAGGTGGGAAAGGATCACATGCCAAAAGCTGAATATATTCTTCTGGCTCAAACTTTGGGTCTATCCATGAGCATGCTTATCCATCACCCGCCAATATCACTAGGACTTATCCTGGATAAACTTCTTATATAACACCAAACCTGTTCTTCCATGCCTTATCCTTGCACCTGTAAATGAATACATCAAATTTGTCACTCAGTCATCTAGTTTTTTCCTGCAACCTACAAGGTACTGCTAGATGCCATCTTTCTTATCAAATAATGTATGTTTGACCCAAGCAAAACATTCATTAGCGCACATTTATGCATATTATACATTTGGGAATATATTCCGGCCGGCTAGAGAGAGAGAGAGAGCTGCAAACGGATCAGTACACTCATGTCGTACTCAGCTTTAAAAAGATTATATCAATTTTTATTAATTGTGTCTTAATTATCAACTTATTTTTAAATAAAAACTAATATACAATATATATTTCCAAGATTATATACTTATACGGAAAGGTCTTCACACCGACTACTCAATTTAAATATTTGGGTTCAATCTTACCTGTAGATGGAAGAATGTGATGAAGATGTCAATCACGGGATTAAAGTTGGATAATTGAAATGAAGGGGGTGACCGATATTCTATAGGATAGTAAAATCTTTCAAAAATTGAAAGAAAAATTCTATGGCACGACTATAAGATCTGCCATGCTCTATGGTAGTGAGTGTCAGACAACTAAAAAATATATTGTCAAATTAAGAGGAGCTGAAATGAGAATGTTATGATGGACGTGTGACCACACACGGGTAGACAAAATTCGCAACTAATACATTAGGGATAAAGTGAGAGTTGAGAGAATTGAGGTAAAGAGAGAAGACTTTATTAGTTTAGGTATATCAGGTGGCGTCCTCTTGAGGTGTTTGTCAGACAAGGTAACCTTGTTATTACCGATGCAGAAGGAGCCAAGAGTTAGGCCCAAGTTAACGTGGCAGACGAATCCAGTGTGACTTGGAAGAGATAGGCATACAAGAGAAGCTAGCTAGCTAAGGTTCCCGCAGAATGAAAAAGACGAATCTACGTAGCCAACCCTAATTCATTTGAGATCGAGACTTTGAGTTTGAGTTTGAGTTTGATATTTTCAAAATTATATACTTTGATTCCGATTATAATTTCAAAATTTTAGAAATCTAAACACCTTTACAGTATGTTTGGTTGCACTATGAATGAGTTTTTGTTATAATTTTTACATTTTTGTGACAGCTTGTCAAAGGAGGTGTTCGATAACCATTATAATTTTATATGTTTAAAGAAATTTCTTCTCAAACAAAAAAAAAGGGTGAGTCTCTAATTTTTTTATCCGATGACCCTCCCACCTCTTTTCGTCATATATGACTTTCACTTTTTTTTCTTTTTGGTTATCATATCAAAAGCAAACATGATACTTTATTTTAATACAACCTTTTTGTCCGTAACAAAACACTATACTAACCTTGTACGGATACCATATCCGGCCCATTTACGTCTCTTTACTCCCATGAAGGGGCCTTTAGTCCACCAGCCCAAGTATCAACTACGTCCAGCTCCAACCACACGATGCTTCCCAACGACACGTGGCTTCGTACGACAAGTCACGTGCGCGGCATGTGCGGCGGGACGCAAATTTATGGGCGACGCTCTCTACTACCACCCACGCTACCCTGCACTCCCACCCTCACCCGTGCTTCGGAAGCGAGAGCACCCAAGAGGTAGGCGCGCCCGTCGGCGTACATGTCAATCCAGGAGGGGTAAAATTAACTGACGCTTCCGTCGTCGCAACGGCTAATTTTTTTCGAACGGACGCTGCAACGGTCGAATGGTTCCGCCGGCATCGGTTCCCCACGCCCGTTTTAACACACGGTGTCCTCTCCCGCAGCGCAGAAGCGCCCAGTCCTCTTCTTCTTCTTCTTCTCCCCAATCTCCTCGTCTCTCTTCTTCCTCCGATTTCCGGTCTCTCTTCTGCGTACGGATCGGCGAGAGATCAGAGAGAGGGGGGAGAGGAGGGGGGGAGGGGAGGATGTTGCAGGAACCATGGAAGGGCGCCGCCGCCGGCATCCGGGCGTCGAAATCGGCGCCGTGCTCTCCCATCAAGCCGCTGGTCCTGACGCGATCGGAGTCCTTCCACGTCGCCCACAAGGTTCCCATCGGGGACACGCCCTACGTCCGCGCCAAGCGGGTCCAGGTGAGCCGTGACGCCCGTCTTCGCGGGCTCTCTCTCTCTCTCTCTTTTCGCCGACGAGTCCGTCGACGGCGGAAAGAGATCGATCGCGTCCGCCGGAAGATTTCGTCTCTCAACCTTCGTCTTTGGACGGCGCAGTTGCTAGAAAAGGACCCCGACAAGGCCATAGCCCTCTTCTGGGCCGCAATCAACGCCGGGGACCGGGTGGATAGCGCGCTCAAGGACATGGCCATCGTGATGAAGCAGCAGAATCGCGCGGAGGAGGCGATCGAAGCGATAAGGTCCCTCCGTAATCGGTGCACCGATCAAGCTCAGGAATCCCTTGATAACATTCTTCTGGATCTGTACAAGGTTCCCTTCTTCCCCTTTTCCCCCTTTTTTTTTCTCAAAGAACGATGGCTACGGTTACTGAAATCGGAAGTGCGGAATGTTCGATCAGAAATGTGGAAGGCTAGATGATCAGATATCGCTATTGAGGCGAAAGCTCCATATGATCCAGCAGGGGCTGGCATTCAACGGGAAGCGCACGAAGACGGCTCGATCGCAGGGCAGGAAATTCCAGGTGTCTCTGGAGCAAGAAGCGACGCGGCTGCTGGTAAGAACCCTAATTCTGCTACCATTCAGGAGCCGATGAACTCGGTGGAGGTCTAAAGGGCCCGGTGTGCGGCGGTGCAGGGGAATCTGGGCTGGGCGCTGATGCAGCAAGACAACTACACCGAGGCCGAAGCGGCCTACCGGCAAGCTCTGCGGATCGGGCGGGACAACAACAAGATGTGCAACCTTGGGATCTGCCTGATGAAACAGGGGAGAGTGACGGCGGCGAGGGACACCCTCAAGAGAGTGAATCCGGCCGTGGCGGACGGGCCGAGAGGTATGGATTCCCACATGAAGGCCTTCGAGAGGGCGCAGGAGATGCTACGGGACCTAGAGGCGGGTGGCGATGGCCTGAGCGAGAGGTGGACGTCCGAAGCCCTCTTCACCGGCGCGTCCGCAGTGTGGCAGCCGCAGCCGTGCGTCGACTTCGCCGGGCTGCAAGACGGCTTCGGCGACGAGAATGTCGACGTGAATAAGAAGAAGCCTGCCATCATCGGCAGTGGCAGCAAATTGGCGCAGCTCTCCGGAACGTCCTTGCTGGGAAACCCCCTCAACGTGGCGGCGCCGCCGTTCTACTCCAAGCTGGTGAAGAAACCAGACGAAGCTACCCGGTTCCATGACTCCCTGAGCAGCCTCAAGAGGACCAGATCCAGCGGGGAAGCCATGGGCGACCTGCTGCTATCAGGTGGTGGTGGTGCCGCCATTGTGGGAGGGCGGCCGGAGGAGTGCGGGGGAGAGGCGGACAACGACGTGTGGGTGGAGGAGCTCTTGCCGGACGATGATGCTTTTGATGAGGCGATCGTGGCTGCTGTTCTAGCGCCCGTCCTGGAGGCTGCAGAAGGCACAGCTGCCATGGGAGTGGGAAGGAACATGGGGAAGAGGCTCAGGGTGTTCGAGGATATCACTCACTGCCTGAGCCCAAAGGCTTGAGACGTTGATTTTTTTTTTTGTTCTGCTAATTTATTGTCCCTAGAACTGATTGGAATTCATTCGTTATTAGGTTAGGGGCTGTGCTCTCTTGTAGTTAGTGTGATGGATAACCACTGATAAGGAGATGAGCTTGTTCTCCTGTGTTGGTTTTCCCCCTTTCCCTCTTTGTTCTCTCCTCTTTGTTGCTCTCCACAAGGCCCTTTGATCAATAACATTTATTGTCCCTTAATTGCCAGTTGTGTGGGGGCTCAAGAAAACTGAGAATAATCAGCCACCCATCAATATCTTGTACTTGTCATCATATCATGTGACCTTTTACAGATGACACGAGAACAAGCATGTTTGTTGCCATTAGGGTCCTGCACAAAGGAATCCTTTCTTTTATTTTATGTAAATGCTAACAATGTGTGCCTTGGTTGTTTTCAGGACAACAAGTTCAACAATGCATCCACCCAAGAAGTTGGGTGCATCATCTATTTTTACCTTCTCAGAAAGACCCGTTCAACAATGCTAACAATGTTGTTGTATGATTATAAAATTCTGGCATCTAGTGTGATCTGTTCTTGCTTTCCGGATCCTCCAACCCGAGGGATATCTCAAATTTTCAGTATATTTCTGATCAACGTCAGTTGCCAGCTTCCAACCTGGAAAGCATGACATCATTATTAATTGCTAATAATGAACTTATTATTGTAAAAGTTGAAAGTAGTAAGAGTTGTCAAATTTCATGTTTTCCTTGGTCCCAGTTCCAAGGACCCATGGGTTGATTTCACGATGGAAGGCATGGGATCAAATCTCATCAACATATTCGGTGTTAATCATGAACTTGTTATTGTAAAACGAGAAAGTAGTAAGAGTTGTCAAAATTCATGGTTTTCCTTGGTCCAAGTTCCAAGTAAAGGTTCTGGAGTCTGCTACCAAGCTTTCTCAGAGACATACTTCCCTGTTTTTTTTCCTTTTTCTCTTCAAGATGTGAAAATTAAGGCAAAGCTTACTGATCATTTGATAGATCTGAAGAATCCTATAGCCAAGCTACTGGATATATATAACCAAATGTAATTTAAAGCATGGGATCAAATGACATCATTATTAATTGCTAATAATGAACTTGTTATTGTAAAACGAGAAAGCAGTAGGAGTTGTCAAATTTCATGTTTTCCTTGGTCCCAGTTCCAAGGACCCATGGGTTGATTTCACGATGGAAGGCATGGGATCATATCTCATTAACATATTCAGTGCTAATCATGAACTTGTTATTGTAAAACGAGAAAGTAGTAAGAGTTATCAAAATTCATGGTTTTCCTTGGTCCAAGTTCCAAGTAAAGGTTCTGGAGTCTGCTACCAAGCTTTCTCAGAGACATACTTCCCTGTTTTTTTTCCTTTTTCTCTTCAAGATGTGAAAATTAAGGCAAAGCTTACTGATCATTTGATAGATCTGGATAACATTGATAGTATATAACCAAATGTAATTTAAAGCATGGGATCATTAATTGCTAATAATGAACTTGTTATTGTAAAATGAGAAAGTAGTAAGAGTTGTCAAATTTCATGTTTTCCTTGGTCCCAGTTCCAAGGACCCATGGGTTGATTTCACGATGGAAGTCATGGGATCAAATCTCATCAACATATTCAGTGCTAATCATGAACTTGTTATTGTAAAACGAGAAAGTAGTAAGAGTTGTCAAAATTCATGGTTTTCCTTGGTCTAGGTTCCAAGTAAAGGTTCTGGAGTCTGCTACCAAGCTTTCTCAGAGACATACTTCCCTGTTTCTTTTCCTTTTTCTCTTCAAGATGTGAAAATTAAGGCAAAACTTACTGATCATTTGGTAGATCTGAAGAATTCTATAGCCAAGCTACTGGATAACATTGATAGTATATAACCAAATGTAATTTAAAGCAAGGACTAAGTTCAAGAACACGAGGAAAAGTGGTTCTAGTATAGGACCCCATGTTTATTGCACAAACTGCTTGTGGAGTCCGCTACTGGATAACATTGATAGTAACCAAATGTAATTTAATTTAAGTTCAAGAACACAGGGCAAAGTGGTTCTTAGTATATAGAAGGACCCCATGTTTAGAAGTAGGCTACGACAAGAACACAGGGTTTAAATCAAGGACATTTAAGTTCAAGAACACAGGGCAAAGTGGTTCTAGTATAGGACCCCATGTTTATTGCATGTAGAGAGCATCAAACTGCTTGTGGAGTCTGCTACTGGATAACATTGATAGTAACCAAATGTAATTTAATTTAAGTTCAAGAACACAGGGCAAAGTGGTTCTAGTATAGAAGGAACCCAAGTTTAGAAGTAGGATACAATTATTCAGCTGCTACTGGATAACATTGATAGTAACCAAATGTAATTTAATTTAAGTTCAAGAACACAGGCCAAAGTGGTTCTTAGTATAGAAGGAACCCATGTTTAGAAGTAGGCTACGACAAGAACACAGGGCAGTTAAAGCAAGGACATTTAAGTTCAAGAACACAGGGCAAAGTGGTTCTAGTATAGAAGGACCCCATGTTTAGCAGTAGGATACAATTATTCAGCATAGCTTTTGGAGTCTGCTACTGGATAACATTGATAGTAACCAAATGTAATTTAATTTAAGTTCAAGAGCACAGGGCAAAGTGGTTCTTAGTATAGAAGGAACCCATGTTTAGAAGTAGGATACGATTAAGCTCAAGAACACGGCATTTAAAGCAAGGACATTTAAGTTCGAACACACGGCAAAGTGGTTCTAGTATCGAAGGACCCCATGTTTAGAAGTAGGATACAATTATTCACCAAACATTTTTTGAAAGCAAGGACATTTAAGTTCAAGAACACAGGGCAAAGTTCTTAGTATCGAAGGACCCCATGTTTAGAAGTAAGATACAATTCTTCAGCGTAGCTTTTGGATTCTGCCTCCTTGTATTTTTTTTTCTTCTCTTCAAGATGTGATAAATAAGGCAAATGGGATCTGAATAATTCTAGCCAAGCTACTGGATAACATTGATAATAACCAGGTGTAATTTAAAGCAAGGACATTAAAGTTCAAGAACACAGGGCAAAGTGGTGGTCTTGGTGCAACTTTTGTTTGTAATCTTTTATTGAGTGGTAATTTGTGTTTACTGAGTTGGTAATACTAAAGTCATGTATTCTCCGATTTGGGATGGATAATAAACAAAAAAACACATGCGAGCCATGCCCAAAAATATTTATCGATAAAAATAATGATACTATTAAAAAAAACATGCCACTTATAAGGTGATCTTTGATTGTTCAACTTTTTGAACCAAATTATCCCATTAATAAGGTGGTTGGTTGCACAATAAAAATGTACAGTCTTTCATGATAAAAAATTATATTAAAATAAAGTGATTTAATCAATGAAATAAAATTATCATGTTTGAGAAGATACGAGGACAAAATTGAGCCATATAAGGTGGGAGACCACGAGATAAAAAAAGAGGTGACTCTCTCTTTTTGTTCAAGAAGGGAAACTTCTTGAAATTATAAAATTGTAACGGCAGCCCAACACCTCTCTTTCAACCAGTTTTGTTACGAAATCATACAATTATAGCAAAAACTCAATTATACCGTACAACCAAACCCCCCATGATAGTTTAGACAAAACCAAAATCGAACCGAACCAAATGACCGGTTGACCCGACTGACTAAACTTATTTTTATGCAACATTAATTTAAAAATAAAATTTTTAATAATCAAATACCCACTAAAATCGACTTTTATCCCATCCCCTTTATTTATCTTGTGTTCGGTGAAGCACTCGTACGCTGCAGGCTGCAGTACTCTCTCTCTCTCTCTCTCTCTCTCTCTCTCTCTCTCTCTCTCTCTCTCTCTCTCTCCATTAAATCCACAATAAATGGTAGGTGCTGCTTCGGCTTATAAAAGAGGTGCCGGCCCCTCAATTGAAATTATTGCTTTTTACTGCTAGCTATTTATATATACGAATACACAAATAAAATTGTGGGTTCTGTTAATGGGTTTGGTTTTGGGCATTTGAACACTGGTTGTGTGCCCTGGCCAATTTGATTAGTTGGGCCTTGACTATGTTTATGTATAAATAATACATGTTGAAAATTGATGAATTCGGTTCGGTTCACGGTTGGTTCCGATTTAGCCAAACTAGTTCATCTTAGTTGGGTTCATATTTTTTGTTTGGTTTTAGTTTCAATAAAAAAAAACTTGAAATCGGATCAAACCAAAACGTGAACACCTCTACTCAAGACCGTTAACAGTACAAAGGGAAAAAAAAAACTAAAATGTATCACTCAATTTTAAGTAGTTCACTAAAAGGTTGTTTGGTACAAAATTAATTTAGAGATGTGTCGGATCTATCTCCAAATTTTAAGGGATGAATCAGATTTATCTCCCAAGTAATATGATACCAAAAGAGTTCATCTCAAGATATTATTTAAGATGACATTACAAGCAGTTTGAATTATTCAAGATGTTAAAATTGTTGTATTGCATTTATTTTTTAAAAAAAAAATTAAAGAACGACAAATCCACGGTGTCCATTAAAGGGAACGTTTAGATGCTATTTACGAGAATGAACAAACAATCTGAATTATTCTATCGTTTGGAGCCCGTTCGGTTACATTTTAAAATTCTGACATTGTGTTATTTATACGTTTTTATCAAGAGGTAAAAACCCATCTCAATTCTCAACCCACCCTACACTCTCAACCATATATGCATTGTGAGTTGGTGGAGTTGGTGAATTAAAGGAGAACACAATTGAGTTTCTGTTAGAAATTTTTATTTTGTGGCAAACCTTGTTAAAAATAGCATTCCAACATTTATTATAACTTTAAATTTGAAGAAGCATTTCTCTCTTGAACAAAAAGAAGGGGATGAGACTCTTTTTTTTCTTTTCTGGTGGTTCTCACTGGGGGTGTAAATGAGTCGAGCTGATCCAAGTCAAGTAGGGCTTTGTTTGAGCTCGACTTGATGATTCATATTACTACTCGAACTGGGCTCAATACTCCACTACGGTGGAGGTCAAGGCCCTCGCTTGGGACAACCTGCTTGTCATCCTGGCCGAGGGGTCCTCCAGGCAGGCAGCTAGAGAAGGTGAAGAAGGTATTTAAGGTTTTAAATAAAAAGTAGTGTATTTTAAGTTTTAGACAAATACACTACCATAGATGGTAGTGGACCCCTCGCAGCAATATACTACCAACTTTTATGTATTTTAAAGTTTTAAATAAAATGTTGTCAAAAAAAAGTTTTAAATGAATTGCTGTGAGCTTTCAATACACTTCATGCATAATGATAGGGTGCCCAAAAATATTAAGAATAATTTAAAAAAAAAAACAAAGAAAGATAGAATGTACGATCAGATGGCAAAGCCCACAAGGAAACATCAAGATTTCCCCATACAACCATAGATTGACTGGAATACCAGTCAAAATAAGGAGCATTTGTGAACAACTTAAACACTGAGCAGGGCAAGTGCTGATTCACAGACAAGCACCACCATGTTTGCAGTTTACCACAAAAAAAAAAACTCATGAGATGTTTATACTTGCATGTGTACTCTTGTAGATCACCACATCCATGTCACAATATCTTGGGACCCGTTTGGCAAAAAACTTACCGGAGAGATGATAGATACACAATCTAACAGGCCCTCTGTGACGCTGGTACACATTTAAATACCTATATCTGGAGAGGATATATATATATATATATAAAGACCCCTCCTTTCTTCTGTGTGGCAGAACACCAAGAAGAAGAACACTAGAATGAGAAACCCCCAGCAAAGGAAGCGGAGTGAAACGGTAACAGATAATTTTAAGTAAATACCCTTCCCGATTTAGGGAGTGCATTTAAGAGATTCCTTTCGGCGTCGTTTTCCCATTTTGCCGACGCTAATTAGTATTATCCCCCGTTACGCTTGAATTTCCGGATCCAACGGTCAGTGATGTCCGTCCGGACTCCGGACCCGTTCGAAAACAAGGATCCGGCCCGGGACGACGTCGTCCGATTGTACGGAACCACCCCCGGCGCAGCCTCCACCCAGCGCGCTTCCCCAGAAAGGCGAGACGACGCCCTCGAACGGGCCGAGGTGGAAGTCCCAGAACGCCCCTCCCGGCCGATGCGAATGTCGAGATTTCTTTTATTTGTATGCATATCCATGTATCGTTGTTTTATATGTTTTGTAAATCCGTTTGTATGGGGGGAAAGATAACGCCCGGTCGGCTCGGCTGCCCCAGCGAGGGGCGTTACGGTCATTTCGGCGCCGTAGGAGGCCGCTAACAGACAAGTCCCCACGAGCGCTCTGCCCAACGCCGTCTCCCTGCAGAGCTCCCGTCGCTCCGGTCGCCGTCGGTCCGAGCAGTCTTCTGCGCTCCGCCGGGCGAGCAAGAGGGGGCAGAGGGCACCGAGGGGTGCAGAGTCGGGCGGGGCGGGGCGGGGCTCGGCGGGAGGGCGAGCCGTCGGTGCCTGGCTTCCACGGAGTGCGCGGGAGAAGGTAGGGCGGCGGGGGCCATCCTTTCCGACGGCCGCCGGCGGGTGCAAGGTTTTGCGGTAAAGACGGCCGCCGGGGGAAAAGCCGGCCGTCCAGCAGGAGGAGGAGGAGGAGGAGGAGGAGGAGGCTGGAGATGGGGTGCTGCCACTCGAGGATGGAGCAAGAGGAGACGCTGTCGCGCTGCAAGGCGCGGCGGCGCTACATGAAGCAGCTGGTGAAGGGGCGTCAGGCGTTCGCCGCCGCGCATCTCGTCTACCTCCGCGCGCTCCGGTCTACGGGGGCGGCGCTCCTGCAGTTCGCGAACGCGGAGACGCAGCACCACCGGAACACGCGCTTCCACCATCTCCCGCCTTCGCCGCCGCCCACGCCGCCGCACCCTCCGCCCAAAGCGCCTCCGTCCCCGCCGCCGCCGCTCACCCCCATGAGCCCCTGCTCCGACACCTGGACCTCCGCTGCCACCTCCCCGACCCTCCACCCGCCGCCGCCGCCCCCTCCGCCGCCGCCGCCCTCCTCGAGCTGGGACTTCTGGGACCCCTTCGTCCCCTCCTCCTCCAGGTCCGTGACGGAGGAGGAGTGGGAGGAAGCCACCACCAGCGTCTCCGAGGTGACCGTGGCCGCCAATGCGGCTCCGGCGCCGTCGGCGGTCAGCGGGTTCTCCAAGGTCTCCAAGGACTCCACCAACGAGCTGGCGGTGGTCGTCTCCAGGAGCAAGAAGAACCTGGCGGAGATCGCCAGAGAGCTCGACGACTACTTCCTCAAGGCCGCGGAAACCGGCAACCGCGTTTCCGCCCTCCTGGAGGCCGCCGGCAGCACCTTCTCCACCGACCACGGCCTCACAGGCAAGCCCTCGTACCTCCCCCCCCCCCTCCGATCTCTCTCTCTCTCTCTCTCTCTCTCTCTCCTCCTCCTCCGATCCATGGATCGCCGGCGCCGCCAACTCGTTTACCGGCTTGGCAGGGAAGCTGTACAGCTACGGGAAGAGCCTGAGCCCGCTGCGGTGGCCGTGGGCGTGGAGCCCCAAATCGAGCCAGTTCGGCGGCTTCGAGAGGCTCGCCGGCGAGGGAGTGGTGGTGGGAAGGGACTCCGTCTACGGCGGCGGCGCCGCCAGCCACTGCTCGACGGTGGAGAAGCTCTACGCCTGGGAGAAGAAGCTCTACCTCGAAGTAAAGGTGCGTCTGGCGTCCGCCATGCGTGCCGAGCTTCTACGTACGCCTTGGCATCGTCGTCTTCCTTCCGTGCTTTCCGAGCTGAGGCTTTTCTGGGCCCTGTCCGGGCGCGCAGAGCCGGGAGAAGTTGAGGGAGGAGCACGAGAGGAGGGTGGCGCGGCTGCGGCGGGAGGAGGCGAGAGGTGCGGACTACATCAAGGTGGAGAAGAACAGGAAGGAGGCGGAGAGGCTGGAGTCGCGCATGGCCGTGGCGGCGCAGGCCATGGAGGCCACCTCCGCCGAGATCGTGCGCCTGCGGGAGTCGGAGCTCATGCCGCAGCTCGTCGAGCTGCTCAACGGGTCGGCCACCGTCCCTCCTCGCTCCTCTTCCTGTAATTCTGTTATCCGCCGGACGCTGCTCCGGCTGACGGGCAGTCAACCTGTCGGATTGACCGTTGACTCTGACGGTACCAATTGTCAAACCTGTGATCTGTTTCGCTCGTTGCAGGCTGATGGTCATGTGGAGGAACATGTACGAGTGCCACCAGGTACAGACGCACATCGTCCAGCAGCTGGAGTTCCTGAACGGCGGCGGCGGCGGCGGCGGCGGCGGCGGCAACCCCACCACCGACCTGCACCGGCAGTCCACCGTCCAGCTGGAGCTGGAGGTCCAGCGGTGGCACTCAACGTTCTGCGGTCTGGTCAACGCGCAGAGGGACTACCTGCACGCCCTGGCGGGCTGGCTCCGTCTTTCCCTCTTCCAGCTAAACCGCGCCGTCCCCCTGGCGGCGGCGGCGGCGGCGGCCCACCACGCCTCCGAGATCTTCGCCCTCTGCGAGGAGTGGCAGCTGGCCCTCGACCGCCTGCCCGACAAGGTGGCGTCCGAGGGCATCAAGAGCTTCCTCGCCGTCGTCCACGCCGTCGTCCTCCAGCAGGAGGAGGAGCAGCGGCAGCGGAAGCGGTCGGAGGCCGCCTTCCGGGCGCTGGACAGGGCGGCGGCGGACCTGCGGGCGGCGGAGCAGCGGTACGGCTCGCTGGAGTACCTGGAGGGGGCAGGGCGGTCGCCGCTGGCGGCGAAGCGGGCGAAGGTGGAGGCAATGAGGGGGAGGGCGGCGGAGGAGAAGAGCAAGTGGGAGAAGAGCTCGGGCGTGACGAGGGCGATGACGCTGAACAGCCTGCAGACGGGGTTCCCCAACGTGTTCCAGGCGATGACGGGCTTCGCGGGGGTGTGCATGCAGGCCTTCGAGTCCGTCCACGGCCATCGCCGTAGGTCGGGCGGCGGGGGGCACGAGCTGAAGATGCTGCTGCCTTGAGAATCAACCATGTCCTTGTGTAAACTGTACAGAGTTTTCTCTTCAAATATATTAGGATTTTGGAAGGCGAAAAGAAGAACCGGGGGGGGGATATTTGCTGGGCCAAGTTTTGGGTTTCTGTTGTTGTTGTTGTTTGGAGTCTTTGGACTGTTGTCCCAATCAGATTGACTATTTTACTATTTTATGTCCGCGTTGACAGACCAACCCGGGGGGATTATGATGTTTTTTGATCAAACGACACCATCTGCAGTCATTCTGAAACAGAGATGAATATTGGGTATGTGGGGAAAAAGGAAAAGATGTACGAGGTGACTGGGGTGAGTCAACTGTCTTATTCCGGGAGGATCGACAAGGAAACAAAACTGCTGATATCTGCACGGCAGCGGTACTATGATGTCCTCCATTGCATCTCGATCTGAATGCGGCCGTTTCTGGAGTCGATGAGATGATACTTCTCGTTGATTCTCTGGTTGTTGACTACGTCTCCGAGGTTGATATCTATGTATCCAAGTAGTTCCTGTTCGGACAACGCACATCAAATGTAAGAGTGGGAGACAGACAAAGAAGCCACATGATGCAATCAGGGGTGTGAACAGTTAGTTTTGGGGGGATTTTCTTTTAAATTAAATCAAACTAAATATGGGTTTCAACTCAAACAAACCGAATAGCTTCCTATCTAGTCTGGTTAGATTTGGTTTGATTTGAGACTATACATTTATTAAATAATTAAAATAATTAACAATGTACAAATGCATACTATTCTGAAGTTACCAATTAATATGAATATCATTTATATTAAGTTTATTCAATTTATTCGGTTTGATTCAATTTGGAGGGTTTCCCAAATCAGATAAGCCAACCTAATGGCTCAAACTGAACAAAAGGCAACCGGTTCAGTTCCGATTTGATGGTTTGAACTGTTTAAATGCTCACCCTAACTGCAATCTTATTAGACATTGACAGAAAAGAGGAAGGTCAAACGTTAGAAGATCACAACTATATTTCGTTGGAACAGCTACGGTCCATGGTGGAGATGATGCCCTAGAAGTAGGGGTGTCAATGGGCCCGGCCCGGCCCGGCCCAAGGTCGGCCCGCTTAGGGCCCGGTCTAAAATATATTGGCCCGGCCCAACTCGGCCCGCACTACATTGTTGGCCCGGCCCGACCCAGCCAGCAAAAATTATTGACTTGGCCCGACCCGGCCCGGCCCGGCCCAACTATATATTTTATAAATAAATATTTATTAAATATGATAATTTTAATTATTTAAGATAATATTATAAAATTAATAATAATTTAATTAAAATATATTTTTAATAAGTAAAAATGATGTTTTTGACATAAAAATTGAAAGTTATTTGAAAATTGAAAGTTATTTGACCTGTTTTAGCCCGCGTTGGCCCGCTTCGGCCCGTATGTCAGCCCGACTAAAGCCCGCGGGCCAAAATGTTTGGCCCGTCAAATGACCCGCAGCCGGCCCGGCCCGCGAACCCGTGGGCCGGCCCGGCCCATTGCCACCGCTACCTAGAAGACCTCCGGAACATTGGCTAAAACCTTGCAATCTCTTGCATTCATGCATACTTGGGTAAAATGAATTCGAACGTGGTATGTGGCGAGATGCCCACCTTAGAATGTATGCCAATGCTGGGTGGCCTGCTGACGACTTCAGCATGTACTCTATCATTGACAGGCGGTTCCTCGCACGTAAACGTAAATTCCTCCTCCCATCTTGGGTCCCTGTTTTTCTTTATGTGCTGTACACAAAATGATGATTCACACGAGTAAGGAAATATTTGGTGCACCACATTGACATCACCGACCAGGAATAGCCACGGAAAATTGCTTACCTTGGTTTTCTTCTCCTCACCCCTGAAGAGGATGCGGACGAAAGGATTAGTATGGTGTTTGCCCTCGAGATCTTGAGCTTCATGTACGATAACTACCAACAGACCGCCACCAGCTGGAGTCCCTTCAGGAGCCTTTTCTACAGAGGTGTCGTCAAAACTTCCTATCTCTTCCTTAAAAGGCTTGTACTCCACTTCGACAACCACTTGGCCGCGGGATTTCTCATTTTCAGGGTCATTCATATTCATGCTTTTCAAAAGATCGAAGGTCAGAGTTTTTGTCTCGTCAGGAGCAAGTTCCTTTATGGGAATGGCATTCATACCCATTTTATCATGCTTCCCAACCTGTAAGACGGTTAAAAAAGTTAGAGAAAATACTGTTTGGAGCGATGTAATGGATGATTGTATGAAGAGGACTCGAATAGATACAGAATAGCTAGGCATGCCTGTTCCCAGTCGTAAACATTAAGTTCCAGAGCTTGGGACTCAGGGGCTTTAACGATCATATTGAATTCCTCGTTCCATTCAGGGTTCAGATTATTATGCTTGACAGTAGTTTTCTTCGATGGAAGATTATCTTCTGACAGTTTCAGTTTAATGTATGGATCAGATTTACCAAGAAGATCTTTCTTCTTCAGCTTAAATGCTCTGATAACCTTCACACGGAGTATTCCGATCGGCTTTCTCATTGCTCTGCAAAATTCACCAGAAACAGATAAAACTTAAAAGCTACAAGGAACGTTTTCACTTCAGGAAATCTCAACGAAGAAACTGTGCAAGAACTAGTGGAATTACTTTGAGGCATCCATAATGGGTACCTCCAGTGTCTTGGGCCAAAGGTACATGTTTGATACCTGGTCTTTAATGATTTCCTGCAAAATGCAATGGAAGCAAATAAAGTAAGAATCTGACTAGTGATGTCTCTACGGAAGGGGGATGAAAATTGCCAGCTTCGGACAGTAAACAAGAAAACTTGAGTTTAAATATGCTACTGAAATATCATGACAAAACAAGCTGAAAGTTTTAAGGAAATAGACGTTAACAATGTCATTTAACTACCAAAATAAAAATGATCCTCTCGATAGCTGACCCTAGCATTGTTCGCCCACTTAGAATGACGCAGGTCCAAACAAGTACTGCAGGATCTAGTTGGGCCTTGAATTGGCTAAAGGATCGAGGATCAGCTGATCTGGGGAAGTTAAGAATCAGCTGGAGTCCAGTGAAATTGTTTGACGCAGCTGAAATTGGTCTGGCTGGCTGGAATCTTGATCAATCCCGAGTAGTTCCAGTCTGCAATTTGCCAATTCACACTATAGATTTCAGTAGATCCTTGCCAAGCTAGTACAATTCTAAGCTGGCTGAGCTGGTTTGGTTAGATCTGTCCATCTTGATATGGATTGGCCAATCACCAAAACTGATTACAGCTGGTTTTGTCCAAACCCAGCAAGAACCAAACAGGGATTAGCTTGTACTCCACGATATAGATTAGGCTGATTCCAATCCAAATTGGCTGATCCTGCATCCCTCGAGTTTGAAAGAAGTAATTATGTGCATTACCTACATATAGTATACATGAATAAGCAAGTTCCTACTTAGTGATGGGAATCTCTCCCACCCGAGCTATGAAATATGGGTAACCCAGTAAATAATATTTAGGGATTTTTGCATTTAAGTCCAATGAACTGGTTGGGACACCAGATCCAATCGGTGTCTATCAAAGTCAGACCCGGATCAACTCTCAGCAATATCAGGAGATCATATGATTTGGCTGAGATGTAATTTCATCACAGTGTTGACATGGTGCAAACTCCTAGGTAGGGGTGTAAACGGGTCAGATTCGGTAGCAGAATCACCAAAATCTAATTCCGATTCCAATAAGGGTTAAGGTGTTCCGATTCCGATTCCGATAATTTTGGAATTACTATGTTCCAATTTCGATCCAATTCTAATTCCATTATTGGAATTTGAATCAAATCTGATAATTTCTAATTCCGATAATAAATATTAATTTTTATTCAAAAATAAGTTTATGATTCACATATAATTACTAAAATTTAATATAATATTTTTAAAACTTTATTTTTATCATTTTATTATTTTATATATCATATTTTATAATTTATTTGAATTTTATTTGAATTATTTTTACTTATATTTTTATTTTTTATTGAAATCAAATAAACAAAAATAGTATCACCTAATTCCGATTTCAATTCCAATAAACTATTGGAATATCCGATTCCGATTCCAATAGTTCATAAGATACAAAAATAATTTCCAAACCCGTTAATTTTTATCAAAATCGAATCGAAACTTCAAAATATTGGATTCCGTTTTCACCCCTACTTTTAGGCCACACATGAGTGACTTAAAATCAAACAAAGTTGACCAATTTTTTTGTGAGTTTACATATGAAAAGATAATCTTCCATTTAAAGGCAATTCCCTTTTCTTTTTGCTTATGAGAGTATTTAAAACTAGTTATGTAAAGTAGTTTTTTAATGTTTGAATTTTTGAGTTTTTTTTCTTTTATATATGATATTTTGAACTTTAATATTTAGAGAGAGATGATTTTGTAAAGCATTTTGGCTATAAAAATCTCATGCACCCTTCACTCGAAGGCATTGAATGAGTAGTTAAGAAAAAAAGAAGCATGCACCGTAGTCACCATCACCACCTTATGAGAGAGAACCTAAGAGAAGTATTTTCATCTCCATGTGAGGAAGAGTATGTGAGGGGCATTGACATCTATGTTGTCAAAGATGTAAGACGTCTCAGATAAGGAAGGGGTTGTCTAGCCTTAGGCATCTGTCTTAGGCAGTAGAGGCAAAATCACATTCTATATGGAAAAATTTTGGTTTCTAGAGGCCCTGGGTACCATTCCAAAGCCGTCAGTGGCCTTTGGAGACCATCGAACCCCCCCCCCCTTTCTCGTTACCCTTACCGGATGGGGGAGGTAGACTCATTGCAGGTTCTGGGATCTGAATCTGATTTTCTCACCCAGTATTGAACCAGTAGGGGGAATCTAAAAACAACAGGGGCAGCCTCCGGCAACCACCAGAGTACTCCATATCCTCCTTTGAGGTGTTTAAAAGGCTAGAAATGTCCACCCCATGGCGGTGGAAGTAATCACCTAGGTGGTCGGGGCCGAGCCAAGGTCGCTTGTCTCATTGCCTAGCAGTTTCCCCAACCACCTTTGATAACATAGATTGACGTAGTTTATGTTTATCCATCAATTCCTCCACTCCCCTGGTTGTCACCACTTCCCTCAGCCCCGGCTCAGGCCATCCCTATCCTCCCCCACTGCCCACTTTGTTGTTATCAAGATGAGTTGCACACAGCCTGACACCTACAAGAACACTGCCGCTACTGCTGCTGCAGTTCTGGACTACAACTATGAACTATGACCTGGCAGAGCAGCTTTCAACACGGTCAACTCAACTTTCCAGAGATCCTTTTGTCCCATGCTAAACACCCTGCTAGGGATCTCCACCAGCATCTTTCTTCACGAGGTATTAAGTTCCCATCTCCTATGGCGTCATTGAAAGGCAAATAACACAAACAATTTAAGCTCAAGCTAGTACAAGCTTATTACAGAATGCAACACGAATATACAGATGCAAAACATGGAATTTGTCTAACATTTGTCCAAGTAATTGGAAGCTAAGAAGGTTGGAAGAAATGTCCCAGAAAACACAAGGAAAATGCATCAATAACATCAGCAATGTCAGTAAAAGTTTGTCACATACCTGGACTAGTCCGTACAAACCAGGAATTGCCATAACATCTGCTCCAATAAGTTTTAAGCCAAAGTCAACATGTGGCTGGAAAGACACGAAATTAGCTGAATGGCTTACTAAGACCTAATCTAACAGACATCAAGAAGTTAATCATGCAAAATTTCTGTGCATTGCTTAGCATACCTTTTGCATAAGAGATACAAGAATTTTTGCAAAGCAAGGAAAGCTAGGGACCAATGGCTTTAAAGTAATGCGTGGTATTGCAAATACTTGTAAATCCACTACCTGATAATTCAAAAAAATAAAAAAACATTAATGTTGTTTTTTGATATGAAAAATCTTTCATTCCTCCATTCCTTTAAATGAAAAGAAAGTTTAAACGACATTCTCAAAAGCAAACCTGCACAGTTGCTTTCAGACCAAAAGCTTTAACTGCAACCATGATATTCGGATTACCAGCCCATTTGAGAGATGGCTCCATGATTAATTCTTTCTCATCTGTAGCGTAGACCTTCATACCTGAACAACATCATTACTTCAAACATCATACTGTCATATGAGCAAAACAAATACAAAAATTCCACTAAAAGAAAGGCAGAATCAACAGAATTTCCCATAAAACAACAAGAAAATCACTATTTTCAACAACTGAAATCAAATCTCATATGTGACCATATCAGCAGTAAGCAAAGAAAACAGATGCAGATGTCTAAACGCAAGAGATAAGGCAAGAAAATTTAGTAGATAACAAAGATAAGCACACCGTAGTCGGCTTTTATTGCAATTTGTAAGAATGTGGGTGATACTGATACCATAGTTGAACCCATGAAGAGAAGAACCATCCCAAGAAAATGTACTTGTGAAAATGAAAAGCAGCAGCTAGTAAAGCATTGGGAAACACCATGGCAGCTTGAAAAGAAACCCCATGATAAATTAAAAGAAAAAATAATATATATAACAAAAATCAGTGTTTAACACCAATAAATTTGGACATTTATGGATCAAAACTCAGACTAATTCAGAATTATTTCCTAGGGTGAAATCAAAAGGGTATTTTCAAGCATGCGTCCATACATCACATAAATCCACTTAAGCATGGAACCATGGATGTAGGAACGAATGCATCTTAAATGCTATATACTTACAGGTAGCTAGTTGAACACCACTTGCAATCTATCTTGTTAAACAATAGGCCGACGGCACATATTTTGTGTGACAACTGAACTTTTAACCTGTTATTTTTCACAAAGGCAAGAGACAGCTGAAGGGACAAATGAGTCATGTAGTCACAAGATCACCAAGGATATTGCCCACTTACATCACATAAATCCACTTAAGCATGAGACCATGGATGTAGGCTCGAATTATCCTTAAATGGCATAAAAATACTTGCAAGTGTCTAGTTGAACACCACCTGCAATCTCTCTAGTTAAAAAAATGTTACATATTTGGTCTGACAACTGAGCTTTTAACCTATTAATTTTCTCAAAGGCAAGAGACAGATGAAGGGAGCAAGGGGCATTATAGCATGCTCTGCAGAATCGATTCCGAGATCGGATCAGCATAAGGCAGCTGACCCAATTTAGGGGGACCCACCAGAATTGGTCGAATAGCACTAATTGGCCTGGATTGGGGCCAGTTCAAGCCAAATTGGCATATTCCGGCAATTCCCTGCTGGAATCAACTGCCACAGTGGCTGTTGATAGAAATGTATGCCTTACAAGTCAATCATATATGATATGATTAGACATTTCTAGAAATATCTCATTCAATTAAAGAGACAAAACTTCATTACTAGCTTTTATTAGAGGCGTATATCGTAATGAAGTCCTTGATCACATGCAATGATGATTGAATCATGATGAGATCATGATAATGAGATCAATCATCTAGAGGTATGTGATCTAAATGTTCCTAGTCATAGGATCCTTGAGACGGGACATCAAGAATACGGATAGACTAGTGTGTGTGATGTCTTCTCATATGATGAGAATGACCGATCTCATTGGTCATCAGTGTGGGGATACTGAGATACACACACAGGTGCTCATTAGTGGAATGAGTTCACTGAACTGACCAATTTAGGAAACCTGATCGGTATCTTACCGAACTGTCTATCAGGTTATTCTTACATCTCAATAGCACGGTTGGATCTTTGACATGAGTCACCAAAGATGTCTTGCCAGGCGTACTATGTACTTTGACTATTGACTGATAGATCACTTTGTATTGTGGTCCTATATAGTTAATGGATTGGGTATATGGGAAACCCGGTGGAGGCAATTGAGCGGACAATAGGGGATCGTTCACTCTCAGTAGGAGAGAGAGAATGTCCTATAAGATAGTACTCTAAATCCTTGGCCAAGGTAGATAGGATAATTGGAAAAGGAGTTTTCCAGTTGATCCATTACTGAGTACAAGATTTCATAGAGTTGGAATACTTAGGGGTTGACAGTCAGTGCCGAACCCCTGATTGACCGGGACATTGTATGAACGAGGATTTAAATCCGTGTGGTAATTAATGATGGAAAGGCTCAATGGATGTTATTTAACTCCCCGAAGTCATTTGGGATCATAGGATGTGGCTTGTACCCTTTATGATAAGAAAGCCGTAAAAACTATTATCGGATAACGGTTTTGATTTAATTTAAAGGAATTGTTCTTTTAAATTAATTAAGGCTTCAACCAAATTGACTATTGGGCCTAGTGGGTCACACACAATAGATCTAGTCAATAAGATGAGGGCATGGACGCAATTTTATAGAAGCATTGGGTTTTTGTAAAAAATTCCATCTTCTATATATAAATGGCTTATGAAGTCAAACCCTAACAAGCCATAGGGCTGGAGCTCGTCCCAAGCATCCTATCTTCCTCCTCTCTCCTCTAGAAGGTGATCTCCCATGGTCAAGCTTGGATCTGGAAGGTTTCTAGAGGCCCAAAGGAAGAGAGAACTCGTCTATTGAAGCAGATCGTGTGGATACCGCTAGAGACCGGACACTTGAACGGTTTTCAGCAAGGAGGAATGTCCTCTCTTCATCCATGGTGAGGGATTTTAGAAATCCCATGAGGTACTCTCGTTCTACTTCATATTCGGTTCCCGGTTTTTACTTGTTCGGCATCGATCAAGACAAAGATCATGGTTTTATGGAATCAAAATTTTTCCGCTGTCATGTATTGATTCCTTACAGCTGTGGCAGTGCTGCAGCACTGTGCGTCTTCCCCACCGATCCTATCAGGTCATTGGATACGGTGAACCACTATATTGGGTCCCATGGACTGGATCTGATATGGCAAATCAAGTGACTTCCCAATGCCATAGCTGCGCAGTGCAACGGCAGGCTTCATTTCAGGCTGATTCTGGTCCCAAAAGGTTTTCAGTCAGAGTGGAATACGATTTTAACCAATTTTGTGATTTTTTTTAATTTTGAAGACTGATCTGGATGGATTCCAAATAGGTTTTCCTCCTATAGAATCATCCAATTATGCAGATCCGATCTGGATCCGATTGGAATCAACACTGGCCAATCTAGTGTCCGATTCCGATTCTGCTTTCCTTGCTTTTAGTCATAAGATCACCAAGGATATTAATAAATCCATTTAAGCATGGAATCATGGATGTAAGCTCAAATGCTCCTTAAATGCCATCAAAAAAGAATCATGATTGTAAACTCAAATGCTCCTTAAATACCATAAAAAGGAATCATGGATGTCGGCTCAAACGCTCCTTAAATGCCATAAAAATACTTGCAAGTGTCTACTTGAACACCATTACCAATCTATCTGGTTAAACAATGGCACATATTTGGTCACAAAACTGAACTTTTATCCTGTTATTTTTCTCAAAGCAAAAAACAGCAGGTACCAAAGGGCCATGCTGTCACAAGATTGCCAAGGATATTGCCTCGATAATTGAAACAATCATGTACCATATTTACATTATATAATTCACATAAGAATAAATGTTATAATAAAATGCCAATATAATGACAAATGTTGTAAAAACACAGCTACAACATACAACAAATGTATGTGTATAAGGTGGGAAAAGGCCATTAGACAAAAAGACAGAATGTCTCATCACTGCAGTTATCATAGGTACCTACCTGCCCAAGGCACCCGGCACCATTAGGCAGTGCCTTCTGCAAAGCAAGGTGCAATAGCACCTTTCAAGGACTGAGTGGCAAAAAGGCATCCAAGGTGACCAAGGCACCAGACTTGCAGCCAAGGTGTCAAGGCATCCACTACCTCTTCCAGTCGTCAACTATTAACACTAGTTGTGGCTGTTATTGCTCTATTCACCACCATGGCTCTCTCTCTCTCTCTCTCTATATATATATATATATATATATAGAAATCTGAATGATACTGAACCATGATCTGTATATGTAGGAAATATGAAACAAAATGACTAGCTTAAGATAATAGTAAGAAGATCATGATAATTTTGATGCTATCATAATCACTGGAAGTGGTTTAAAATATATGACAATAATCATATTGATGATAAATGCAACTAGAATCATAAGAATGTCCTAAAAATGCTGATGTTTTTGGATAAGCTGTATAAATAGTTAGTTTGCTTAACAGTTTTGGGGAAAATATATCTAATGTTGCATTGGCTACTTTAACTTTATGAACAGTTCAGGTGGCACTTTTTATCTTGATTAGTGCATAGAAATGTCTAATTACTTTTCCATTATATGTGCATGTTCATTAGTATGATCATGTATGCGTAGAAGTTACTTCAAACAATGATTGCAGTCAAATTTTAACCAAGAAACTTAGTAACATATAGGTGTGTCCAAGTAATTCTATCATACGGGAAATTCTACACTCAATGGTGTACTGGATTCATGTTCTATGATACTACTGTTGCTAATATACCAACAAGGTGAAAAAGTAGGAGATTAAGCGAGTAACAAGACAACCTTATGGGGTGTTTGGTTGCACGATAAATTACGTTTTTGTTACATTTTTATGTTTTTGAAACAAAACTTGCTAAAAGAGGTGTTTGGCAACTATTACAACTTTATGATTTTAAAGAGTTTTCATTATTGAACAAAAAAGAGGGTGTCACCACTTTTTCTTATCTTGTGGTCCCCCTCACCTTGTTTAGTCATATATGGTATTTGCTCTTTTTTGTTATCATATCTTTCCAAACATGATAGTTTTATGTCATTGATTAGTTCACACTTTATTTTAATACAAATTTTTATCATGAAAATGTATAAAAAATTATCGTGAAACCAAACACCCTATTAAGAACTTAAAAGTTTAATCTGAAAGAAACAAGAAATCTGAAAATTGAAAAAGGTGGGAAGGTTTCCCTTCAACTATGGTATGAAGAAATTCTGGAAGTGCCCAAACCAAAAAGTATCCTTTCAGACATAAAACAAGTTGTCAAAAAAAATTGGTCTAAGCATAGAAATGTTTTGCAGCAAAACATCTAACAGATGACTTTACATTTTATTGAAAAACAAAGAAATGAACACTTGCAGTATATCTAAGCACAAAAGTTAAAAGAGATAAATTAGTTCTGGTGAAGAGTAAATTCAATCAAATCAATCTACATTGACCACACTCCTGATGAATGGTCCCCAATGGATCGCAATAAGGGATCCATCTAGTTCAAGTTGTCCCTAGATCAGCTGTGATAGGCATTTTTCTTTTTACCAGCACCACTACTGGACCTGGATAGGAGCCAGATATTGTGTAACCAGGTTTGACTCATCAACTGGGCACACGTTGGATAAAACTGTGAAGAGAGAAACTGTTTCTTTCCAGCAAATCAGAAGGATGCATAGATCAGCATTGGGTATGAGGAAAAAAACATGTGCATGCATCAATGCGTGAAAACCTGAAAGAAGGTTATAGTGAACAAACCTTGAAAAGTTGGGGGCAGTGTGCCTAATGTAAGGGCTTCAAATTCAACTGATTCAATCTTAAATTTTGCTGTATTCTCAGCAATAATTGGCTTCGCAATCTCCTTCACCATCTTGCAAATCGCCTATTGATATATACAACAATAAGTATCTAAGACGCTACTGATGCTTAACTTTTAAGCACATAATAGTCTAACCTTGTCCAAGTATGGCCACATAGTTTCCACAAACTTGTTCAGCCAATCAATCTTCAGAAGAAAAAAAAATCAGAAAAGTAGCTACAGATGAAGCAAAGTGGTCTGTAAAATTCAACAAGGTACACAAGGAGCAATATATCTACATTATGAATATCTTACTCGGTCAAAATCCGGATTTTTTATCCATAATGGAATCTCAGGAAGCATTCGCTGCAAGGATTTTGAATCTTGCTCAACAAGAGGACGTACTAGAGAATCCTGATCAAGAAAACAGCACTAAAACTCAGTTGTACCCCAATAGGCTCCGATATAACAAAACTTTACACATCCACTGCCTCACAGAAAATATTAACAGATATAAGTTACAATAACATAAAGAATATTGCATAAGAATGTAATTAACTTTAAAAAAATTACAAAGCTAACTATCATAGAATCTTAACAAAATAAAGGCCATAATTTCTATCATACTTGATAGACATCCTATTTGTGGTCCACTTAACACATAAAAAAACTAAAAATGTTGTTGACATAAGTTTGTTTTGTAAATCTTTCTCCCCCCCCCTGGAAGTTCTGTAACATTTTGACCCAAGAGGACAAAGAGAATTTGGTCTCTCATAAAAGTTTTTAAGGAATATAATGTCCCATTAATATCCTACAATCCTATGTTGTTAGCTAAGAATACATACATACAAAAACGTGGAATTGCCCATCTCTAAATCTTTAGAGAAATGGATACAGCGAATTGATCCTGGATGATCATGTCTTAAAATATGTGGATAATATAGTCTCGACTAATTCAATGATTTAGTCTCTGTAGTTGCAAGCTTTTATCCACTAGCTAACAGCCCACGAGATGTTTCAGAGATAGCTTAAATGGCAGATAAACATGCATAGCAGATGACTAGGACTTGAACTAAAGACTCAACTGGAAAGACCTCTCCCTTCCAACTGTATCCATCATAATTGTAAAGTTCTTAAACTCATTACCTATGTTATTAAAGGCAATTGCCTCAATCGGTAGACAATGAGGCAAGGCAAGGTGCTAGCTGGGTACCTTGCCTGAGTCATGATCACTTGAGGCAATCACCTCCTCAGTCAGCCTAAACTATTGCCTAACCTGCCTCGCTAGTCTTACTTGCCTCGAAGCTGACCCAAGACCAGGTAAGAAACCCAGGTTAATAACCCTGTCTCAACCTTGTCCAACCTCATATGCTTATGATAGCTTCTTCCTCTCTCTCTCTCTCTCTCTCTCTCTCTCTCTCTCTCTCTCTCTCTCTCCAGCCCCTTCCATCCCAATGCCCCCTCTCCACCTCAGCCTTGCCCCTCCAATGAGTCCAACCTCAATCCCTTTGTCCCTTTTCACTCTCTCACAATCCTTGTTGACCCCTTACTTTTCATTTTTTGGCATAAAAATTATTTTTATTTTTATATTTCTCATATTTTATATTTTAATTTCAAGATGTTAGTACTGATTCATAGAAATACAAGTAAAAAATAAATTATAAATAAATATATATATATATATATATATATTAAAATATACTTAGTCTTAAATGCCTAAGGTGAGGCAAGACCTATCCTCACCTCGGGTGCCTTGGGAAACATGGGTCAATGAATCATTAATTAGTGCAGAATTCTTGGAAATTTCAATAAATGAGAGCTTAATGACCATATTGTCAGACAACGGCTCCAGGATTTTAAAGAGCATTCAGGTAAGGTTCTATTCATAATTTTAAAGCACAATTCAGGAGCATGCTTAAAAAACCATAAGAGTTCCATAGCAGTTAATGAAATATAATGCATGCTTTTGGTACTTACTAAAAGGATAATTAAGCATAGCTGTCAACTTTGCCCTATCACACTTGGAGGGGCTGGTTTGTCTTGTCTCGGTGTAAAAAATAAAGGTTATGTTCTATTGTCCAGATCATCCACCAAATCCCAATTGTCCCAAGTCATCCTAGCTAAGAATACACGCCCTGTCCAATCCATGAGCCAGTTAACAGGTGTTAGCCCATTCATACAAGAATATTTTCTTAAAAAAATTGGAGGAGATTTTGTAAATTTCCAGCCAAAAAGAAATTTATAATGTATTAACATTGCCATTTCTATTGATAATTTTTCCAATAATTTTAATATATATCTGATTTTTCTTACATTTTCAACATTTGTTTTAGGAAAAGGGGAAAGAATGCCTGAATATCTAGAAACTGGGGCATCTTTTTTTCCTCTAAGGAAACAGGACGAGGACTGGGATAACATGGATAACAACAGAAAAATAATCAAGAGTATCTTACTGATTAAAGATCTGTCAACATTTTTATATGATCATCATAATGATCCTTGCATGCTATCTTGAAGTTTTATCGAGAATGATCTTGAATGGTCATCTGTCATTGAAGGGGGCTGTATTCTAGACAATTATATGACAGCCTGTATAAACATTCAAAATAAAAACACAAAAACAAACAACAGGTTGTTAAAAGAATTGGTCAAAAAGCTTACGACAGTTAATTGAAATGTTTATTTAAAAATTCAAAGGCATCTGACTTTTATGCATAGGAATTGTGTTGTCCTATTATGGTGAACTGATTGACTTCTGGCTTCGTTCTTGTTTAGGAGAAATGGAAAGAGGTAAAATTTTCACTCTTACAAGTTACATGCATGTCAATTAGAGCTTCATCGGGATGTAGGAGTAAGGAAAAGAAAGGCATAATCGATTGAAGACATCAAAAGCTATTAGCCTATTAAAATGTAATCCATCTGAGTTAAGCAGTGGAAGAGAAAAGATGTATCTTAAAAAGTTCACCTCAACTTCTTATAAGCAGCTCTCATTTCAAAAATTAATTCTGGTAACAAAATACTGTTGGCGATTTATCATCAACTTCCTGTTCAATCCTGATCCACCAAACCTAGGCTTGGAATCAGCTAGAAAATATGAATCGGCCAATCCTATCCAAGTTGGCTGCTTATGCATTCTTCCATTGATATGCCTTGTAAATAAAATTACCAGTTTTTCGTCCGATAATCTTTGCATTAAACATGAAGTTCATTGTATTGTAAAGTGTACATGTACAAGTTTTCATCTCTATGTTTAATTAAAATGTTTTAACATATGGGTCCATTATTTTAAGTCTTTACCTTAATTCCAAATATGTCCCCGTATTCCTAAATTTCTTTAAAAAAATCCTTATTCCCACTACAATACCCATGGTCTCTCTCTCCCCCCCCCCCAGCCCCCCACCCCCTTCGCAATTTCCCAGCTACCATGGAGCTGCTCTACACTGTCTTTTCCCCTCTCTGCTACCCCATCGTCGGCGGTGCCTGGTCCGTGATAAGACACCTGCCACCGCCTGCGGCCACTCCCCACTGACCTCTGTCGCATTCAGCATCCAAGAACGAAGCACGAAGCAGTAACCCCCCCCCCCCGCGCGGGCTAACCACCCACCTCTCCTTCCTTCTCAGGTTGCCCAGGCTTACCGAACAGAAGAGGTCACTGCCATTGGACGTTGGGTGACCTCCACCACCACTGCCGATGCATCCCCCTTCCACGGCTGCCCCTGCTCGACTGCTGTTTTGCGGCACAATCCACCTCGCCCTTGCCCGACTTCGCCGCTGTCCCTTTCTCCACTGATCACCAATGCATGTTGAGCCGTGCTGCCACCTCCCTGTACGATGGCTTTTAGCAGTGCCACTGCCCTCTATCGAGGCTTCATGTCGGACAGATGGAGGTGGAAGGAGAGTGTGGGGAGGGTGGATTAGCCATTGGATTAAAGGATGAGTTTGGAATCATTGCAATGCTGTAACTGGAATCTAGTCATGGACTTACACACAATAGCAAATTGAAGACGCTACCTTGAGTAGCACAGCAGCCATGTTGTCATTCGTCCTCTCCTCTCTATACAGACTACAGAATCCAGTTACCAACCTTCCACTCCTACTACCGTCTTTCGTTTAGAGGCCTTGGGTCCACAGAGGTAATAAACAAGCCTCTTGTTCCGTCAGCTGGAGTCTGTTGTTCTTCCATTTTTGAATTATGTAAAACTAATTACATATGAGTGCATGCTTTAAGGTATAACGTGTAATCAGACGAGTCTGCCGGTAAAAACGAACATCTCAACTATCTTTTTTTTTCATTTCAAACATTACGCTATCATGTGACGAGACACAATTGAGAATCAAAACTGAACGAGGGAAAAAAGGTACACGAACACCCTATAAACCATAAAACAATGCAGAACAAGTAGGAGAAACAACGCTCGACTTGGCATTTCTCCAACACTGGATAATAGAAGAACGGTAGAAACTGGAAGGGAGTACCATTTAGGGAGACTCAGTTCGATTCATGGAGTAGGAAGTGAAATTACCTGTCCCTGTCCCCTGTCCCCGACAAAACACATACACTCAACGTAACAATCCCACCTCCTCTCCTGAACTCCCCCGAGGATCTACCATTTAAATAGCATACACCTATCCTCTTATCCTCTTTATTGAAAACAGGGCATCTTCCTGGAGAATGTCGAATCAAAGAGTGGATTAAGTGCGGCTAGCAGGATTTGACGGACGGGAAGCACGCATACCTTGACATCCGTCGGCAGGGAGTAGATGAACAAGTAGTAACCGATGACGAGCCCGACCGAGATCCCGAAGCCGAAGCCGAAGAAACCGAGGATCGTCCCCAGGAAGCCCATCTCCGATCCCACTCCAGACCTCCGCAGCAGCGGGGAAGAAGATTGAAGAACGAAGGGAGGAGGAGAAGGCGAGAAAGAAGGATCAAAGGGCCACCATTCCCGCTGGCTGGATCTCCCCGCGGAATGGCGGGATCGGGACAGAAGAGGAGGGGAGGAGAAACCGAAGCTCGGAGACGTTCCGAGTCCCTGCCCGGCGCATTTAAACGGCATGCTGGCGATGAACCGGATCCGAAAGTGTCTGCAACCGGTAACGCACGCAGGGCGGGAGCGTAGTCGGTTAGTAGACGCATCAGAGCGTATAATACACGTACGCGTCCGTACATCTAAAACCGTTTACGTCCGGTTGGTTATGTACGCGTCGTCTACGTATGATTCAAGATTTTTTTTATATGTAACACAACTTTATTTAAAAATAAAAAATAGCCCCTTAAATTTTTTTTTCACTGTAATAACACACTTGGGTGAAGTTACGACAGAAAAATCTCGCTTCCCGCCAAAAATCTAGGAAAGGCAGATTTTTTGAGTCAAATAAAATTATTCTGGAAAAATAATACACATATTTTGAAAAGCAAATAGATAGATTTCACATGATGGTTTCAAATATAAATAGGTGTGAGGGGAACAAAAGAAAAATCAAATGTTATCTTCATCATCACCTAAACATGCCAGTGGATAATTTTGCATCACATGATAAGGTGGACATGACAATATCAAGCACGAATAAAAATGTATGTTAAATGAAAATTCGACATAAAGCTGAACTTGATCCTATCAATGTAACTTTTTATGAATTTAAACTCTTCAAAATTAAAAGATAAAAAAATAACATCATATTCGGGGGCAAATCATAAATATGATTAAAGTACTTTTAATTTTAAGGACATGTATGGATGACAATGCTTCGTGCACTCGTTACGGCCATTTTTATTTGTCATGATGAAGAGTCTTGTTGCATCATAACTTTTTTATATTTTTAAGATGAAAATTATAAATAGAGTAAAATTTAAAATAATTAAAAACGTAAAATTATCACGTTTGATGACACGTGATGACAAAAAGAGTGAGAGCTAGGTACAACCGTACAAATGAGAGACCAAATGAAAGAAAAAGTCTTACATTCTTTTTGTCCAATAAATAATTTTTTATAAAAATAATTTCTGATATGATTTTATAAAATATTTTTAAATTCTTTGTTAAAACTATTTTTAATTTTTTTATTAAAAGCATTTTTTATTGCTAAAGCTTATTTTGTCCTACAATCAAACACATGGCATGTTCGCATCTAACTAGGATTATATAAAATAAATTATAATGTTTTTTGTATTCAGTTTTTTAAAATATAGGTTTTGTACAAAATTTAGGGTGCCAATCCTTAAACAATTTTACCTCATTTCAAACTAAATAACTGTAAAAATTCTTAATATTTTTTAGTTTTTTTTTATATTTTTAATAACAGTTATAGTAAAATTGACTATGATATTTTATATGATCATGAAATTTCATTAAATTTCAAAAAAAAATTTAGAATATATGTAATATTATATGTTAGCGAACAATGAACAATAAAAAGAAAGTATACTTCTAAAATAAATATTACTAGATTGTTAACAAGGATGAGATGTTATATTATATTAAATAAATCAAAAATAAATATATTCGAAAAAATATAAAAACAATGACAATTATAGATAAATCGAAGAAAAATAGTTTAAGATGATTTGAACATATTAAAATATAACTTAAAAAGATTTCAATAATAAAAATTAAAATATTAATATAATCAAAATTAAAAGATGTGATAGACTCATGTTAACTTAGATGAAGATAATTTAAATGATTTAAATATCTGTGTAGATAACTCAAAATCAACATAACTAATTTGGGATTAAATTTTAAGTTAAGTTAAATAAAAATTATCTAAAATTACATCTAACATCACACGTAAGACTGACATTTTTTTAACTTCCTAAAATTCAAGTTAACTTAATTTATGTTGACTTAATTTAATTAAAAATAATTTAAGTATTTAATCTCTCGGTACATTTTTTTAATCTTATTTTTTTGGACATTGACACAGTAACCTAAGCGTGCGAGAAAGCCGCCCTCGACGGGACAAACGCAGTTCGAGACCGCAAGCTGCGGTCCCATGGGGGCACGGGACGGTGCACTTGTTAGTCGCCATCGACTTCTAACTAAGCTGAATCGCACGTAGTACAACAGAAATACATTAATATTTAAACAAGTTAACACATTGGTGAAATCTAAAAATTATTACATGAATATATCTAAAAGTATAGATAACTTTAAGATTAAAAAAACCTTTCAATAACAATGTCAATTAAATAATAGTGAAATAACCAATAAAGAAAGAGACCGCCGTAAAATCAGCCGCCGGAGCTGCTCGGCATTTATTAAAGAGGGAGCAGCGCCGCCACCTCCAAGCTCCCAAGGAGCAGAAGGCCCCGACTCCCTTCCTTCTCCTCTCCCTCCTCTTTTCTTTCTAGGATTAGGGTTTCCCCGGAGGTCGCTCCCTCGCCCCCTCCCCCTCGATCTTTCGTCTTCTGTGATTATTCCGGTAATTTTCTTCTTGTGATCTGCTCATCTATTATATCTGTTCGTGTTTCTGCTTCCAATCCTTGCTCTGCCGCTCTGTACCGCGTGCTCGATCTGCTCCTTTTTGATTGCGCAGATTAGCTGGTAGTTCCACCCCAGATCTTCTTTCTCGGAGAACTTTTCATCGATTTTCTGATATTCGTATCCCTGTTACACCGAGCGGGCTAGGAAGTTGCATTTTTTTTCCTGATTCCTATCCGTAGAAAGAAAAAAAAAACTTCCTTTCTGCTTCTTGATCGCCCGCCCGCAGCCATGGAGGCCACCAGCCATGTTTTTGCCGATCCCCGCGGCCTCCACTCGGGGATGAATGGTGCCTCTTTCCCTGTTTTCAGCAGCGGCGGTGCTAACCGCGGCAACAACGACGGCGGCTCCTCGGCACGGCCAGCCAGCCACCAGCTGCTTTTCGACGGCGGCTCCGGCGCCGGTTTCTTGGGCCCCCGCCCGCCGCTATTCGCCCCCAGTCCGGCCTCGACCTACTCGTCTCTCCCTTCGTGGCACGCCCCGCGGCCCCCTCTTCTTCCGGTGCCCTTGTCTAAGTCGGTTTCTCTTCCGTCGCCGAGCCCGCCGGCGCTGAATCGGAGGGCGGCTAGTCCCTCCGCCGGACGGGCAGCCAACAAGGACTCGAGGGCGAAGAGATCGCATCCCGCGAAGACCCAGAAGGATTCTCGATGGGGCGGTGGCCTGTCCCGGAAGGGCTCGGACGACGCCAGTGCTCCCATGGATGTCCCGAAGAGATCTGCTTCTTCCAACTATGTGACGCCCGAGGAGAATGGCGATTTTGCAGGTTATGTATACTCGTTGTCACCGCCGCCGAGCAGCCTCCCTATGCCCAAATTTTCTCTCAGGATGAGGATCGATTCTAGAACATCCGGTGGAGATGGCGTGGTGGCGGACGGCGGCGATGATGCCGGCCTCAGCGACGACCTCCGCCGCCTTCTCCGTCTTTGACGACGGCGGCTATGCCGTCTAGCTCTTTGCCTGCGGGCATGGCGCCTCTGTGGCTGCCTGGTGTATCATATAGCTGTTTTTTTCTTCTGGTCTTATCAAAACGTGGAATTGAGAAGAGGAGCACAGAGAAGTGGGTAGCAGAGCCTGCTATCTGTCTCATCTGAAGCTCCTTCCAACTCTACGTCTCTCGTTTGGATTCGTTCAAGCTGTTGCCTTTGGTAGCAGAAAAGGTGTGGTTTTTAGGAGCACCTGCCCCCACCTCTTTGAGATCTTTTTTGCTCAAGAAAGAGGGGAGGATTGGAGAAGAAGTAGGGAGAAGTTGCTCTGCCGTTTATCATCGTTCCAGACTCTTTTGTACTACGTTCTCCTCTTGCCACTGCCCGTGCGCAAGCTTGTGTTGTGTATGAACCATGAACTACGAACTGTTTTATCGTGAAGCTTGTTTAGCAAAGATTTGCCAGAAAAGGGGAATACAAACTGTTCTCGATGTCTGCATTCGGCGACTGCTATGTTTGACATCGCTCTGCAAAGATTCAATCTTTCTGTGCTGCGTTTAAAATTTTAAATCGCTGCGCCGAGTCTGACCTTCCAGAATTCGAGAAGGCTCCGAGCTTCTGCTGCCTGGGCTGGAACCGACCTGCAATCGCGTTTGCTGTAGCAAGAAGGCAAGAACAGGTTTTTATGGGAGATGCTCTGTTCTGAGCCGCCGCTCCATACGAGGAGCCGGTCGGTCGACGCCATGGACCGTGGTAGCTCGTGGCCGTGCGTGGCGGGGGAGGACACGGCGGAGTGCCCAAGCAAAGCCAAGCAGGTGGGGATTGGTCGGTTTGGAAGCTGCTCGATTGAGTGGTGGAGGAGCAAAGACCGGTGGGGACGATCCTTCTGGCTTGATCCGTGCCTCTTTTTTCTTTCTTTTTTTTTGTCGTGGATGAGCTTCAAGATGCATTCATGTCGCGTGGGAATCAGCATAGTTTTTTTATGGGAAGATTATGTAGCGCCTGTGAGAAATCTAACGATGTGTACATTTATTATAGGTAGTTTGATACGTTGTCAGAATCACCCATTTTGGTGTCAGTAGTTCGAGGGTGAAAACAAAAATTCATGAAGGCAAGGTGTCACATTCATGCTCTGGCTTTATAATACAACAATTTATAGCACTTCAAACTTGGGGAAAAAAAATCGATACCTACCCAATTAGTTGCAGCAGTTTATAGAACTCCTTAGGTGGTCCTTATGGGGGAAAGATTAACTGCCAGAAGAAAAAAAAAGTTACCACCAATTAAAGTAGGATCACATTGGGTAAGATCAACCTCTTGAATCAATTTCTTCAACATTTTTTTATTTTTTATTGTTTTTTTTCTAAACTGGATGGCACTTCCACATATCCATTCAACCCACAAAAGAGGTATCTTGCATCTAAGAAGTGTCCAGCTTGTCAAGGATATAGCAGTATAGCAAGTTACATCGTCTAATGCCGGGAGATGAAAATGAGGCATCTCTATTTGGTGACTCAATCACAAACCTATATAGAACATAGAACCTCCATTGCTTATGGTTCTACACTTCTACCTAATGATATTGCTTCTAAAAAGTAAATGGGTCCCTGATCTCTTGCTTGTTCTCTCCCCCTCCTCCTCCTCCTCCTTTTTAATATGCTCATGGATGATGGTGTGGGGTAGAGGATTGGGACTTGGAGTGCTTCTGTGGTGCATATGTGACTCATCCCATGGGCCACTGTGGCTAAACTTGTAGTGGGAATGGGCATCTCTTCTCTTCTTATTTGCCTCAAGCAAGGAATTAGAACAGTGGTTGATGTGAAGGGGGAGGGGTGGGGTGTGAACAATGGGCATAAAGGGTGTTTGTTGGAAGTTGGGTATGCCCCCCCCCCCCTCTTTTGGCATTAGGTGCCCTGATTATCAAGTGGTGGATGGAGATGGGTCTGCTTCCTCTGGTCCCATGCCTTTGTAGTGTGGGTGGAACCAGCTCAGACCTACATGGGGGTTTCAGGGGCAGAAGTGGATTGGGATGGGGGTGGGGCACAACAGGAGCCATGCCTTTCCTCCTCCCAAGTTCTTTTCTTCCCCTCCTCAATGTTTTAGAATTTTCACATATCAGTCCTCATATTACTTATATTTCTAAATATATCTCTTCAAAAATTTAAAAAAAACCTTGAAATTGTGTTTTTAAAAAATTAAGATACCTTCGTCTAAAGCACCCCAGACAAATTGTTATCCAAGGGTCTCTTGATTTTTCTTGACAAAAAAATGCCCTCTCTTTTCTAGAGAGATAAGGAGGGTGTAGGTGAGGAAAGGGGGGGGAGATAATATTGGAGCCAGCATTTTAGTCATAAAAAGTTTTAAAAATATTTAGCTACTATGATTTTAAAGATTTTCAGATGGCAAGGATTTATGCTTCAGCAACAAATGATTTTAGACTTTAAGACAGATTTATTTCCCCTCACAAAAAAAATCAAGGAATTAGTATTTTCAGATAAAAATCTAATGATACACATAATTTACTTTCCGTCTTGTAGAGCACAACGGGGTGCTATGACTTTTGCTTTTGAACCGTGGGCGCACCGACGTCCGGTACTAGAGAGAGAGAGAGAGAGAGAGAGAGAGAGAGAGAGGGAGGGAGGGAGGGAGTACAACGTACGACGGCTTTGTCTACCTTTTTCTACTATTATAAAAGCACTAAGAAGAGAATATCGATGTAATACACCTCAGATTATTTTGTGTGTTCAAATTATTTGATTTTATCTTGATTAATATCTAAATATACCCCTTATATCTTGATAAATCTCATAAAATTAAGTTGTATCAGTTATTTTTAATTTTTCAGACTTATACAGTCTACCTATAAGTAAAAATAAATAAATTACTGTATAAATACCTTAATAAAATTATATATTTTTATCACAAGCTAACAACTAATACGTGAAATTAACAGTTCAAATTAAGGTGGCGTTTGGGTTGAGTATATGAACTCTTAATTGTTTGTCTAATATCGTGATATGTGATAAATGTATTATTAAGATGCTTTACTTTCCCGACTTCTAAAAAGACGGTTATATCCATCTTTATTTTGACAAATTAGAGACGTATTTTAATTATATAGACATTACTCCAAAGATTTTTCAAAATACTCTTCTCGCAGAAAGATAATGGAGAACTCTATTGCTGTGTTCTACCGAGCAGAAGGAGATGGTGTATGGTAAAATGATAATGTAGGGGAGCCACAATACAAGAGTATCAGGCGTACATTTCTTCCGAAGGCATTTACTTATAGATTAGACACTATACATTCTAAACCGAAGGGTGTGTTTGGTTGAGATTATGTAAAGAATCTAGGAAATGGTCTTTATCTCTTCACTTTTCAAAATAACACAGATTTTGTCATAATTCATAATGTCCATAAATCTTCTCTTGATAGTTTTTGAAGGAGAAAATAAAAGATGGTTCTATATCTCTTTTGCTTGAAAATTTTGATCTCAAACATTACAATCTAGAAGTCAGAAAGGGGTAGGATGTGTTTGGATGGGATCAAGTAATGTTTGAGATTTTAAGGATAATATTGTCCATCATAATCCCAACCGAACACACCACAAGAACAGTCTGAACTCTGAAGACGTTGCATTTCATACTTGGTTTCAACATTATCTTTCATATGATATTACTATGAAATATCCCAGATGTCTGGAATAACATACAGCACCGACAACAGTGGAGTGTGGAGAAGGATGGATAAAGGAGATAAAGTTGATTGCAAGGATGGGGACCGGGAAGAAGATGAGACCAGACTAGTGGTTCAACCTAGAGAAGGCTCTGCTGGTTCTTCATCTTGATTCTGGCGATAATGCATCGATGATGACGCAATTCGATATAATCAGATCAATGCACGAAAGCTGATAGAAAATATAGGGCAGTAGCAACTTCTCCAAGACTCCTCGATGCATGCTGTTGCCCGTGAGCCATGGTGTTCTCTTTACATTTTTGATGTGGGTAAACCTGCAACAGTGATGGAAGGTCACCAACTTGCTTGAATAAGTATTTCCCTAAATTCTACACAAGAACTTATCGGTACCAAGTTGCTTGGCGTTGACAATGCTCGGACAGGCAGGCGGAGGTGGAAATTTTTCATTGAGGAAAGGTTCCACCTTGTTTGAATCAGGCCAAACTGGAAATCCTTTGATCTTCCCCTGTAGCCAAGAAGACATGTCAGCTCTAGTTAAGTTAGCATCAAATAAAAGCATCTGAGGGTCGCCTTGCTATCAACATACCAGAACATTTAGTGCAGCAAGAGTAGCCATTCCTTCACGAGTCCACTGTAAATCATGACAACGTGTCAGTCAACCCTTAGCTAACTTTTCTTGAAAGGCCAGACTGAAACTTCAGATTTGATAACTGTTCTTGTAGAGAGAATCACTATTTACCTTTGAAGCAGATGCAATGTGAGGCACCACAATGGCATTTTTCATATTAGCTAGTCCAGGCTTCATGAAAGGCTCGTCCTGTTGAAGGTAAAAGAGAGCAGTGAGTGATGGATCATGTACCTTTTCCAGAGTATTTTTCACAAAAGTTTGTAGTGAATGCTGAGCAAGTACCTCAAAAACATCGAGTCCTACTCGAAACATAGGATTTGCTTTCAGATGCTCCACCAAAGCTGCTTCATCAATTACTGGACCTCTACTGGCATTTACAAGGACAGCTTCCTGCGACAGATGATTAATATGAATGGTATTTTAGTTTTACTTAATTACTTCTGCAAGAGCAGCACAATTTGGCTAGTGTTCTTTACCCCATTTGCACACTACTTATTCCATGAATAACTAAGAATGAAAATGTTTCAATCTGTAGGTCACCTTCTTCATGGTGGCGAGACTGTCTTTGTTTATCAAATGATAAGTGGACTTGTCCAGTACAGGATGAAGACTTATCTATAGCCAACAAAATATAAACTGTTAGATTATCATTGTTAACATATTTAAAATAATGTCTCAATGATAACGTATCAACAGTGAAAGTTCGTTTATTCTGAGTGAGCATCTCAATGCAGTGGTCACCACAAATCGCAAGAGATTAGCATCAAAGGTCTCACCACATCAGCCTCTCTGAGCACTTGTTCCATTGAAGAAGCTCTTTTCCAAGTAACAGGCTGTTCTCCAACGGATTTTAAGAACTCTCCATATGCTGGAGTCATCAAAACCATATCATCAGTTTTCAGTTTTGGTAACACCATCTGAATCTAGAAGGGAACAGATGGGCCTGCCTGTGACAAACTTCTCCAGTCTAGTTGCTTGATATAAATCATAGTATATAAGGTTCATTTTGAAACCTTCCACCTGCCGACAAGACAGAAAATGTTACCATTCACCCATAGCAATAAGGATATGGAGAAGTGTATTTCAGATGTTCTACAGAAGCAGGACATCTAGATCGTAGGAGAGGGGTGCAATATCTGACTGCATGTACACTACAAATACTGGCGATCAATCCACACTCCCTGGGTGAGACGTGAGCATTCCAAGCTATTGTGTGCAACTCCAGCTGTGTGTTTTTCCTATTTCAGTTTTCCTTGTGACATAACTGATTTAATCTTTCCGTTTAGAAAATTGGTGCCATGTATGGACTCTTATTGCCTGTTAACTAGTTCACTAAACATGCCTAATTAAACACCCCTCAGGCATGATCCTAGTTCACGGTTATCTGAATCTGAGTAAGAGACAAAGTCAAGAAGTATAAGATGATTAAAAAATATTAGCATCATCTTTACGTATGCGGATCCCTCAAGGACAAAGGTGATGAATTATTTGAATAAACGAATTACCATCATCCTTGCATATGCCGACCCAATGCGACCAGCTCCAATAACACCTACAGTCTGTCCCTTGAGCAAATTCCCCACAAATCTGTAATGTTTCCGAGTGCAACTTGTCACTGGTGCATACATTGGAATCAAGAAAACATGGGATGAACAAGAAAAGAACAGTTGATACATACAAGTTTGGAAGCCATCCGTCATACAGCCCGGCCCTCATAAACTGATCAGCTTCGACTATTCTTCTGGCTGCTGTCAGCGAGAGTGAAGCAGCCAACTCCGCGGTCGTCTCAGTAAGAACCCCCTGCAGTTTTGATAGACAAATCGACAGGCTTCAGATTCCATCCAACAAACAAATACGTTTTGATAGACACCATCAGAGCTGCTCGGTCAAACCCATTCGTGATGAAAACACCAGTTCGCAAGTCGGGCTCCATAAAAGAGAAACCCGAGTTCTTGTAGGCATTTGATCATACATGTGGTGGTCAATATCCTGGAATCCATGATTACGTGAAGCCTGAAATGCTCGTAGATCGTACTCACAGGGGTGTTTCCGATCGCCACGCCGTGCTTATTGGCGGCGTTCACGTCGACGTTGTTGTACCCGACTGCCATGTTGCTGAACGCTGTCCCCCCCGCCCTCTTCAAGGCCGAAAACAGCACCTCGCCCCAGTCCTCCGTGAGCTGAACAGAGTCGATGGTCAGTAGCCGAAACACAAGGCGATTTCGTGCTAGCCGCCATGAAATCACCATACAAAAAAATAATAACAATCAGCCCTTCGTTCACCTGTCCGATCACCCCGTCACACCTGTTGCCGATGAGCGCCAGGATGTCGTCCACCGACAGTATGGTCTTCTTCTCCGTGCAAATCTGTACAAGCAGCAGTAGGAGAGACACGACCGCATCAGAAATTCGAGCATCAAACGGGAAAAAAGAGGGCAAAAAGGCCGATGGATATGCGGTGTCATTCGGCTTGCCTCGACGCGGCAGTCCTGCTCGGTGAGAAGGCTGATCCAGCGGGTTCCGGGCATGGGTTTCGTGCTGACGACTCTGTACCTGCCGCTCGAGTTCCACACCTCCAGAGATATCGGCTTCGCCATCGCCGCCCCGGAAGCGAAATGGACTGCACCAGTGGTCTCTGGGACTCGCCGCAAAGGTCGGAGCTTTATCGGCAAATGGTGTCATTTTGCGCACTTTATAGCTCGGATTCGCGAGACGGTCGGCCGCGCCCGGTGTGGGAAGATGGCAGACGGAAGGAAGAAGAAGGAGATGGATAACGTGCGGCGGAGGAGGTGAGGAGAGCAGCTGTTTGGTCCTCTCGTTCTTGGAGGATAAGAGGGCAGAGGAGAGGAGGTTCCGCTTCCGCCGGCGCGCCGTCATCCGGCGCCCTCGTGTCCACTGGTTTGATTGGATTTTCGACCTTTTTTAAAAAAAATCAAATATATCTGTTCGATTAATTTAATTTATTTTATTCAATTCGAATTATATTTTATTAACATATGATATATACAGCGTTCGTTGTTCAACTTTTTTTTTACTCGTCTTTACCTAAAATTTACTATCTTTTACCCTTTATATTTTACTAAGTTTTTCATTTTTTTTGCTAGACTTGTGTGCATTTATCAGTAGTCATAAACAAACCTTTTTGTTGAATATAGACAATAAAAATAGTACATTTTCATTGGCAACGGAGGAAATTTCTTTTTAAGTGTGTGAGATTATCCAAACTGTATTAGATTCATTGAACTTAACACAAAAAATAATTATTTTATTATCCGATACTGACATGTTTAATGTTTATAATCTGTATATATGTATGTGTGTACGATGATGAGCACGAATTGTTTATGTTGTCTTTAGAGAAAATAATTTATAATGTATATTTTTACAGTTATAAGTGCATTTATGATTTGTTATGTATTGAATATTATTAAAGTGAATTTCATTTATTTATAATAAAAAATTTTATTTTTTTAAAAATAGTACGAAAGAACTATCAATTATTTAATAAAGACGTACTTACCAAACTGACCTGAGTACTTAGAACTCATATAAGTGCTGGCTGAGTTTGGGTTGGCTGAGAGAAAAACTTATCCTATTAAATAAAATTCAAGGTTAAAATATACCAGATATTTTAATAATGAACAGGAATAATGTGTCCAAGAAGCAGAGTGAGTTATTGCTTCTTTATAATTTTATGGCTGGTTGGTGCAAATATAATGGTTGGGGGATAATGTTGATTCATGTCTAAAAATTTAAGGATAATTTACAACTATTTCTTTTTCCACTTCTATTAAGTTCAAAGAAGATCTAAGGAGGCTCCGGTTAAAAAGATAAAAAATATTAAAAAAAAACAAAACATGATAGACCTAACTTAATTTAGAGGAGGATAATCAAATATGATTGGAGTGACTTAAATATATCTGAAGAAGTATGTGAAAATCAACATGAACAGAGAAAAAGAATCTATATAACCGACCCCAAAACTAAAGCTCGAGTCGAATTGAGTTGTATTAAGTTCAAGAAGTCGGTCAACCATCAAAAAGTTCCTTTGGGTTTTTAACTACTTGGAGGGGGCTTGTTTGGATTGTTTCTATAATATAATAATTTAACATCACATCCAATCTCTTAATTTATGATAAAAATGCTATATTTAATTAAGATAAAAGTAATTATTTTTTTACGAAAAATCTGAATCAAAATCATATTGAGATGAAAATATATAGTATCTCAGTGGAGATATTCTGGAGTATAAAAAATATTAATGGGCAACATAAGGTGGGCCTAATTACGGATCATGTAGGGGTGTCATTTGATTAGTATATATCTTATGTATAAAATATTATTATCAACGAGCAACATAAGGTGGCTCCTTTGTAGAAGTTATATTATATAACTTATATAAATTATATCATAACCATTTACACCCCGATAAATCACCATGTGAAACAACTTTTTTAGCTTTATTACTTTCCATGTAACTAGAGAGAGAGAGAGAGTAAAAAATAAAAATAAAAAATAAAATCGTCAGATAAAAAATAAAAATACAGAAATTGTCTTTCTGATTTTTTGTGATTAATTCTTATATATATATATTTTTTTTTATCAAATCCCTAATAAGACATTAATGGGTGTATTCAGTTACACTTTTAATTCATTAAAATTAAAAGTTAATGTAAGATATATCTACATCATAAAATTCTTTAATATAAGATAAAAAAAATAACAATGTTGTTGATATTAAATAATGGATGCTGTAATAAATTCAGTTTAGGTATGGCTATTTTATATCTGTTAAAAAATAATTATTCAAAGCTATCGAAATATTACATACCTATTTATTAAATTAACAAATGAACCGGATAATCAATCACTATTGGCACCATCAGTGTGCTATCTGAGTGGGATAAATTTTTTTTCTATCTTAATCCCCTTGAGGTGCTCCCAATTAAATAAACATTTGATCTAAAGATTTTAATTCTTTAATTTGATGTCTAACCTCATTTTGTGGTATCCCTGTAAAAAGAATTATTTATAAAGCTTTATTTTAATAATTGATAAATAGTGTTTTTGACATGTCTTTTTTTTAAAAAAGTATATTTTAACACAAAAATTAAATTTCGTCGTTTGATCAAACCATATAAATTCGCTGTGGCGCTTCCCGTCTCCCTCCCTCGGTCGGGTGCCGCCGCTCGGTTTCGCCGCCACTCCGGCGGATCTTGCCGCGCCGGTTCTCTTCGCCGATCAGGATCGGTCGGCCGCCTTCCATGGTCGGTAAATGCTGCCCTCCTTCCTTTGCCTCTCCCGCTGCCTCGATCCACCGCCGTCAGTTTCGAGCGCCGCGCCTTTCGCCTCTTCTTTTACCCACCAAGCGACGCCGCCACCGTGAATCTAGCTAGCGCGTCCCCGGAGAATTTCTCCCTCCGCAGCACCTCAAATACTCTGTGGATGCGAGGGGGTGGACTTGCGAGCCTCGCCAAGGGAAGCCTCGCACGGACGTCGTCTCCGCTGGCCATCGCCAACCACGCTATCTTGCACCTCCGCGGGCTCGCGGCGAAGAATCCAGGAACGTTGTGGCAAATCCAAGCTCAAATCATCGCGAACCCCTGCTTCCGAGGGGGCAACTCACTCCTTTCCCAGTTTGTCTCATCCTGCTCCCGCTGTCTCGGTCCATACTATGCCTTCCGCTTCCTGCGTAACTTAAGTTGTTCGGATGTGTCACTGTGGAACGTGGTCATCCGGGCGTCCATTGAATCTGACGCCGCAATGCAGTTTATGGTTTTCTTCGGTTCAATGCTTCGGGATGGTGTTTCTCCAGACCAGACGACATTTTGTATTGTTCTCGGTGCTCTCTCTCGTTTGGCTGAAGATAAGCCGGGGGAAGCTGTTCATTGTGGCATTTTGAAGATGGGTTATGTTTCTGACCTGTTTGTCTCGACGGGATTGCTAGATTTTTACGCTAAAATGGGTTGTTTAGGTTCGGCACGAAAACTTTTTGACGAAGTACCCGATAGAGATGCTGTCATGAACAATGCAATGATTACCACCTTGGGCAACCATGGGTGTATTGTGGAAGCTAGACAACTGTTTGATATGATGCCGCAGAAAAGCTCAGCTTCATGGAACTCCATGATAACTTGCTACTGCAAGTGCGACCAGATTGATGCAGCACGTGATCTTTTTGACCAGAACCCAGTGAGGGATGTCATTTCCTGGAATGCGATGATTAATGGACACTGCAAGTTGGGTCAGTTGGAGGCAGCACATGAGCTGTTTGAGAAAATGGGTACTGGAAAAAATTCAGTCACATGGAACACAATGATCACAGGCTATGTTCATCACAGACAGTTTAGTAATGCTTTGTCGATGTTCCAGAAGATGCAAGCAGAGGGTGCTAGGCCAACAGAGGTAACCATGGTCAGTTTGCTGTCTGCGTGTGCCCACTTGGGTGCTCTGGATATGGGTACATGGATCCATACATATATTCAGAATTGTTACTTCCAAATTGATGTTATTTTGGGAAATGCTCTTATAGACATGTACTGCAAATGTGGCAGCATAGAAACTGCTCTGCAGGTCTTCCGTCGATTACCTGCGAGGAATATTTTCTGCTGGAATTCAATCATTACTGGTTTGGGAATGCATGGATATGGTGAACAAGCTATTGAGGCATTCCACGCAATGCAAAATCAGGCAAGGATTAAACCAGATTGGGTCACTTTTGTTGGGCTTTTGTCAGGGTGCAGCCACTCTGGTCTGGTATCTGAAGGTAAGAGGTATTTCTCACAGATGGTGGAAGTTTATGCCATAGAACCAAAAATCGAGCATTATGGTTGCATGGTAGACCTGCTAGGTCGAGCTGGGCTCCTTAAGGAAGCAGTGAATCTCATAAAACAAATGCCAATGAAGCCTAATTCCGTAGTATGGGGGAGTCTTCTCCGTGCTTGTTGGCTTCATAAAGATCCCATTATAAGTGAGCAGATTACCCAGCATTTGATAGAGTTGGATCCAGAAGATGGGGGAAATTATGTGTTTCTTTCGAACGTATATGCATGCATAAAACGGTGGGATGATGTGAAGAACTGCAGAATGATAATGATGGAGAAAGGTGTGCATAAAGCACCTGGCTGTAGTTCCATTGAGGTGAACAATGTGGTTTATGAGTTTGTAGTTGGTGACAATTTACATCCAAAATATGCATATATTGATGCATTTTTAGATAATGTTACTAGGGAGTTGAGTAATCTTGGATATGAGCCACATGTAGAATCTGTGCTTCATGACATAGAGGAGGAAGAGAAGGAGAATGCTGTAAAGTATCACAGTGAGAAGATTGCTGTGGTTTTTGGACTTTTAAATACAAGAGATGAAGCAAAAGTACGGATAGTAAAGAACCTCAGAGTCTGCACCGACTGCCATGAGTTTTTGAAGTTTATATCTATGTTGTTCAAAAAGGAAATAGTGCTCAGGGACCGTAATCGGTTTCACCATTTTAGACAAGGTACTTGTTCATGTAAAGATTACTGGTGATTCATATACAGATGGAGCAGTTTTTTATTAGTTCCAGATGTATCAACCAAATCCCAGGTTGCCACAAGAAGAGAGGAATAGGCCATTGTACGTGGTATTTTTTGTTCCTGCATAATGGTATATAGTACCAAGTCTGCCTTGTTCTGCACTCTCTTGTTACTTATCTGAATATTCTTTGGTTCTCAATTTTCAAACGAAAATATCATGTGTATTTTTTTATTATTGTGGACAAACCCACACTGGCCTCACTAACCTGACCACCACCCCACCTGCAACCATGTGCGATCTGAGTTAGTGGAGTACCGAGGAGAGCTCGTGGTCAAACACATCCCATTGGTGAATTAGGGGAGGGTGGGAACTTAGCCTGGAGCTAGAGAACTAGACACCAAACTTCACCTTAATTGCAACTCCCAAGGGCGAGGCATATGACTGGACAGTGGAGCAGGCACGACCAGGACCAGGATGTGGTGCTTATGACTGGAACCATCAACCATTTGGAGGTTGCAGGGATGTGCAGATGCGCAGGCGAGACTCACATCAAGGCCTTGCCTTCAGCCTGCACTTGTTTTGGTGTCCGTTGTTCCATCCCTCATATGAGATCCTTTGGGTGTCCTGTAGGTTCAACCAGAAATATGCTTTCTTCATTTGTAATGTTGTATTGAAGTTTTTAATTCTCTGTTCATGTACCAGACTCCCCTATCTCTTTTATTATTTTACATCTTCTTCACCTGAATCCCATGTGGAGGCCTTTTGTTGACCGCCCTTTGCAGTACGTGATCCACAATTTCAATCAGCGTTAGCTAAACAAATAGAATATTATCTCAGGTGAGTGGTATACCAGAAGTGTGTACTGTTATTCACTTTTCTATTTTTCATTTTTCAAGGTTTTGTCTTCAATTATTACTGTTACACCTGAAAATCATGTGAAGACATTCTTTCTGGCAAGATATGGAGAGATTGTGTCGGTTTCCTGTTTCTTTGATAGCTGGTTTTAACAGAGTATATTGTTTCTGTGTTTTCATTCACTTGATTGTCATATTTTATAATTACTTTACTTAAACAGCAGCACTGAAATTCACATTCTCTTATGATACTGTGCTCATTTCGTGGGATCATTTCTTGCCCAGACTTCCCGTCAATAGGTTAAAACAAACTAAACCACCACTGAGCGGATGGTTAGCCATGCACTCTTTTCTCATAGCTCCATGGCAGTTGATCTATGGCTGAATGGTTCAAGATTCGCACTGGCCTGTGACTGCGCACATTCTCAATCATGGGTGCTAATACCAATCTGCAAGCAGTCCACCACTCAACATTATCCTCTCGAGGCCAGAACACCGAGTGCCCCCAATGCCTGCTGTGACGATGCTGTTGAACATCGTGGTAGAGGCCTCATACTCTCCTCCTCCTCCTCCTCCTCCTCCTCCTCCTCCTCCTTCTTCTTCTTCTTCTTCTTCTTACTCTTTGGTGAACTTGTCCATTCATTTGTCAATTTGCCATTCTTCAATGATTAGACTGAGCTGGACGATGCTGTTGAACATCGTGGCCAGAACACCGAGTGCCCCCAATGCCTGCTGTGACGATGCTGTTGAACATCGTGGTAGAGGCCTCATACTCTCCTCCTCCTCCTCCTCCTCCTCCTCCTCCTCCTCCTTCTTCTTCTTCTTCTTCTTCTTACTCTTTGGTGAACTTGTCCATTCATTTGTCAATTTGCCATTCTTCAATGATTAGACTGAGCTGGACGATGCTGTTGAACATCGTGGCCAGAACACCGAGTGCCCCCAATGCCTGCTGTGACGATGCTGTTGAACATCGTGGTAGAGGCCTCATACTCTCCTCCTCCTCCTCCTCCTCCTCCTCCTCCTCCTCCTCCTCCTCCTCCTTCTTCTTCTTCTTCTTCTTACTCTTTGGTGAACTTGTCCATTCATTTGTCAATTTGCCATTCTTCAATGATTAGACTGAGCTGGAAATGGTTTTCTTTGCTGCCTTCAAATTTTCATCTGGATTCTCTCTTTTACATCCTGTTGATCGTCCATTACTTTTCAAGGACACGTGGAATCTACTTGCTCTTGATGACCTGGTAAATGTTTTTTCACTGAAAATTTGTGGCCTTAAATTCTTTTCTTTTAATTTTGGTTTACATGCTTGTAATGCATTGTAAAACTCTTGTTTCTCAACGAAATTATTTATCTATTATATTTCACGTATCAGGACTGTGGTCATCTCAATATCGTGTTCATATTTTCAGGACTATATCCAGCTCAGACTGCTCGGCGGTATAATGTTCATAACATACATTCTACCCGCTAGTAGAAAGAATGGTAAAATAGTACATCTAATGGCTACTGTTATCAAATGTTTTTGTACTTAGGTGTCTCGTGGTGGTGCATTAGTTTTGTTATCAGCATTAATTTTTGTCCTTGATACAGCCAATTCTGATGCCTGCTGCATATGCAGAATGCGATCTCTTGCCAAGATGAGTGGCGGGCTAGTCATGACAGCTCCTGAGCAGTGCCTGGACTGGCTTCTTTACTGGCTCTTTACATACATTTTTGGGTCCTGATCATCTTGCTGCCTTAGCTCCATTATTATTGGCCGAACAAGGATGGATGGTGCTGTTGCGGGAGCTCTCTGGTGTTGTGGACATGACGCAGGCCAAGTATTATTTGGATTAATATTCTTCTCCTGAAGCACCGTTGAATATTGAGATTAACAGAACTTGGGGTACGAGAGCTGTTGGCTTAACACTACTTGTAATAGGTGCAACGGGAATCAGAGAGGCAAGGGAGGTCTCTGCTTCATGTGTTGTCTCAGAGAAAAGAGCCGATCCCCTCCATGACCCGCACATTTAAGAAGGGGAGGTGCATTCATCAGGAGCTGCAAATGTGCGGGTCCTCACCCTCACTATGCTAGTGTGTGACTGTCAAGGTGATCCACTCTCCTTAGGGTTCATTTGGTTCAGATTTTGTGCCAGAGATTTTTTTTTTTGCCAAAATCTTCAAAAGCTGATGTCCATGAGGTTTGAGAGATTTCTTTCCGACAGATTTTGTGTGTGTGTCTCTCTCTCTCTCTCCACTTTTCAAATATCCTCTCTAATTTTACTGCACCGAGGCCAAAAGAAATTTGGTGCATTTGGTTGGCATTTCAAGTTGTCAGAGATTTCTGACTGGAATCTCTCCCTTGAATCCCTCCCTTTCAATCCGAACCAAATGTAACCTTAGAGAATGGTGAATGAGATGTCAGAGACTCATAGAAGCTTTGCCCAGTGGGAAGAAAAAGATTGGTTGTGAACATTTGCCACTGGAATAATCCATGGTCTGTTGCCAGATGCTCTAATGATGATACTGCCTGCACTGCGCTTGCTCTCCCCTGACGCTTGGCTGGCACTGCATTCCTATGCATTGCGAATAATTTTATGTATCTGATACTATTTTACAAACCCCTTCACCCCTTTGATTATATATCTGTTCCCGAGGTTTTCTGTTATCATAGCTTACCAAACATGCTAATTTTATTTTTCAGCTATTTTATATTTTATTTTGATATATTACTTTATCACAAAAATATATAAAGATTATTTTGCAATCAGACATCTTACAAGGCACAAAAAGACCGTTCCCCTATTTTGAAAGGTGTCGTATTTTATCTGGGGAACTTGCCTAACATTTTGCTATTACTACCTTGCAGAAGCATTTGTAACTTGTGAAGGCTAAATAGTGACGGGGGGGGGGTATGAAAGGTGGTATCTTACAGCCTACTTGACAACAATATTAAACGACTCAGTATTATTAATTTTGAAATTGATATTAATACACATCAATGCAAGATGTTTAATTAATAATATCAATTTCTAAATTCATAATACAAGTAAAAAATGTAATTTAAATAATTCTTGTATCGATATTGATATGCTATTATTGTTAATACTCATCAGACGGGGCATTAGTTGCCAGAAGCTCAATATACCCAGATCAACGTTGAGGTTTTCTTGCTCTTACTATCAGTTCCGAACTTGTTCTTCGGAAAGACGTGCATGACAGGAATATTCAGTCATTTTAAAATATCTCTAAATATGTTGAGTTGATCTTTGCCATTTGAATATTCTCTAAATAACAATTTCTTGCGAGCTTCAATATCCAACACACTGATGAATGAGCATGTTCAAAATTTTAGACTTGAGACATTTTTATCCTGAATTTTAAAGATATTTAGGTGGTTAAATTTCATATCGGAAACAAAGAGTTAGACTTTCATGAATTTGGACCAATTGGACTTTTAGGCTTTCGAGGAATTACCTAGAAAGCCTAAAATTGCCGATTGCAGCTTCTCATGGGATTTATCCAGAAGGGCCTTTTATTTTACGGAAAGGAAAATCTTTGCTAATAAGATGACTGCGACAAGTTTGTCATTGTTGAATTTACACTTAAAGTGATGGGAATTTAAGAGTGGCAAACTCTGTAAAGAGCATTCTAATTTTGGCTTGTAAATCTCTTATTTAATAATTAACCAAATTTCTTACTGTGTTTATTGACTTAGAAAAAATATATGATATAATTTAAAAAGAAATTTAGTAGCATATGCTAGAGCAAAAGACGATAATTGTTAAGTACATAAAGGCGATAAAAACATGTAATGTCCCCATGATTAAAAAGAAATTTTAGTTAAAAATATAAAATATAAAAATAATAGAAATAAAAAATGTGACAGACTCGAATTGACATGAAGGGATATAATTTAAACAGGTTAAATGTACCTGAAAATATATTTTGAAATCGAAATGAATGGAGAAGGAGAATCCATGCGTCCTAACCTAACTAATTTGAAACTAGAACTTGAGTTAGGATGACTCGGATAAATAATAAACAACCCTTTAGCAGAGATTATTTGTCTACCAGCGCTCACTTTGATTCTTAACTGCCTGACCATCATTGCCCAAAGTATGTTCTTTTAACTTTTTAGCTGATTGATAGACTTATCAAGGATTCACTCACACCAAATGAACCGCTAGAGTACAACTATTCATGTGGATTTTGTTTGACTTATTACATCTACTATTTATTAAATAAATGACGAGCAAACAGTTCTTACCCAAAGAAGCATTTTGAGCTCCCTGGTAACAAGAAAGACAAGCAAATAGGATGTACTTGTATTGCAGGTGTAGGCATTTTCGTGGTCAAAAGTCAAACCACGCATAGAAAGTATCTTCAACTGTCCTCCATCGAGGAGTACTGTTCTAGGAGAAAGCTGGAACCAAGGTAGGCAGGATTGGGGTCGGAAGCGGGTCAGTTGGGTCCAAAACGACCAGGGTCGGAGGTTGGGACCCGGGACTTGGGTCAGCTGAGGTCTGAATAAAAAATAATAATAAAATTAAAAAATATTTATGGGGTCGGGGTCTCGGGATTGGGACTGGGTCAGTTGGTCCAAGAATCGACCGAGTTAAGCCTAGGTCAGGACCCGGGTCCTAACCCTGCATTCCATGGCTGGGACAGTCAATCCAAAGAACAGTGGTGGACATTGGTTATTCAAGTTGGCTACAACACGGATGGTGCAAAGACAATCAATCCAACGCGAAGTAGGTAGGCCAGGTTGGGACCATGTCGGATGGGCCTCAACCAAGCTGGGTCAACCCGTATCAGACAGGTGCGCTGAGACGATTTGAAGCCATTGGACTAAACAAGGCCGACTCAGCCGACATTGTCCGACCCCAGCCCACCCTATCCAACCCCGGCCAACCCAAGCTGACCTGGCTGGATCGGCTGATTTGGGTCCTAAAACAATTCCAGAAACATCAATTTTCAAGATTTCATGGTGGGAGTTACATCACTAAATATGCGCTCACGCACATGTATCGTCCAAGTTCAGAACAGTGGAGAAGAGAGTAAGCACAGAGATGTTGCAGTGGGGACAGTCACACATCCCCTTACATGGGTTATGTAAGGGGCCTTGGGCCCTTTAACCTCGACTGATAAGCAAGATGGTACAAGGATGCAACACTGTTCAGCCTCTATTTTTAGATATATTTTGCCTTCTGCTATATTTCTATAGCCCATCTTGGCAGTGTTGATGTGAGGATAATCCCACATCCACCGATACCCGTGTTGTATACGGTATGGTACACATCATCCTAGGCCGTTCAAGACTGACTGGTTTTAGGAAAAAAAATCAATCTAGGAGATCCTACCATAGGAAGCATCCAGAGGTATAAACCGAAGGCGATAAATGCCAAGTGAAAGCTTGACCAAAATTTAAGATAAGAAACACTAAAAGGTACTTGTACGTCTATCCGCCTGTGAGAATATATAACCATAGACTGCTTTAAACAGTGCATTTTTAGAGCATTAAGCATCCTTCCTGCTTGACTTGCTTGTGTTGAATATTTTTTACTCAAATGTTGAAATGAATTGAATTTGAAGGAGAGATGAGATGAAACAGAAATATATCAGATCCATCTCCTGAACGTGACAACGTCAGACAGTTAGTATAGGCAAAGTAATATTTGATGTCACATTTCAAATGGCGAAGGAGAACATTTTGTGATTAGCTTCTGTTGAATTCAGATAAACTCCTAGTCAATACCTAATTATACTTTAACATCCTTCTAAGTTCTGATCCATATATCTATAAGCACATTGTAAAACTGCTCAAAGGATTTTGTGAATAAATCACGCACCTGGATCTACAGGTGCTGATCCCAGTCTGAATTGGTTTTAAATTACCTGTATGTACTCACTCGATTGAGGGAGCATGCAAACAGTGAACTGCTCAGACTAAAGTCTCCCTCAAACTTAAGTGGGCACCTTATCTCCAGAGTTGTTAGGCTCCCTCAAATACCCTGTGGCACCACGACAATTGTGCCCTTAACACATCACACATTTTGTAACACAATCATAACCTAGTACCGCTAAGCGTTGACTAAATATGTGAAATATCTACGGTGATCCAGCAAGTGCACATAGAGCTGCCACATCCGTCTTGTTTACCTAACAATTATTCTAGCCTCACGTACACCAGTGTCACATGCCACCTAAACAAGGCTGCTGCTACCCATCACAAGGCAATCAGCATCTTGTGCAATATTTCCCCTCCCTTTCTTTTAACCCCAAGATGCCAATGATTTTCTTTTTTAATGATGCCAATGACTTTCTACATCTTCCTCTATGCTCTCTCTCTCTCTCTCTCTCTACTATGAACCTTGTAATCTTCTTCTTTCTTCACAACCAATGTCCCAATACTATCCTAGATGCCATCATCCCTGAGGTCTGACACCACCAGCGTAACACTGTCCTGCAAGATGTGCCCTTGAACTCCTCTTGCCTCTGACAACACAAGAACTATGTAATTAAGCATTTCATAAAGTGTTCTTGACCAAGCAATAGAGTTTCACTTGAAATTAATCAAATTATTCAATAAGAACTATTTGTCTCATGGAACATACGTACATGCACACACAGACACTGGTAAACAGAGTGCACTTGTTTCATCCTATTCGGAACTAGCAGACTCTTACTGGTTCCTGGTTCACTATTTAGCATTAAACTTCAGAGAAAGAGATAAACTGTTCTTTTGCTTGTCAAACATTGCAGAATAAGCATCAAACTTGCTATCCGAAATAGAGAAGGATTTCATTCCAGTGTCATAAATTGAAGCAAAGAGCTGGCTAGAAAATGAGACCAAAATATATGCTATCTTACAAGCTCCACAAACAGGACTGCATTGGTTCCTTCATATCAGGTTTATGCAAATTCTAATAGTCAATTTGCTCAGCCCAGTTGTTTTCACGGGTTCAAATATTCTCTTCCAGTTATTTCTAATATTTTTCGGCAATTTAAGTTAACAGCGAAACCATAAGAATTTATTCAGGTTCTACACCATAATATTAGATGAGAAAGACTAGTCAACTCTTTCCCTTCAAGAGTCAGACAGACGCTAACTGCAAAAGTGATTCACATGGCAGACTCTTCTGAGTTCTGAAGTAAGAGCTTAAGCGTGGATTTATGGATTCATGTCAAGAATTGTACATGATCAATCAGCTCGAGCAGCTAAATATAGCAGAAAAACTCGTTTCTATGATTAATTATCACAGAACACCACCAAGAAGACGTGAGAAGAAGTTCTATGGCACCATGACAAAGGTAGAACAAAGACCTTCCGGCGAAGAGATCCCTATTTCGACTCAGTCGTCATCGTCCTCATCGGAGCTTCCAACGTCACTGCTGTACTCACTGCTATAATCGTCCTCGTCGGGGTTGATATCGAGCTGGACGCGTCTCACTTGTATCACCTCCGGTGCCCTCGGAGGTACCACAGGCGCAGCAGTCGGAGGAGCCGCCGCCACACGCTGTTCCTGACCACGAGCAGCACCAACGAGATCATTGAAGGGCGGTAACGGTACAGGATCCCCGGGCTTCCACCCGGGCGGCATCGGCGGAAGATCGCTGGGAAGCTCAATGGGCATCCCCTTCTTCCATCCAGGAGGAACATTGATTGGCAGAAGCATTCCGGGAACCGAAGAGGGTGCCTCATCCGCTTGCGGCGTCGGCTCCTTCATCGCCTCAACGAGCGTCTCTGCATCCCTTTCCTTCGACTCCGGTGCCCTCCGCGGCACGCCGACGTCGAGGTCAGCAAAGTGGTAAAGCTGCGATGCGCGCATTTGCTCCTCCTGCGGGGCCGGGGGAAGCGCCCCGCGCAGCGGCGCCTGCCCGGCACCGAATTCAGGAGGCGCAAACGTTGTGTAGCTGATCCTGTGCGCATACGTCAAGATATCCGATAAACTCAGGGAAGAATAGAAGTCCGGGTAGCTCGGATCAGCCTCCGGCCCTCCGCCATCACCGTATCTAGCGCGCTTGGAGCCGCCCCTACGGTAATCGGAGTAGTCCTCGACGAGCTGGTCGAGGACGCGTGCTGCCTCGCAGATCTTCTTTGCGAAGGCGAGAAGTGTGGCGTCCTTGGAGTTGATTTCATCGGAAATCTTGACCCTAGCCTGCTGGAGATCGACGATTTCCTGGAGCTCAGCCACAGCTTCGAAGAGCTGCGTCTGGAGGGTTGTGAAGAGGGAGATGACCTCCTTGGGAGATGAAACATGGGGCAGGTCGGGTGCGGGGGAGTTGGAGGAGGGGGGAAGGAAAGAGGGAAGGGAGCCGCGGAAGGAGGCGAGCCAGAAGGCGCGGTTGGCGGAGACGTCGAAGAGCTTGGAGGCGAGGGAGGACATGAGAAGGAGGAGAGAGTGGGCGCGTGGAAGAGGGGGCAACAGCGGGAGGAGGGAGGCGGAGGCGGAGGCGGAGGGGATGCGGTGAGGCCGAAGCGCGGCGACGGTGGAGGCGGCGGACGGAGCAGGTTTGGTGGCAGGAGCGGAGGGGCTAGGGTTAGGAGGGAGAGAGGGGGAGGTTGGATTGGTGAGGCCCAGCCGTGCCGGAGACGGCAGGATCGGCGGAGTGTGGCTCTGCAACATCTTCTCCTCCGCCGCCGTCGCCGCCGCCGTCGCAGCGTTCTATCGTTATGAAAGGGTTATGAAAATACCTATATATACTTTAGATTTAAAGCCAAAAAATAAGTGGTGCTGTGGTGTAGTCGGTTATCACGTCAGTCTTACACACTGAAGGTCCCCAGTTCGAACCTGGGCAGTACCATGCAACTTATTTTTTAATTACATTGTAAAAATTGTAAATTATAAATTTATTTTTAATCTTAATTTTTAATCTATCTATGTTTTTTGGTCAACGTGACACTGCATGCATGTATTTTGTGTTTTTAAAAGGTCTGATTAGACATTCTGTTTATGCCCACTAAATCAAATTCTTTGAAAATTTTGTAAAATAAGATTAGCAACTGCAATTGCCTGGTTTCTTGGTTCATGTCTCCAGAGTGCCACGAGTAGATGCATTTTTAAAATTAGTTTATTTATTTGACAGCTTATTTTCACGCACTCTTAAATAAGTGAAAAAATTAAAGTCAATGATTTTAAAATCATTCAATGGCAAACTGACCAAACTACTTCCAAGTAAAGAAACAATAATAACTGGCCGACCGTGCGTAGCACGGTTGGCACCGTCCCTCCACCTGGGGGCGGAGGGCGTGGCTTCGCTTCTCTTCTCGGCAGCGCCGAGCCGAGCACCCCCATGTGGGGGTGATTGGTGGGAGGGCTCGAATCTCCGTTACCTGCTACGTCGCAGGAGTAGTTGGCCACCGGGCCACGTGATCCAAAAAAAAAAAAACAATAATAACTGGCAAAGTCTGCGTAGCACGGTTGGCACCGTCCCTCCACCTGGGGGCGGAGGGCGTGGCTTCGCTTCTCGGCAGCGCCGAGCCGAGCACCCCCATGGGGGGGTGATTGGTGGGAGGGCTCGAATCGGTGATTGGTGGGATTCGAGCGAGGATCTCCGTTGCCTGCTACGTCGCAGGAGTAGTTGGCCACCGGGCCACGTGATCCAAAAAAAAAAAAAACAATAATAACTGGCAAAGTCTGCGTAGCACGGTTGGCACCGTCCCTCCACCTGGGGGCGGAGGGCGTGGCTTCGTTTCTCGGCAGCGCCGAGCCGAGCACCCCCATGGGGGGGTGATTGGTGGGATTCGAGCGAGGGCTCGAATCTCCGTTGCCTGCTACGTCGCAGGAGTAGTTGGCCACCGGGCCACGTGATTCAAAAAAAAAAAACAATAATAACAGGCAAAGTCTGCATGGTTACATCTATATATGTTTTCTCAAAAAAAAAAACTCAGACAAGAATATAAAATTAATGACCTTTCTTAGGCGAAACAATTCACTTTTTAATTATTTTATTGTATTTTATTTATCTGAGTTTGTTTGATTGTTTTCTTTTTCATCTTCAAAACTTTTACAGCCTCTTTGGTTGAACAATAAACTGTTATACCCTTTCGCATTAAAATAAATTTATAATAGCCAAAATTATAAAGTCTCGCGTTCTGAGAGATGTGATATAACAAAAGAATATAAATCATGTATAATTAAAAAATGTAAAAAGATCACAAGCAAATAAAACGAGAAAGAGTCTCATCTTTTCTTGTCCAATAAAAAATTTTCTTAAAATATAAAATTATAATCCTTGTTGAACATTCTTTTTATCAATTTCTGGCGTGAAGATACAAATTTATAAATAAAAAAAACTTTATTTGTTGTACAACCAAGCACCCCTACTAAAAAGTAGGATGTTTTACGGGGATGTATACACACAAATATAAAAACTTCAGGTACGAAAGTACGAAATATTCGAGCGAGCCGGCGGATAACAGGTAGAGTCGGCATGGTTTTTACTGTTTTGTCCCTCGCGTCACGTGAGCGCGGCAGCGGTCTTTTCTCCGTCCGGACTGCTACCGGTCGGACCGCCGGGTATATACCGGATTCAACGCCGTGCTGCCAGGGGTACCCGGAGAGACCGGACCGGCCGGGGCGGGCACCTCCCCCGCACGCAGGTACGTCGTATTACCCGAAGAGCAACGAGGAAGCAGCGGACTCCGGGCCGGGTGGCAGGCGGGCGGGCCCACCGACCCGTACCGGTACCGCCGTGCTGGCGGATCTGAAAATCCGCTTTCCGGCGGGGAAGGGAGGGGCTGCAGGTGGGTCCCGCGGTACGAGACTGGACGACTGGGGGCACGTCAGTCCGTGTCACTCGCTGCGCAGCGCGGTACCCCGCTGCCGCGTGGACCGAGGCGACTGACCAGACGTAGGTAAGTTTAGTTCGAATCTATGTGACGATTTCTGTTATTTAAATAATAAATAGTAAATCGGTAAGACGTGAATAATAATTTAATTTCGTCGATAAAAAATTAATGACTCAATAAATTTACTATCGAACTTAACTTAATGTAATTTATTATTAATGGGTAATAAGTTAGTAAGAGGTCGACAATGATTCAGTACTTTTCGATAGTAATTCAACAAACTTATTATTTGAACCATCAATTAAATGACTCGGGGTCGTGATCGATTTTGATTGGAGATTGAGAGTACTCTCTCCACCCCGAGAACTGAAATAATCCCAGAGAGGTTGGGGGATGTAAAAAAAAAAACTAAAATCATTATAACAGTATATAGATATTATCGGATTACAATTGTGACACCGGATCCGTATATTACCCGATTACAAAGAGATCCCGTCCAAATATCTGCTCTGATCTATTTATGAATGATTTCAAAAAGTGTACTTGCGGGGATCGAGCCCCCGTCGCGTGTGCGTGCAGCACGCCGTTGGGCCGTTAGGCCATTGCGAACAAAATTTTTTTTCAATAAGTGATTTTATAATATACTTGAATTTCTCTAACATACGTTTCATATACTTATTTCATATAAATAAATATATCAATAAATTATAAATTTTAAAATTCTTTCTATATTTTTAAATTTATCAATCAAATAAAATTTAATCAAGATTTTAAATTTCGTATCAACTTCGAATTGTTTTGGCTAGACAGAGTGGACACAAAATGTCATATCCTTTCTGCATGTGTTCCTCTAGATGTTGGTAAAACCTACAAACACGTCGAATTCGATAATAAAATTATTTAGATCTTAATTCAATTTTGATAAAGATTAAAATATTCTGATATTTATTTCAATTCTATAATTTCTTATGTATGCACAATATACTGAATTTTATTGAAAAATGGGTTAAAATTTTACGTATTGCTGATAAATTTTGATACGATCCCTTTAAAACTTAATTTTATCATCATATCTTGTTATGTAATGTATTTTATAATTTATTTAACATTATATTAATTAATGTACCGAATGCCCTTCATATATTGTGATTGCATATACACACACATATTATGCTCTGCTTGCCAAGGGTATGATATTGATAATTTTCTAATATCAAAATTGACACAAGTTGACAACTATATTATAGGTAACATAATTTGTTTATGCTGCAAGCTTTAAAATTAATATCATTAACCTAAGATCCTTCAATATCAATTTCAAATTTAACAATAATAGAGATGTTCTTTTCTGGATAAAAAAGTCACCATCAAAATGGGCAGTAGAATCAGCTCATCAAGTTGATCTGGATCCGATCTAGATTTGATCTAGTTAAATTTGATTGTAAAAATCAATTTTATCTAAAAACACAAAACAGTCAAATATATAAGAATTAGGTATAATAATTATTAAAAATATATATTAAAATTTAATTTTTGGACCTTCCCTTTTATATCACACATATTAAAAATTAAAATAATACACTTTGAGTTCTGTTTATATTTTATGTAAAATAACAACGTTTAGTTAATTGATTCAGCCTAGTTAAATGTAAATAAATTATAAAAATCAATTAATTATATATTTTATTTGGGTGTATATTTATTTCACACGTTCTGGTAATTTTATGGATGTTAACTATCTTTTATTGGTGTTTAAAATAAAGGTTGTGCATAAGCATCTAAAATAGTTATAGGGAATAATTCTAAGGTAAATTAAAAGATCAATAAATAATAATTTTATTAAAAATAAGAAAATGTTGAGCGATAAATAAAATTCGAAATTTGAAATTTTGTATCTGCCAGTCATCGCCACATCAGTCGCTGGCACATATCAGCCACACTCGGATCTGAACAAATGGGGTAATTTAATGTTTAATAATTTAATATTAAATATAACAATATATCTATCATGTTACACTATGCCTGTAGCTGTTATAAATACATAAAAAAAATGAATCCAGAAAAAGGTATATAATTTTTTTTTGGCAAAGAAACTTCCATACTTGATGGGTATATATGCTTCTTTTTATCTGAGGTCACACCAGAGTAAGAAGACTAATTAGACAGGCAGCCTTGTTAAAGTCCCCTGGATACAAGTAAAACTCAACCCCAGGGTCAAGGTAATGTAAGGGTGCCCATGGTTTGGGTTGACTCACCTTGAGGTTTATAAATTTTTTTTTCAAGACAAACCCACTCTTCAAATCAAACCAAACAAAAGGATATGTTTTTTATTTGATTTAAATAATTTTATATTAAATATTACAATGTGTGTATCATGGTGGGCAGATTCAGGAGTCGTGGGTAGGTTGGCTTGACCTTGACCGGGATGACCTTGATCAGAGCGGTTTAGTCGAGTTGGCACGGAGCTATCGAGTTAGTCAACGTTGACCTAGACCTAACCGACCAGACCGACCTCGGCCAAACTTCCTTTTTTGCACAATAAATCTAAAACATCAATGATATAGTTGATATTTAAAAATATTTTAAATTCAAAGTCTAAGCGTCGAATGACTGGGATCGACTACGTAGATTCGTCTTTTCTATTTTACACGGTCATCCGCTAATTCCTCCCTTATGTCTAAATCATCTAAATCATATTAGATTCACCTATGTTAAGTTAATTCGGGCATAACTCTCTGCTTTTTTTACACTAGCAACACTGATGTCTCCACTTGTTTGACAGATATCTCAAGGCAGCACTGCTTAATGTCCAAATTAATGAAATCTTCCATTCTTTATCATATTCTGGATTCTCGTAACTCTCGTTTCGTCCTTGATATATTTGTTGTAGATTTAATCTACCCGTGTGTGATCACACAATACACATCCACAGTGACATTCACATTTTACGTATATTCAATCTGATAATATATTTTTTTATTGTCTAACACGTAAAAATATAACATGCCTGATAATTAGGTGATAGAATTTTCTTTCAATTTTTGAGAAATTTTATAATTACAAAGTATTCACATCGCATGACTTCATTTCAATCATCATCGTTGGCATGTTTGTCACATTCTCCGTCTACACGTAAAATTGAACATAACTAATTAAATTGAATATTCCTAACGAAGATCTTTTTATCCAATGTTACTTCAACTTCTACAAATATGGTTAACGCATGAGATATTAATGTAATTATGTAAATTTAATTTGTCCTCAATTTAATCTGATATTAAAAACCCTCCAAACAAGTCCAAACTGATGGTTAGCCCATACCTCTGAGAACCCATGAAAAAACAATACTCAATCCATTGACTCTCACGAGGTAAATATCGGATCGAGTTCGAGCTCGGATATAAATGGACGAACTCAGTAGTCTAGATCGAGAGCAAATTTGCTTGTACCTATATTTCTAACAAGTATTACCACGAAACATAGTTCACGATAGGATGTCAAGATGTATGGGTCCGCTACAAAACAAAGGAACTTTCTAGAAACCACTAAAATTTTCTGATCTTTTTTTTAATCGATTTTTATCAAATAGATATGTGTTCCTAGTATGTATCTATTTAGGTGTTGTTAGTATTATCGGACAATGTTGTCTGTCCAGTAATCTACGTTTGTTCTGTTATCTTCTTACGATTTTTGCATAACTTTCGTCATTTAATTTGGATATTATTCACAACTATTTGGTGTGTTCTTCCCGTGTTGTAGCAACGGTCAAACTCTTATAATAAAATCTCTATTCTTGTCTAGCAACTTTATAAGCACTTTTTCGTGCATGTTGTTCTGTGGTTAGGTTTTAGTAGGTTGAAAATGATTTTTGAAAGAATTTTGATTATCTTCTATCTATATATTGGTGTGTCTTTCAATCTGTGTATTCTTGATCCAGTTATCAATGAAGTTGGCTGTGATGCTTGTTAAAAAAAATTGTAGAATATATATATATATATATATTATATGTTACTCTGGTACATATGTCTTGTCTAGACTTCATAAAACTGACACCAAACCTAATCTCTTTCCTTCAGCTCTGCTGCGCCCAGTCTTGCCGAGGGGAGAAAGAAGCGCCACCGCCATCGCCAGGAGCAAACCCTAGGATGATAACACCCCCCCGGAAGGGCAGAGAAGGCGCAGAACAGAGATATGCATGGGCCACGGGCGAGGAAGACGATGCAGATTGCAACGACGACGAGAAGCTAGTACGCAACAGCGATGGTGATAGGAAATAGATGATGGATCCGGCCATGGCTGCCGGCCCTCGCACGTCTGCGGCCGGCCGCCGCTTCCGTGTACAGAAACGACCCCACGGCGCCGCAGGCAAAAGACGGAGGCAATCGCGCCGCCTCCTCCGAACATGGGCGCCGCCATCTTCTCTCTCTCTCTCTCTCTCTCTCTCTCTCTTTCAGTGTGTCAGAACGGAGCCGTGGAGCTCCGCTGCAGGGGCTTCCTCGTCGGCGGGAGCTGGGCGGCCATCCTCGCCCGCAGCTGTGTTCGGGCACCGGCATGTGAGCACGGCGCCCATGGAGAGAAGATGGAGAAGAGAGAAGGGTTTTCGAGGCGGCGGTTACTGGTTAGGGTTACCTCCTCGTGCCGTCTCTTTAGCTTCTGGTTCTCCTCGGTCAGGTGCTTCACCTCCTGCTCCAGCTCGGTGGTGTATGCCTGCGACGAGCAAGCTCGTGTCATCGAAGAGCAACGGCGGAGAGAGAAATTAAAGACGGTGGCGGAGGGGAGGGAGACGCTGGCTGGCCTGCTTTCTGGCCCTGGATCGGGCGGCCGATTCTCTGTTCTTGATCATACGCTTGTGACGGCGGTCGCCGCCGCCGCCGTCGGATCCGCCCAGCTGCTGCGCCCCGGGATCCCTCTTTCGGCCGGAGAACAAGGGGAAGAAGCCCTGGCAGGCCAGGGAGGAGTTGCCGGAGAAAGCGGGGGGCGCGCCGGCGACGGAGGGGGAGGAGGAGAGGCGGCGGGGACAGCCGGGGATGCTGCGTCTCCGGTCGTGGAAGTTGTCGGAGGAGCGCCGCCGCGACGGGGCCGCGGCGGCGTCGACATACTGGAGGCCCAGCCGAGAGTCGAGGCACAGGAAGGTGGCGGGAGCCGAGGGCTGCGGGGGGAGCCCCGCGGGAGGGGCTAGCAGGATGCCGGCACCGTGAACATAGCGCGGCTGTGTTCCGTCCGCCGCCGCCGCCGCCGCCGCCGCGGCGAGGGCGGCGGGTTGGGACGTCGGGCCGCCGAAGGGCCTGGCGAGGAAGTCCTGCAGGACGTTGCCCCTGAAGCGGGAGAGTGTGGTGGCGGCGGCGCCGGCGGATGTTGATGATCTGCGGGTGGCGTCGGCGGGGTGGCGGTGGTGGGCGTAGGCGCCGAGGGCGGGGGCGGCGGCGCCGAGGGCGATGTCCTTCCACACCTCCTCCATGGTCCCCCCAGGGGTGTGCGGGCGAGGGCGGCCGGCGGAGGCGGAGGCGAAGGGGGAGGGGGAGGAGGAGGAAGAGGAGGACTTGGAGGAGGAGCAGGAGGAGACCATCCTGTGCATTCTGGCGGCGGCGGCGGCGGCGGCGGCGTGGCCGTAGCTGTGCAGGCCGCCGGGGATCTGAGTGGTGGGATGTATTTAAGGGGAGCCGGCGGTCGTCGGGCGGGGGCGACAAGGGGGGCAAGAAGCATATATAAATATGCGATTTTTTATATCAATTTCAGCTTTTTTTTTCGATATGAAATTCCCTTTATGTTTATTATTTTTATATAAAAAGGGAAAAAATTCAGGGAGGAGGGAATGACGTCTGTACGGCTGTGGACAGGTCCCCCTTTAAGGGCGGTCAGATTGTGCATCCAATCTGGCGTTCCCCCTTGTGATGTCCGAGAGGGTACGGTCCTTGGGGGGGGAGTAGGTTCCTAGATCTCAAATCTATATATAAATATATATATTTTAAACTAAATAAGATACATGATGTGTGTATATAGAGAGAGATACAGAGAGAGGGGGGGGGGGGATTTCTCTGCCATATCAAGGTTTCTCTCATCATATATTTTTTATAAATTTTGATGCTTATGGGGTGTTTGGTTGCATGATAATTTTTTGTACACTTTCATGATAAAAAATTGTATTAAAATAAAAAGTGAACCAACTCATGACATAAAATTATCATGTTTGGAGGGATGTGATTACAAAAAAGAGTAACTACCACACGTGATCAAACAAAGTGGGAGGACCACAAGAAAAAAGAAAGAGGTGAGACCCTCTTTTTTGTTTAAGAAGAAAATCACTTTCAAAACATAAAATTGTCATTGTTACCAAATACCTCTTTTAGCAAGTTTTCTTACAATTTTTAAAAATTAAAACAAAAACTTTTATTATCATGCAACCAAACACCCCATTATGGTTTTTACAACTTTATATTTTTATAAATTTTTGTAATGAGTTATTATATCATTATAAATTTTCGCCGATTCGATATATATATATATATAAGATTATACAGGAGTGCGAAGTCCTATAAAAAATCACTCGAAATAATATCAATTGAAAATATTTTTTTTCTGATCAGCCGCATTTTTTTTACCTTTGATTAAGGTACTATATTACTTGGCATTCTACATGTCAGCATCTTATCGAGAGAGTGAATGATCATTTTATCATTTAATAATTGCCTTCACCACCAGATTACTACCATACAAGGCCCAATGATTATACATATTATCCAGGTGGCGATGATTCATAACTATAGTGGAGTACATCTCTAATGATATCCACTAAATAGAGCACATCTTTATCCTCTTCCCTCCTCAAAATTAGAATTCATTGACCTCCTTTCAAGCACTAGGAGCAGTGACGGAACTAGAATTTGTGCGTAGTGAGGTCACAAAATAAAATTAGTGAGGTCACCTCTTTTGAAAACATATTAATATCAAATATTTTGATAAAATTACTTAAAAATTTATCATAGAATTTTCAAATTTTAGTGGGATCACTTGACCTTGCTAACCATAGCCTAAATCTGTCACCGATTACGATCGATTGAACCTAGAAAAGAATGAGGTGAAGGAGAGCTCGTGGCTACTTGATACACTAACCCTCATCCCTCGCTCTTACAAGGATAGGGGGGGTGTTCACTCCTCGGTTCAAACCAATGAACCAAATCAAATCAGATTATTCGGTTCAATTTGATTCAAGTGGAATGAACTATTAGTTTGATTCGGTTTCATGAATCAGTGAAATCAACTTAAATCGTCAACTCGAATTAATTTGGAATATATTAACAAATAATTTTTTTACCAATAAATAGTATTGTATAATTCTATTATCTATATATGTATTTTAAATATTTAACTTATAACTTGACATGTTATATATAAATTATATTATATGTTATATAATTGTTGTTTAATTATCGGTTTGAGTCGTACCGAATTGAACTAAAATGGTTCAGTTTAGTTTGATTTAGGTTTAGTCGTGCCATAGGATAGGGATTTCAAAAAATACAGTTGAAAAGTATTTCTTGTAGACAGTATTAGGAATAATATGTTAAGTACTTAGCTTGATGGTTATAAAGTTACTTTTGAATCCCTTCAACAAGACTTACATTGATATGTTCTTCCTGTCCTCTCTTCTTCCTTTTCGATGACAACTATGTTGCATGAGCTGCCGAGGTTAGGAGTTGTTACGAAAAACCCGACGATCGATCACCCACGGAGTAAGACGCATACATCACGAAGACGACAAGATCTTGGAGAAGTCGAACTCTACTAAACTGTAGATGTACAACCTCTTCTCCCGGTGGCCCCCTTGACACCCGACATCTCGAATGAGTCACCGGCCTAGGCTATTTATAGGGAGAACAACCCAGGAAACCTATCCCGATTAAGACTCTCCTAGTCCCTATCTAGAGTCTTGATCGACTTGGATAATTCCGATGCTTATCCGGTCAACAACCACCGGATCCTTATCTCACTTGATGATTAACCCGTATGTTAGTTACGTACCAAGGAGTGCATCGGTACAGATGGATCATTCATTAAACTCAGAATGTTTGATTATCTCAATAAAAATTCTTCTCTAACCAAATTAATTCGATTCGATTCGATCGAATTAAAAACCATGTCTTATCAAGATATACTGCATATGTCGGCGTTTAATTTTATTTTTTATTCAAATCATATTCTATTTGAGATTCAATATGTGTCTATGTATTTTATCCGACGCATCCTACTGGCACAGCGTCGGATACCGTATCCTCTCCGTTTACAGCCCAGGTGGTGGGTGTTCACCATTCACCGCACCCAGGGGCGTTGAGAGGCACGACACGCGGAGGAGAACCAAGGCAAGTGGCCGACTGCAAGAGGAAAGCCGAGAGGTGCTGGTGCAGCAGGCCGACGTAGAGGTAGAAGAAATCCAGGAGATGGCGGAGACTTTTACGACGGGTCGCTGGGCTGGCCCGGCGAATTTGACAGGCCTGTGCAAAGATAATGTTTTCCTTACCTGGGTAATTGTAAGATACCACCCAGTGAAGAGGAAGTCCGCTGGTCTTGGCAGAACAACAAGCAGGTGCATCACCAATCCCTGCTGCTCCCGGTGGCATACACATGTTCCATCCATCCGTATCGTGCATCCAGTTCTGCTGGGAGTTATTGCAGCTGTACAAGGTTCAGCAGTGAAGAACCATGCAAAGCATAATCTTCAAACAGCCCATATCATATGGAGACTAACCTAACTTGGGACATAAAACTACACGCATAGACAAATGCTCCCAACTTCAACAGATCACAACAGAAAGAAATGAGCACAAGACACCAACAGTTGATTCAGATCAAATCAAGCTCCGAACCACCTAATGCCGGTACTGCAGAAGTGGTGATCTTGCATTTACTGCAATTTCGATCGAAAGCAAAACGGCGCATCACGATTAAGTAGATTCCCAACCAGCATATCAAAAAGCGCAGAGTATTATAAAATATCTTTATTTCGTTGACCATCTCAGAAGCTGGAAATGTAATATCACCAGCTAAAAACTATATTCAAGTAATAACATATGAAGACCCAAAAAAAAGCACATTCAGAGGTTCAGGTATCTTCCGAAACAAGAAGATTCAAATGCTAACAAAGTCACAAATCTGTATATGGAAAGAGTGTAGACCCTGCCAACCGAATATGCATTTACCGAAAACTGGTACCATCATCTCTCATCCGACCCAACTTCAGGTCCTCCCCAAAAACTTGGAGGTAAACAGAGGCCGGAGAAACACCCCCAAATAACAGGCCCAAGACCACAATAAAACTCCCAACCCATCACCGTTGAGACCAAAATGTACATCTCATGCCCCTCCAAACGCCCATTCTCTAATTTCTTTATTTTTTATCTTTCCTTCTGACCTTTTTATAATAATTTTTATGACCAGAAACACGTTTTTGATTAAAGCCCATTTTCGAAATAAGAACCAAGAAATGTTTCCTCTGCCTCCTTGAGCATCTCTTTCAGTAAGATAAACCAACTATGCCAGCCAAGGCTTCTCAGGCGCGACGCAGGTATGGAGCAGTCTGGTCTGCATTATGCCGAGATTCATCCGCACTTGGACTAATTAATGTTGGTGACTGGCAATTCAATGCACCCAAAGAGCTATCCTGAAGCTCCTCGGCATTGACTGCACCTCCCATGATAGGTTGGCTATTCCTTCCATCATCTAATCCTACATTTCTCACTTGAGCAACTAGAGAATCATAGTAAGGTGTTTCTGAAGAATGCGATAAATTGGGTGCTGAGGCTAAGGCAGGCCAATTCATCCAGTCATTTCGTTTCCTTATTCGGTCACCCTGCAAGGAATGAAAAAGAAAAGCAAAGAAAGTCATGATACGAATTTATTTTCCAACTTCATGTTGACAATAGAAACAAATAATAATAATAAAACCATAGAGCTTATCTGCAGGTCGACCATAGACCTCTGCATTTAAATAATACTGCTGGATTTGTTTTTTTTGACCATGCATAAGCATACAAGCGGGTCAACATATACATTATAAAACCGAAACAAATAAAATTGATATAAGGCAAAAGCATTCAGCGGCTAGACTAGACAAAACATAATCGAATAGAACAAGACATTACCCATACTTCCACTACGGCAGACGCCTTCACTGAATCCAATATAAACTGAATGTTGTTTGTTAAATTTCTTACCTGCATGTGCACCAAGACATATTGCACCTATCACCCACACAAAACATGACAAAAAAGATAGCAAAAAATATATTGCAAAAATAAAAAATGGCTGTATCTGCATTTCTAAAAATAGATTTTTTGCATAAAAGTAAAATTCACTATTTTGCATCAGAAGGTAAACAGAGAAATAAATAGGCAGGACACAGCTCACAGTACAAGCAACTACTAGGTAAACTACTTACAAGTTGCAATTAATTAGGCCAACAATGTAAAATGTTTCTACTGTAAGAATGGAGAACATGTAAGCACCAATAGTGACAGCAATTTCAACCTTCTATGAAAATGTCTAAACATAAATAGGGTCTTCCCTACAAGGCCTAGATATCAGGAGATGCAATGTATATAGCCAGATCCTTCTGGATAATCTGACCAACCCTTTCGGGAGGCTGGATCCTATAATCATCTTTCGGATGTCTGGTAATCAGTAAATTGAAGACAAAAGCATCCTTCTTCACCCTACCTTTAACATCAAAGCCTTGGTAACCACTTTTGACAAGTGATCGCGCACTTCAATCTCCATTGTTGCATCATTCATCTCCCCAAAACTCTTTTCCTGGATTGGGCATGTCTTTCTCGTCTCTTGCTTTCTGATATATTTTCCCTTCTCTGACTCAACCAGCAAAACTCATGGACTTGTAGGGTAATTTCCAAGCTTTAGCTAGGATTCAATGATCTCCTACCTAGGACTGCTCTAGAGAACAAATACAAGAAATGAAGGGTGGACGTACTTGAACTAGTTATTATGGTGCAATATATGCCTGTTATTGAGAACAATCAATAATGAATCAGCATACAGCTGAAACGCTTCTAAACCTGGGACATAATCTTGCCCTGGTATAATAAGCAAACAACTGGGAGCGTGAAAAGGAATCTAGTAGGGAGAAAGGAAATAGAAATTATTTAACTCCCTACGTAGCCCTTCTTCAGCTCTCTCAAAAGTCCATGTGAGAGTGAAGATAAAAATCTGGTAACCACATCCAGATAAGAATTTTGGACAGTGCTGTTGTGAAAAAAAAAATAGCTGCATGTTCTTCGAAGGAATGTGATCCTACCCTCCTAACTAAAACCCAGATCATGTACTATTCTCATTCCCCTACAATTCCCATGACACAAGGTGCTTCCTTACTATCTGAGCATGGCACATTTTGATCCTACTTGTAAGGCGCCAAAGAATCCATAAAGTTAACCTTAGAACCTAAGAGCTTGGGTCAACATTATCTTGGATTCACATTTTCAATCCATAGTTAAAGTGAGATAGAAAATAGATATGTTATTCAGGTACGAAAAAGTGTTAAAAGGCACAAGTTTAAAAATTATTTAAGAAGTAAATTGCATAAATAGGTCCCATCAAGGGCATTCCTTTCATAAGAAGAGATACATAAAACCATATAAATATGGTCCAAAGCCACCTATCTTGCACCGATACAGTGAGAAGTCGCTTAGGAGTTTCCTAAAAGCATAAAATTGTAGTCAATATTCCTAGTATCCACCTTGTATGACTTAAACATAAAATATAACATATTATAGTATGAAGATGACAGATTTCTTCGTATTTGTCTGATGAATTCACCCTACTATGCTTTAAACATCCAATGAGCAAAACATAAACAGAGAATAAAACAGTAGGGACAGCAACCTGTGAGATCTCACAAGAATCTTGGTCTTGTGCTGGCCCCAAGAATCCAAGATCCAAGAGCTCTGAAATAGGGGGAACCGTTATTAGACTGCCCACCAGAAAAATGAAAGGAAGAAAGAGGGTAGGAGATGAAATTGAGGGCTGGCAAACAATAGGGACAGCTACCAACGATGGCCAGAGGGATGCAGCACGGAGCAGCCTCCCTCAGTGGCCAGTGCTTGCTGTCCTCTGGCTATCACCACCAACAGCTGTTGCCACCCCTCCAGCTCGTCTACCCCAACACAATATTGCAAGAAAATAGCAAGAGCTCGATCTCATCTCTCCGATCACCCTGAGGCAATGTCCAGAACTGAGAAGGGAATCCTGGTTGACTTTAGAGCTTGAGCTATTGAATGGGTTTCCTTGACTCATGAATCGACCTTGGACAGCCTAAAAAAACTTGAAAACCCTAAGCAGGCAATTTATTGACAATTCTAAAGAAGGCCAACCATTTTTGAGAATTTACTACTAAAAGTAATACGAGCATCATGGCTGGAAGGAGTCTAAATCTAGAACAGCTGAAATAGATAAATGACTAGACAACTATAAGTGAACTGTAAAGAGGACATTGACAACGTTTATTACTACTGTACCAGACCGACAAATTTTGAGGTCGAACCTACTCCAATCTGAGTATGTTTTCTAGGTAGATTTTAATAAATTTTAACTATGTTGAAGATTGTTTCATTTTCTTACAAAATTACAAATGCTAATGTCACTCAAGGATTGCCATCTTGCACCTCAATTTCACCTCGGGATGATCAGAGAGATCTTGGCAAGATCTCATATGATCAGATCTCGGAACAATGATTGGAGAGTCTGAACAGACGGGCTGAAGTGGCAGCAGGGAGGGAGGTCGCTATCAGTACCAATGCAGTTTGTCTTCCTCACAAAGGCCCTATCTGGATCATCAAACCTGGTATCACTGTTTTCAAGGCGTCGCCTAGGCGACAAGGTGCCCCCAGAGGGGGCAAGGCGATGGGCACCTAGGCGCCCATTGCCTTAAATAACTATTTTATTTATTTTAATAATAAATAATGCTAAATAAGTGTCAATATCATATAATTAAGTTGTTTTAGAGTAAAAACAACTAGTTTTAATAGTTAATTCGACTATAAATTAACATTTTGATGAAATAATAGCTAGGGTTAAATGATTTCTTAAGTGTTTACTAATAGATGATATAATTTAAATAGTAAAATTAACTAATTTGTCAAGTTATTTAGTCTATGTAACTATGCACTTCCCACATTATTGATTGATTTGCATGGTGTCAAAATTATTTTGCATCATTTTTTACATATATCTTTATTATTTTATCTATTTTACTATATAAAACAAGGCGTCGCCTAACGCCTCGCCTTATCGTCAAGGCGGTACTATGTCACATTGATCGCCTTAACAACTATGCCTGGTATGGGCCTAATATGACTGGATCAGTACGACAAGCAAACCAGGCTCTAGGCTAGAAAGATGCCACTTTCTAATGCCCCCACTCCAATGACCCTCTTCTAGTCATCCTTCACAGTCCCACCTCTCAGTCCTCTCCTATATCTTCCATACTCTCCTCTGACAAATGATCACCATTTCTGAGGTCTCCAATCTTGTCACCAGTGTAAGACTGATGTGATTCCGACCGGGCGACCCATACGGAAGATGGATCCAAGAAGACCCCGTGCCATCAGTCGGATCTTAGTGACATCGGCAAAATTTTATATTAATTTATTAATATTAGGATATTAACTATTTAGAAGTATTAAATTAAAAATATTGAGATTAATTAGAAGTTCAGATATACAAGTATATATTAGGGTTAAAAAATAGATATATATTTAAATAGATCAAGTTTAGCATATAGATGTAGTTGTTTTAAAATTTTTGTTTTTTTAATTTTATATGTATGAGCTCTATTTAAAGGCCCCCACCCCGTGTCCGCGGCATGATGTTATTAAGCAAAAAAAAAGTGAAACTCCCCCTTCAGGTCTCTCGTTCCTTCCCATGCTTGAGACTCCCTTCCCGTCCCCTCTTCATCCTTGTGTTCATCTCCCTCCCTGAACATCGTCTTCTTATCTGCCATTCCTCTCTCTCCTTCTCAACCCAGTATGACTTCCTCCGTTTCCTCCTCCATCTTCTTCTCCTCTACTAGATCCAGCTATACAAAAAATTCTTCAATCGTCTTTTGAGTCTACTCAACTTCACAATGATGATTCAACCTCTGATATGGATGTTTTTGATGAACATAGAAGTGATGATGATATAAGTAATTATGAAAACGATAATGACGGTGGTGATGGCAACGTAGAAAAAAATAATCATTCCCCACTGATGTTATTGAGCAAGTTCATCATTAACGTAAAAAAATATATAGACGCAATAATAAAAGTGCTGGTATATCATATTAACAAATTTTGTCACAATTTGACGAATGTGATCTTTCTTACACAATTAGTTCCATAGATATTTCTAAAATGAGATATTGTGAATATGAACATTCTCAAAATTCATCATCATATGAATATGAACATAGATATGTATATGAGGCAATGCAACAAAATTCTTCACATACATCTTATAATGAATGATATGAACCTTTATATAGATATGGACATACTACAATAAAACATGTTCTCTCAAACACGTCTTATAACATAGTTATTATGGTTATGGTCATAGTCATGAATCTTATGATCATAGATATACAACACAAGATGATTCTTCAAATATTTCTGATATTTATGAACAGAGATTTAGTTTACCACAAGAGGGATGCCGTCAATCTCATATGTCATGGACTCAATATTATGATTTTATTAGTGATTTTGTGGCACAATTATCACAAAATAGTGAACAAATTGACCAACAAAGTGATATATCAGAAGCACGTAGATCATCTTTTTGGTATTGAGTGTTTTGTGATTGTTTATTTACACAGTTGGTTTGGTGTGCAAATGTGTTATATATTTTCATGTACGTTCATTGATGTACTCCCATCTTTATAAGATATTATGCTATGTTTCATACACAGACATTTTGATTCGAGAATTCGAAACTGGATCTCTCGAGATTTCTCTGAGATCTCTTTTCTTTCACCTCCTCCCCCCCCCCGGATGAAGCCGAGATCCGAGATGACAATTCTTGATTGTTTGTTTAAAAATGGATTTACCACACATTAAAAAAATGAAAACAAAATGCATGTGCTTTCAACTATATGATAATAGGCTGGTGATCATAAATTAAATATATATATAAGAGACAAATATGATCATTTACCTAGTGGAATGAATTAAGTGAACAAAAAGAATCAAGAAATTAGAATAGAGCATTTATTAACTCCAATGATTCAAACCATTTTGGACCAGCTCTCCTATTCACCAGGACGCTTAAATCCTTGTTGCTAATGGATGCTTGAATGGCATAGGTGACTGACTGATTGTCCAAGAGTCTTGACAACCATAATATGTTCTGGGAAAAAGGATACAAATGAACCTTCAAAAGTAATTTGGGGTCAAACACATGAATTATCTTTCTTCACTCGTATTGATTTTGAAAGTTTTTTTAAGATAACAGAGGCCAAAGTTCAAGTAATAAAACAAATAGAATATAACTTACAACAAGAAAAATAAAAATAAAAATATATTTAATTTTCTACAAGATAATAAAATCATGTAAATTATATTGAATTACCCTCATCTAGGTTAGCCTAGGTCTACCATGCCATTTTTTGTTCTTAATATTTTGATACTTTTAACTTTTCTAAATAGAGTTTCCTTTACGTCTATATTTAACATGTCCAAACCATATAAATTTCCCTTCTTTAAAGTTTGCTACATTTTCTCTAACATATTCATTACGTATTCAATCTAATCTAGTATGATCACATGTCTCTCAACATTCTCATTTTGGCAGCATTCATTTTGGAAGCATGTTTTTTCTTCATTGTCCAACATTCACTATCACATAGACCCAAGGATTCCGGAATCGGAATCGGAATCGGAATCGGAATCGGTTGGGACCGATTCCGATTCCGATTCCAGGAATCGGCCGGAATCGGCCGATTCCTGGGAAGGGAATCGATTCCGGATCGGTCCGGAATCGGTTTTTTTTTTGAATTTTTTTTTCGTCAAAAAAATCCAAAAAATTCAGAAAAAATCTAAAAAATATAGGAAATGAGTTAGAATTTTTTTAAAAAATAACCAATGCATTCATCCACAGGACCACATCGAATAAATACTAATGAACTCCAATTGAAGACTTGAAGTTAAGTACATATTCCAATTCCATTGATTCAAAAATAAATGAGTTGATACATCATAAAAAAAAGTACATCATATCAATCTACTACCAATATCTAGAATATAGATATGGGTCTTCCTCCTCTCCCTGCTGCTCGTGATGCTCCTCCTTCGTGCTCAGTCTTGTATACTGTCCGGGACCATATCCATATGAAAATAATGCTGATGCCATGCCATCAAGGTCGTATGGATCAGACTGCGGGACGACCGGGACGTAAGCAGAGGATGGTGGAGCTGGTGGTGTAATCCACTGCTAGTCAACCTGGCCAAATGCTGGATACTGTGGCTCCATAATATAAGACTGCGGTGTCTGCTCATCCAGCGTGTAATACGGCTTTGGAAGCCGGTGAATCAGAGACTCGGCCGCTGGCGATGGGCTGCGTCGGCGGGTATGCACTCCTCGTCATCATCACACGAGGAGTGAGAAGGAGCTCGCGTGTCGTCATCCGGGCCGACAGACGCTCGACCTCTAGCCTTCCTTCTCTTCACCTCTTCGACCATTTACGAAGTACCGAAGGACCGGAACCCAAATTTTTTTTCAACTGTGCAAATCCTCCCATTTTCCGTGCAGTCATCTTTGTTTTCGTTTTCCCCGGACTGCGAATGGGCTGGGTAGCACCGCCGGGGACCGGGGCCGAGCCGGGGCTAAAGCCGCAGTGTGGTCGGACCATAGCCGCTGGGGCGAGAAGAAGGCCCCCGCCCGAGCTCGAGAAGTAGATGGAGGTGGAGCCGGAGCATCCTCCTCGGCTTCAACACCATCCAACTCTCCTTCGGCCGTACGCACGGTCATCGGGATCAAACTCACCGTACGATCCCCGGCTTCCCTCTCCTCTATCCAGGAGGCAAGTGCATGCTCCTCCCGGAATATTCCGGTCCACGTCCACCTCCTCGGGTGGTGGTGTGGCGGAGGAATGCCTCTCGCTCGTACGGGCCACCCGCGAATCGTGCAAATCGTGCCTCGCCGATCTTCTCGTCGATCCTCGATGTTCTTTATGCGCGGCCCTCACGTTGTAATGACGAGAAGACCGGCTTCTCTGGCCGATCCGAGGTCAACTTTGTTCCTCCTTTTCGTATGTATCGAGTTGAATGTACTCCAGTTCCTCTCACAATGGGAGGAACTGGTGCTCTGGCTGAGTATCCTGATACCGATGGCAGCAAGTGGATTCCATCCACTCCTGGTGTTCACCTGAACCCACCACTCAGCTGCAATAAAAAAACAAGAAGAGAAAAGATAAACAATTAGCCCATCACCTACCATAACTTATATGAAAAGAAAATAAAATCTTCATCAAGCTATTACTATACCAGGTGACACTTTGTCAACTGAATATTTAAGGTCAGCATCTGAGTATACGCCGACCCTCATCTTGTACTTCTGCATCTGAAAAATTTATAAAAAAAATATTAGTTGCCTGGTAAGGCTACTCCAAGGTATTTAATGAACTCTAACTTACTTCTATCTCAGCCTCTATCATGTCCTGCTGAGATCGGCACAGACGCTGAATAACTGCAAGTGTACCCCGCATCACCTAGTTGTCGTTCACCACCTGTCCTCCATATTGGATGCGGGGGTTCAAAAAATATCCTGCAAGATTTTATTAGTTAACACTGTGCATAACAACATAAGACAATTATACAAAGAAAATAATTTTTTAACAAAGTTACTGCAGCACGTGGACATCGTGGTGCAAGGTCTTGTCCCATCGGTCATCTATGATCTTCCACCACTTCGTAACCTCTCGGAATTTTTTTCTTTGATTTTCGGCTTTGTCGGTCCATGGCATCATACAACGTGCCCATCTGGTCCCTGTCATCTGAGTCTACCAACCTCAAGACAACTACCAGTGGCTCAATGATTGCCAAGTAGTAGGCAATCCTCTCCCAAAACCTCTTGTCAGTGATCTGCTTCTCAGACCTGACAAGAATCTCCAATCGTTCTTTTTTGTCATACAGGTTGTCCACCATATAGTTGTAATACTCCTCAGACTGTGTGAACCTAACCAATGCATGCCTGTGCCGGTGTAAACTCTCCAGCGCAATGAAGTTCGTGGCAAATCGTGTCGGACCGGGCCTAACAAGATCGTGGCCTCGTGTGTGAGATCTCATGATATGTAGGAGGCGGGGATGCGAGTAAATAAAAGATGTGATGGTCTCCGCGCCGCCCGACAAGTGTAGATACACCCTCCTCCTCGCCTATATCCTGTAATATGAGATCTATGGAGTGTGCTGCCCAGGGCACCCAGAAGATGTGCTTCCTCTTCTCCATCAACTTCCTCCCAACCGCCTTATATGATGGTTCGTTGTCAGTGACAACCTGAACCACATTGTCCTCCCCGATCTCCTCCACCACCCCATCCATCAGAGAAAAGATGAAGTCGGCATTTTTAATCTTCCCAGAAGCATCTACCGACTTCAAGAATGTAGTCCCCTCAGAACAGTACACCAAGAAGTTTATCATACTCCTCTTGGTGATACCTTCCACCCATCGCACATAATTGTGCAACCCCTCTCCTTCCACACCAACTTAAACCCATCCATCCACTCCCTCAACTCCTGGACCTCCTCATCCAGGCCAGCGCCGTATATGTGTCGGGTGCCCGGGGCTTGCAAACCCGGTCCAGCCTCACCCACGGCATCCACCATCGTCTGGAAGTAGGGGCTGGTGGCTGCATGTGCTGGAATGCCTACATCAAGTTAAAAAAAATTAGGATCAGGGTAAAATTAAGTTTTAGTAAATAAAACACACATAATGTCAATTTTAATTTAAAGAGTGATACGTACGTAAAAACCATTTGACAATGTGGCGAACGGCTCTCTTTGCGGCCGTTCACGTTGCCTTCACCCCTTTCATTGCTCGCTTTATCCCCATCCGCCCAAAGACTCGTTTCCTAAATAAATACTCGTCACTCGGTGTAAATCGAGTGCTGGTAGAAGTGGAACGGCGGTATGGCTCCTGTCTCTGGGGTCAGGCTCTCGGTCCCGAGTAGGGCGAGCCGATGCTGATCGGCCCAAAGCTGGGTCAACTACGGACCCGCACCCTCCTCGCTACCCTCCTCCCCGTCCTCCTCCTCGCCCACGCACGCTTGCTAGCGTGCCTAGCACGTCCAAGCTCGGAGTCCGTGGACTCGTCCTCGCTCTCTCGGCTCCGGCTCGCCCGCCGCCTTCCCCTCGCCTTTCCCTTTCGAGGTAGGCAAATCGCGGTCCCTCCTCCTTCGAGTAGCTCGTCGCGCAACTCCTCCCTCTCGCTCGATCCTAATCGCCCGTCGAGAGGATCTACCCGTCACGTAGCCTCTCATCTCCTCACTCTTCTCCCCGGGCACCTTGTCACATTTCGACATTCCCACACGTTCCGCAATATGTTGTTTCACCCGAACACCCCCGTTCATCTCCTTCCCACACCACTTGCATTGTACCCTCTTCCCCGACCGGGTCTACCATCTGCCCGTGTTCCCAACCCACGTCGGAAGCACGTGCTGGTGCTGCGTCACCTTGATCGGCCATTGCTTAAATCTGCAAAAATTGTAAACAATGCACTAAAAATGATTAGATAACAAAAAAATTGATTTAGACACTGTTCGGGAAACAGACAACCCAAGTAACACACCATTCGGTATGTTTAAAGGGTTACGTATTTGCCGGAAATGGTCGTAAATTAACGTACGGGGTATCGGAAATTTTTCCCGTACAAAGAACATCCAATCGATGTTCAAACAACTTCAGCGGAGTTATTCGATCAAAAATCACCGAGTTTAACTCTACTCGGAGTCGTCGGAAACGTGTAAAAATAGGCGTACGGGATATCCGGAATTTTTCCCGTGCAAAATGGACATAAACGGATAGTTCAAAACTTAAACGGACTTTATCGGACGGAAATCGTAAAGTTTAACGACACTCAAACTCGTCGGAAACGCGTAAGAATGGACATACGAAGTTTTCGGCGAAGAAATCTTACCAAAAACCTTACAAAGATCGAAGAAGAGGTTGATTCGATGCCGATCCGAGCTTGAATCGGCGGAATCCCTTGAAGGCCAAGCTTGGAATCGCCGGAATCACCGGAATCGCCGCTGGAATCGCCGGAATCGGTGGAATCGCCGCGGAATCGGCCCTGGATCGACAGAATCGGCCGGAATCGACCCTGGATCGACGGAATCAAGGCCGGAATCGACGGAATCGCGCCGGAATCGCCTGCGCAGTCTCCTTCCGCCGCGGGATCGACCGAGAGCTGCTCTGCGAATCGATTCCGGCCCTAAAAGGGCCGGAATCGGTTCGATTCCCGGTCCAGAGTCGAACCGGGAATCGAACCGGGCCGGGGTTGACCCGGCCTTCCGAAGAATCGGTCGGATCGACCGATTCCACAAGGAATCGGTCGGAATCGGGATCGATTCCGACCGATTCCAGACGAATCGGACCGATTCCGCGGAATTCTTCCCGGAATCGGTCCTTCCGCCCGGAATCGGATCGGAATCCACCGATCCGATTCCGGAATCGGTCGGAATCGGACCGATTCCGCCGATTCTGCAATCCATGCATAGACCTTATGGTTCTGTGATAATTTTTTGTTCTAATGGAGTCTTACAGTCAAATAAAGCCCATGTAGCCAATATCCACTCCATCTATGATGCTTTGATTCCAATGGTTAATGGCTTCATACACTCTAGATCTTTTGATAATTGAAATGATAATTAAACTGAGAAGTGAAATCTTTAAGACAATATTATTCCATACAAACTACTCCACCATCTTATCTCAATTGACTTTCATTAAATTTATCATGCATATATATTTGGCTTAGTACTACCTATCTTGAAACACTCAAGACTCAAAAGTGTTTCTCCAAAGTTCTAATATTTAATTAACACTTCATCTATCATCTATCAATATAATATCATTTGCAAACATCACTCATCATAACATGTCATCTTATATATTTTTTGTTAATTTATCCATAACTAATGCCAAAAGATAAAGACATTGCAAATGCTTGATGTAAGCCAATTAAAATAAAAAAATCTCTTGTATTCCCTCCAATTGTGCAAATACTAGTGGTTGCACCATCGCATATGCCTTTCATCATTTGTGCAAACCTACCAGACACCATCTTTCCATCCAACATTCACCACAAAACAACTTTTGAAACTATATAATAAATCATTTTCAAGTCAATAAGCACTATATGACTTATGGATGGGAAGTTGGGACTTCTTAAAAAACAGTCTTTCAGTTGGTATATATTATACGTACTCATCATAATCACCTAAGAAGTAAGAACACAACCATATAATGCCTTTGACAAGATGTAATGCCCTCTTGATAGCAGGAGATGAAGGCCACACATAAGACAAGTGCAAAATCCTCATTAAAGCCTTGGTGAAAACATATAGACATATATAAAGAACTACATATAGTGTGCATTGATCTGCAAAAGTCTATAATAAAAATTATGATAGATAATGAAACATAAAATCATGTACATTAAACTCACTAGAATTTCTCGAGATCTCCCGAGAATTTCTCAAGATCTCCATGCACTTTGAGAAACGAGATGACAGACAAGATCTCTATATAAATGTATCTAATATTTTATTTTACACCACATGTTGCTCGCTCAAATTTCAAATCTCCATATTAATGCAAATTGAATATATCATTATTATTCTCTCTCATCATTTTTCTATTATTAATTCAAATAGATAACTTTGTTAAGTTTTCATATGTTAACAACTCCACGGTTGCAACCATTCAAAGGCTTATCTAAGTGTTGTTGTTGACACATTTTCCATACATTTAGAAAATTAAGATTTCTATATAACTATGTACGTAAAAGTGGTTTAAGTTGTCACAAGAAACAAACTTCCAATTTTCAAAGATCTTTTCTCTTGATATTGCTCAAGAAAAAGCCTAGAACCAAGTGGGAACCTACTAAATTATTAATGTATCACCCATCAACAAGTGTTCGTGCAGACAGTGATTAGCTGCAAGTTGTATTTTGTCTCAAGGATATTGGGCGTTCATTCCCTATGTGGCTTCCTCGGGCAATTTGCTGATCTATCTCCCTCAACATATTGCTTTGTTCTCTTTTGCTTCGTCCTTTTGTCACCATGGTAATTAAAGATCTACCAATGTATAGATCTCATGTGACCCTGGTTTTTGCTTATGCTTCTAAAACTTGTATTATGTCACTGCTACTACTGAAATGCAATACTCCATATTTGCCTTAAAAAACCACTTATTGATAATGATCACTCTTCCTACCAATATCAGTCTTGATTCTCACTATCATTATCCCACTGTTGGTTCTCAATTTCCATGTCTTATTCTGAAGATATTATCATATCATTTTGCACTATGTAATTAGACTAACATTTCGAAATCCACTCTCCAAAATTTTCGTAGGAACTCTCCACAATCTTGTCTCCAATCACCTCAAGATGAAACCAAGAAGTGATATGGCAATCCTTGCCATTAACTACACAAATATTAAAAGAGATATACAATAGAGCAGCTAATGGTGTTCACCAAGTTAGAGGGAAACAAGAAATTTTCCTGTTTAAGTTAGACAGCACTGAACATCTAAGGTAAGCCATTACTTTTTTTTTACATGATCGATGACAACAAAATTTATACAAATGGATGCTCATAGTGTTGATAGACGAGGAGCCAATACGAAGTTAGAATTTCAGAGGAATATTTTAGAGCCCTGAAGATTTTAAGCTAAGCAGAATCAAGACTGGATATATGAATTGCAGTAAAGGTTGGTGTGACAAAAAATAGAAGATTAACTTGTATGGTAGCATTAATATTAACCCAAAGCAGCATCTCAAAAGCATCCTGAATAAGTTGCCCAAATGGATGGCGTGTAGTAGTGCGCAAGTCCAAGAGAATCATGTAATCATAAGATTTCAATTTCACTGAAGTTGAATAGGTACAAGAGAACCAGCGATGTTGTATGTTGGTGAGTCCAGCTGTCCAGGGCAATGAATGGACAAATACTTGTAAAATGAGTGGTTGTCAATGTGAGAATCTTGAGGTGGAAAACATTATGAGAGGATACACAATGTGTACAGAGAAAAATAAGAGCAATATACATCAGAGATAGAGGGATCAAGATGGCTTGGGTGTATCAAACAGACCTAGGAAGCTCCAATAACAAATATTGAGCAATATTAGATGGGGGATGGGAAGAATGGAAATGAGATAAAACCAAGATTGACTTGGAATGGTAGTATCATTATTTGAATGATATAAATCTTTTGAAAGTGAAGTCCAAAATTGTTAAAAGCAAAAAAAAATCATATAGACAAGTGCAAGCACTTTCCATCTAAGGCTTCATTAAGCTAACTTGTGCAAGCGCAAACTCACCATGGTTAAACATAAAGTATTATGACTAATTAAAAAAAATAAAATTGAGCATACAAATTCATAAATATTAAAGTGCAAGCAATGAGCAAGAAATGCTCCCACAAAATGATCATAGAATCTTAAAAGAATGGAAACTTCAGGGCTGCTGTTTAAGCAAAGTAATCATAAAAGATGATAATCCAGTGATAGTGAAAAGGCAGAAACAACATACTCTGTTAAAACCAGCTATTAAGGAAATAGGAACCCAACCCTCTCCATCCATATTTTGCCGCAAATAAATGTCTTTACACAAATTTTCAGGACTGTGATAGTAACATTTAAAAAAGATTAAATCCTTGAGAAATGAAAATGGAAACGTGAACGACAGTGCAAACTTCTAGTATACTACTCACCTGAAATAATATTCAATTTGTTTAGCCAACACCGATTGCAATTGTGGATCTGGCGCTGCAAAACACATCCCGGGTGGGGCAACAAAAGGCATCCCCCCAAGGGATTCAGGGGGTGGAGTTGGAAGATAATAAAAGGGAGAGGGAACATCTGGTACATGAACAGAGACAGTAAAAAAATCTCCAGCACAACTTTACAAATGAAGAAAGCACATTAACCATTGAACATATAACAATAGTTACCGTAATAACCAAAAGGACCCCCAAAGGAACTCATACGAGGGGGAGGAGCAATGAAAGGCGCCGAAACAAGTGGAGGCCGGAGAAAAGGCCTTGCCGCGGGTCTTGCCTGGTGCTGCGGCCGCTGCTGCATCTGCACATCCCTGCCACCTCCAAATGGTCGATGATTCCGGTCATAAGCGCCACGCTCCTGGTCACGTCTGCTCCACGGTCCGTGATGAGACCCTCTCCCTCCACTGCCACCCCTCTTGTTACCGCCATAGCCCCTCTGATGTTCATTGCCCCCATGAAGTTGGGCCATTGGTCCATGATCCCAATTGCCGGTACCCTTCTCGTCCATGTCCCTAGTAGACTGCTCTAAGCTCGCAGGTTTACCTGGTAAAGCCGCCTCCGCAGAGTGTGGCGGCATCTGAGGTGGTGCCATCCTTCCGTTCGGTACCGATGTGCCACCTTTGCCGGAAAATGCGCTCCCTGAACTGCTTCCGCCAGCACGCTTCGATGATTTTTGGCGTGCTTGGCCAGCGTAGGTCGTAGATGAATTCGATTCTACACTGTTAGAAATCGGCTTCGACTGTCCCGGAGAGGAAACCACCGGCGCCTAATGTATGGATCATACAGATAATAAGAGACATGACACGCATAGCTGGAGAAACACCCAATAGATGTATTCTGCCGGAAATTTCCGCAAACGGGGAAGAAATATAAAGTACGCGAGATCTGGGAAGAGATCCTCACGGGAGGAGCAAACACTGATCCATCCGGCAGGGCCTTCAGTGCGTCCGACGAGGACAACTTCGGCGAGGCCTTAGTGGCCTCGGAAAGCGCTGGCCAGGAGACCGCCCCCATCACTGGCTCCGCCACCCAGTTCGCCGGCCTGCTCCACGCAGACTTCTTCTCCTGCAACAGCGCCCCAGCGCCGCTGCCGTTGTCCCCGCCGTCCGGGGGCGCCGCCGTAGGCGGATCATCCGAGGCGGCGGCGGCGGCGGCGTGTGGGGAACGATCGGCTCCCTCCAGCAGCGGGATCGCCCCTACACGCGGCGGTGATGGCGGCGGAGGGGAGGAAGGGGAGGCTGAGTCATGCTCGCCGCGGACGACGTGAGCCCAGGGAGAGGGTCGATTACGGCCAAGGCCGGAGGAGTGGGCGGAAGAAGAGGGGTCGGCGGCGGCGGTCATTGGAGCGGGGATAGCTGCGCGACAGCAGTGCTTCTCCTGCTACCTTTAGGGTTTGCAGGGAGGTAACACCACGAAGGAAGGTGGCGGCCGAAGGTGGTGATGGGAGAAAAAGAAGGGATCTTTCGGGCAGATTTGTCTAAATGAGTCGGTAACTACAATGAGGCACGCAGCGTTGAGCCCCGAGGGGGAGATCGGAAGCCGACGACGACGACGACGACGACGACGAGGTTGCCGGCGGAGGCGGCGGCGCGGCGCTTGCGTCTGGCTTCCTCCCCCTCCTCCTCCTCCCCTTCCCGAGGACGGAGAGCTTTAAAGGAGGGTTTATTTTATGCGGAAAATGTTAACTCATAAAATTAAACAATAATTAATAAAACGTAACATAAACCGAAATATTTTCTCTTCAAAAAAAATCAACCGAAAATTTTCCAAATATTTTTATTTAAAATGAATGAAATTTTCACACGTGTCCGCTGTATTCGTTACAGTGGAAATTTTGGTTTTGATAACTGAAATTTTTTTAAAAGTTGAAAATAATTCTACCTGAAATTTCAGTAATTTTTTTTAAATTTTCTGCCCTAGACAGGGTGTACTTTTTTCAAAAGCATCCCCATCCCCTGATTACAATTTTATTAAAAAAGACAATGGAAAATTGCAATCTCACCCATCATTTCATTATAAAATAATCTTCTAGCTAAAAGTTATCCTGTTGCTGACGTCAAATATATGGCATGTATAACGCCTTACATAAGAAAGATATAAAAAGGCAGACAATTGTACTGGAAGGACAATATTCCTATTTTAGTATTTTGACAGTAAATTTTGACATAATAAGAATAAGAGTACGGATGCATTTATTTCTGATACAAATCATTATTATCTGTGGAAATGAATAATTTGTGTAGCTCTAATAACCGAGCTTAATTTATCAGTTTTAAAGGGTCAAATGAGCATACATATATCTGTAAATATATATATATATAAATACCATTATTATCAATGTTATATTTTCAATTGGATGTTTGGGACAATTTCACAACTTCAGCTTGCTTGAATATTAAATCAGGGGCATCAAGAAGTTTCAAACATTTGTTTGGGATACATAATTATTTATCGCTATCAATATTGTTTTTTGACACTTCATATTACTCTTTTGATGGTGATGATGATGATGATGATGATATATCAAATGTTAATAAAAAACAATATGTATATCAAATTTTGATTTTTTTTTCTTTTGGAATGTAATGGCTGAATTTATATTTTTAAAGAAGAGAGAGAGAGAGATGGACTCATATATTATATTCTCTTTCAACTTTTAGAAATTATCATTGGATGAATTATAAGCACTACCCATTATTACATAATCTAAAATTTTCGAAAAGTGCGGAGGGATAAAGATTAATCTTTTATTATTCCCGATAAAACTCACTTTAAGACTGGTTTAACACATCTCTAATCAGGTTAGAGTCTTTGTGTATTTACACTGCTTGATTCCACGTATTAATTAACCTTAAATATGTCTCTTGCAAATAAATTTAGCAATTCTTTTCGCTGCACAAGTCACCCAGCTTGGTACGTGTAATATCGTGTACTGTATGTAGTAAGTGCTAACATGCATCCTAGTTTATGCCCTCTTTGGTAACACTATTAGGTACCTTTATCACTATCAATTTTAAGATTGATATTGAGATAAGAGTCATTCGGAGGTGTCTGGGTAAATGTATCAATTTTAAAATTTGTAGTACAAACAAAACATATTACATAATACTAGTGTCAACTTGTATTACTTTTGATATTAATACTCCAACATTTAAAAAAATTAATATCAATATTGATATAGTATCAAAAATGAAACTCTAACCAAACGGAGCATTATATAATAAATCGAACTCTTTCGTATACATCGCACTTAATTTATAGCTGTAAAATGCAACATAAGAATTCATAGCTTTGTGATGAATCCTACATTACAGTAAGTTTGAGGTAGAAAAGGCAAAATTGCCATGTTGGGTGATATACGTTGACAAGATATTGTGAGAACCTGGTTTTTACTCTTTTCATTTTAATTTTCAAAATCATTTTCGCATCTCCTTTGGACTACATAAAAAAGGTGATAACCTATAAATATATTAAATAGTCCGACGATACATTTAAAATACTAGAACCGAGGTTCGGGTTCTTTGAAAAATTTGATTTTTGACCCCTCTCCGCCAGATGGTGCGACGGCGTTAACTTACATCGAGCAAGTACTCGAACACCCTTGATTAACCGCCATAGCAATCCATCTGGTAGAGAATGCACGTCCATACAAAATAATAAACTAGAGGGCTGTAGCTCGACGGGCCCGATGAGATGCGAACGCGTTGCATTATGTTTAGTTGACGTCGATTTTATTTGATTAAGAGGTGATTTTTCCAATTGATTTAAATTTGATTTTTCAAGTTGTTTATTTTTTTTAATTTGATCGCTCCATTAATGTTTTGATTTAATGGGTTGAGTTTGATTTATTTGTTTCGTTGAATTTCAATTTGATTATGATTTTTGTTTTGAGTTTAAAGTTTGATTAAATGAATTAGGTGTGCTATGATTTGAGATTTAGATCACCATTTAGGTTGAAATTATTTAATTTCATGTGCTACTTATGTTACAACGTTGGTATAAGTACGTTCAACGTATTAATTTAAAGTTTTGATTAGATTGCTTAAATATGGTTTTTTTATTTCTTTAAAATTTAATTTAAGACTTGATTTTTTGATGTTTGAAGATTGTTTTTGGTGAATTTTAAAAGCATTGGAGATTGTTTATTTGATTCCTTTTTGTATTATTTGATTATTCGTTGATTAAGAAATTCAGTCCCATGCATTACGTATATTTTAGATTGATTTTTGGGTTGATTAAAATTCTGAATTTTATATTCTTCAGATTTGATGAGTGTTTTTATTATTTTTTATCTTGTTTATTTAATTTGAGTTCGCATCCCATCCGGCTCATCGGGCTAACGTTCGGTGCCCAATTCGAACATCCATGTCGACACTTGAACAAACTTCATTTCATTTCATGTCGGGTTACATCATGTCGGTGCCGAAGTCCAAGGTTTGAAATTTCTCTTCCCCGGTGCGCTTCTCACAAGATCGGAGGAAAAATCGGCATTCCGGCAGTATGCCGGCCGATCCTCGATCGAGTGGGCTCACCTCCAATACGACGAAGTCTTTTGACTTGTCGCACCGGGGAGAATGGAACCGTTTGCAACGGGAACATGCCCGCGCCCACGTCCAGGAGCGCCTACCCGAAACATAGTCGGAATAGCCGTCCTAGGGCGCTCAAATTTTGAGCTCACCCCTTATTTAATTTTGCATTTTTGCATTTCAGATTTTGATTTAAGTTGATTGATTTTTTTTTGTTCAAGACCCAATAAAGCCAGCTTCAGCTCCTTGGGGCCCGGCAGCTCGATTTTGCACCGCATGGGCCCGGGTGGCCCAACAAGGCCGGCTTCACGTCTTCTTAGCCTAATTGGGCCGATTCAGCCCGTCTTTAGCTCCTTGGGCCTTGGCGGCCCAACTTTCACCACGTGGGACCTGGAGGGCCCGTCTTCAGCTCCTGGACGCTGACGACCTGATTTGCAGCACGCCGGGGTCTGTTTGCCTCGACCGAACCGGTGGCTGTTTGCTGAGCCAGCACCTGTTTTGGCACCGAACCGGCTGTTGCTTTAGTACCGGATTGGCACCTGTCTTGACATTGGTCCAGCGCTTGTTTTGGGTCCGGTTCGGCGCCTGTCTTCAAACGAGCCAGCACTTGTTTTGGGTCTGGAACTGGGCTGTTTTGGTAGCCAGCTTGATGGGCTGCGCAAAGGGCAGTTCAGGTGCTGCGCAAGGATCGGAAAGGGGCTCGAACAAGGCCTGTATAAGGGACTCAACAGTAGGCTGCAGCAGGAGACCAGTTTAAGGTCTGAATTGGACCATCCAGAGGCTGTTGTGGCCCTGTGGGGGTCGTTTTGGACTCTGATTAGGGAACTGTTTAGGCAGACAGAAAGGGGGGGGGGGGAACATGGCAGTTTCAAGGGGTCTTTTGGGTGCTGCACAGGGGCCTAACAGACTGTTTTTTGGGTCTGTTTGGGCTGAACAGAAGGTGGTGCGCAGAGGAGTCTGCGGTAGTTGGAAGAAGAGGTTGACCCTTGGTGTGCAGCAGCGTGGGCCGCAGCAGCAATCTTCAGCGGCTCCTCTTCTCCAATGTATGCAGGAGCATCAACAGTACTCTTCCCATGGCTTTCTTCTTCTCTTTCTTCTTCTTCTTCTCCTGGTGATAGGCGAGGTTGAGTGGTTCCCTTCCCTCCTTGCTGTTGGCGTTGAAGCAGGATCAGGTTGCTCCTTTCTCTTGGCTGAGGGCTGGCCGTAAAGACGTCGCCCGCTGCAGTACATGCTCTCCTTCTGGCAGCAGTTACGTGGAGATGGAGGGGGCTGGATCTCTCTCCTCCGGTCTTCTTGGTGCCGGCCCGCGGCTGCTGCGGGCGGACCTTGTTGGAGAGAACGCAGCCACTCTAGATGCTGCCGTTGCTTGACGCTTTTGGAGGAGGTCGTGAGAGGAGGGAGGCCGAGAGAGGGAGAGCACGCGAGAGGCCCCGAGAGAGATAGCCGCACCCTTCCCCCCTCCTTGATGCGCAGCAAGTCTTGTTGGAGAAGATGCTGTTGCCGATAGATGAAGGGGCTGTTGCTTCTGCTGTTAGAAGATCAGAAGGCCGCTGCTGTTGTTGGAGAAGAAAGCTCTTGTTGTGGGAGGAGGTGGAGATGCAGCCACGGCTGCAGTTGAAGCTTCTGGTTGTAGAACGTGACTGGGAGGAGGGCTTAGACAATAGCGGCTATGGTTGGATGAAGAACGTCGAATGTTCTCCTTCCTCTGGTTCACTCCGGCAGAACCTCCTCTTCTTCTTCTTTTGTCGAGGCTCCGCCGGATGCAGCAAGGGGAAGATCGCTGGGGTGCCGGGCGTGATCTCTCTTGCTGGTGACGATGGCAGTAGGGAGGTGAAAGACTTGGAAGAGGAGGGAGATGGAATGGGGAAGGAGAAGAGAACGTGGATCCCTCCTCTCTCTTCTCTCTAGCTGCTGGCCGTGGAGCTCCCCCTCCCCTTGGTTCTCTGTCCCTCTCTCTCCCCCTCCTCCGGTGGCTGTATCTTGCAGAACCAGGGCCTCCCTTGCCAGTCGATCCCCCCCCCCGAATGCCTTGCCTCTGCTGGCCTTTTATTTTCCTTCCCTTTTTTTTTTTGATATGCTGCCTCCTTTTGTTGCATGAGAGTGGATTCCCTCAGCCCCCTCACAATGAGGATGACATGAGGGGGACAAGACAGTGATCTGACCGGTGTCAGATCACTGTCACCTCAGCCCCCTGTGAGAGGGGCTGAGGGGATCCCCTCAGGTGGGCACCTGAGGGGATCTGCCCTCTTGTTGCATACGTGGGCAACCCACCCATTTTCAACGCCTATGCCATCCGTAGGCCGCGTACGTGAGAGATAAAAGAGAAAAGACTTTTAATTCTTTTTCAATCACTTCCTTGATTTTAGGAACTCATCCGGGAAGCGTGGCTGGCGCCGACAAGAGAGAGAGCTGTACGTTGGCAGGAGAGAGAGAGGGCTGGCGGCTGGCTCTTCTAAGTTGGCTTTGATCTAGTTTTGATTGAGACGACTTCGATCCAACGGCCGATATTAATTCCGAGTGGAATTAATTTAATTAAGCTCTAAAAATAGTCGGAAAAACCAGAAGATGTCCTGATAGCCGTTGATCTTGTGTACCATCGGATCTGCGGTTAATGACTCTCCAATTGTCCGAAGATCACCGATTTGATAGAATTTTCGATCGGTACGATCTCGGCCTTCAAAAATTCTGAAAATTGCACTTAAAATGCAATTAAATAGATATGCACCATGACTTTAGTCTTCACCATAAATAATGCTATCTGCGAGCGGGTTGGACAAAATTGCCCTTATCTCGAAGTACATGTCAACTCCGCAAATTTTTGAATTTCCTCCATAACTTTCCGGATATAAATCGGATTGATGATCCGATTTCGACATTGTTTTTCTTGATGCCGGGCAGACATTTTGATGGCGTCGGTTGTTAATGGGCCTGCTTGGATTTGTCTAGGCCCAATAGAGGCAAAACGGTCATTTTTCCGTCTAGAGTCGGATTGTGACATTTTTAGATGCCAACAGATATATATACCTTGTGAGGATCATGAATAACAAACACATGGCATGTAACCACCAGAAAATAACTGAGGTCTCACACATGATCTCCTCTCGTCTTAGAAAAGTTCTCACAAGAACATCCCTTGCAATATTTTTAAATTAGTTTTTAACGTTTTTTTATAAAAATATTTATTTATTTTAACTTGTTATATATATATTTATATATATCATGCAACCATAGATCCCATCGATCGAAATTTCCTGGGAAATTTGTTACAGATGTGCCTGGTTTGGTTGTATGCAGCAACAAAATTAGACCTTTTTATTGTAAAGTATATATTTTTATTTTTTGTTACTCTGATGGGGGCACTTATCTTATCAATTTGTGTACTTTTTATACAGGAATCAAGAACCAAAATGTTTTGCTTATGGCGCTAGGTCAACGGATTGGCAACTCTTAGCAATTAGTAGATGTTTTTGTTTCAACATGATTAAATAGATTCTAGAAGTTCATTTTACTTTCAACATAATCAATATATATTTTTTATCAAATATATATATGTTTCTTATCACTTATATATACTTAATGAGATTTTATCTTTGACTCCAACACCCACATCAACACATCTCTTGAACCTATGTCATTCACATTTTCAAAGCCAATAAATATCACAAGTAAATCTTTCTTCATATTGCGATATTTATTTATCCGCCAAAGTTTCTAATAAGCAAAATAACTCTTCGAGTCTAAATTGATTGATTTAAAATATTTGTACTATCTCATAGTCATCACTCAATAATTAGACTAAAAAAGAAAAACTGTATAAACCAAATAACCAGCCATGTTTTTTTTTAAATCTCATATAAATCGCATCCCACATGTAGTGAATTTTAACGGTTGTTGTTTTATCCTTAACATAAAAAGTATTTTATTTATTAATTATTTAAAAGGTGGTTTTGACAGATAATGGACAGTGATATCCTTAACATAAAAACTTTCTTTATTTGCTAATTATCTGAAACGTTTATTGGTGCACAATACCGTGAAAATTACTGTCTTTTCTTTTTTTTGATAAGAGGGACAATGCCTCCCTCTCCAAAAGAAAAGAAGGGAAGAACCATCAGCAAATAATTATTTGCTGGTCTAGCATTACTAGTGTAATTAGTTATTTGCCATTATAAGCATCTAATTTGTTATCTAATTATTATTTATAACAACTATTTATGGCTAACAACAAAATGCATGATGAATAATTTGCCATTAACACAGTTCAATAGACCGTGACAGATAATTAACTCTTCATGGGGTGTTTGGTTGCATGATAATTTTTTGTACATTTTCACGATAAAAAATTATATTAAAATAAAAAGTGAACCTACTCATGACATGACATTATTATGTTTGGAGGGATGTGATAACAAAAAAGAGTAACTATCATTTATGACCAAACAAAGTGGGGGATCACAAGAGAAAGAGAAATTAAGAGGTGAGATCCTCTTTTTTTGTTTAGGAAGAAAATTACTTTCAAAACATAAAATTGTCAAGGTTGCCAAACACCTCATTTAACAAGTTTTCTTATAATTTTTAAAAATTAAAATAAATGTCTCCATTATCATGCAACCAAACACTCCATTAACGATGACAAACAGCCTACCAAGTTATCTAATTTTTTTGGTGCTATCACTAGTTAGAACCTAGCTTGTCCAAAAAAGTGATTAATATATATATGAAGAAAAATTTTCCATGATTCATGGTCGGATCTAGGTACAAATACAGAGTCAAATATGCATTGTTCTATTAATTTACCAAATTAGTGGATTATACATTTTATCTAATAGTTGACTATTATATGAATTTTGATATTAATATTTTAATTATGAGTACATAGTACCAATGTTAAAATTGATACAAACGGATACTTGTATTACATATATAAGTTGATTTGTTTGTAATACAAGTCTCCTTAACAATTAAATTGATATCACTTTCAAAATTGAAAGTGAGGTATAGAGGTGTATAATATTGTTATCAAAGAGGGCCTACAATATATCGGATCTTCACTCACACATAACACCATATTTCTTAGTAACTATTAATTTTTAAAATTTCATTGATATAATTTATAGGGAGATATGTGACTATTAATTAACATCATTTTTGGATTTTGTAGTACAGACAAAACATGGATTACAATATAATTGTTCTCCTATGTGATTTTAATATGAGGAAATTAACAGAAGGCCCATATCTTGTGAAGCACTTTCACATGAGTCCCTGAGTCAGAAAATATATAATGGAAGGCCCACTCTTTGCAATTTATATAACTTCCACCCCAAGCTCTTCTTGACCTTGTTAACTTTTTTTTCAAATGACCCAATTACCCCTCTATTTTGGCAAGAGAAATAACGGACATCCCAATCTACCTTTTATTAATAAAATTAACTTTTGATAAGTTAGGTATCATTCTAAATCTTTATCATAATGATAAATTATATTAAAAATAGATAGTTTACTTTTATTAAAATTTGATAAAATGTAATACTATTATAAAAAATAGATAGTCTACTTGTAAATTTGATCTATTAACATATAATGGCATACAATTGATAAAAAATGTAGTAACACAAAAAATTGCACTAGATCACTTGCGAAGAAATTTTTAAAATACAGATTAGTCTAATAACAACAAAAGGCTAAAAATACAAGTTCGGACATTTTTATATTTGCTACATGCTACTCTTTTGATTTCTTTTGTTTTCGTCATATTGCATACCTAATTAGCATCACCTATTTATTGGTTATTCCTTCTGGGTGTTGTGTACTTATGACGTGTAGACAAGATCAAGAGCCATGGTTAAGAGAATAGGAAATGTGAAAATCGGAGCCTCCCACCGGTCTGCATCTCAAGTCTGTAAGCAAGGGCAAATAAGGGATGTGAAAATAGAAAGAGACTGTGGAGGGATGTCCGTTAACGGAATGGGTACATGGTTAAGAAAATTAGATAAATTGGGTTTATTATTAAAGATATTGGGTGAGTGAGTTTTTTATTAAACTAATTATCTTAACTGGGGTTATAATTAATTTTCCCTTTCAATGTTGACACTTCATGGCACGTTTTGTAATATAGTGATAAATATTAAATGTCTCCAACACTATTGAATTCGAAATTGATATTAATATAGAATGAAATAATTTGCTACGTACGAATGTCAAATTTGAAATTTATATTTATTACCAACGAGGTGTGAATTGTAATGCATTTATCCACTTGTACCAATTTTTGATATTGATATCATATTGTCAATAAAATTACATAACATCATTTTTAGTACTACTCCGACCAAATAAAAAATTATCATTTAGAAATATCAAAATCAAAAATAATTTAACATCATTTTTGATACTGGGCATAAACTACTCTTCCAACCAAACCCTTTTATCTTGAAGTCTATTTCTCTTTCCTTAATTAGTACTGCCTTTGGAGAGCCTGAGATACTAAGATTTGATTGCCACTTGATCAAGTCATACCGAAGGTGGAAGATTAATATTGACATATAATATATATATACATACATATTATATATGTCCTCTCTAGTCATATAAGTACTACAGTATTTCTTGGGTATAAATTCTTTCAGGAGAAACCATGGACTAGAAGACATGGCAGTTGGCTCTCTCTCTCTCTCTCTCTCTTGATGTTTTGGTGGTTGTGCCTGAACTGAACAATCAAGGGGAGATTGCACTTGAAGGATGCCCAAAGCTTCTGGCATCTTCTTGTCCTCTTTCCACCATGTCTAAACAGTCTATTGAGCAGCTAACTGCACCAGGGATGGGTAATGGGGTTGGTTGAGCAATATTATTGGCAATCTGGCGCCATTACTTCTTAGGGTGGTTCATGATTCAGTTCAATCTCTGGTTTTAACAGGATTTATAAAAGATCAAATCATTAATGAACAGAATACACTTGTATTCGTTGGTCAACCACATAAAATGTACTTACAAAATAAAGATCAAATAAACATCAATATAAAGATAAAGTCAAGTAAAATAATCAACGCAGTATAATCTCTCAGCTTAGCATTCCATTTGTTGGAGATAACCATCTCCCTGATCTCCCGTATCATTCTATAAATATATAGCTAGATTATATATTCATATATAATCACACACATTTAAAATCAACATACAATGAAAAAAAAAAGATCTTGTGATTTATCGGTTCGGTTTAGGAGATAGGTGGCTAAACCCAATTATCAAATTATATATATATATGTGGCAAATTGAATAGCTAAGCATTATCTGAATTTGATGTTTAGATGAACACCCCTACATATCTCATTCTAATTGTTAATCAATCCAAAATCGTGATCTTGAGTTAGAATGACTCAGGTTTATAAGCATAGGTACCTCTCATACCTAGTCAATATGACACTATTCTAACTCGTTCCCTCACATGCAAGTTCTTCTGACTTTGACACGTGTACACTGTTTACGGGTGACGATCGACAGAGGGGAATCCACAACTCTTGGCTCTGATACTATGTTAACCAACTCAAAATTGCGACCCTGAGTTAAAGTGGCCCATGTTAATTATAAGTATGAGCGCCTCCCCTACCTAACCAATATGACATTATTCTAACTCTATATAGACGGCAACAGCCAGAATCCATGTAAATCGAAGATATATATATATCATGTATATAATCTAGATAAGAACCTAGCTAAAAGGGTATCATGTATATAATCATGAGATAGATAGATATGTGTCTTTAAGAGTACTACTCCAATATCAAATAGATTTCAGTCACCAAACACTGTCTCAGCCTGCTGCAACAACTCCAATTCGCTACCAGCAATATGCTTCTTCTTCCTCATCTCCAGCTATAAATGATGAAAGAGACCCTCCCTCCTCCCGGCGTCCGCGCCGCCGACAGATCAGTCTAGCTCTTGCCGCCATGGCCAAGCTCGTCGCCGCCGCGCTTGTGTGGAGCGTCCTCACCACCGTCTCCCCCCTCACCTGCTCTTTCCTCCGCTGCACCGCCCTGAGCGTCGATTACTACCGCCACACATGCCCGCACGCCGAGGAGGCCGTCGCCGGAGCCGTGAGGAGGGCCGCCGAGAAGGATAGAACGGTGCCGGCGGCTCTTCTCCGGATGCACTTCCACGACTGCTTCGTCAGGGTCCGTATATATATACATATATACATGCTGCCTTCTGATAGATTTGGTTCTCACAGTTGCTCGATTGATCGATCTGTCCGCGCTCTGGTTTATCAACGTGCGTTTTTTTATCTTCTTCTTCGTCTCCGATCGACGGCGGACGGCGGCCGTGAAGGGGTGCGACGGGTCGGTGTTGCTGGATTCGACGGCGAAGAAGGCGGCGGAGAAGGACGGACCTCCCAACATTTCCCTGCACGCGTTCTACGTCGTAGACAACGCCAAGAAGGCCGCCGAGGAGATGTGCCCCGGCGTCGTCTCCTGCGCCGACATACTCGCCATGGCCGCCAGAGACGCCGTCGTTCTGGTGAGCTGAGATGTTGAACTCCGACGACGACATTGAAGGGCTAGCTCTGATTTCTCTGATCTCAGCCGTACGTGACTGCTTGCTTCTCGATCTCTTCTGCTCGCGCAGTCCGGAGGACCGGGATGGGAGGTCCCCAACGGGAGGAAGGACGGCCGGGTGTCCATGGCGTCCGAGACCGTGCAGCTGCCTTCCCCGCTCGCCAACTTCTCGCAGCTCCGGCAGAGCTTCTCGCAGCGAGGCCTCGCCGTCGACGACTTGGTGGCGCTCTCCGGTACGGGAACCACACCTCTTCTTCTTCTATTCCTTTATTTAAAAAAAAAATAATTAACACATTTTAAAACATAACATCTCGAACTAATACAATGAAATATCTATTTCAAAAGATAACGCACTTTTTATGAGTTTGATTTTTAAAATCTGATTTTTTTAGAAAAAAATACGACCCAAGTCAGAACACACAATTCCTGTGAACTTTGATTTTTGTTACATTTGACTCTTGCGTTAACGCTGAGTTTTTGTAATGTTTAGACTTCACAAGGATTAATTTGTGCTGTAAAAATATTATAATATTCTTATCATAAATATTTGTTGCAGGATAAGTTACTGTCTGGGGTTTGAGTCTTAGTAGTGACAATATTTTCATAATATTTATTATAAATATTTATTAAAATATTATTAAACTAACTATTTTTATATTATACCTTAATGTAAATATGACATAATATAAAATCTACATCATATAGATTATTTAAAATATAAAACACACATAAACATATAAAAATATGTGTAAATAGTAATTATGTAAATATATATCATATAAATATTAAATACATATTATTTTATCAAAAGCATGAGTTTTTTTTATTTATCACCAACTAGGAGTAGTCACAATTCTTCTTATTTAGTTTTTTTTCACCGGTGAACTGAGATAATCCTCCGTTCTATTTTATTTTATTTCAATTTGATTTGTAGGAAATTGTATTACTTTTAAAATAAAATTTTTAGTTTTTTAATAATCAATGTAAATATATATATATGTATTTAAAAGTTGTCTAGTTAAAGAAGAAAAACTCTTTTTTTTTTTTACTGCAGGCGGCCACACGCTAGGGTTCTCCCACTGCTCCTCCTTCCAGAACCGGATCCACAACTTCGACGCCGGCGGCGGCCGCGACGTCGACCCGACGCTGCAGCCGGCCTTCGCCGCCGGGCTGAGGAAGGCGTGCCCCGTCCACAACAAGGTGAGGAGCGCCGGCGCGACGATGGACGGCACCGCCGCCGCGTTCGACAACGCCTACTACAAGCTGCTGCTCGCGGGGGAGAGCCTCTTCTCCTCCGACCAGGCGCTGCTGTCCGACCCCGAGGCCAAGATGCTGGTGTCCGAGTTCGCCCGGTCGGAGAGAGCCTTCTTCGAGGCCTTCGCCGGGTCCATGGTCAGGATGGGCAGCATCCCCGGCGCCGGCGAGGAGGTGAGGCTGGACTGCAGAGAGATCCGTCAGAAAGAAATTGGGAAGAAGAAGGTGTGATAAAAGGTCGTCGTCTTCTTCTTCTTCTTCTATCTGTTGTTTCTTTCTAACTTGGGCTGTGTTTCATATTATTAATGCATGCTTTGAACAAAAAAAATTTAATGCTTGTTGCTTAATAGTTTAATTTTACAAACTTGTTTGCTCAATCTGCATGGAGAGAGAGAGAGATATTACGACTACTTCATCAAAAAAATAAAAATAAAAATAAAAATAAAATCTTGTGATGCTGATTCCTGGATGGGCATCAAGAAGTTGCTACAGTCATTGGAATATATATGAGTTGAGACCATCTCTCAGTTTTCGGTGGAGAGAACTCCCTCAGTTCTCTAGTGAGTGATGTCAAGCGGTGTAACGGAGGATGAGGCTCGAGGAAAATATCATTATGTGTTTTAATGATGATGTAAAATGATAGACATGACCGCCGGAGTCGATGAATCTCTCTATGAATCCACTACCGAGTTTTTGATGATTTACTACCAAGTCTCTAAGACTTACTACCGAGACTTCAAAGATTCACTATCGAGATTTCAATGACTCACTGTCAAGACTCCAAAGACTCACTACTAAGACTTTGATACTATCGAGGATCTAAAGACTCACTACTGGGTCTCTGATGATTTGCTACGGAGGTTCCAAAGATTCACTACCGAGGCTCCGATGACCCACTATCGAGGCTTCGATGCTACTAAGGCTCCAAAGACCCACTATCGAGTCTTAGATGACTTGCTACCGAGTTTCTACAGATTTACTATCGAGACTCCAAAGACCCACTACCGACTCTCTACTAATCCGCTATCAACTAGGGTTGTAAACAGGTTGGATTCGATAACAGAATCACCGGAATCCGATTCTGATTCGGATAAGGGTTAAGGGGTTCCGATTCCGATTCTGATAATTTCGAAATCACTATGTTTCGATTTCAATCCGATTCCAATTTCATTATCAAAATTGGATCTGATTCTAATAATTTCCAAAATACATATTAAATATTAATTTTTATTCAAAAATAAGTTAATAATTTACATATAATTACTAAAATTTGATATTATATCTTTAAAATTTTATTTTTATCATTTTATTAATTTATATAATATGATTTATAATTAATATAATTTATATTTATGTTTATATTTATTTAGTTTTATCGAAATCAGATTAACAAAAACGGAATCAACTTATTCTGATTTCGATTACAATAAACTATCAAAATATCTGACTTCAATTCTGATAATTTATAGGATACAAAAATAAGTTTCAAACCCATTAATTTTTATCTGAATTGAATAGAAACATCGACTAATGAATGAAGCCGAAATGGCATCAAACGACATTAAAGCACACATGATGGTCCTTCGTTACTTACACCATGTGATATCATTCGGGTGGGATTATAGGAGTTCCTCCGGAAAAAACTGAGGTGATCCTAACTCAATATAAAAACGCATGCCCTTCGAAGAAATATATATGAGCTCTTCTTCATATTAGCAAATATTCAGAAAGAATGCTCTCCTCGCTTCAATGTAAAATTGGGTGAATTTAATTAAATCGTTTGTTTTTCTGATTTGAATTTAATCGTCAACTCTGTATTGATCTCTTACTATGATGTTTTCAACCCCTATCATCGGTTTTTATGAACTATGTATAAGACAACCCCACTAATCGATTAGAACACAATAAGGTGTTTAGTTGCATAATAAATTTTTACATATTTTAACGATAAAAAATTGAATTAAAATAAAATCTAATGAGCTGTTTGGTTGCATAATGATTTTTGTACATTTTCATATAAAAAGTTGTATTAAAATAAATATGAACTAACCACTGATAAAAAATTATCATGTTTAGAGAGATGTGATAATAAAAAAGAGTAACTACCATATATAACCAATCAAAGTGAGAGACCACGAGAAAAAAAAGGGGAGACCTTTTTTTACTAAGAAAAAAATCACTTTAAAAATATAAAATTGTAATGGTTGTCAAACACCTTTTTTAACAAATTTTATTTCAAAAAATATAAAATTGTAGAAAAAACTTGAATTATTGTGCAACCAAGCACCTTCATAAGTTATCCAATGACATGAAATTGTTAGAGAGACGTTATAATAAAAAGTGGAGAAACTATGTATGACCAAGAGAGGAGGGGGGAACCACCACAAGATAAAAAAAAGATGGTCTCACTTTTTTGGTCCAAAAAGGAAATATTTTTAAAACATAAAATTGTACATAATGATCATCAAATATCTCTTTTAACAAATTTTCTTTCAAACACATGTTTTATAACAAAAACTAAATTTGTCATGAAACAACTACCTCGTAAGGGTTAATGGAATGAGAAAATGGGTGTTTGGTTGCCTGACAAATGAAGTTTTTATTACAAAATTATATTTAAAAAAATAAAATGAATTCGAGAATCATTACAGAAGTATATTTTTAGGCAGAATTCTTTTTCGGACAAAAAGAGAGATTTTTTTTTGAAGTGATCGATCCTTCCTCTTTTATAGTTATAGTCCACACTGTTTTTGTTATCATATCTCACCAAAACGTCATAACTTATGGGGTGTTTTGGTTGCATGATAATGAAGGTTTTTGTTTTAATTTTTAAAAATTGTAAGAAAACTTGTTAAAAGAAGTGTTTGGTAACCATGACAATTTTATGTTTTAAAAGTGATTTTCTTCTTAAACAAAAAAAGAGGGTCTCACCTCTTTTTTTTTTTCTTGTGGTCCTCCACTTTGTTTGGTCATGTGCGGTAGTTACTCTTTTTTGTAATCACATCACTCCAAACATGATAATTTTATATCATGAGTTGGTTCACTTTTTATTTTAATACAAATTTTTATCATGAAAGTGTACAAAAAATTATCATGCAACCAAACACCCCATTATGTCTTTATTAATCTCACATTCCTTTCAAGATAAAATTTTATCATGAAAATATATAAAAAATTTTGAGAACTCAAACACCCCATAATAAAAAATTTGGTAACTGCTTTGTCGTCAAACTTAAGGTGTCTCCGGAAACAATATTGTTGGCAAAAGAGATTGAAATACTTCTTAATCTCTCAGATAGATCACAACTACAAGATGACAACATAGACCCTGCTGCATGCGCTTTAGTTTTGATGCACACCTTTCTAACTAATTAGGGCCTGTCCTGTTTGAAATAGAATATCGAAATTTTACAATATCGAGGTTAGACATAATATTCATCCTAAAATTATTGTAGTATCATCAAGAATAAAATTGATGTAGGTAAACCAATAGTGTGCCCAAATAGGCCCTAATTTGTTTAACCGAGGTTTTATTTGGTTGACTGTGTAAAATGCTAGCTGTAAAACAGTAATTTTTTTTTGCACACTACTTAATTTCATTTGCCAACATTTCCCATTGTCTGAGTGGTTATATAGTGTACACAGAAATAGAACATTGAAATTTAAAATAAGTCTCTTGTTTTAATTAATTTACAATGGAGAAAGTGGAAGCCAAAATAAGGATTCTCAGCTAATTATATGGTCCCTTACTTGAGTCTTCAGGTGTTTTATAATTTTGACCAAACAATAATTCTTTTTTTTTTGAACTAAAAAATCTTCTTCCTAAGTTAGTCATTTTAAAACAAGAAAACAGTGAAGAAAGAAATAAACTCCAAGCGAATATCGATGAGTTTTTTTTTTAAATAACACGCTTTTTTTTTAAAATTTAAAAGTAACACACTAAAAGTTTTTATTGCGAATCTAGCACGGTTTGAACAAAGTCGAGTTTTCAAAACTCGACTTTGTAAGAATTTCGGGTTTATAAGGCTAACTTAGCTTATCTAAAGTCGGGGATAGCCTTATTACTTGTTAAAGTCGAGTTATACTATCTCGACTTTTAAAAGTCGAGTAAAAGAAACTCGACTTTTGAGAGCGCGAAAGTCGATTTCGAAGAACTCGAGTTTTGTTTCTTGCAAAACCTGCACAAGTCGAGCTATCAAAACTCGACTTAATAACAGAACTATGCCCTTTCCATGCATGTGAAAGTCGAGTTTAAAAACCTCGACTTTAACAATGTGAAAACCTGTAAAAGTCGAGTTGCTATAACTCGACTTGGAAACAGAACTATGCGCATTCTAACGGATTTAAAGTCGAGTTTCTATAACTCGACTTTGACAAAGCCAAAACCTGAACAAGTCGAGTTTCTATAACTCGACTTTCCTGAAAGCTGTTTACGTTCTGCGGAAGTTAAAGTCGAGTTTTAGTAACTCGACTTTAACTATGGCTTTGAACAAGTCGAGTTGCGAAAACTCGACTTTCAACCGACAGAGAGGAAAAAAAAAAGCACTTTGAGATAGATGGGGCTACGGATGGGCTGTGAGGGTCTTTGCCAAGAGGAGCTATGCGGGGGGACATTGAGGTTTTTTTTAATGGGTGGGGGTGGGCGGGGGCTGCGGATGGGGGTAGAACCCGAGACTTGTATAGGTGGTGGGCTTAGCGGGCCGGGAAATGGCTGAAGTGGCGACCGGACAAGGTTACGTCGAGAGGCCGAAAACAGGACACGACCGGGTGTTTGTGTGGGGAGCAGATGGGCTGGTTGAAAGAGCTAATTCATGTTGAACCATGTCGATCTGAACCACACATGGACAGCTTCCTAAACAATGAAATAGAATTGAACAAAACCTGTTTCACACATATCTCTTGTCTAGCCCATCATACACCTGCTCAACATAGATATATTCGGAACAATCAATCGGAACAAAACCTGCTTCACACATAGGCAGGTGCTCAACATAGGCAATTGCTCAACCTAGAGCCATTCGGAACAAAACCTGCGTCATACATAATTTGAAGGAGATTTGAATGAAATCACATGAACTCGATCATATGAACAACACCGAGTGGACATTCAGCTAAATCCCGATTGAACTCAATCCACAGGAACATAAATATTTCTAACACATCCAATAGTGCATTACATACATATGCATAAGAACTCGACTTCACGCTCCTCTTCCTTTCCTTGTACGAAGTTTTCTACGAACAAGCCGACCTTCCTCTTCTTCAGGAGGTGATAACTCTAATCTATTGGGCCGGGACAACGGCCACCACACCTTCCCCATGCCGACTCGGCCTCATCGGTGCCGATGGGGTGGGATTATCAATAGATTCCCGCTGTTGATACCCAACGCCGGCGTCGGTCGGCGTGATCATCAACGGATCACGCGGTCTCCTCCGCACATATGTAGAAGGTGCCGCTCTTGTAGATGGTCCCGCTCCTGTAGATGGTCCTGCACTTGAAGGTCCAGCACCTTCCCGTCCACTCCAACCAGCTGGAGTTTGTAGCCGTTGTCCGGATGATGAACGCGAGGGATCAAGAAGTTAGGGCTCGTATGATGGCATCGTTATATGGAGCTTCTCGTGCATATGTCTTTGTAACTCCAAAATGTCATTCCTCGTTTGCTCGAGTTCATACGGCTGCTCAGTGAAGCATCCTTTGAATTTCGTGATGACTTTGTAGCTGGAAAAAATTATATAGAGACAATCAGCTCAACAAAAGTTAAAAAAAAGTTAATAAGCTATGACAAAATAGCATATTCTTACCAATTCTCGCTCAACAGGACCCCTTGGATAATATTGATCGGGAGGTTCGGGGGTTTCTTGAACAAGAAAGGGAATAGTCCTTTCCGTATACCATTGGTCGTATTGTTGTGTTTGTAAATGTATATCAATCTCCGCCTCAGGAGGTTCATAAACAAATTCCTCCCGACGATTCCACCAGTTAATCCAATACGCATATTCCTGCGTCCAATCGTTACCCCAACGTCCACGTCCATCTTTACGTTCATATTGTTTTCTATTACGCGGCGTTCTTTGGACGAGGCCAAACTTCTTTGAAGCACACGTTCAGGTGCATGGATCTCCATGACCGAACAACATAAGAGGGGTACCGAGGCTAGCCAAAGTCGGGTGTTCTCCACCGACACAGCAGGTATAGATTCTAATATTTGGGGTGTATACGGTTCTCACGTAATCTGTATCACAAAAAAATGTAAGAAATATTCCCACATAATAAATAATTCAAAACACAATTTAAATCTACCTGGCTAGCCTCCTCAGTGTCAAGTTCATTTCTATAAAATAAGAGTGTAAACCTATGTTGGGATCGATTCGGATGTGGATTCCACCTGTATAAAAAGTGCATATAACAAAAATACATCAACACAAATAATCAAAAAAAAGATGCAACATAGATATATTCGCTCCTTACCGGTATCCAAGTGGTCGCCTGTTTTCACCAACATGGACGGGCAGTGGCACATGAGGCCGACCGACATGGATGTGTTCCCACGACCATATCTATGTAAAAAAAAAGTTAGTATTACGGGTTGTGCAAAAACAAGCGATAATATTAATTTTTTAATGCAAAATCATACTTACTTGTAACAAATGTAAACATCCACCTATTCGATTGCGTTTCATAGCCGTGGCGGACACATAATTGGCGGTACAAGGTAAGCTAGTACGACACCCCATGCCAATCTACCACATTCCTCGAATCCTCCATAAAAAATAAATACGCATATGAACTTCCGTACCCGAGGTATCCGGTAGAAGGAGTGTGCCGATGTACATAAGTATAAGAGCCCTAGTATGATATAAACATATGGCACGAGACTCCTCACTATCATCGATGGGTAACTCATCGGCCCTGCGCGAAATGTGGTATACAACCACTGCAATCGTAATGTAGACGAACTTTGCCCATGCGGCGGGATTTCATCCCCTTCTACCGGTTGTACCCCTAAAAATCGGAGGCAAACGTCATCCCAGTTCATGAATTCTCCAGATGGTACCCGAGGTGGGCAAATGACGGGGAGACCATCTATCCTAAGACCCAAGATGATAGATACATCCTGGAGGGTGACGGTCATCTCTCCCCGTGGAAAGTGGAAGGTAGACGTCTCGGGACGCCATCGCTCCGCGAGAGCCGTAATCAACTGTCTATCTAATGTAAACCACTATAGGTGACGTAAATGGACAAAACCACTAATTTCTAATAACTCCAAAACTATTGGATTTTCTATATGCCAGAATGACATCTGACGGAAGTGAGACACTAAATGTAGAGTGGTACCATCCTGCAAAAAAATTTAGTGAATCAAAAGTTAATTAATCGAAGTAGGTGCACCTACAATTTAAATGTATGTGAGAACAAGGAAATCATAAGGTAATGCATGATTAGGTGTATACAATTAAACTTTACCTCGGGATTCGCCGAGCGATGGCGAGACTGATCGCGTAGCAAAGAAGTATCACGAGGACCTCGCTCCATGCCTATAGATAAAGTTGAAAGATAAGTTAGTGTCTGAACTACATTTATAAGATGACAACTAGTAATGCAATAATGAAATTTGAACAAGCAGTAGTAGAATACTAATTTCAATTGCTAGATATACGTACCGTGGATTCAAACGGAAAGTAGAACGGTTGTGTCCTCGTTGTTTACAAATACTACATTTATTTTGTTGTCTGCTCGGGTCACGGTCCATCACCATTGGTAACCGTTTATTTCTTGGTCTACCACTCCTTCGCACATTAGCAGGTGGTAACAATGGTATTATGTTCCTATCTGGATCAAATGACGGCCAATAATTACTATCTAGAATAGTATGAAATTCATGCTCATAGTTTGTTCGATAATATTCAGCACTGTACCACTTGGATGCATATGCATATGGATCCCAGTATGCTGTCCCAATTGCTGTTAAAGCATGCTTACATAAGAAACGTCTTAACACAGGCTCACAACATGTGCATGAAAATGAATCACGGTCAATGTCAACTCGGAATACACGGCCGTAAGCATCATTCACATCCCACTCACCAACATTGACTCGAGCACTGAATGATTATCTCTCGACTTTTTTCTTTCAACTCTAGCATTTTCTTCTCGAACTTGGTGGTAAGATGCGTCTCCATGTTCATGCCACATGTACGGCGTTGAAAAAACATAAGTCTAAGCCGGTGATATGTCATGTGAACCAAAGCATGAATGGGCAAACCTCGTGCTATTTTCAAAACAACATTAAAGCATTCGGAATAATTGGTTGTCATTATCCCATATCTTTTACCATCGGTATCATAGGCTAGAGCCCAATACTCCAGGTTTACTTGTAACAACCAATCATATGCTTCCGGACAACGCAACTTGATGTCATCCATCCGTTTGTTAAAATCCAAAGCATTAGTAGCCATGCCTGCATTGTACATCCTTCTGTATAGTTCTTTACCACTAAAATGAGGCCCGAAAATTTTGACGATAGTGTCGAAGACAATAACGATGTCTTGCTAAAGGAAACCAACGTTCAATTGCATTTTTAATGCGAGATGTCTATCGAGATATTATGCACAACTCATGACGTCTTCTGTTACGGATGGAACATATTGCAAAAGTTGTTGCAAAAACCATGACCATGATCGATCATTCTCACTATTTACAACGAAATGCAATTGGAAATAAGCCACGATCGGCATCGACACCGCAAGCAACCAAAAGTGTACCACGGTATTTACCATGAAGGAATGTACCATCTACACTTATAAGCTGGCGACAAGATCGCCATCCTTCAATAGAAGGCATGAAACTCAGAAGAAAAACAATAACCGTTCACTATCACTTTCACAACGGTAAGTATACCTTTGTCCCAGGCATGGTCATTTTACTTTGCTTCCATGTATCTCAACAAATGTGTGTAAGAACTTTCCCGGTCACCAAACAATTTTTCAAAGGCTTTTACTGCGAGCATTCCAAGCCTTGTAATAAGAAGGTTTTAAAGAATATTTGACTTGCACCATATCTATGATGTCCCTTGGTCGGATATCTAGACGGGATCGAACGATAGGCATGATTAGATGACAAATTGTTGTGCAAGTCAATTGTCTATGTGCCATGTTATGAATGGGAGTGGAACAAGTGTGATTATTGTCGAAACTCATCACTTTCCACAACCCTCCGACCCTAGTGCTAACATGTGCATGTAATCTCCATTTACATCCTTCGGTTCTTGATGGACAAATCAATGTAAGATTAGTCTTCGTTGATCTATCAGTTCGGTGTTGCACGTTACGTTTCAAAGCCCACGCAGAAACGGCCTGTATAAGATCTTCTTTGCATAGAAAACATCTCAGTAGAAAGCTCGTCAAGATTCTCTCCTTCCCCTCTTACTACAATTGTATCATCCCTTTCAACATCATCTTCATCCTTGTCTATATATACATTTGTTGCAATTGCATTATTTATCCATGTTGTATCTTCGGCCTCATGAAATTCATTGACAGCCAATATGCTATTGACCATCTCCCGCGGCACTTCCTCGTTATCACTTGAGGATTCTTCGGTTTCATCATGTTCATCGTGTGCTACGTATTGCTCATTCAAATTGATTTCAACTTTGCATTCGACCACTCACTACATTCCATGGACAAATATTACTTTCAACTTGAGTTAACAATTGACTCATTGATGGTTGATTATAACTTTGTGGATTCCAAGTACTACATCCAGCTTGGGTTGAGATGTCGATGTATTCTTTTACAATATATAGTACGATATCTTCGACCTCAACAGATCTCGTCAATAGAGTTTCAGTCGTTGAATCATCGACAACCTCGTTGACTCCATCAAAATAATTATAAACTAACTTCAAAGTCAATGATCACAGGGTTACACCCAATTGCATCGAATATATAACTCTTGAGGTCTTCATAAGTACATCCTCGCAATATCTTAATATTGCGTTCATATCCACCATAATAATAAGCATAATCGTTGCTTATTGAAACCGTCCCATCAAACATTATACGGACATTAATTATCCTTGATGCCATGTCTTTAAATTTTCTACGAGTAACCTGAAAATATCAAACCGTTAACTTAATAACTTGCGATTGAAAGTCTTTAACCTACTAACTCGCTATATCATCCCTTAAAAAAAAAGAGAATGAATAGGAGAACTACCTACCATCGGCTGCCATATATTTATGTTCGTGGCCAAAAACACAAAAAGGGTTTTGAGACTCCCTTCTTTCCAATCCTGGTTTTAGCCAGTCCAAGGAGCAAATAAAGAGAAGGTATAAGGACTTAGATGCAGGTACCTACCGGACCATGGGGGGGGGGGAACTTGTGCTAAGCCATGTGACAGGTTCCGACCCAATTGGGCAGCATCATAGAATGAAGGCCCCTGGAGTTGAGTCCTAGACTCTATCTATGATCTTGAGTATTCTAAATTCAGATTGAAGCATATGCGGAAGAATAGTCTTATAATAGGAATACTAACAATGATGAGGCGCATGAGCCATTTCACTAAGTCTAATATAATAGACTTAAATGTGGATAACATAAGTCCATGACGGAAGGCATATGAGGTCGATTTCATTTTGTCCAATATATATGAAATCGACGAAAAGAACTCTAAAACAAACCTCTTATTAAACAACACCTCGAAATTTATTACCTCGACTTCAAAAATTACTCTAAATAAACAATTTTTCAAAAAATCAAACACTACTTATACAACAACTAAATCTCTTATCAAACAACAATTACTCTAAATAAACAATTTTTCAAAAATCAAACACTACTTAAACAACAACTAAAATCATATTATAACCAAATAAACGATACATGATTTCACCAATGTAATTAAGCAATAAAAACTAAATATATATCAAGCAATAAACATTTTAATTTTAATGATCAATGTTAGTTCAAATAAACGTTAGGACAAATAATAATTTTACCTTCCTTCAATTGGAATTGCATACATAATAATTAATTCTACCATCCTTTTTAGGATCGATCATGATTAAATTCGGGACAAAATTTAGGATCGATCAGGACAGAGATTACCCTTCAATTGATCCTCCTTCAATTTGTGATTCGGACGATGTTTACGGCCAGTGGTCCACCGACCTAGCGCCCGGCCACCGCCGCCGCTGCCGCCCCCGTCCGCCGCACACGCCGCCGCCGCCCCCGTCCGCCGCACACGCCGCCGCCGCCGCCGCGGACTCACGCCGCCGCCGCACACGCCGCCGCCGCCGTGGGCTCACGCCGCCGCCGCCGTCGAGTTCGCCGCCGGGTAAGTCGAAGGCAGTAAGAGTAAACGGCAAGGGTCGAACGCGGTAACAGAAGGGGAAAGGGATCTCGCGGGGGGTAAAAAACCCAGTACAAGTCGAGTTTTTAAAACTCGACTTGTTAAAGTCGATTAACAGTAACTCGACTTTGAACCTCTCAAAATCATTAGTGAGCGTCGACTTTACTTAAATCGACCTTCTTCACAAGTCGAGTTTTGAAAACTCGACTTTGTTCAAACCGTGCTACTTTTGCAATTATAACTTTAACCGTGTTACTTTAAAAAAAAAAACCGTGCTACTTTAAAAAATAAACCCCTTCGATTCCTAACAGTCAGTCAAAGAAAAAAAGAGAAAAGAACCCACCTCTCTTTCATCTTATAAGAAATTGTTTCAAAAACACATTTCTACAATGATCGCCAAACATATTTTTTTACCACATATATCTTGCAACAAAAATATATTTTATAACAAAATTAAACTCATTAACTGCGCATCTATATATATACATAACTCCCCTTCTTGGCGTTATATATATATACACACACGTAACTCCCCAGGTAATAAAAGAAAAAGAAGAAACTCATGCACGTTTAATAGGGAAGAGAACCGCCCAGAAACTCCAAAGTTATATACAAGCCGATCCATGAAGGAGATCCCACCCTCTCGGACGGGAGGAGGGAGTTGAAGCCGCCTCAGCCCCGATCGCCATGGCCAACCTTCTTCGTCTTCCTCTGATCGTCTGGTCCTCCTTCATCATCCTCTCTTCTCCCCTCCTCCCGTCGTCTGACCTCCTGCGCACGGCGGCGGCGCTGAGTGTGGGTTACTACCGCCGGACGTGCCCCGGCGCCGAGGAGGCCGTCGCCGGCGCCGTCTGGGGGGGCGCGGCGAACGACCGGAGGGTTCCGGCCGCCCTGCTCCGCATGCATTTCCACGACTGCTTCATCAGGGTGACCATCCTGCACGCCGCTCTCTCTCTCTCTCTCTATATATATATATCTTCCGAGACCGGATCCCCTCAGGTGGGCACCTGAGGGGGTCCGGTCAGTCCCTCTCACATTGGAGCTGACAAGATATTGAAAAGATGGTGATTTGAGGGGGTCAAATCACCATCTTGTCAGCCCCAATGTGAGGGGGCTAACCGGACCCCCTCAGGTGCCCACCTGAGGGGATCCGGCCTCATATCTTCCTCTTCCTGTGCTCCCTCTGCGTAAATGATCCCGGTTCTTCTTCTTCGTCTCCGACGTGTCAAAAGGGCTGCGACGGGTCGGTGCTCCTGGAGTCGACGGGGAAGGCGGCGGCGGCGGCGGAGAAGGAGGGGCCGCCCAACATCTCCCTGCACGCGTTCTAAGTCATCGACAACGCGAAGAAGGCCGTCGAGGCGATCTGCCCCGGCGTCGTCTCCTGCGCGGATATACTGGCCATGGCGGCCAGGGACTCCGTCGTCATCGTAAGCACCAGTGCTCTCTCGATCTGGAGTTACTTCTTCTCTTTTCTATGTATAAATCATAATATATATATATTGAGAGCGGATCTCCCACGCGAGGGAATCCCCTCAGCCCCTCAGAAATGAGGGTGAGGTGACCAGAACAATGTCACCTTGAAAGGGGCCGAGGGGATTACCTCGGGTGAGCACCCGAGGAGATCCGCTTTCATATATATTGAGTTTTTCAAATTTCTGAAAACAACATTTAAAATTTTAAATGACAAGAATATATAGCATTCTTTGGTGAAAATCGAACCCGAAAATCATAGGGACCACGAGAAAAAAAGGGTGAGATCCTCTTTTTTATTTGTTTAAGAAGAAAATCACTTTCAAAACATAAAATTGTCATAATTTTCAAACACCTCTTTTAACTAATTCTTTTACAATTTTTAAAAATTAAAACAAAAATCTTCGGGCAACCAAACACCTCCCATAAGAGAGATTCATTTAGATATTTTCCACTAATCTGATTAACAGCTCCGGGACATGGCGTGCAATTTAACTTGATATACGTCCCCATGAACTTAATTAGCAGGGTGTTTGATTTTTTAGATACTAATCATGAACTTAATATATACCCCAGATACTTGTCACCATGGATATATATATATACACCATCTCTGATCATCAAAAATAAGAAACTAAATGTCATATCAAAACAAAGTGAGATTCATTTAGATATTTTTCACTGATCTGATTAACAGTGCCGAGATATGGCGTGCAATTTAACTTGACATATGGTACACAAAAAGATGCAAAAGGAGGGTCTAACAGGACAGTACGTACATAACATAATGGACCTGAAGTTAAGTTTTTTTTTTTTTCAAGCCGTTGAAGCTGAGAGGTTAATCAAAGCTATTTATAGCTGGTAAATTAAATCTTTTTTTCTTCTTGAGAGGAGATTGTATCTTCCCCTGACAATATTCTGCGTTCGTACGTGCGTGCGTGCATGCATGCAGTCCGGCGGGCCGAGCTGGGAGGTGCCCGGCGGGAGGAAAGACGGGGCAGTCTCCAGGGCCGGCGAGACCATCCAGCTGCCGTCCTTCCTCGCCGGCTTCGATGGGCTCCGGCAGGGCTTCGCCCGGCGAGGCCTCTCCACGGAGGACCTGGTTGCCCTCTCAGGTATACAATACATACCTACCATCATGCAACGTACTCACCTTGATTGGATTCTCCCCTGTTTTGACGGTGCAGGCGGGCATACCCTAGGGTTCTCCCACTGCTCCTCCTTCCAGAACCGGATCTACGGCTTCAACGCCACCCGCGACGTCGACCCGGCGCTGGACCCGGCCTTCGCCGCCGGCCTGCGGGGGGCGTGCCCCGCCCGCGGCCGCCCGAGGGACGCCGGCGCCGGCCTGGACGACACGCCCGCCGTGTTCGACAACGGCTACTACAAGCGGCTGCTCCGGGGGCGGAGCCTCCTCTCGTCGGACGGGGCGCTCCTGTCGGACCCGGAGGCGAGGAAGCTGGTGGCCGAGTACGCGTCGTCCCAGGCCGCCTTCTTCGGGGCCTTCCGCAGGTCGATGGTCCGGATGAGCAGCATCCCCGGCGACGGGACGGAGGTGAGGGTGGACTGCCGCCGCCGGCGGACGGCCGGCTAGCTAGCTGCTCCATATAGCATATCAGAACTTGATCGATCTTGTAATTAATTAATGCTGGCTAGCTGTTGCTTGATTATATATATATCATTATATAACTGAGCTTAATAATCTATGAATATCTCTAACTTACTTAATTATAAAAGTGAGAGTTTATGCTTCTTTTTAATTCACCATCCCTCTCCCCCCCCCTCTCTCTCTCTCTTTTATATATATATATATATATATATATATGAAGCGCGCCCACGCACACACTCTGGTAGTATTCTTCTCTGGATTTGAAGGGACATGATAAAATATTCGTTTCAAAATTTTAATTAATTAATTAATTTGATAATATAAAAAACTGTAGGAATATATTTTTAAATATAATTTTTTATATATATTTATTAATGACAGCAATGTATATTGGATATGTTTACGTATATTGTTATGTAAAATAATTTTAGATGTATAATCATACATATTGTGTGCTATAACAAAAGAAGTTATTGGGAGAACATTTTCTTGTCCACTTGGATTAATAATCAGATAGTTATATATATATATATATATATCAGTAATGGGGATATCCACTCCAGCAAATATATATCTCATAATAGAATATAATATTTGTATAAACATATACAAATCCGGAGACGATATATATATATATATGTTTTATCTTGCTCCACTATTATTTGTAATTGTGTTGGAGTATTGAAACTAATTATCCCGTACCCATCAAATTTTTGAAATTGCTCTTGGACACATCAAAATCGACTTCGTTGATACCCAATATCAAAAAATTATAAAAAATCGGATGACTAATATTGTATACGGAAGGGGGGGCTCTAAGGTGGTGATTGATTTAATTTAATGAAATGTCTAAATTGCTATTTTAATTTTTAATTTTTAATTTTAGAACATAAAATCCTTGTTAATTATTAACATGTCGAAATAAAAATTATAATGGACAACTTAATATTAAGTTTATTTTAAAAGATGGCTATTGTATCAGGACAATTAATTACCAAATCGTGTAGATGTGTAACAAAACAAGAGTAAAAATCATATATAACTATCAAGTAAAAAGAAGAAGAAGAAGAAGTCATATCTTTTCTCTACAGAAATATCATTTTTAATAATTATAAAAAATATTTCTAATAAGTTTTGTTATACTTTTTTTTATTAAAAAATATATATATATTATGGTAAAAACTCAATTTGTTGTGCTACCAAACGTCAGGTAAAGAAACCCAAAATAAATCATTTTTAATTTTTTGAGTTTTAAAATTGAGATCGCCGGTACGAATGATTAATGATTTCTCAATTTTGCATGCAAAAGAAAAGAAAAGAAAAGAAATTTCTTAATTTTTATTTCTTTTGGGTCATGGCGCAACGGCGATGTCCAGAAGGCCGGCGCAGTCGGAGAAGAAGAAGATGCGTTCAACCGCCATACTCCCTCCTTCGCCTCCGTCTCCAAGTCCGACGGGGCGGCGGTGATGAGTAGCTCCGCCGCCGCCTCGCTGCCGCCGCTCTCTCGCCTCCTTGTTCGGTGCGCTGAGCAGGGGGACCTCCTGACGGGGAGGTCCATCCATGCTTATGTCGTCAAGACTGGGACTTCCGCCGACAGCTACCTCGGCAACAGCCTCGTCAACCTCTACGCCAAGTGCGGGCGCATGACCGAGGCTACGCTCTGCTTCGACGAGGTCGAGAACAAGGACGTCGTCTCCTGGAACTGCCTCGTCAACAGCTACGCTCAGCAGGGCCCAGCGGGATCCGAGGATGTGGTGGCGCTGTTTCGCGAGATGCGATCCCGCGGTGGCGTCTTTCCTAACTCCTTCACCTTCTCAGGGGTCTTCACCGCCGCTTCTTACTTGCCGAACCCCGCATTCGGTGTCGAGGCTCACGCTCTCGCAGTGAAGATCATGGGGTCTGGTGATGTTTTCCTCGGAAGTTCTCTTTTAAACATGTACTGTAAGTTTGGTCTCCTTGACGACGCCCGCAAAGTGTTTGACATAATGCCTCAGAGGAATTCTGTCTCGTGGGCAACCATGCTTTCTGGATATGCAGGCGGAAAGCATGGAGAAGATGCTTTCAGGTTGTTCAGAATGATGGTGGAGCAAGGAGAATGCAGTGTCAATGAGTTCGTGTTTACCAGTATCCTTAGTGCTGTGGCTAATGTGGAATTCACCAGGATAGGTTTGCAGATCCATTGCCTAGCAGTAATAAGCGGCCTGGGATCTTTTGTGTCTGTCCGGAATTCTCTTGTCACAATGTATGCCAAATATGGGCGGATGCAGGATGCAGTACAGATGTTCGGAACATCAAACAACGTCAACTCCATTACATGGTCTGCTTTGATCACTGGCTATGCACAAAATGGGAATTATCTCGAGGCCCTTAGTTTATTCTCTAAAATGCATTTTTCTGGGGTCAGACCAAGTGAATTCACTTTTGTCGGTGTGTTAAATGCATGTAGCGATAGGAAACCACTGGTGGAGGGAAGGCAAATTCACACATACCTGTTGAAGATAGGATTTGAGTGCCAAATGTACACCAAGAGTGCGCTGGTTGACATGTATGCAAAATGCAGCAGTCTTGATGATGCACGAAAAGGATTTGACCATATACAAGAACCAGATGTCGTTCTTTGGACTACTATGATTGGTGGGTATGCTCAGAATGGAGAAAGTGAAGAAGCTCTCATCTTATACAGAAGAATGGTGGTGAATGGCATATATCCTAATGACCTAACCATGGTTAGTATTCTTAGAGCTTGTTCAAATCTTGCTGGCCTAGACCTGGGGAAACAAATCCATGCTTGTCTTGTTAAGTATGGGTTCGGCATGGAAATTCCGGTGGGCAGTGCACTGCTTACACTGTATGCAAAATGCGGAGAAGTAGAAGACTGCTATACCATTTTTACAATGATGACTGAACGAGATGTTGTTTCATGGAATTCAATTATATCAGGTTTTGCTCAGAATGGACAAGGTAATACTTCTCTACAGCTCTTTGATGCAATGCTATCAGAGGGTACAGAGCCAGACCACGTCACGTTTGTCAATGTTCTCTCTGCTTGCAGCCATATGGGTATGGTCGAAAGAGGTTGGAGCTACCTCAGGTCAATGCATGTTGTTCATGGTTTGGTGCCAAGGGTGGAACACTATGCTTGCATGGTTGACATCCTTAGTCGAGCTGGTAAACTTAAAGAAGCTAAGGATCTTATAGAATCTGTTCCAGTTGAGCATGGGATATGTTTGTGGAGAATTCTCCTAGGTGCTTGTAGGAACTATAGGAAGTTCGATGTTGGTGCATATGCTGGGGAGAGATTGATGGAATTGGGGTCTAAGGATTCATCTGCTTATATTCTTTTATCAAGTATTTATGCTGCTTGTGGTAGATGGCAAGATGTCGAACGAGTGAGGCAAACAATGAGGCTCCTTGGGGTGAATAAGGATCCAGGCTCTAGTTGGATTGAGCTCAATGGCAAAGTTCATGCATTCGTGGTTGGGGATGATCAACATCCCGCATTCGAGGAAATAAAAACAGAAGTGAGAAGATTAGCAAAGCAAATGAAAGATGAAGATTATGAGGATGTGCATGAGCCTCTCAACCATGTCCTTGAAGACTTCGATGAAGAAAGTAGTGATCCTATTCACTCAGTTGTTAGGGATATCACTCATCAAATTTCTGAGTCACTTGGTTAGGAAAGCTGATGTCAAGCAGTTTATAATTTCATTTAAACTAGAGGGAACAAGTGGATGGTGGCAGAATTTTATTTGACTTTTTAGGATGAAGGCATCCTGTTGAAGTTTGGCACGAGACAAATTCACCCAAAATGGCTTCATCTTAATCAAGCTCTGATGCATAAGCACATACATTTGGGCAGCCAAACTGTGTCATCAAGGAAATATAAATATGTATGTGAAGAGCAAGGAAGGCGGGGTCGGGGGTCGGGACCGGGTCGGTCGGGCCTAAAACCGACCCAAGTCGGTTGGGGTCGGGCGGGGTCGGGTCGGGGGTCAGGAAAAATAATAAAAAATTTATTTAAATATATCAACCGGGTCGGGGTCGGTCGGCCCAAAAAATGGCCAGGTCGGCACACCATGATGAAGAGGACTGCCACAAGTTGCAAGAAATCCAAATCAATGAGGTATCTTCTTATCTTCTTTAAGTAAAATCTAATTCGCCTGATTTTGTGAAATTGTGTGCAGTTAACATCTCTTGTTTTTTTTTAATGTTGGTTTACTTTTTTTTCTTGTAGAAATCAATTATTGTCTTTAACTGCCATTGATCAATATGCATTACATGCTTTCCAGCTAGAAAAGACCACTATTATTTCAATTCTTAATTCTTAGAGTGCATGCACATGCACACTAGCGTGCACAGAAGGGAGCTTTTTAAATAAGTAAATACGTCCATATCAATTTGACTTCTGTGAGTTTTCACAAAGCTCAATGTTTCTCATGGAACTGTTTCTACCAGGGATGACACTATGATGTCTTAGCTTGAGAATCAAGATGCAAGACACAATGGTGACTACGGTGAAAAGGTGGACTGACATAGCTTCCTTCGATGTCTGAAAAGGTATTAACACAGTTGAAGATTGACTTATAGTCATCCAGTCCAGATGTTGTGTTTCATTTTCTCCCTGCTACTCTTGCTACTTAGCCAAACAATACCTGTCTGACTGGTTTGATTTTCTCTGTCCAGATAGCGAGGAGAACAACAAAATAAAATCCGCTTGCTGCTTTATTATAATGTCTCAGTTTGTGACACCACGATAAAGATGTAGCAGCAGTAGAACTTCTTAATCAATATATTTTCCCATCTGCTTGTGAATATGAACCATCTAACATTTGCAAGATTGAGGAGAGGGGAAAGGAGGAAGGTTTCTTCTGCTTAATGTTTGAAGATCGTATTTTTGCATCAAATTTCTCTTCTTTCTTATCAAATGATGGTATTTGGTCAATAAGCATCCTTTAATGTTACATAGTTATAGCTTAATTGAAAGAACATATTTTTTGAGTTCTCTACTGCAGGTCCTAGCTGAAGACAACGTACATGCCAAGACTGGTTTGTGAGAACACCAGCACCATCGGACGGGGAAATTACTTGGGCCATCCACAGGTTTTACAATTTGGAGGCAAAGTTGGGCGCTGCTGGTTTTGTTGCATATTCATGTAAAATTTACTATTACAAAAGAAATTTAAGTTATCAGTGTGCTCATCATTGTCTATGTAATCCGTTTACCTGTTTCTTCTGATACAACCATGCGCGCTCAGCCATAATCCATACACTATTATTCTTGCAACATGGCCGGAGCAAAGTTCACTCTCCTCGTATATGTTTTACTCTTTCAACTTGTAATTCTGCCCCTTTTATCGTGGTTCTATGGCATTATATTATATCATTTAACATTTTCAATTCATGTATGAGTTTAGTTCTTAACAACATGCCCAATTGTGTGTTTTGTCAAAGTTTGGCACTGTGCGGGGTCGGGTGGTCACCGGATACTTCTAAAGTTCTACCTTCAAGAACAGATTTTTGAAGTTCAGAATGTTCTTCTTTTAGCTTTTGGGTTATGTTCAAAAAAAATAAATCAGGGTTATATATTACCAACCTGATCCATGTGATACTAACTTGATCTCTGTGTACTCAGTTACTAACATGGGTTATATCTTACTAACCTGATTTTATATGTTATTCTCCCCTCTAAATCACTTACTAATGTGCTTGCTGTTGTCAGTTACATACAGATGGACAACCCAATCGTATCCACGTAATAAAAAATAATTATAAATTTTTGTCTTATGTTGTACATGCAAAGAAAAAAAGAAGAAATAGCGTAAGATATGCATTCAACTCTCTAGACGCCAGGAAGAGAACTATATTTCATTGGCGTACAATAACGTAAATCATGAGGGGCATTTTAAAAATACAATAGAGTTATGAAATTGCTAGCATATATATATGTATATATAAAATGTTGTCTCATTTGGTAAGAAAGTCCATAAATGAAATATATTACCTGGAAGAACAAGCATCTTAGAGTTAGAACAGTTCAGATTAGAGGAATTTTTCTCTCCTGTCTCAAAATTTTTGGATAATATAACATCTTTATATGAACAATATCCGAAGATTCCATTTCATGAAGAATTAGTTAGGTACCTTCACCGGTTTTTAAAAATAGTCATGTTGAAGGACTTAGAAATCAAATATGCATCAACCATCTTTCAGATGATTTTTTTTAACAGCATTTTAAAGCTGTTAATATTAAAGCATATTTTATAATAACTTTATTAAAGCAAATTATTTCACCGCGTAATTAAAAAAATTAAAAAGTAATTAAATAAATACCAGCATCTTGGTTTGACTACTTTATAAGGCTGAAGGGGAGGATGCTTCTCCACGGTCTCCCTCTCCGTCTCCGCCCCGCCCCTTCTTCCTGCTCAGTCCTCTGCTCGGCTCCTCCGGAGTCCGGAGAGCCGGTGGGGAGGAGAAGATGAGCGCCTTCAACGTGTTCAAGGCGTGCGTGCCGATCGAATGGGGCCCCCGCCTACACATCACTCTGGTGCGCGGCCTTCCCGGCACCCGCCGCCTCCACCGCCGCACCCTGGAGGCCATGCGCCTCCGCCGCTGCAACCGCACCGTCGTCCACCGCACCACCCCCTCTCTACTAGGCATGCTCAACCAGGTATGTCCCGTCCCCCTCCCCCCTTGTCTTCTTCCTCTTCCGCGCGTGGATCCCGATGCGGAGGTTTGAGTGCTAGAGCTTTGCAGGTCAAGAGGCTCGTGGTGGTGGAGACAGAAGCCATGTACCAGGCCAGGAAGGAAAAGGAGGCGGCCCGCACGGCGCTACGGCCGCCCATCGTCGTCAGCCATCATTCTCAGACATGCTTCGCTGCCGAGGAATCTGTGTAGGAGGTACTTTACAGCATTGAATTTTCGGCGCACAAGTTGAGTTTTTGCACTTTCTTTTGGAAATGTGGACACGGCAAACATGTTCAGTTTTAAGTTCTTACGCTGTCTCGTATGCTATTCTGTAAGTTATTCCTCCTCTTCTGCGTGGAATCAGAATTCCTTTGTTGCCTGGTTTTCCGTGCGTTATTTCACGGGGTCCCGGCGTATGATGGGATCTTCTCGGCTAGGGAATATAATGCTTCTGAGATCGTTGGTTTAGTCAGACGAAATTCAGGTCACTAGCTACATTTGATTTATTTGTGGCAATGCGCGGATATGCAGAGGTCTCCTAGTACTACACAGTTTTTGTGGCATTCGGACATGTCTCGGACTAGAGAATTTCTACCATTCAGGTGGCTATAGATTAACACGTATAGAGGAAATATAAAGTTGTCACGTTATCATGATTCAACGGTGGCTTTTGTTGATTGCACTAAAAAAAGTACATGAGGAAAAGACGGGTTCAATACTACCTTTACCGTATAGTTCACGTTACAATGTTGGCTTTGGTGATCAATTTGACTGCAGCATGGGTGCTCACTGCTCACTGGCCATTTTTTTTCTAGAGCTATTGCATGAGGTGGGAAGTATCAAATATCTGGGGCATGCTGGTTTAGTTTAGGTTGCTATGGATCACTCTGTGTCTCATACATCCTGGCACAAAATCATATCTCAACAAGACAAACTTGATGCATGAAAAATCTAATCCAAGTGCTATTGATGGGATGTTTAAGCATCTTGCCTTGGCCTGAGGTGATCTCCTCTTTTGCCTAGCCCACCTAGGCTGTCACTTGGCCTCCTCACTTGCCTCACTCACCTTGGAGCCATACTTGAACAAGGTAAGATACTCGGTTCAGACTAAACTTAGTTAATAAACCTGTATTAGTCTTTTTTTTAAAAGGTGGCCGGGGTCACAATTCATTCAAAATAGAGGAAAAGTTACAGCAATAAAGGAACAATAAAAGGAAAGAGATCACCCCAACTACCAAGATAACCATGTCTCAGCCTTGTCCAGCACTAAATGGGTTTGATGGCTTTTTCTTCTCTGGCTGAGCCCCCAACCCTTTCAATCCTTTCTAACTCTCTCTCAGCCCTTCCCAACCCCTTGTCCCTTCTCTACCCGTCAGGCAAGGCATCCTTGCCTTGGACACCTCACTTCTGGGTAGTGTAACATGCTCTCCAATAAAATGTAAATGTTGAAGGCAATCTTTTGAAACCATCAACAGCAGAGGCATGGGGCTGGTCTGGTGAGCGGTAGGTTGTTTTATCCCGTTGCTCCATATGGAGGTGAGGGGGGGTTTCTGTTCTATTTAGAAATGTGTACATACAAACAGCATAATTACATTGGTAAGTTGGTAACAAAGCTTCTCGGACACCTTAAGTTGTAATGCAATTGCTACTAATTTTATGCAAGGTAAATTCCTTCTATTTAGGGTTTTCTTCAGTCAGTATAAACTCCATTTTCAGTTTTAGTTTCGGACTTTTACCACTTGTCTTCAACGTGTATGGATATGTAAGTGATCTTAAGATCTTCTTAATACACCTAAGTATTAGTTTCTTGACTTGTTCCAGCTGGAATATCTTTCTGATTTAGTTGGGTACAGTACTACACTTGTGCTGCTTCCTGAGTTATCTTGCAGGAGATGATTTAATGACTACACAACCTGCATATATGGTCTTTAGCTCTGATTCTCATGCTTTGTTTTGAGATATCCTTGCAGTTTAAGATTTGCCTGCTTGTTCACACAGAACCTGATTTTCTGTCTGTTGATCTTACAGTTAAAATTTAACTTTTTTTTTTCCAAGTGAATATTTCATTCACATATTTGGTTTCTGTTAACGCAGAAGTATCCAAGGAAAAGCATAATCATAAGGAATACCTTTTTGAGCTATATTATCTTTGCCTCATCAAGAGGCTGGAAGCTGTAAGTGCAAAATGTGTTTATACATGCAACCGATACAAGTAATTATAACCATAATTAATGCAAGAATAGATTTCATCGACTTAAAAATTATCAATTTCATCAGTTGCTGAAAAATTATCAATAGGACCATAAAATACTCTTATGTTTGAGAAAAGCTAATATAACTTGAATATTATGAAAAAGGCAGCATCATGATTGAAGTTACTTTTTCAAGAGCTTTATAGCAAAGAGAACTGGTGCCTTTCCCGATAAAATAATCTTTGGAGAAATAAAATAATAAAGATCTATTATGACACTGGGTCGCTGGTCAGGACCATCAAATTTCAGTTGTGTTGAGTTTCCTTTCAGTATTCATCTTCTCCCAGGATTAATGAGCCATCTTCTTATAAGTCCTAAACAAGGACAGACAAATTAGAATCAGCCAATTCTGGAGTAAGATTGGCATAAGTGAAGGGGGGGATGGAGTCCAATCCAAGGTTGCATTTTGCTTTGAATTGGTCGTAATCGGCCTATATTGGCCGATCGGGTGCTGATCGTGTCAGAATCGTTCATAGGGGTGGCGTCCCTACTTCTTCCCCACCCAAATCCCGGGATTGGACCATATGCAAGTGTCTTCCTCACCCAATAGAGTGGGCAAGACACAAGGGTGCCACCGCGCTGCCCCAGCCACCGATTTCCGGCCCTTAACTGACCCCAATCAGGGTCTGATTGGATCAGAATTGATTGATCTTTCATCTTCTGCAAAAAAAATTATTTATTTATTTCTGTTTTTGGGAGAGCTGATCCCTGGATTGGATTTTCTTCCTTGGATCAGCTGATCCCATCCTATTCAGGGTAGGCATTGTCCCTGGCCAATCTGGATGCTGATCCCGATCCTGCCTTGGTCCTAAAAGGTTATTGCTAGTGTCTCTGTGGAAGACAGCTTTGATGCATTTGCACCCAGATTATCAGCCTGTCACTTGCTTTTGGCAATAGAATGCAGGGACATCAGACTGTCAAGGCCTTGATGCCACTACTTCTGTGGGTTGGTTTTGAATGCACCCTACCTGGTTTTCCACTATATAGTCTGCAAAAGCTCACACTGGCTAGCTTTCATGGATTAAGGTACATTATTTTGGGTCCGTTAATAGCTTTCATCTTTGAATAATTTGCTAATACATGTGCATGATTGCCAAAAACATTGAATCCATGGATTATAAAAGTTTCTCACTGCCAGAAGCTCGAACAAGTGCTACTCCAAATGACTTGGCCTGTCCACAGTTTGGTTTATGTTAGGTAGGAGTTACAACCCAAGCCACATCAAGCAGCCTCTTTGATCCAATCCGGACTAGACCTGTCTTGTTCAGTTGTTCCAGGAGTTTAAAGATAACCACAATTTTTGTAGATATATATGTAATGCATTATTGCTTAACTCAACTCAAGTCTTAGTCCCAATTTACTTGGGGTCATGTGGATTCTTTCTCCACTTATGTCGATTTTGAGTTACAGATATTTAAAGTATCTAAATCATATTGAATTTCCATCCATGTTAACCTAGGTCTACCATATGCTTTTTTATTTTAATATTTTTTACTTTTCTAACTAGAGCATCCTTAAGTCTGCATTTAATATGCCCAAACCATTTTAATCTCCCTTTTTTTAATTTGTCTACAATTGTGGTTACTCCTACATTTTCTCTAACATATTTATTTCTTATTTTATCTAATTTAGTATGACCACTCATCCATCTTAACATTCTCATTTAGCAACATTTATTTTAAAAGTATGTTTTTTTTTATTGTCTAACATTCACTACTATGCAACATTGCAAGTCTTATGTTTGTACGCTAATTTTTTTCTTTCAATTTTAATGGAATCGCACGATCACGTAGAACTCCTGTAACTAATATTCACTTCATTCAACATGTTTTAATTCTATGATCAACCTCTTTGTCACATTCTCTATCTTTTTAAATAATTGATTCATGTTACTTGAATTAGATCCTTTGAGGTAATATTCTCACATCCAAACTAACACTATCACCTACTTTTATTTAGGGGAGAATTACCATCCACTCCATTTAACAAAATGAGTTTACCAAAAACTCCATTGACCAAATTTTCATCCCATTTAATCCATTGACTCCCATTTCACTTACCACCCACTCCAATGCCCATGAAAAATTCCTGTCTTGCCCTAAAAATAACTAGATAACGTAATGCCAATGAAGTTTTAAACACTATATTTTTTCATTCAAAATATGATAGTATTTTATTGTCAAAACATTTATATAAATACTATGATACACTAAATAAATTACTCTTAATATTTAAATTTTGATATAAATAAGATGTGATAATTTATTGTCTTACTATAATAATAATAATTTATATTTTTAAATTAAATTATTTAACATTATGCAATAAATAACATGATATTTAATTATTTATATCATATTTAAATTTTGATATGAATAAAATATGATAAATTTTTATTCCAAACACATCAATGTTTTGCGGTCATAAATCAAATGAAAATTATAAAGTAGTTCTAAAAATTGAAAATAAAATTAGAGAATCTAATTAATCATTAAATCTGAAATTTCTTGAAATCTAATATTAAGAAGAAATGTTAGTACTTTGTTTAACATGAAAGGGCAAAAATGACATTTCCATTGAAAATTGGAGTGGGTGTGATGATATTTCGAAAAAACGGACCTAATGAAAAGATATTTTTGAAAACGGACCTAGTGGTAAAGTGGTTTACTTGAAATGGACTTAGTGTGCATTTTGCCTTTATTTAGTTTTCATTAAATTTACAATACATATATTCTATTTTAATTCTACTTATTTTAAATTTCTTAGTCTCTAAAGTATTTTTTTTTTCACAGTTCTAACTTCATATTCATTATGTCTTGTGTCTCATCTATCAACGATATCATTTGCAAATATCATATATCAAAGTATATCATCTTGTATAGTTTTTGATAATTCTTCTATAACAGACCTTTATTGTAAGTCAATTGAAATAATAAAAACTTTTGTTTCTCCTCCATTTGTACATACGCTAGTGGTTGTTTCATCATTCAAGTCTTTTATCATTTGCATATACTTATTAGGCACCTTCTTCCATTCTTACACTCACCACAAAACTTTTTTGAAACTCTATCATAGGCCATTTCCAAAGTCAATAAACACTATATGTAAAATTTTCATCATATCTTGATATCTCTTTATCAAACTTCTAATAAGAAAAATAGTTTCAATTGTAAATTGACAAGACATAAATCTAAATTAGTTAGCTAAAATACGGATAATGGTTCTAGTTGATTTTTTGAGATTCACAACCAAGCTAATATGGATCATGGTTCAACCTGAACCAAAATCCAAACCAGCTGGCTCGGGTTGGAAGGGTTGGAAACATTTCGTGGATAGCTCAGGCGCACTTGCAGGCTGTTGTCATGCATGGTATGATGGTTTCCTGCATTCTATGCACTTGCAAATGTTCCTTGTGCATGCTTGTTTCTGTTATGGGCCATTGTTGCCCGCACATGTGCAGATAGCTGTCCATGCCTCCTTTAAAACAGTTCTTTTTCCATGGACATGGAGCTATCCATCTCTCTTCCTGAAGGAGGTCATGGTATTAGGATATATGAAGGTCATTGGTATGGAACTAATTTACCCTGCCGTGTTCAGGTGGAAGACAGCTGATGCTGGGGCAAATTGTATGATGGTACATGAAGAATTTGATAGAATTGATTGTGCTTGCAATCTATATTTGTTGTACTTGGTTGCAGCTACTATTATTGTTATTCATGGTAATTTGATCTTGGGTCTCTGTAGACATGTAATATATCTTGCAAAAATATCCCATCATGCCTCTCTTGTTGGGGGTCCTGGCAGTGTGGACCTCATCGCTTCTCAAAAAATGTGTTGTCCAATTAAACACCTGCTATCTGTTTGTTAGACTGCCTGCAAGAAACGGAAGTTCTTCAGCTTTGCCTCTAACCAAGATGTTGTGTATAGATTGTAGCATGTCCTTTTGTGTATTTATGCGGGTGACTGCACATCCCCTTGATTATTCAATGTTTATAAATTTATAAATGTTTCTCAAAGTACCTATTTAATGTAATAACGCAAATTTCTGCTGGTACGAGTGTACTTTCTCTCTTGTATGATTGGTTTCATCGAGCAGTTACTATTGCCTGAAAAGCTTGGTTTGAAATTTTAACATCCGCTGATCTTGCGTCTGCAAAATTCTTTGCAGGCTATCATGTTATCCATCTCTTTAGGAGTTTGGGGCTCAGGCTATCATCTAGAGCTGCTCTTTTACCACTGCCTTTACTTCTTTCTCTTGGTTTTCAGTTTCTGTGAGCTTCAGGCTTGATGCTTGGGTGAACTTTAGCGTCAGTCTCCTGGAACATATTTCTGATATGATGGACAGATTTACAAGGGTGTTCGTATTTGATGCTATGAAATGAAGCTTTTACAACATCTTCCTGATTAGAGCAAACCCTAATCACATTGAGTTGCAGGGTTGGGGAAAGCTATGGTATGCTATCTTCTCCTATAAGTTCTTGACTGCAAAAGATGATCTATCCCAAGTCCTGATGTGCTATCTGTTATTTTCCTTCGGTGCATACTTGGAGGTCTGAGCATTCTGTTTGATAAATGATCTGAATGAAAATCTAAAATTTACAGCCTGTTTGGCTTGGTGACAATATTAAATACCTATATCACTATTAAATTTGAAATTGATATTGATGCAAATCATCACAATGTGCTTGACTATCAATATCAATTTTGAAATTCACAGTAGAATCAGGGCATGAATTTGTAACACTGTGTCCGCCTGAACCAAATTTGTTATCGATATATATTTGGTTCATTCGACTTGAATTATTTGTTCCAAAATACTAGGCTCCGTAAAATCCAAACATTAAATATTTCGTCAAATAAAAAAGCACAACAGTTTCCAGAGTTCTATAAATTTATAAACAAGCACATTTTTTCCCTTTATTTTATTCTCTACTTCACCTAATGGGGGTGTTTGGTTGCATGATAATTTTTTGTACACTTTCATGATAAAAAATTGTATTAAAATAAAAAGTGAACCAACTCATGATATAAAATTATCATGTTTGGAAGGATGTGATTACAAAAAAGAGTAACTACCACACTTGATCAAACAAAGTGGGGGACCACAAGAAAAAAGAAAGAGGTGAGACCCTCTTTTTTGTTTAAGAAGAAAATCACTTTTAAAACATAAAATTGTCATGATTACCAAACACCTCTTTTAACAAGTTTTCTTACAATTTTTAAAAATTAAAACAAAAATCTTCGTTACCATACAACCAAACACCCCCTAAAGGAGGGAAATAAGTTGTTAAGAAAGGTAACCGTTGCATATTTTCACCTAAACATTAATTGCATTTTAGGAAGGCAATAATTACAAGATTGGTGGCAATATTGAATGCCCAAGACAAGACACATATTTAAACATGCATACAAGAAGATGAAGATGTTAAGATTCACAATTAACCAAGAGATATTTATAAGATACCGCTCACTTAAGATATATGTGACATCAAGTGAGACCATGATGTGCGCAACTATATATAATATCAAATAATAATTAAGATGGATGCACAAGAATAATGACGTTAGTCCATGATACCAAAATGTTATATTCAAAGATGTGGCCAGAACAAGTAGCAAGAAAATATATGAATATTAATAGTTATACAATGTCACTTAAATAGTCAATTTAAATATTTATTTAAAATTTAAGCTATGAATATTGATAGTTATACAATATCACTCGAATATATGAAATAAGCTAAATAAAATTTAATTTCAATTGAACTTAGATTGAACTTCGTAAATAAGTTAAAGTTTGAGTATCATAGATGAGTTTAGATCGAGTTCACATCTTTTAAATAACTTTGTATCGAGTCTGAACTCGAATATGGATCGAATTTGAGTCGAACAAGTATTCAAGCTCGAGCTCGAACTCGTGTAAAGATAGCTTTTTCGTGAGAGAATGCCGGTTGCTTTTGGGTAACAAATAGCTTGTCATAGCATATTTTGAGAAGTTTCTCGGTGATACTAGTATATCTTAAGAATCCATATAGGCTGATGTGAAAATGAGTTTTCCCACTAGGGTGTGAGGACAAATGACTTTATCTTTTGGGGCCTGTTTGTTAGATGATTATTTAAAGGGTAAATCCGGCTTTTCTCTTAAATTTTGAAGGTAAAATCAAGTTTATCCCCAAGTTAATCTTGCACCAAATAACTTTTTAGGGCTCGTTTGACATCAAGTTATCCCTGTACCAAATAGCATCTTAGGGCTGTTTTGTACCAAAATATTTTGGGGGATAACCCTGATTTATTCTCTAAATTTTGGAGATAAACTAAGTTTATCCTCGAGTTATCCCCATACCAAACAGGCCCTTAACGTTTTATTGCCCACTGGTATTCTCGGGACAGCTAATGCTGAAGCCTCATGAAATTATATATCTTTGAATCGTTTTTCGTTCCAATCACATTGATCCATAAGGTTTAAAACCATGGAGTCCCGAAGTGTTGAGAAAATATTTCGAAGAGGTGACTCTACTCGGTCCGAAATCCGATTTTATTAATTTTCGGATATTAACTTAATTATCCTCCATCCCCTCTCTTCCATACCACTTCTCTCTCTTTATATTGTTTCTGTCACTTCCCACCCTATGATGATCTATGTAGATAGTCTCTCAAAGTTGCTGCCCACTAAAGTTTGGGGTTTCTAACAAATCTTCAAAGGAGACTAATGTGATGAGCTTGGGCTTTTGAGAAAGTCACAAATCTCTTGGTACTACCCCTAACACAATATGCTTAGTCTAATTTTTTTTTCAACTCGGCTTCTAAAAAACATTAATCGAAATTATTTATATTTTTTATTTTAGCCTAGTAGCATAATTTTAAACTAAAAGGGCTCACAGTAAACAATCACAATCACTTGAATTAATTAATACTTTCCCTTGATCACTATCCAGACAAGTTTGATATATACATATGTATACATGAGGTTCAAAGAGGTTGATTGGTGACGAGAGAGAGAGAGAGAGAGAGAGAGAGAGAGAGAGAGAGAGAGAGAGAGAGAGAGAGAGAGAGAGAGAGAGAGAGAGAGAGAGACTTCTACTCTCTTCTCTTTCCTTTCAAGACTTCTACTCCCCCATTTATGACTGACAGAACACTGCCTGTAGCATAGTGGTGTTGGACCCATCTTAGTCCTCAGAGGGGTCCCCATCCCTCCTATCTTATATGTGACATGTCTTGTATAATCTTGGCCAGGGTGGTCCAGTCTCCAACCGTTCACATCTTAGAGCCCAAAATCTTATGGATCTCAATTTTATCTGTTCCATCATGACATATATATATATATATGACGAGAGAGAGAGAGAGAGAGAGAGAGAGAGAGAGAGTACACGTGATGATGTGGGAAAGGGATCAGAAGATTTAAGAGATTCTCGGTCATAGCTTGGAGACCCACCAATGTATAAGATCCACAAATATCAATTTTGCAGATACTTTTGTTATTAGAGTGAAGAAAAAAACTATTTTCAACGCTCACAGTGTGCTTGACTGCGCAATAATTTTTTATATAATTTGATGACAAAATTTATAGCAAAATGATTATCATGTTTAGGGAGAGAGGATAGCAAAAAAAAAAAAGAAAGAAAGAAAAGAAGTGGGAGTCATATCTAACCAAAAGAGGCGGAAGACCATAAGATAAAAAAAAGAGATCTCACCTTTTCTTATCTACGAAAGAATTTTTTTTTTGAAAATATAAATATGTTATCAAACACCCATTTTAACAAGTATTCCAAAAATATAAAATTGTAACAAAAAAAACAATCTATCATGCAACCAAACACCCCATTGATTAATCAATAAAATCACCATTCATCTCAAACTTAATTCTAAAACAATTGCTAGAGTTTTGAAGCGAGACGTGCACATGTGCGTGGTTCTATAAACATATAATATATATATATATATATAGATACAACACAATTATAAACATATAATATATATATCTATATATTTTGATCAGCTTTGCGCCTCATAAACTTGGTGTAGTTGGTACGTTTTGGTGGATTTTTGACTAGATACGAATCTTCTATCTGAAAGGTACGCCCACCCCCATAAAGAACAGCATATGTAAACACTTAGCCAAATGGTACATCTTTGTTAATTAGGTTTAACTGGAGTTATTTAAATTTTATATACACACGCATACATATAGTCAAAATGCACCGACACACCTATTGAATAACACATCATTTTCAAGGCATCTGAACACAGGAAGGAAACTTGGCATAGCATCTGAACCTTGGAAGCAACTGGTGGAGGTAGGTAGCTAGCTAGTCTCTGAACTCTCGGAGCATGGAATGCTCGTCCCGATCGGGTCAAGTCAGGTTGTCTGACCGGTCAATTTTTATATTAACCGACTCGATCCCGACCCCAAGACTCCAATTTAGTCTTTATTTTTATTATTTTACTCTTTATCAATATATTGTTACTACTTTGGCCGACCCAAAGTCTAACCGGAGGACGACTACCAGGAAGGATCGATGCCATACAATCAAGCTTTAGGGCTGACAGTGAAGGATGAAAAAAGACTGGTGCGGATAATAATATGGAAGGTTTGCAGCGTAATATGACAGTGGAGGTGACAACTGATGAAGTGAATTGTATTTTTTTTCTATTGTTAGAATAATCTCGCATTGAAAAGAGTTTGTGAAAGATACAAGTGGTTTTTGAGTTGGATAACTCATTCCATTTAGCAAGAGTGCATCAAGATAATTCTATATTAGATATTAGAAAAGAATTTATAAAAATATAAAAGAGATGTGTATGCTCCGACTCTCATTGTCTTTTTTTTTTGGATCACGATGGCCCAGTGGTTAAATTATCATGTAACTCCGCACGAGACGAGGGATCGAGTGGACCCATAAGAAAACACCCCCGGGTGATCATGCTCTCCGACCTTTCGAACTCACGCCCCCGCTTCTCGTGAGTAGGAGACGTGCCAAACGACCTATTGTCTTAATCTTTTGAGTTGCATCGTCTATTTGTTTAACACATCATTATGAAAGCTGTAACTTTCCGCGCATCGTCGTCAATTTTCGAAAATCTTTTTCTTGAAATCAAACTATCACCCAAACCAAACCAAATTCGTACCATTTGGTTTAATCGGATTCAAATCATATTTTACTTGAGTACAAGATACACGTATATAAATATTTCATTGGTTTATTTTATATCATATTCTAATTAATTAAATTTAGCGTGTATGTCTATACATTTTATTAATTTTGTTTTATAAATTATTAAACAAATTTATTTTTATAAGAAAAGGTCGATAAATATTATGCTATATATACTTCAAAAAATATAAATTTATATATATATATATAGAGAGAGAGAGAGAGAGCGCACCCTCTGGAAACTGAGAACTGTGATGCCTGGACTGCAATTATTTAGTCAACGGATGGTCAGCTATCAAGCTCAGCATGCAGCATCTGATCATGACCTTCTTTTACTACTGCTTGCTCTCTCTCTCTCTCTCTCATATATATATGCAGCATCTGATCATGACCTTCTTCTACCTTCTTTTACTACTGCTCTCTCTCTCTCTCTCATATATACACACATCATGAAGATCTGGATTCAGGGCAGTCTCCATCTGCCTACGAAGACTTAGATGACGTGCGGAGACCAGCTTTTCTAATCATCTGATCATGGGAATCCTCATCTGATCTTCTCTGTTCGTCTAATCAGAGTCTCTCTCTCTCTCTATACATATATATATTTATATATATTTATATGAACAGACGACGATCGATCGAGAAATATGTGAACCGACGACCCATATATATATATACAGACCGTTCTGATCTCCACTCAATTTATCTGTGCCTGCCTGGTATGTTTGTCCTTGCCTCCGTCGAGACAGTTCTAATGATCTTATTTTCTTAATTATCTGTGTAGTCTCGTACATAACTTTTTTATTCTAATAATACGAAAAAGACGTGTGTTATATATTATCCTGAAACAAGAGTACACATTATTTAAGAACCGTACGTGTTGTTATATATATAAATATATATTCTTATCAAGCTTGACCACAACCCCACAAACTAGGTCCTGTTATATAGATGTATATGTTTTTATATATCTAATTTCTTGGGCAGATGATGGATTTTGAAACTTGAATATTAGATGTTAAGATAGCTGTCGTTTCCCTTCAGGCGGCAACTCATGAGGAAGCTCGTGGTGGAGACCAATGCATCAAATAATTAATGTGTTTATGTGCGCCTATTTCTCAGGTTCCTTCTCATAACTATATATATATATATATTAAATTATATATATATATCCTCCACGAAGACCCACAAGGAAGATTTTATTTAGTTTATTTTATATACTTGAGTGATATCGTATAATTATTAATATTTTTAATTTAATTTTTAAATAAATATTTAATCATGTGAGTTTATCGAGTTGAGCAAAGATATGATCAAGTTGACACTTATATTATATAATATACTTTGTTAGTACTATAAATTTTAAAATTGATATAATTAATTAAACACCTCTTAATAGTTCCTATCAATATCAATTTTAAAATTGATAACGATAGAAATACTTTATAGTATTACTAAACAGAGCGTAATATATATATATATATACATATTAATTTGCAAAGGCATACAAGGGAGACGTCATCCGGAATATATATATATATATATATATATACATCTCTTTCAACCCGGTAAAGTGATTGGTGGAGGCTTCCCAAATGTTCCTCCCCTTGTTGATTCCAAGATGGTTACGGCTTTCATGGGTTCAAAAACTCAACCAGCATAATCTCAAGTTTACTTAGAATATCAAAAATGATATTGTATCAATTATGATGGTGATCAATGTCAACATCAGAATTGATACAACTCGACACTTATATTACATAGCATAATTTGTTTGTACTAAGTTTAAGATATTCGATATCTGAACAGTACCTACTCATGATTTCTACCATTGCCAACTTCAAAATTGACAGGTGCTCAATACACAATTATCAGACACGGCCTTTTAAGTGTGGAGAGTGCATGCTCAAGCACATTCTCAAGACCTACTTCTTGTCAAAGTTCTCCTATCAAGTGGCCTTTGGAAGTAGATGAGTTTCTTGGTTGGTAGTGCGCAATTCCTAAGGATCTTCACAACATACTTAACACCCTCTTTGGTAATAGAGATTAACAACTTGAAAATGATATTTATATAATTCATCACAATCAAAATCTAAAATTCATAATAGAAACAAGACAAGACTTATAATAAAATTAAATGTCCACCTTAATCAAATTTTGATATTAAATTGGTGTTCGCAGCTATCCTCCATAAACGAGGTGATCCATTCCATTGAGGCTAACACCCTGTCCAATTTTTCACGAATATGACTAGCAAAATTTCTTCCATTGGACCAAGTGAAGGCTGGACCTTCCATTCGGACATCAACTAAACCATTTTGCTGAATAAAATGCTCAAAAGAAATAATATGAGACTGAACAGGCTCTGCTCCACCCCACTTTTCGTGATGAAATCTTATGCAATTCCAATCTCCCAACAAACATACTGGCAAATTTTGTCCTTTCAGAAAAATTGACTTCTGATTCCACATGTGCACCCGGTCGTGGTGTTTAATAGGAGCATAAGTGGTAATCAATAGAAACTCCTTGTTAACAGTAGCATCAGTGACTAAGCTAGCTATCCAAGATGAAGTTTGAGAGATGATATCAACATTAACTGACTCGGTCCACCACATCCACATACCACCTGATCTGCCCACTGCTGGTATAATAACATACTGAGTAATATGTCTTTTTTGAAAAAAACTACAAGCAAATGCATAAGTACTCTTAGTTTCAGCAAGAAAAATAATATCGGGTTTTACCGAATGGGTTAACCTGTCGATAAACTGGACTGTCGGGGACCCATTCCCACCCCGACAGTTCCAAGAGATAATTTTCATTGTGTACCATGCAACTGTTTAGGGCCAGCTGCTAAACCCCTTGTATCATCTTCTTCCTGATCAGTATTTAACCTGAATGAAGAGGGAACTGGAACCATTTCAAAGCTCTGATCTCCACACTGCAAGCGTTTTCTAGACCTCTTCTTCATCTTGTCAATGAAACCCGTCCTTTTAACCGCCAATAGAGAGTGAGCTTTAAAAGGTCGTGTAACAGTTGATGATGTTTCCAAAATCCTTATATTAGTTTTGCCCCCAGATCTGAAAACTGGTTCCTCAGTCGTATGTAACCAAGGAGATTTTCTAGGTTCCCTTATAGAAGAGACCAGACTCTGATGCGGCTGAGAAGTTTCAGGTGAACAGTCCTTCTTAGTAAGCAACCCGGAAGAGCATTCCATACGTGATGTTGAAATAAAAGCCTTCTCCGAAGGAGGATTATGCTGGATATGGGAAATTGACATATTCCAGAATACACTTTCCCCGGAGAAAACAATCTCATCTCTATCTACAGAAATTGCATCAACCACTAAATTTTGATTCGAGAGATAGGACACAGTCGGCTGCAACATTGATTCCTTGATTTGTTCCGTATGAGAGGCCTCCCTTTCCTTTCTACCTTGAACAGATAAAGTATCCTCGTATTTAAATTGCAACTTGGCTTGCAACTATTTTTTCAAAGACTCTAGAAGAGTAGGTTTGATCATGGACTTGAGCTTATTATATTTATCACAATTTGCATGCTTATGTCCCAACAGACCACAAAATTTACAAAAATTAACAATCCGCTCAAAAGCTACTTCAAAACGTGCAATTTCTCCAGTAGGTAAAATAACCACAACTTCCATAGGTAAAGGAATAGAAACATCTAAAGACATCTTAACTCTAGCAAATTGACTCCAGGAATCAACAGCTTCCTGATTTGGCGGATAAGGCTTACCAACTTGGGAAGCTATTTTCATAACTATTTCCTTAACCAGTAGTTCAGGCAGAAGATCATATATTCTCATCCAGAGATCAACATTTGTCAAGGAATATGCTGAAGGTGAAGTGTTTTTCCTGGCTCTTTCAATCATAACTGGGTCGTTACTATGAAACCAAGGAGACTTGTTACAAATTCTGTATATCTCTTCTTCAGTTTGTAATGTTAGAAGAAAAGCCCCTTTCGGATAATCCAACAGAGACCAAGGATATATTGGAGACCAAACTTTTTAAATCCATTCCTTAAACCCCGTTAGTTTAAATCTATCCCTTGTTAAAACTGAAACTATCAAAGACTGTTTCCATCTATGCTCATTTACCTGATCTGTCTCTGTTATGAATACAGGGTTTTGCTTGAAGGGAACCTGTAAAGACTGCTGGAACTGGCGGATGATGGTTTCTTCATCAGAATAGCCCTCTAGATCATTCTCCATTTGTAGAAATGGTCAAATAATAGCAGAAACTGTAGCTAGTCCAGAAACCTTCAGACAGACAGACAAATTAGTTCAGAATACGTAACCTGGATGAAACAACGAGCAGGACTAATGGAGAACCAATCACAGCCGCAATATCATTCATTCATAAATCAGCATCGTGAAGAGGAGATATCCCTTAGCACACTGAAAAAAAACTGTCCCCAACAAAACAAACAGGCCCAACGAAGCGTCCAAATGCTATTGAGCAGAACAAAGCCACTAGTACTTGAGGATAAGAACAAAATAAGCACCGAGAAATCAAGCAAGCTGATCCCCGATGAAGATCCTCGAACAAAATCAAGAAGATTCTCGGTGGCTCCAGAGAGAGCGAGACGCCAGTCACCCCAAACCTATTGCAGTGATCATACACCATTATTACTTAATACTAATCCTGTTGGAAGGGGTAATAAGGGTTGGTTTAGAATTGAATCTGCTTGGTATCATCATGGTTCATTTAGAGAGTTTGCGAAGGACGCTTGGAATAATGGATCACCTCTTTTTACACACTATGATCTTAAAATGAGAATGTTTAGAAAGAAGTTGGTAATATGGAAAAGGAAAGTTTTCGGGAATCTGGGTCACCAATTAGCAAATATTAAGGCTGAAATTAATCATCTCAAAAATGTTCCTATGTCCCAAGAACATCTAGATTATCAGGCTTCTTTACTCAATAAACTGCATTTACTGGAGTCTATGGAGGACGCTTATTGGAAACAAAGATCAAAATCTTTTTGGTATACTCTTGGGGATAAGAATACCAGATTTTTTCATATGAAAGTTATTAATAGGAGAAGGTTTAACAGGATCACGGGGGTTTTTAAATCTGATGGGTGTTGGTCATCCTCTTGGGAGGATATTCAACAAGTTTATACTCAGTTTTTTTCAAATATTTTTCATATTGACAAGCTGCCAACCCTTCATTGGTTTCATATCTTACCAGTGGCACAATTATCTAAGGATCAGAGAGTTGCCTTGTTGATTCCTCCTACTTCTCTGGAAATAAAGCAAGCTCTATTTTCAATGCATCCAGACAAAGCCCCGGGATCTGACGGTATTCCACCGAGTTTTTTACAATTGATGTGGGATGACATTAATAGGGATATTATTGATATGGTTACATCCATGTTTTCTTATACTACTATTCCAGAGGGTTTGAATCATACAGTTTTGTCTTTGATTCCAAAGGTTGAGAATCCCAACACCCCAGAACATTATCGACCCATCAGCCTATGTAATGTCTTGCTGAAAATTTTTACTAAAACCCTTGCTAACAAAATCAAACCTTTATTGGATGGAATTGTCTCTGAAAATCAGGCAGCATTTATATCTGGAAGACTTGGGATGGATAATATTATTATTGTGCATGAAATTATAAACTTTTTTCGATTTAAGAGTGGTAAACTGGGTCATTTTATGATAAAACTTGATATCTCGAAAGCATATGATAGGCTTAATTGGCAATTTATTCGCTTTATGTTAGAAAAATTTGCTTTTCTAGACAAGTTTATTGACATGATTATGAGCTGTGTATCTTCGGTTACCTATTCTATTAGCATCAATGGTCGTAGATCAGACTTGATTTCACCTTCTAGAGGTATTAGACAAGGATGTCCACTATCCCCTTATTTGTATATCCTATGTGCGGAAGCTCTTTCCAGTCTCTTTAAGGTGGCAGTTGATCAAGGCAGTTTTAGAGGTATTACATTGAGTAGAGGAGGTCCATGGATTACACACTTGATGTTTGCGGATGATGTCATCATATGTGGATTAGCTACAGTAGAAGAGGCTAAATCAGTCAAGGATATACTAGGTTTATACCAGTATATGTCTGGTCAATCCATGAATGTTCAGAAATCCAGCATACTTTTTAGCAAGAATGTCCACCCTCAGATTGCCACTATGATTTGTGATATTACGGGGTTTAAGGTAGCCACTCCCCATGAGAAGTATTTGGGGATTCCTATAGGTATCTCGGACAATAGAATTAATCATTATCAGTGGCTGATTCAGAGATTTAAACAAAAATTGGCTGGATGGAAAAGTAAAGTCTTGTCTACGGCTGGCAGAACAGTACTTATACAATCTACGTTGGCTCAATTACCAATCCATATAATGTCAATTAAAAGGCTTCCAAAGGCAATTATTCACTCAATTGAATCTATGGAAAAGAGTTTCTGGTGGGGGCACAATGATGGAGACAGGAGCAAGATTCATTTCAAGCGATGGGATTTTCTGAAATTACCTAAAATCAGAGGGGGTTTGGGTATTCGAGACCTTATGTCAGTTAATAATACTTTATTATTGAAGCTCGCCTGGTCTTTTCTCCGTGACATTGGTAAGTTATGGGTCAGAGTTCTTAGAAGTAAGTACTTGAGAAATGAATCTTTTTGGGATACTAAACCTCATTTTAGAAGCTCTCAAGTATGGAGGAACATTTTATCCACCAGAAAGGAGATAAGCACCGGTTGTATGTGGAAAATAAAAGATGGCAGTAATGTTAGTATATGGCAGCATCAATGGATCTTGGATGGTCAGGGTCCCCTAAATTTACTTGCTTCTTGTACAAATAAGCCATTGCTAGTTACTGATTTGATTGAAGAAGGGAGATGGTACCAGCGAATCCTGAATTCATGTTTTGATGAAATTTCAGTGGCGAGGATTTTAAGGACTCCTATTTTTAGAGAGGATTGTTGCGATAGTTTAGTTTGGAAATCTACTCAAAATGGCCGCTATAATACAAAATCAGGCTATATTTTTTTCTCCCAAAAAGATTATCCCCCAGGTACTTCGGATGTGTCTATATGGAAACAATTATGGCATCCTAAAGTGACAAAGATGTTTCCTACCAAGATTATACTGTTTATTTGGAAAAATTTAGTGTCAGCTTTACCAACAAACATGGCTATAGCTCGCCGATGTCCTAGAATTTCTAGTAAATGCAGTGTTTGTGATGGATCGGAAGAAACAATTGAGCATATTTTATTCATTTGTCCAAGAAGTAGAGCCGTATGGTTTGGGTCGCCATTGGGTTTTAATGACAAATGGATTACCACGGATTCTACTCACCTTGTTTGGTTTTTTTTGCAGTGGATCTTAGGTAAAGATGATGAGGTTTTTTACTTGGGCGTACTGGGGATCACTATCATGTGGCAACCATGGAAACAGAGATGTGAATATCAGTTTAGAATGACGCACAGAAGTCCAAGCTGGATTATTACAACTGTGTTGCGGGAAAGAAATTTCTTTACTTCCAAATATCCTAGATGTATTACAAATTTATGTACTCGATGGTCACCTCCGGTATCTAATTCAGTGAAACTGAATGTTGATGCAGCTACGAGCAACCAAGCAGGGGCAATTGCAGTTATTGTAAGAGATTCACAAGGTAATGTACTTGCCTGGAAATCTTGCATTTCACCCTTCACGGATCCTCAGCTTTTGGAAGAGAAAGCCATATGGGAAGTATGCTCGTGGGAATTTTTTCACCTGTGGCCGTCTTCTGTCGAAAGTGATGCTTCCACGGTGGTGAAAGCCATCACTGGGGAGGGTCCGACTATTTGGAAGGCGACGGAGTATATCTCTCGTTGTCGAGGGCGATTTGCTTCTTCTCCATCTTCTGTTGTATATTGCCCTAAGGAAGCAAATAGGGCTGCTCATTGTTTGGCACGTTGGTCTTTAAGATCGTGTTTGGCTCAGGCGTGGACAGCCTCTCTTGCCCTTTTGCCTGAGGAGGTTCTTAAATGTATTTTGGAGGAGGCGCCGTCTTAATGTGTATTTGGACTCAGCTATGTACTGTTTTCATATTGCTTTAATGTAAGTTATGGTTTTGCGTGTACAAAAAAAAAGCTATCCTCCAAAAATACTAATACCAAAATCCTTGTAATTAACTGATCTCTTCGTGTTTCACCCCTAGAAAAAATATAGGAAAAATTCACACTAAGTCTATTTAAGAAATTAGATTTACCAAAAAATCCGTTGACCCAATTTTCATTCTCTCTAACCCGTTGACATCGGATAGAATTGTCACTCGATCCATTTTCATCTCTCTCTATCCCCAAATCCCGTTTTTGCCCCTTCTGCCCAGGCGTCCAAAATCTCAAATGCCTTCCACGCGAGCTACGGCTGTTGAGCGATTCTGTCGAGAGAGAACCAAGGGGGCAGCGGTAGGACGACAGGTCTTCCTTCTCTGCCTCGCTTCGCCATCCTCCTCCTCGTCTTCCTCCGCCTCCTCTTCTATTTCTGCCTCCTCTCACAAGAGTGCCGCCGCCTACAGTGGGGGCGATGGCAGAGTATATAATCGACCTATCTACCATATCACTGTGGAGGTCGCCAAGGGCTTGGACTGCGCCCTTGCCCTGCCACTGCAAGCAGTGCTCCGACATCCTCAGCTGCGTGGTCACCATCACCATTGGCGGGGCCGGTGACATCGTCCAACTCTGATCTGCACCGCTCCGATCTGCACCTTTTCACCACCCCCTTGGTTTCTCTCTCAGTGCTATCCTTGCTCTCGCAGTGGCGGAGGAGGCCGGTGACGCGGAGGCACTATGGGCCAGGCTCTGAGCCCTAGACCTGCACGGGAGAGAGCTCCACACCACCTGCTATAGAGACCACAGCGAGGTCCCTGATGATGTGGGCGGCGGGCAATAGGGAGGGGAAGGCAGTGAGGCAGAGGGTGGACAGATGGGTTTGAAAGGGGTAAAAGAAACATTTTCACTCTAAAATGGAGTGTGGGATGATATTTTGAACAAATGGACCTAGCGATAAAGTGGTTTTGAAAATGGATATATGATGAAAGCACTTGGTCTAAAACGGACCTAGTGTGCATTTCTCCAAAATATATATATATATAATTTTAGAAGGCATCAGAGATAAAATGCCTCATTGAGCTATCAGTTAACTTTCACCGGGAGGATGACTGGAAATTAAAAAGGACTCTGATCAGAGTGACAACCGAACTGACTCTTTTTTTTGAATAGAAGCAAACAAGAACAAACTATAAAACTTGAAAATCTTTACAAAGTTCAGTTGAAACGGCCACAGGCAAAGACTGAGGATACATAGCCTCGGCAACTGTAGATACAGACCACCTAGCCAGACTATGAGCAACATAATTACAAGATCTAGGTATAAAATTTATAGAAATATTAAGAGACTTAAGCAGAATTTGATTACATAAAGCAACGATATGTTGTACTCGCCATGGCATGGGACCTAAACCATTAATCGCATCCACCACGACCTTAGCATCACTCTCAATAAAATTTTTTCCAGAATGAGACGAACCCCAAATGCAGGCGCGGTAGATGGCATGGGCTTCCAATATTTGTGGATGCTGAGATGGAAAGATGTTGGTCTGCCAGAACACCACAGCGCCCCCCTCATTTCTGACCATAAATGCCGTAGCCCCTGCAATATCAGACAAAGCTCCATCCACGTTAATTTTCAAACAACCCAATGGAGGAGGAGACCAAACTTGCCTAGGAGCAGAAGAAAGACTCGGCCCAGACTGTAAACACATATGAACAGTATCATGCACCTGTAGAATAATTTTGTTTAAAGAGAACATTTTGTGGTGAAAAATAGCTGTGCACCTTGCCCTCCAAATATGCCAAATAGTTGATAAAGCAAATAAACCCATACATAAAAGATGAGAATCTTTACCCACGATCCAACTAAGCCAACAAGAAATCAACTCCATTAGAGAAGAAAGCTTCCAAGTAGAATTACTACCCAAGGAAGAGCTAAGCCAAACAGCTCGCGATCTTGGACAATGAAGAAAAAATGTGCTCCACAGTCTCTGCTTCTTGATAACACACTTGACATAAAGGACTGACGTGAGGGCATCGCCGATGAATATCATAATATTCAATAAGATGAATATTAATTTTAACAGTTAATAATGTTGTTCGAATTGAAGATTTATTTCTCTTTGTGAATGGTCCCGACCAAGCCAAATCAGCTGTTGGAATGGCCCCATATTAGAAACATTGAAAGAAATTATAGAAATATAAGAAAAATATTTGCTCCACTCAATTATGCGTTAGTTAGGGCCCATATTTTAGCACCGTATTATTTAGATGATAAATCCGATTTATCTCAAAAAAAATGTATCTTCGAAATTTTGGAGATAAATCAACTTTTACTCCCAAATCAATCTTAGCTACCCTCTTAGAATTTTGAGTTGATGACCTATTTATTTAACATGGACAGCTGGTCGTCAATTTTGAGCAAGAGAGATCTAGAAAAATCTAGAAGAGAGGGTGGGTTATTATTTGGTGATTGTCATCTCCTAGACGAGTAATTATCTTGGAGTCAGACAAGGGGAGGTACATATGGGAAGTCTCCACCTAGAGGCACTCATGTATGTATATATATAGATAGATATATATATATATATATAATGATGCTCGATAGATGACAAAATCTCCGGGAGATGTTTAGGCAAAGATTAATTAACTTGAAAACAAAGTTAATTGATTTATCCTCAAATTTTAAGAGATAAAACAGATTCACGCGAAAAATAGTCTTGTACCAAACGGACCCGTGAATATATTAACTCGGATGGGTTTGTCATTCTAACAATTAATAGCTCTGGCCATGCCCCCACCTGGTTGCTTGTAATTAGTCAGAAGACTTGTGCCCATTTAGAGGAGGTTGGTTGTGGTAAACAAGTGTCACGACCCGGATTTTTAATATGCACAGCGGAAGATAATCCGGCGACGTAACGGGGAAGAATATCGGTCTGGAACCAATTAAGACCAAAATCACAATCCAAATAAACAATTCCAATAATTCTATCTAATTAACACTATGAAATTACAATCTAAATAATACCAATACTGAACAAGTACTCCACTAGCTCATTGGACTCCAAAACACCACTACGCTTCTGCTGCGCTAAACCTGCAATCCTGAAAATATTAACAACGGAAGGGGTGAGTCACAACACAGACTCAGTAGGACTTACACCCGAACTACCCCACTATACTAGTGATTCTAGTGGTATACAATACATATTAAGCCTAAAATCAGATTTAATACATAGGGTGTAAACTAATTATATATCTTCAATTAATTGATTAAAGAATCAATCAACTACCCCATATGATGACTAGACTCTATATGCATTAAAACCAACATAACCTACACCTTAAACTGTTCTAGGTATGCCCAGAACACATAAACCTGACATGAAACCAATGACACATCTATAACACTACCATCTATGCCAATCCACACAACTAGACACCTGTCTGAGTAAATAACATGCTCCATCAGATAAATGCAGTCACATCACAAAACTAGCACGGTTACCATATAGTAGGAAGTAACATATAGTAACTAAATCCCATAGTACCCCTAGGCGGGGAGTACTTAGGATGAACCGCGGTATACGGGATCGAAGGATGCACCGAATTCAACTAACCTCCATGTGCCACGGGCCCACTAATTTAATTACGGTGAAGTACATTTCTAACACAATGATGCGGCTCACTGCACTAACCACATTCCACACCCATGCAAGCATATAATTAACTCAGACAGTAAACACATGAACATTAGATTGGCATTTCAAACATGAAATACATAGATGAACACCCATGGTTCTATGCACCACATATTTGCATACCACACCACAATCTAGCATAAACCAGAACCAGTCTATCATATGATGCATCTAAATAGGATCATGCAAGCTACAACCTAAACATCTCAATCACATGTTTAGACAGTCACTACTACCTACTGCATACATGAAACCAAACTAAACTCTAACCTCACTAAGCCTAAACCTTACATCGGCTTTTTTATCAAATCGGAATATACATGATTAAGGTTAATCGTGATGCAGACATACTAAACTAGCTAGATTTAAACATACATAACCTATCATGATGCCTAATATATATGAATAACCAAATTACTCTAAGCATGCACGATTTAAACAAATTAATCTAACTACAACTAAACATGCTTAATAAATCCAGAAACGACCCATTAACTACAATCTTCTAATCCTGGTGATCTAAACATGATTCTTAAGGTTTAATCAAAATATTAGAGTGCTAAGAATAGCCGAGACGCCTACCTTAACGGCGACGACGAACGGCGCACGGAATTGCAAGGGAATCAAACCGGATGACGAGTATGTTGCCACGGTCACGACGGCGATGAAAAGCAAGACAACGGTAACCTGATAATCTGCTAAAACAAAGAGGATGAATGATCTAACAAGAATAAATGGATAGAATAGGAGATAGGCGATAAGAGAGAGAGGATAGGAGAGAGAGAGAGAGGGATCGACCGGCTGAGGGGGGGCGCGGGTTGGCGCACCGGGGCGCGGGGGGGCGCACGCGCGGACCACGCGCGGAGGGTGGCGGGGCTGGTGCGCGCAGGGTGGCCGGGCGTGGCCGGGACGGCGGGCGCGCGGGCGTGGCGCGCCGGGCTGGTGCGGCCGGCGGACAACGCCGGTGCGCGCGCGGAGAGGGCGGTTCCGGCTGGTGCGGCGGCGGCCGGTGCGCGCGGCGGCGGTGCACGCGGGGGCGGCTCCGAGCAGGTGCGGGCGGTGGCCGCGAGGTCGGCTGGGGGGGAAGAGAGACGGTGGGCGGGCGGTAAAGCTGCTGCACGCGCGCGGGGAGGGCCGGCCAACGGAGGGGGGGGAGAGATGCGCGCGGCGGCGCCTTCGCACGGCGAGGCTGCGGGCGGTTGCGCGCGGCGAGCGCGGCCGAGGGGGAGGCGGGGGACAGCGACGGGCTCGCGCGGCAACGGAGAAGGAGAAGGAAAATAGGGTGTTTCGGAGAGGGGAAAACGGCGGACCGGGGTTTGATGGGGAGGGAGTAACCGAAGGAGAGAATTGTGGGAGGGATAGGGAGTAAAAATAATAGTAATAATAAATATAATAATTAATTCTCTTTTTTTTATTAACCTAAAAACAGTAACATTACAACAAGTGTACTAGAATAAGCTCATGCTAAGTAATAATGTTAAAATTTAATGTGAGGATGATGCTTAATTATTTCACCATTGCCTTAAGGTTTTCAACCTATCTGTAAGAATATATAATGTTAGAAACAAGTACACATGATCAGTAAAGATATGAAAAAGATATAGTTGATGAAAGATACAGATAAAATTGTTGAAATAAGGAGAGACATTGTTTTTGCGACTACCCAATTCAAAAGAATCAGATAATTAAGAAGTGCTGGTAAAAATATAAACGAGAGTTGAAAAAAATCGGGATATGATCATTAGTAAAATTGGTTTTTTTTTAACTCTTTTGATCACAGATCATATACGGTTCTGACTTAAAAACAGATTGTAATGTGATTGAATCATGCTGCTTTCTTTATTATGAGAGAGAGAGAGAGAGAGTTTCACCTAAAAGAAATTAAATGCCCAAGAATGCTACTTGTATGGCTAGAGAACAGGTCGTAAAATCTTCGAAAATATCTATCTTTTAAGTCATTATAAATCTTTTTTGAAAACGAGCTGTAAAGTTTGACTTTTTTTTATTTTCAGACCAACTCTTTTATAAGGGATGAATTATATGATACAGCTCAAGTAAATAATAATTGATCAATGTATAAATATCTCAATCAAATCAAGTACTTGACCTTGTCATAAACTAAAAGAAAAAAAAAAGTAGACATCGAATTAAAGTGATACCTCTGATGCAAGTGGAGCTGGCTCCATCTTCCTCTTCGATATATTAATTATCTTGCCATATAATATAATAGTCGATGTGAGATAAATATCCCTGCGATTCCAAACACCTCTACTTCATCCGCCCCCTCTTTTGAGCTTGCCCATCAATGAACAGTGCAGTACTGTAGCTGAAAAGGGGAAGAACTGGTGAGAGGGAAGAAGGGGGGGAAGAAATTAGTCCAATTCGAGTTGTTCTCGTCGGAGGAAAAAAAAAATAATTCGAAGACTTTGCTGCATTTTTACATTTGGTTTGGAAATAAATCATGGAATATATAATTTCTTCTTATCAGAGAGAAAATGATATCACTCTCTCCGGTATTATCCAATGTGACAAAGATAATGGGGTGTTTGGTTGCATGATAATGGAGGTTTTTATTTTAATTTTTAAAAATTGTAAAAAAACTTGTTAAAAAGGTGTTTGGCAATCATGACAAATTTATGTTTTGAAAGTGATTTTCTTCTTAAACAAAAAAAGAGGGTCTCACCTCTTTCTTTTTTCTTGTGGTCCCCCACTTTGTTTGGTCATGGATGGTTGTTACTTTTTTTTTGGTATCACATCCCTCCAAACATGATAATTTTATGTCATGAGTTGGTTCACTTTTTATTTTAATACAATTTTTTATCATGAAAGTATACAAAAAATTATCATGCAACCAAACACCCCATAAAGTATTACCCATGAAAAAAAGAATAGTTTTAAGGTGTTACCCATGAGTAGGAATAGTTTGAAACTCAACTTCATAAAGTATTACCAACTGGAAAAAAAACTTGAACAAAAAAGTTAAATTTGACCCATTAATGAGCTGAGTTTGAACAATATACTCTTCCAAAATATATGCCAATGACCCCAGCTGGGCAACGAAAAATCGGATCAATCCAAAACACCCTCCGATCACGAATACCGCGGTTCATCGCAGATACACCGATATATGACTAGATGCACCACGGGATTTAACATTCTATATGTTATTTCTATGCGTATTTAGATTCTATGCTAGTTGTGTGGCACAATCCCATGAATGTCCGCGGGTCGAAGCACATTTTATGCTCAGACGTGCGAATCTGCAGAGAGATGTTGTTAGATGTGGTTCTTCGTTTCATGTTTAAGTCAACGGTGGAATTTATATTTAGAGACATGTAAATTATGTCACGTTATGTTCATGGGTTGCACGTATTTTACTTTGAGGTCGATTGATCAAAGGAGAGGAGCGTATGGTATGGGGGTATTTTTATTTTTTTGTTTGGTATTCTCCCCCGTCGCCGCCGGTAACCTTACCGCCGCTCCCGTTAACGCCAGCAGAGGGAAATGGCAACCGGAAAAGGACTCCTCACGGATCCCGGCCCACCCTCTCGGCCCACCTGGCGCGGGAGCTACGCAGCGACGCGCACGCGTCGGCGTCCGCCGCACCTCCGATCTGGCGCTCCCGACGGCGCCGATCCCCCCACGCGCGGGACCCGCCTGAATCTGACGGCCGTGATTGCAGCTGCTTTCACAGGTGGACAGGTCTACCGGACCGCCGCGCAGCGTTCAAACGATCGGCGGGCAGGGGTACGTGGCGCTCCCAACCGACTCAGAAAAGGAGAGGAGAACTCAATTTAATAAAATAACCCTTAATATTTATTAAATTAACCTAATAATATTAAAAACACAATCCGCCCGGTGGCATTTTTCTATGGTTCTTATGATTATTAAAGAAGGAATTTAAATGCGGTGGGTCAATTTATAAAATTCCATGATGACTGTGCATTTTAGTATTAAAGTAAAGCCCGTATAATCTCGGCTCCACACTAACTATATCTTTTATTTTATTTTCCTGCAACGGTAGAAATTTTATTTTCATTTATGTAGCATTTTTATTTCATCGAGTTCAACACTAGCTTGAACAATTATTTGAGATGATATTTTTTATATTGCAAAACTACTTTAATTTTAAATTTGTGCCCTTCTCTTTGCTCGCTGTCGCCCCCCCTTTCCTCATCTCCTTCAAGCTTGCTCTTCTCTCTTCTGATCTTCTCTCTCTCTCTCTCTCCATACCTGTGTGTGGTTCTACCGCTCTCAGCCAGTGTGGGCAGTGGAGCCCAGAGCTGCTGCGTTCGCTTCGCTGGCCTCGAGCTCTTCTTAGTTGGTTTTTAATGGGTTTTGTCTGCTGAGAGCGACGGCGAAAGCTCCCAGCTTTGCTCCTCCTCCGGCCTCCGCTCTAATTATATACTCCATCCCCTTCCCTACTCGTTGTCCTCTTATAGAGTATTGCCTCCCTCGAGCTCCTTGTTTCCGCGCAAGCCCTGCCCCGTCTGCTTTCCTGCACTTCCCCGAAGAGTTACCCTTTACCCGTTCCTGGCGGCGATTCTTGCCGGATCTCTAGATCTGCGCCTCCCGGCTCCTCCGATTGGTCGCCCCTCTCCGGTGAGATCCCCTCTCCCGTCGGTAGCCGCTGCAGAAGGCAGGCGGATTGGTGGGGATCGAGAAGAGGTAGATTCCCTCGGGCAAAAGGTAAACTTCCCCCCCCCCCCTTTTCTTGCTCCTATCTCCTTTCAGTGGTTTTCCGACGTGGTTGGGTGTTGGGCGGGCGTGCCATGCCGTCTGTCTGTGTTTCTCTTCTTCTGCTGAGTGGTGGCGCAGATTTTTGTTGTTTCAAGTGGTGATCTTCTACTGGATTCTCCATCTTTCTTCTGCCGTCTTTAAGCCTATCATTCGTTGCAGGTAACAAGGAAACTTAGATTTTGATCTTGGGCGTTGATTGTCGTCGATGTGAATTGGAGAAGAAGCGTCTGCCGGGGAGGGCTGATCAGAGAGGGTCTGACTTTTGGATTTTATTTTATTTTTTTGCGTTTTATGTATTTTCTTATCTCCATTTGTTTCACTCCAAGTTCCTCGTACTGCACTATTTTAGAATTCTTCTTCAGCTATTCTCACAGGACGACAACAAGGAAGTTGCTGTTGCTATTGCTACTGTTTCATCTTAATACGCTGACATGCTAACATAGTTCTATTGATTTAACCTCTTTCCTTACAACAGAATTTGAGACTGAGGACGTAGGTTTGCATCTGGACCCCTAATCTAGTTGTTCTATTCATGTCGAGAACTCGTAGGCAGAACTGGGTGAGATGAGGGATGATAGGGGCGCTAATGAATTTCCTGAGGGCCTGCTGGCTGCCATCCTCAGAACGAAACACCCATACGGGTTCCGACGTGGTTGGCCGAAAAGATGGTCTTCTCTGGTACAAGGACACTGGACAGCATATGACTGGTGAGTTCTCCATGGCCGTAGTCCAGGCCAACAACTTGCTTGAGGACCAGAGTCAGATAGAGTCGGGGCCTCTGAGCTCACTGGAATCAGGTCCTCATGGGACCTTTGTTGGGGTTTATGATGGTCATGGTGGACCTGAGACATCACGTTATGTCAACGAGCATCTCTTTCACCATCTCAAGAGTAAGTGCTCTGAGCTACGATAGTGTTACTTATTTATTAAAGTTGTGCTTATTTTTTTTGCTTCTATTGCAATTTTGTTTCCTGAATTCGTTTGTCATTTCTATGTAATGTGAATCCTTTCTGGCTAAATCAGCTGTTGATAATTTGGGATGTTCGGTGGAACTGGTTCACTATTGTTATCATTATCAAAGCAGTATTCTGTTCTGTCACCTTTTTTTCCTTCTAAGTTCAAGTTTTTTGACATGAATTTGTTCCCTCTGATTGGAGCAAATATCGTTTATTGGTTAATTATTACATTATAACTCTTTTATCAACTTTATGTCACTGTACTGTAGCTGTAGTGTAATCATGAAGTCCTAGAGAAAGTATGTTATACCTGCTTCCTATCATTTTGTTTAAGCATTCCTAGTTTGCTTCATTTTGACTGTGCCCCTGTACTTGCATTTATGCATCATATACTATACATGGACATCTTGTAAATTGTTTTCATTATCTTAAGGGATCCAAGTTTTACAGCTGCTCAAATGATAAGACATCAAATTGATTTTGTAGTTTTTTTACCATATTAACATAGTTGCATGAAAGCTCTCCAACCCCTTTCTTTTCTCACTTCATTTCTTCTTGTATTAAGCATTAATAACTTGAGTAGTGACTATGTTTTTACTATCTTAGTTCTCTCTAGGTGCTGATGTGACCTACGTCTTACAGGGTTCACATCAGAGCAGCAGTTCATGTCGGCAGATGTAATAAGGAAAGCATTTCAAGCAACAGAGGAGGGTTTTCAGTCTCTGGTGGCTAAGCAATGGCCTATGAAGCCTCAGATAGCTGCTGTTGGTTCATGCTGCTTAGTAGGTGTTCTGTGTGGGGGAACACTTTATGTTGCAAATCTTGGAGATTCTCGTGTAGTTTTAGGTAGGCTGGTTAAGGCAACTGGAGAGGTTCTGGCTGTCCAGTTGTCTGTCGAACATAATGTAAGTATTGAGTCAATACGGCAGGAGTTGCGCTCATTGCATCCTCATGATTCTCAAATAGTAGTTTTGAAGCATAATGTTTGGCGTGTAAAAGGCCTCATACAGGTATTTTATTTGATTGATTACATCATTGTTGACTATCTGTCAATCATGTGATATTGAAAATTTGTATCCATGATTCTAGTTAATTAACAACTTTCTTTCTTACGGTCATCTGTTTTCAGCTTTTGCCCTAGAGGCTGCTTTAGCTTATCTAAATGGCAACTTGCTATCAAATATTTTTTTCCTTTTTTTGGAGTTAAATAATGTTTTAATGTTTTCTATATTTGCATCATGTGCTTCAATTACATGTTGTGGTCAAAATATGAGAACAATTCATCATGTTCAACAATCCAACAATAAGAAGTTAGAAAAGACTGGCAGGTTTCTTCAGAGTAGAAGTGGAACTGAATCACATGCCAAACCTGACATTTTATTGTTTTATCGAAACATATAAAAATACTATTCATCTGATGACAGACATATAACAATTGTGACGAGGAATCTATAATAGAATTCAGATAGAATCAAGCTACATTTATGTCATTGTAGTTAGTAGGTCATTGTGCTAAATCTAGAATGGGGGCCCTGTTTGTTTTGACTTAATTGATGTCTAACCTCTAAATCAGTCAAAGATTAAACATTGAACTCTTTGGTAAACCATTTGAATACAATAGTATTTTCTTCATAAACTACTTAATTTTAAGTGTTTTATTTTTAATTTTGTTATTTTCGGAGGTGAACAACTGAGATTTTATGCTTCACAAGAAAAATTAGAAATGAAATTGAGATTTTAGACATTCCATTAAGTCAAATCAAACATCACCCTAGTCTCTACTCTAGAGAAGTTCCCTTTTTAACAGTTTCCATATGGAACATGCCAACTTGTTGAGTGATGTGTAAATTGTACTACTATTGCTCTTGTTTGCAAAATGGAAAATTGTAGGCATTTTTTTCTCTCACTAGAGATTCAAACCATCTGTCGTCTTGAAGGGTCAAGTGGTATGCCAATTATGGTTATACCTTTATGTTCATTATCTCTGGTGTTTCAAGCATTACGTGCCCTACCTATGTTCCAGAATCTGTTACCTACTCCCTCATAATCTTCTGTTAGCCCAAGTTTGATGACCTATGGATTCACCTTATTAGTGGTTATCAACTGTGGTTTCAAGCCCTACATGTTTTGAATCATTCCAAAATATGTTTTTACTCTACCTTCTCGTACTTTTCTGAAAGCCCAAATTTGATGACCTATTTCTGGAGCAAGTCTGGGCACAACTGGATAGGACATGTACCTATGAGGTCACAAGTCGAACCTAAATACTGAAGGCATTTTATGCATTGTTCTTAATCTTAATTGGATTACGTTTTGGCTTCCACAATATTTGACAGTTGAAGGAAGACAGTAGAACCTGAAACAGATTTTACAGTTTTCTTTTCAAGCTTCAAACAAAAAACATTGAACTGGTGATCCATGAATTGAGAGAAGAGTGGGATTGTCAGGTTCATCTAACAATTTTTACTACCGTCTTCAACCACATTTTAGATGTGGAAATGAAGTGGCTTATGAGGAGTTTTTTAGAAGGAAACTAAAAAAGTAAAAGCTCAGTTACAGCAACAGTATACAACATTGGGTGCCAGTGGAAATATATACTAAGATTCAGTATCCGATCAGCACACATTGAAAAGAGCCTGTCTCCATACAATCAAAGCCTCCAAGTCTTACCACACCAAATATTTTGTTAATGCCCCGTTTGGTTAGAGTGTTAAAAATGATACCATATCATTTTTTATATTGATATTTCTAGAGGATAGGGTGTTAATCATAAAATTGATAAGATCAACAGTGTGATACAATTCATGCTTTTTTTGTTTTGCCAACACTTTGTGATGATTTATATCATATTAATTTTAAAATTAATGGTGACCGGGATGCTTAATAGTTACCAAACAGTCTGTTAAGTTTTGCAAATCATTTTTTGTTTGTTGATATTCAAGACAGAAACTAGAAGGAGAAAAAGGATGTGTAAGGTCATGTAGGCATTCCTATGTCTTGTTTGATCTATGATTTCCATATTTGTGTTTTTGATGTGATTTTGAGCCATTTAAGTCCTTGCTTGCCATTTTATATTTCTTTTTATGTCAGTAGTAGAACTTGTGCTGAGGGCTGTAGGAGAGATAGGCATTTTAGGGTGGAGGGCCAAGGTTGCCTAGGCAAGCGCCTTAGGTGCCTTATGGACCCTTATAAAGGCACCCTTGCACCTTGGCGCCTGGGCAGCATCCAAGTGGTACCTTGACAACTATGGTGTATGATAGAACTTGGAACATGTATTAAATAAAATGTAGTAGTAAAGTGTAGACCTTGGTATGCTTTAGTTAGAAAAGTGGACCATATATAATGTTGAAAAAGAAGTAAGGATGGAGTAGAAACTAACTTCGTCGACTAAATACTAGGTAATTTAGAGGATTTAAATGTTTCTGAAGGGACTAAGTCATCCAGTGTAGAGAAAAGCAAGCATATAACCAACCAAAGACAATTTGATTGAGGGCTCATTTAGCTGAGTTGAATAGTAGAAATTTTGATAAACGTGGTGAATGCCAGGTGGAATTTTTATGTGAAAGTAGTATGTAAAATTTGTGTGCTGATCACTTGGGGGCTGTTACTTACAAGATTAAGGATAATTGGCATGGTATTTCTTGTGCTTCAGCTGTATATTTTTGCCACTTTGCTTCAAGCATATAGCATCTGCTTCAGTTGTCTTATGTTGTTTTAGTACTATTGTCTTGTAGGTCTCCAGATCAATTGGAGATGTATACTTGAAGAAACCTGAGTTCAACAGAGAACCCTTATATGCTAAATTTCGTCTTCGTGAATCTTTCAAGAAGTCGATATTGAGTGCTGAGCCATCAATTTCTGTTCAACCATTGCAACCACATGACCAGTTTCTTATATTTGCATCAGATGGCCTGTGGGAGCATCTTAGCAACCAGGAAGCTGTTGATATTGTCCATAATAATCCACGCAATGTAAGTTCCTAAGTATTTCATGTTTTCATGTTGCATGCTTGTGAATGAGGAATCATCTTCGATATTTTTAAAAGAATAATGTCAATTTTCAGAATCACTGGGCAGTCTGGACTAGACTGCAATTTTTCTGCAGAATGTAGAGTGATGTTTCTTAGTAAAGTTTATATTTGATATATGCACCGTTCCCTCTCATGTCTGGTTTTGGCTAGAGAATGTCATTGTGAAATGACTTTTGCCTGTTCCAGAATGCTTCTCTCTTTCACGTGCAAACGAAAATGCTAAAGCATATTCTAGTTTTTGACTTCTGAATGCCTTCCTATTTTTTTATTCTCTTACTGTTTCCTGTTGTGAAGATCCACAACTATGTATTGTTCATAAAAATGGGTCTGTGGAGTTAAAAGCATTATCAAGTAGTGTTGAGGACAGGAGTCTGTGAAAAGTGAAGAGTGTAATTGCATGATTTTGATGATCTGCGTCCTAGGTGCAGGCCCAACTATATTGTGAATACCTCATCCACTGTTTCTGTTTGGTGTACTGTGCATGAAAAGAGACATGCATTAATTGATTTCCACATACGAGCTGATTGCCTGGAGGGGAAGTCCTATTGCATTCTATTATAGGTGGAATGGTGCTCCAGACCAATGAAGGCCCTTAACTTTGCAATCATTATGATGCTGACATCAAATAAGGAAATGAGATGTGGCAAAGGAGCTCAAATATAGTGTGCTTTGTCCTCGTGAGCACATAGGTGGTGGCATGTAGTGCGACTACTGTGTATTCTCTCATTTTCCAGGCAGTGGGAGTTAAGCAATGCTAGCACACCTTGATTGGAGCCTGCAGATCTGGCTCTGGCACGGGCAATTGTGACAGTTTGGCACTGCTAACCACCATACATAGTTCCAAGGACCTGCTCCCAGAAAGTCGCTGACTTCTGCCTAGTTAAGGAAAGACATGGTAATTTTAAACTGTTCATGGAAGAAGGTAATCGATGTTGATGATGAAGATCAGGATGAACCGTTACTTGGCAGTATAGGAAGGTAGGTTCAGCATCAGCTGATTATGAGATCTTAACAAATCATGGTGCATCCTAGAGTAATATGTTCTGAGTTTGGCAAGTGGTGAGCCTTGGTCCTTGTGACACGACATCAGTCGGTCTGCACATGATAAAGAGTAAAGACAATGAGAAATAGCAAAGATGATACCAGGCAGCAGAAGGAACAGTCGGTTTAATGCATGCTAATATTATGATGGTGGACTTGACATCATAAATGTGTAAGGATAATTTGCTGTAAGCACTGTATTCATGTATTAGCACATAAGATGTTTATGATTATTTATACATATTCTCGAGTATGCCTTCATTACACCTCAGTCATACTTTTGAGGTGATATTGCCCACCTTTCAATGGTGCTTGAACATTTATTTAGTATTTGTCAAAGCAAGATTACATATTATAGGGAAATAGTTGATAATGTAGTGTATGAAATAGAATGAACAACCTTTCTCTTGAATACAAGCTTCAAAATGTCTTTGTAGTCGTTATTGTTTATAGACAACTAGACTTAGCTAGGGACACACTTGCTTCTGAATTCTGAATAAGCTGGGTCCAATTTTCAACATGATGTTGCGACCAAGGCTTTTCTTATCGGATTGCCTGTTTGATGGTCTAGAAATTTAGCGAACACCAGCGAGCTTGCGATCAAAATTTCTTGAACTGAACAATGTTATCATTCGGGTATTCTCCATATAATTTGTCTGCTGTCATAATCTAATGGATCTGTGCTGTCATTCAGGGAAGTGCACGGAGGCTTATCAAGGCTGCCCTCCAAGAAGCTGCCAGGAAGAGGGAAATGAGGTACTCCGACCTGAAGAAGATTGATCGCGGGGTGCGTAGGCATTTCCATGATGACATAACTGTTGTAGTTGTCTTCCTAGATTCAAATACGATAAGTAAAGCTAGTTCAATCAAGGTTCCAACCTTATCTCTTAGAGGGGGAGGGGTAAACTTGCCTGCAAAATCTCTTGCTCCTGGATCGACAACTCTTGATGCTTGATAACAAATGAAGGCATCCCTGGAAATCATCTCAGCTCCTCATCAACATCCTGGACATGTCCCAGGAAGGAGACAAGACATCAGAGCCTCGGTTCATTTTACTTCCAACATGGCATCATTCTGGGTAATTTGTTGCTTTTGTGTTATACATATAGGAGAGGTAGCAGGGTAGGAGGTTCAAGGGAATGACAGAACTCTTTTACTAGGGCACTTTGCCTTTATTCATTTTTCCAGTTGTTGATGTCCCCCTTTCGAGGGGCCTTATTTACTTTTTGTAAATTGTGAACATCATTCCAGGAGCCTAATCTTCTGGTCTCCCCCTGTTTTTGTTTGACACCTTCTAGGAGTAAGAATAATGCGGTTGTTTTGAGGCCCACCTTTCCTCGTACCTCTCTTCATTTTCTTAAATTATGGTCTGTACCTATGTTTTAGATGCTTTGATCTTTTCTTCTTTCTTTTCCCTTTTCCATAAGCTACCTACCCTCATTACCAAGTGGATAATATGGTAGATATGGTTGTAAGTGTAACAACCTCTGGATAATTGACGAGGAAGCTTAAGATGGTTAAAACAGCTATTAGTGTGAGATTGTCATTCTTGGATGGTAGTCTCAACTCAACATTTATAAAGTGACTAGTCAAAATTGTTAATGATCTCGCCAATTTAACAATTAAAATATTTTTAGATGAGTGTTACGAACTTGCAGCAACCTGTTGTTAGACATGGTTTTGCGATTAATTTCAGCATGAGCCATGCTTTATTTTTAATAAATATAGTAGAATCAAGGATACACGAGTGTTTTATTTTCATGAGTACTAATATTCTTATTTTCATATAAAAATTATTAATATACGTAAAATAACTCAAACAAGACCACTGTAATCGAATCAACTATCTTACAATACAATTATTCTAATTGACAGAAATCTCAAACAACACCACTCATCTTGGAACCATTTCCCAAAAAAAAAAAATGAACACTCGACTAATTTTATCTCCCATAGTCTTATATGAAGACATTAAAATCTACCGTCTCTTAAGACTTGACATCCTTGTTGAGATGAAGCTAAGTTACAAACGCCGACCTCGACCAGATTAACACTACTCTCATGCACGCACCCTTTAACTTCTTTACCCGCAGACTGTTCGACGGAATGCCGGACAGAGATGCGGCAGTTCTGTGCAATCCGGCCGACGAACTCATCCTGGTTACAATCTTCCCAGCTGGTTTGGATGATCTCTGCTTTCAAAGATTTTTGTGCACAAATATTTCAGGAAAATCAGTCGTCTGACAATCTCAAAATTATCCTTCACCAGCAATGAGGTACCATCCAAGTTCCATTCACATCATATGATATCAACGTTTCTGACTACCTTTTATAAGCATTACAATACAGCATGGGACAATCACAAGCTAGTAGCGTGCTTGATATGGCTCACAGATGGTGATCAGATGTGTCTCACATATGCAACTTTCACATCAAAGTTTATGCAGGATCACTTGAGCACCATGCTGGGGCTGGAGGGTGATTATTGAAGTGGGGGCATGCGCATACGTGGGTGAGAGCTCGAAGGAGAAATTCTGCAGGATCGTAGCAAGACACACCTTGGCTTCTATCAAGGCAAAGTTCTGGCCGACGCAGATGCGAGGGCCGCCACCAAAAGGGAAGAAGGCCATCGGATTCTTCGACGCCTTGGAGACGCCTTCAGAAAACCTCCCCGGATTGAACTCATTGGCATCTTCACCCCATAATTCTGGATCATGATGAATAAGCAGTATGGGTAGGAGCAGCTGGACTCCTGCGGGGAAGGTGTATTGACCCAGCTTGATTGTCTTGTAGGCGCATCTGATGACGAACAAGGCAGGAGGGTACAATCTCAGGACCTCATGAAGGATCATGGTCACCTGCGCATGGAACCAGATGCTGATTATCTGCTGGAAAAATATGCAAACTACTACATGTTGGTGTGTGAATGCTGTGGCAACTAGTGATAATAGGGGGCTCATTTATACTCACAATCTTCAGCTGGCTCAAGCCATCAAAGTCTGGCTTGTTCTTCCCAAACACTTGCAACACCTCTGCTCTTGCCCGTTCTTGCCACTGGGGGTTCATACTCAGCAAAATCATCGTCCACGCAAGCAAATCGGCTGTCGTCTCTTGTCCAGCAAGGTAGAAGAGCTTGCACTCCTCCATCACATCTTCAATTGTCATTCTAAAATCTTTTGACTCTCCATTTTCTTTGGGGTTAGTAAAATTGGATTCCAGGAGTAAGGCAAGCAAATCTTTCTCGCCCGCGGTCCTGGACTGCATTGCCTTCTCCTTTTTCCTAATGAAGTCTCTCAGGAGTCCATCTAGTTGTCTGGCTGTTGTGCTCAATGTACGGTTCGTCTTCGTAGGAAGGAACCTGCAACAGCATAAAATAAGCTTAGGACCTTTCGAATAGAGTATCAACTACAAACATCATATGACTCTTGCTATCAGGAATGATGACATCAAAAGATGATGTATCTACTAGAAATACCACATTAGGTTCAATACTCCAACTAAACGGGCCCATTTGGCACGGGTTTAATTTGGGGAGAATCCTGGTTTATCCCTAAACCTTTGGAGAGAAACCATAAATCAAACTAGTACCTGTATCCCGGGATAAGCCACTTCTGAACGGACTGGATGGCCAGCTTAGTTTGCTGTTCTTGGAGTTCAAAAATGTGCCTTCCTTCCTCAAAGCTGCTGCCAAATGCCGTGCGAGAGATGACGTCTCTGCTGAAATTCTGAAGCTCCGGCCACACATCCACCTCACAAGATTCTTCCGGACCCAACAGCTCCTCCCATCTCCTCACCAGATCAGAGCAACAAGTAGAGAAGGCTAGAAACATGAGCTGCAGAAGATATGGCGAGAGGAAGTTGCCATGAACACAGAAAAGCTACATATTAGGACAAAGACCCAACCAACAGGCCAGCATCAGGATTCAAGGAATCAGAGAGGCACCTTAAGCTTCTCCAGGTGGAATGCGGGGTTAATGACTCTCCTGTGCGCTGCCCACTTCTCTCCTTCATAGGTTGCAAGTCCGGTGAGCATGAGCTTGAACAGGGGGGTGGTCCTTTGCTTCTCAAAATGACCCAGTTTGTTATTCAGGATTTCTCTGATTAGGTCAGGATCCATGATGCCCACTCGAGGCACCGGTCCCAGCCAAATGAACCAGATTTTACCTGCATACCCGGAGCAAGAGATCGGTTCCTTTGTCAAGATCAGTCTTGAACAGGTAATAAGAAAAAAAAGGTTTTTTTTTTTGTGGGGGGGAGCTACTGGAACTGAATCAGATGATTTGCTTGACGACCGGACTGGAAGAAGCAACCGACCGTGAGCTTCCATGGCGCGGTGTTGCACGGGGAGGACGCGAGCGGCGGGGTCGTGGGAGGAGGACGGCATGGGCTTCGAGGCCGCCTCCCTGACCAGCCTGCTATTCTCCCCGACGTCCCCGAAGAGCAGACGGTAAGGGGCGCCGCCGATGCCCTGCGCTCGGAGTATCCTCTCCAGCCTTCTGGGCGTCCACCACACCCATCTCACCGCCCTGATCACCAGCACCATCACCCAGGCCAGCAGCAGCAGCCCCGCCGCCCATCCCACCCTCCGGAAGCCACCGAGAACGTCTGTAGCCCCGCTCATCATCTCGACGGCAGGGCAGCAGCAGAGGATGAACGGAAGAGAGAGAGAGAGACGGTAGCGACCAAGAAAGCGGATGAGGCGTCTGAATAATATACGACCATGGAGACCGAGACGAGACAGAAAGATCAGTTCTTCCTTCGCCTCCTCGTCTTAGTCATCCGTGACGTAGGAGTTCTCACGAGATGAGACAGAAAAAATCATGATTTTTTTCGGGGTCACCATGGCCGAGCAGCCGACACCCGCGCGGCAATCCCTCGAACCCCGCCCCCCGCTCCGAAGGAGGGGGTCATGCCAATGCCAACCAAACGACCTAGGGTCGTTCCGCACTGAAATCATGATTTCGACTTTTGATTTTAATTTTGATAATTTCGAAATTATTATATTTTAAAATCGAATTCGATCCTGATATTAAGTATTATATTTTAATTAAAAATAAATTAATAATGTACTTATAATTATTCAAAATTTAATAATTTTTTAAAATTTTTATTTTTACCATTTTATCTATTTGTATATCATATTTAATAATTTATTCGATTTTATTTTAAATATTTCTGTCTATATTTATTTATTATTAAAATTGAATAAACAAAAACGAAATTATTCGATTTTTATTTCGATAATTATCAGAACATTCAATTCTAATTTTGATAGTCTATATGATACGAAAATATTTTATACAACCGTTATTTTTTATCGAAATTAAATCAAACTTTTGAAATAACAGATTCTATCCGCACCCGTACAAAATAGTAACAGACAATCTCCAATGCGGTGCTCCCAAATAATAATAATAATAATAATAATAATAATTTTTAATATTTTAATATATTTATATATTTAATAAAATATTGAATCATACGATAAATTTGTGTACAATTATTACGGGATAAAACAGTGAAAGTCTCTTCTTTTCTTGACTTAAGGTTTTTTTTAATATAAAAATGTAATTATTTACCGAGTTTTGTACAAAAATATAAAATTATAGTAAATTTCAATTTAACATCTAACCAAAAATCTCATAAGCAACAATTTTGTCTACATGTTTAAAATTCTCTTACTCATGAAGCTGCAACAACAAACAAACAAATAAATAAATAATTTTTTTTGCTAGCACAGTTGACACTGTAAATTTCAAAAACTTGGAGGACACGACACGCAGCTTGATGATTTTGACAAAAAAATGTCTTCCCACCATGGTCAAATAAACTTACATAGGCATATTTCTAGAGAGAGAGAGAGAAAGAGAGTAAAAAATAGAGAGATATATTTATGATCTTTTGATATATTTTACAAATAAGTTTAGGACACAAGGGGTTGTTTATTTTATAGTAATTTTGATAAAAACATTGGCATCCCAGCATGGTCAACTAAACTTTTATATGCATATTTCTACGAAGAGAGAGAGAGAGAGAGAGAGAGAGAGAGAGAGAGAGAGAGAGAGAGAGAGAATTAGAAAGATATATTTTTGATCTTTTGATATATTAATTTCACAATTAAGTTTAGGACCCAAGGAGTTGTTTATTTTATAGTAATTTTTATGTGTTTAAAATTAATCATCACAAATATTTTTGAATTTTAAGATAAGAGTTATTATTATATTAATTCGTGAAAAAATAAAAAAAATCACATGATTATGTTGGTTTTACAGTTATAACAGACTTTTGTTTTTAGCTTTCAGCCCCTTTCTCACATGATTTAAAATAAAAATCAGGATCCAAATTTTGCATTTGAATTCCTCAAAGCTGCACATCAGAATTCAAAATGTCAATATATTTGTTGACTCTGAAACACATATGATTAATTATATTACATTCAGGTTCACATCATCCGCCTATCTTGCATGCTAAGATGTGCTGTGGCATTTATTATTTTCAAAGCCGAATGATAAATTAAAACTTATATTATCAAGGATTCTTTATAATGTTGTTATAGTCTAGATGTTGTACTGTTCACATTGAGCACTCTTTATTATGTGTTATCTATTCTCACCATCTTATTATTATGCTCCACAGATACTCCTGACCAGATGCTACTATTTGATATCATTTTTAAAGGTCCCCACCTATGTAATGTAACAATGATTATTTCTTCTCCCTTAACTAATTATCAAAGTGAATAATAATACGTTTAGTTTTGAATAGGACATACTAGATATATCGAAAGTACACAATTAAAAGAATTATAAGAATATATATTTATAGTAGTGCATCTCTAAATATTAGATATTAAATTCTTTTTATCATTTTATTAATTTACATATTATTTATTTTATATTAAAATTGTATTAAAAATAGAATGAATTAATTCTGACAAATTATAAAAGTAATTAATTTCGATAAATTATATGATATAAAATATGTTTTAAATTTGTTAATTTATATATAATCGAATCAAAATATCGTATACCGTTGACACTCCTCGTGGAAGGAGAGCGGATCACCTCAGTCCCCGAGTGAAAATACTTGTGACAGTCCCCAAAACAATTAGAAATGACCACGTACTCCCGTCACTTATGTGATAGTTCAAAAATCGATTCGATGAACTACTATCGAAAAGGGTTGAATCATTATCGACGTTTTACTAATTCACTATCCAACGATAACGAGTTAGTAAGACGTCGGCAACAGTTCAATTTTTTCGACAACAGTTTATGGGGTGTTTGGTTGCATGATAATTGAGGTTTTTATTTTAATTTTTAAAAATTATAAGAAAACTTATTAAAAGAGGTGTTTGACAACTATGACAATTTTATGTTTTGAAAGTGATTTTCTTCTTAAACAAAAAAAGAGGATCTCACCTCTTTCTTTTTTCTTGTGGTCCCCCACTTTATTTGGTCATGTGCGGTGGTTACTCTTTTTGTAATCACATCCCTCCAAACATGATAATTTTATGTCATGAGTTGGTTTACTTTTTATTTTAATACAATTTTTTATCATGAAAGTGTACAAAAATTTATCATGCAACCAAACACCCCATTAACAATAGTTTAATAACATAACTGGAAAACTATAAATCCACTATCAAAAGAGATTGAACTGTTACCGGCACCTTAATAACTCAATATCCCTCGATAAAAAATTAGCAAGATGTCGATAACGGTTCAACTTTTTTCGATAATAATTTATAGAATCAATTTTTGAACTATCCTCTGAGTGCGGCCATTCCTGATTAGAGATTAAAATAAATCTCGGATTGAGGCGATTCTCTCCCCTCGTGGAAGCAAACCCAGATTCCGTACGGTCGACCAGGATGACGGCACCCCCTCCCACGTAGGGGTGTCAAACGAACGGGCTGGACCCGTTAGCCCATCAAAAAACCCATCGCGGGCCGGGCTTAAAGCCCTCAAAAAGATGAAACTTGGCCCGCTGGCCCGGCGACTCTCATTCCCGTTTCTTCGGCTGGCCCGGCGAGCTTGGCCCGCTGGCCCGTTTAAAGCCCGGCGGGCTGTCACTCCGCCTGTCCGTCGGCCGAGCGACTCAACGCGAAGAGGGCTCCGCAGTCCTCTATGTGCCGCCGGGAAATGCACCGGTGCTGTCGACCGTCCCCTCGGCGCCGCCGATTGTCACGGTACCGCAGTCCGCACCGGTGAGGCTGCCAAGTAGCAACCTGCCTCATGGGCGGCACCTCTCAGGAAGAGAACGGCCTGTGTACGACGTCGATGTGAGGGAATCTCCACCGCCACAACTTACGGTCACGCCTATTACCAAATATTCGTCGGATCCAGGCCTTGTCCTCGGGCGGCAGATTGCCGTCAACAAATCCTACATATTCTACGGGCTCAGGCAGGGTAACATCCGGGTGCTTAACATCAATACAGCATCGAGGTCGTTGCTCCGAGGGCACAACCAGGTAAAACGTGTTTAGATTTTGTTACGACCATGTTTTTGCTGTCCTTTTTTTCCTGCTGAATGATTGCGCTACCTTATGATGCTTCCGTGTATGATATATTTTTTTTGAATATGGCCGAAGCCAAAATTTCTACTAATGAGAGAGAAAATACAATAGAAAACCGAACAAGCAACAAAGAAGAAGAGAACTTTAACCAAGACGGTAGAAAAAAGGAACTTTAACAAGGAAGTTTGTTTGGATTAGTTTCGTTAGATCGAGATTAACTTGAGTTTAATTTAAGGGTTGGAATTGAATTTGATTGGTGTTTCTGAATTTCAGATTTCTTGGCTTGGAATTCTGCGAATTTTTACAGTTTTGGTTTCTTGTTTTAGATGTGAAGTTCAGATTTCAGTTTGATTTAAACAGATTTATTTTGACTGAGTTTGATTTGAACATGATGGGATTCTTTCATTTTTTTGGATTTCTGCAAAGCTGGCAGATTCTACTCGGTGCATGCATTTTCTGGTTTAGAGTACAAGTTTCTGATTTTAGTGATCTGATTTTGAATTTCAGACTTGGCAGACCTTAGATTTCAAATTCTGCAGATTCTTAAATTTTTTCAGATTCTGGATTCTCTCTTATGCAAGTTTCGGCTAGCTATCTTCAAGTTTGTTCAGATTTCAGATTTCAAATTCTTAGATTTCAGATTCTGGAGTTCAGATTCTGCACTTCTCATTTTTTATTTGGAGTTTCCAGATTTATTTCAAATCTCGAATCTCAGCTACAAAGTTCAGATTTTGATCTCTTCAAATTTCAGACTCCATATCTCTTGCATTCCGCATTTTAATCGATTTCCCAGATTGCAGGCTTTTTTGAATGTTCTCTACACAAATTCAGATTTCAGATTTTATGGTGTATTCAGATTTCTGACTTTCCAGATGCAGATTTTATGTTTCAAAATTTCAATTTCCAGACTCCAGATTTTAGGCCTTGAATTTCAGATGTGATTTCAGATTTTTCAGATTTCGGATTTTACAGGTTAGGCTTCAAGTTTTAAATTCCCAGATTTCTGATTTCTTGCAGATTTTACAGAATAAGTCGGTTTCCAGATTTAGGGGTTCTTCAAATTTTGACTTCAGATTTTTTATGTTTCTGATTTTTGTATGTTCTTCGGAGAAGGGATTAATGTTGTCTATTGTATTGTTTTTATTTCTTAAATTATGACAATTCACAAATTGATAGGTGTTCTATTTTTTTTTGATTTTATATTTAGTTGAGTTATGAAATTTACGGATGATTTTATAATCTCTTTGTGATTTTTAAAATTTTTCACATTTTTATTAATTTTCTGATATTTGTAGATTTTTTTATTTATGACTGTTTTACAAAACTGAAGCCCGTTGGACTAACGGGCTTTGGCGGGCTAAAGCCCATTTACACAATCAAAGCCCGTTGGGCTTTCTACGTGGGCTTGGGCTTGGGCTCTATGTATATGGGCTTAAGCGGGCTTGGGCCGGGCCAGCCCAAGCCCGGCCCATTGACACCCCTACCCACGCGTATCCAAAGTTGTGGAAGCTTTATCCATGGTCCCTTCAAAAATCTTCGGGATCCACGTCTCTGCCTCCAGATCAGGACAAGTCTTTCGTCATCATTTATTTGCCGGGTCATACTTAATATTTTCTCGTCTTTGCTGATCATCAAACCAGTCTGACTTATTGGGGTTCTGCCGAGACCCTCCCCTCCTCCCCTTCCGTCGGTGACGGCGTGGACTCCGTCGCACTGACTAGAAAGCTCTGGAAGCAACTTTTGCACCGCCCACGTTCTCAGCGTCGCCGCCGTGGAGGAGAAGAAAGAAGAGGAGGAGGAGGAGAAGACGTCTTTAACTTCTTTTAAGACTCAAACATCCTTGTCAAGATGAATATGAGTTACAAGCGCTGACCTCAGCCAAGCCAACACTTACTCTCATCGACGCACCCTTTAACTTCCTTACCCGGAGACTGTTCGACGGAATGCCGGACAGAGATGCAGTTCTATGCAATCCGGCCGATGAACTCATCCTGGTTACAGTCTCCCCAGCTGGTTTGGATGATCTCTGCTTTCAAAGTTTTTTGTGCACAAATATTTCAGGAAAATCAGTCGTCTGACAATCTCGAAGTTGTCTTTCACCAGCAATGAGGTTCCATCTGTTAACCAACCCAAAATCGCGGTACTGAGTTAGAGAGGCCCAGGCTTATAAGCATAGGTACCTCCCCTACCTAGCCAATATGGCACTATTCTAACTCGCCCCCTCACGTGCAAGCTCTTCTGGCTTTGACACGTGTACACTGTTTACGGGTGACAATTGACGGAGGGAGGTCCACAGCCCTTGGCTCTGATACCATGTTAACCAACCCAAAATCGCGGTACTGAGTTAGAGAGGCCCAGGCTTATAAGCATAGGTACCTCCCCTACCTAGCCAATATGGCACTATTCTAACTCGCCCCCTCACGTGCAAGCTCTTCTGGCTTTGACACGTGTACACTGTTTACGGGTGACAATTGACGGAGGGAGGTCCACAGCCCTTGGCTCTGATACCATGTTAACCAACCCAAAATCGCGGTACTGAGTTAGAAAGGCCCAGATTTTTATAAGCATAGGGTACCTCCCCTCACTATCCGGTATGAGATTATCTAACTCGCCCCCTCACGTGCAAGCTCTTCTGACTTTGACACGTGTACACTGTTTACGGGTGACAATTGACGGAGGGAGGTCCACAGCCCTTGGCTCTGATACCATGTTAACCAACCCAAAATCGCGGTACTGAGTTAGAGAGGCCCAGGCTTATAAGCATAGGTACCTCCCCTACCTAGCCAATATGGCACTATTCTAACTCGCCCCCTCACGTGCAAGCTCTTCTGGCTTTGACACGTGTACACTGTTTACGGGTGACAATTGACGGAGGGAGGTCCACAGCCCTTGGCTCTGATACCATGTTAACCAACCCAAAATCGCGGTACTGAGTTAGAAAGGCCCAGATTTTTATAAGCATAGGGTACCTCCCCTCACTATCCGGTATGAGATTATCTAACTCGCCCCCTCACATGCAAGCTCTTCTGACTTTGACACGTGTACATTGTTTACGGGTGACGGTCGACGGGTCCACAGCCCTTGGCTCTGATACCATGTTAACCAACCCAAAACCGCGGTACTGAGTTAGAGAGGTCCAGGCTTATAAGCATAGGTACCTCCCCTACCTAGCCAATATGGCACTAATCTAACTCCATCCAAGTTCCATTCACGTCGTACGATAACCAACGTTTCTGACCACCTTTTTTAAGTATTACAATACAGGATGGGGCAATTAAAAGCTAGTAGCGTGCTTGATGTGTCTCACAGGTGATCATCAGATGTGTCTCACATTTGCCACTTTGACGTCAAAGTTTATGTAGGATCACTTGAGCACCATGCTGGGGCTGGAGGGTGATTATTGAAGTGGGGGCATGCACATACGTGGGTGAGATCTCGAAGGAGAAATTCTGCAGGATCGTAGCAAGACACACCTTGGCTTCTATCAAGGCAAAGCTCTGGCCAACACAGATGCGAGGGCCGCCGCCAAAAGGGAAGAAGGCCATTGGATTCTTCGACGCCTTGGAGACGCCTTCAGAAAACCTCCCCGGATTGAACTCATTGGCATCTTCACCCCATAATTCTGGATCATGTTGAATGAGCAGTATGGGTAGGAGCAGCCGGACTCCAGCAGGGAAGGTGTATTGGCCCAACTTGATCGTCTTGTAGGCGCATCTGTTGAGGAACATGGCAGGAGGGTACAATCTCAGGACCTCATGAAGGATCATGGTCACCTGCGCAAGGAACCAGATGGTGATTATGTGCTGTTAAAATATGCGAGCTACTACATGCTGGTGTGTGAATGCTGTGGCAACTAGTGATAATAGGGGGCTCTTTTATACTCACAATCTTCAGCTGGCTCAAGCCATCGAAGTCTGGCTTTTTCTTCCCAAACACTTGCAACACCTCTGCTCTTGCCCGTTCTTGCCACTGGGGGTTCATACTCAGCAAAATCATCGTCCAGGCAAGCAGATCGGCCGTCGTCTCTTGTCCAGCAAAGTAGAAGAGCTTGCACTCCTCCATCACATCTTCAATTGTCATTCTAAAATCTTTTGACCCTCCATTTCCTTTGGGGTCAGTAAGATTGGATTCCAGGAGTAAGGCAAGCAAATCTTTCTCGCCCGCACTCCCGGACCGCATTGCCTTCTCCCTTTTCCTAATCAAGTCTCTCAGGAGCCCATCTATTTGTCTGGCTGTTGTGCTCAAACTTCGGTTAGTCTTCGTAGGAAGGAACCTGCAACAGCATAAAATAAGCTTAGGACCTCTCGCATAGAATATTAACTACAAACATTATATGACTCGTGCTATTAGGAATGATGACATCAAACGATGATGTATCTACTAGAAATACCACATTAGGTTCAATACTCCAACTAAACGGGCCCATTTGGCACGGGTTTCATTTGGGGAGAATCCTGTTTTATCCCTGAACCCATGGAGAGAAAGCATAAATCAAACTTGTACCTGTATCCCGGGATAAGCCACTTCTGAAAGGACTGGATGGCCAGCTTAGCTTGCTGTTCTTGGAGTTCAAAAATGTGCCTTCCTTCCTCAAAGCTGCTGCCAAATGCCGTGCGAGAGATGACATCTCTGCTGAAATTCTGAAGCTCCGGCCACACATCCACCTCGCAAGATTCTTCCGGACCCAACAGCTCCTCCCATCTCCTCACCAGATCAGAGCAACAAGTAGAGAAGGCTAGAAACATGAGCTGCAGAAGATAGGGCGAGAGGAAGTTGCCATGAACACAGAAAAGCCACATATTAGGACAAAGACCCAACCAACAGGCCAGCATCAGGATTCAAGGAATCAGAGAGGCACCTTCAGCTTCTCCAGGTGGAATGCGGGGTTAATGACTCTCCTGTGCGCTGCCCACTTCTCTCCTTCGTAGGTTGCAAGTCCAGTGAGGATGAGCTTGAACAGGGGGGTGGTCCTTTGCTTCTCAAAATGACCCTGCTTGTTACTCAGGATTTCTCTGATCAGGTCAGGATCCATGATGCCCACTCGAGGCACCGGTCCCAGCCAAGTGAACCAGATTTTACCTGCATCCCCAGAGCAAGAGATCGGTTCCCTTGTCAAGAATCAAGATCAATCTTGAACAGGTAATCAGAAAAAAAAGAGTTTTTTTTTTATTGGGGGGGGGGGGGGAGTGGGGGTTAATGGAAGAAGGAACCGACCGTGAGCTTCCATGGCGCGGTGTTGCACGGGGAGGACGCGAGCGGCGGTGTCGTGGGAGGAGGACGGCATGGGCTTCGAGGCCGCCTCCCTGACCAGCCTGGTATTCTCCCCGACGTCCCCAAAGAGCAGACGGTAAGGAGTGCCGCCGATGCCCTGGGCTCTCAGCACCCTCTCCAGCCTTCTGGGAGTCCACCACACCCATCTCACCGCCCTGATCACCAGCACCGTCGCCCAGGCCAGCAGCAGCAGCCCCGCCGCCCATCCCACCCTCCGGAAGCCACCGAGGACGTCTGTAGCCCCGCTCATCATCTCGACGGCAGCGCAGCAGCCGAGGATGAACAGCAGAAGGAGAGAGAGAAAGAGAGAGAGAGATGGTAGCGACCAAGAGGGCGGATCAGGCGTCTGAATGATATACTACGACCATGGAGCGCCGGAAAGATGAGCTCATCCCGCCCCTCGTCGCCTTCATCCGTGACGACGGTAGCAGCGGACCGACTGCAGCGACCACCGTTGCTGTGCTTCCAAGTTTTTCATTTTTTATAAAGATGATAATATTTTAATATATTTATATGTATATCATTGATAGAATATTTAGTTATACGATAAATTTTTATACAACTAGTAGATAAAAATAGAGTCTCATCTTCTTCTTCTTTTGTCCCGGAAAGAATTTTTTATTAAAAATTTGTAATAATTGTTAGATAATGTTTGGCAAGCAAATAATATTGTCCTCATGTTTTAAATTCTTCTTTCCCAAGGAGCGGAAAAATATAAAAATTAAAAATCAAAACTTGGAGGACACGACACGCCGCTTGATGATTTTGACAAATAATGACATCCCAGCGTGGTCAAGAGAGAGAGAGAGAGAGAGAGAGAGAGAGAGAGAGAGAGAGAATTGGAGAAATGTATTTTCGATCTTTTGATATATTTTAAAAAAAAATGAGTTTAGGACACAAAGGGTGGAAGAAGTTAGGGGCTCGCTTATTTTATAGTAATTTTTATTTTTTAAATTTACTGATTAAAAATATTTTTGAATTTTAAAATAAGAGTTATTGTTTGATTAATTTTGTAAAAAATTTAAAAAAGCCACATGATTAAGTCGATTTTATAGTCATGTCATATTATTTTTTTAGCTCCCCGACCCCTTCTCACATGATTTAAAATAAAAATAACTGCCTTGTTTGGCAAAAAAATGATAGTAACAAAAATCATGTGCTTAAAAAATAAAATTTTTTAAACATGATATATAATACATATGTCTATTTTATCAATTTTGATATTGATATTCTAATATCAATATCAATATGATATTAATATAATATCATATTTGATAAGAATATTGTCCGTTGTTGAACCAGACAAACACCCAAAATGTTTCATCTTCTTTGTCAACTAGAATGTACATCGGTCCATATATAACATGAATAAATCTAAGACCTTATTTAGAGAGAATGTTATAGAGCACTTATATTAATATCAATTTTATATTTGATACTATAAATATTAGCATTTGCTATTTTCAAAGATGAATGAAACATTAAAACTCATATTACCAAGCAACCAAACATAATATGTTTTTGTTTTGCATTACAAAATTTAAAATTGATACAATTAATCAAACACTTCTTAATATTTTTTATCAATATCAATTTTAAAATTGATAATGATAAAGGTACCTAATAGTATTACCAAGCAGGGCGTTAGATAGAATGTTATAGGGCACTTATATATATATCATTCTTAAAAGTCCTCGTCTATGTAACAATGATTATTTCTTCTCCTTTAACTACTTATCATAGTTAATAATAATATCTTTTTCTCTGAATCGGACACATTAGTCTATTACATATATCAAAAGTATACTAAGAACATATATATTGTAGTGCAAAAGGAACACATAAACCCAATAAAAAGCCTAATGGGCCTGAATCATGGGCCTTATTACCAAGACCCATGCCCATCAAGTTTAGGCTTATTTTATCTCTTAGAAGCATTTCATCGGTTACTAATTATCTACTTGATTATATAACTTATAAGTGAAACAAGTATAGATGTAATTCATGAAGTTGAAAAGGTTCGGCAATTTTGGAGACACTATCAAGGATCATGACTTATTAATTAGTTGTAACAAATCTCTCGGGTGACGTTTGATTTGTCTTAATCCCAATATCTCAACTCTTAATTCGACATATAACATCTTAATTTGAAGTGAAATTAAATACTTGATTTGATCAAGATGTTAACACTAATGAGTATATAATTTCTCTTTGAAACACACTTGAAAAGGAAATGTTAAGATTCTCAATGTCTAAACGAAAGAAAAATTATTTCATTTCTTTTTTTCTCGTTTAAGAGTTATATTTAGACAATGCTTAAGAGTTTCCTTCGAAAAGCAACGAGGAAAGTGTGATCAATCACTTGAATTAACTTTATTTTTCATGTTTGATAGTATGAATATCGACATCGTAATGTTTCAAACTCAAATTTAAATTGAAAATCTCATTGTTAAATTATTAGGATTTTTTTTGCGTCCTTTGCGCAGCAAAAATGTGTAAAAAATTAAATTTTATTAATTTTATATAAATTTGTCTTTTGCTAATTTTTTCGGTCATATTGGATAAGCCTATCATATTTCGTACGGTCGACCAGTTCATCCAGGATGACGGCTACCAGCTCCGCGCCCCCAGCCGCCAGAACCGCCGAGCTCCGGCCGGATGCGACGATCCAGAAGAAGACCTCCGCCGAGGACGCCGCTCTGCGCCGCTACCTCCACGCGCTGACCCGCGGCGCCGGCCTCCCCGGCAAGCGCGCCATCATCTCCGTGCTGAAGGCCCGCGCGCTCGGGTCCGCCGAGTGCCTCCACTCCCACGTCGTCAAGGCCGGGCTCGCCGCCGACAGGTTCGCCGCCGCCGCTCTCGTCGGCGCCTACGCCGCCGACGGGCGCCTGGATTCGGGGAGGAGCGTCTTCCGCCGGGTGTCCCCGAAGGACGCGACGTCGTATACCACCATGCTCACCGCCTGCGCAGAGAACGGCGACATACTGGAGGCGCGGGAACTGTTCGACGAAATGCCCGAGAAGGACACGATCGCCTGGAACGCCATGCTGAGCGGGTACGCCCGCTGCGGCCTGGCGGCGGATGCGCTCGAGCTGCTTCGGGAGATGCAGGCTCGCCGGCTCCGCCCAAACGAGGTCACCCTCGTGAGCGCCCTGTCCGCCTGCGCGCAGCTCGCCTGCGCCGCCGCCGGAGAGTGGATCCACGCCTACGCCGACAGAGCGCCGGACGTGGCCGTGACCCCGACGCTGTCCAACGCGCTGGTGAACATGTACGCCAAGTGCGGGAGGCCCGGCGCCGCGTACGGGGTGTTCGCCGCGATGGGGCCGGAGAAGAACGTGGCGTCCTGGAACACCATGCTCGGCTGCTTCGCCGCCCACGGCTGCGGCACCGCGGCGCTGTCCCTCTTCTCCCAGATGGTCAAGACGGCGGTGGCGCCCGACCGCATCAGCTTCCTCGGGCTCCTGGGGGCGTGCGCCCACGCGGGCATGGTGGGGCACGCGCTCAGCTGCTTCGACTGCATGCGCAGGGTGTTCGGCGTCGGGGCGGCGCCGGAGCACTACGGCTGCCTGGTGGACGTCCTCTCACGTCGAGGGTACCTGCCGGAGGCGCGCGCGCTTGTGAGGGCGAGGACGACGGCCCTGGAAGGCGACGCCTCCGCGTGGGGGGCTCTCTCCGCCGGCTGCCGCCGCCATGGGGACCTGGCGCTCGGGCTCGAAGCCGCCGGCGTGCTCGTGGAGATCGACCCCGGGGAAGAGGGCAGGTACCTAGCTCTCTGCAGCGTCTACGCCATGGGTGGCAGAGGGGAAGATTCCATGAAGGCCAGGCAGGGGATGAAGGAGCTGCGCGGCCGGAGATCGTCCGGGAGCAGCGTGATCGAGGTCGGCGGCGGCGTCCATGAGTTCGTGGCGGCGGACCGGTCGCACCCCGGCGCGGAGGAGATATACGCGACGCTCGAGAGCTTACGTTCGAACTTGGTAGGTTAATTAATAATATTATTTTGAGATGTGGACAGATACCCAATTTCTAACCAGGGTTTGGACTAGTTTGAAAATATAAATAATAATAGTGATCCACTGAATTAATCCTTCTAACAAATTTAGGGGTGCAAGGTGCAAACAAATTTCGTTGCAGTATGTTGTTCAAATTTGATTCATTTATGTTGAGTTCGAGCACGAGTTCTTATAATCTCCACCTTGTTCAAGTTTAATAGAACAAAGTTGGAGTTAAGTCCGAACTTGATACCAACTCTTTTAAAAATTAGTCTTCTTTTAAGTTCAAGCTCAAAATAAATATTTAATTGAGTAATTAATAGAGTTATTCGGGAATTTATCGAACCGAGTCTTGTAACAAGAGACTATCTTTTTTAATCTTGTGATCTCTCACCTCTTTTCTTGCTGTACGTGACTTTGCTTCTTTTTTTTTTGATATCTCATCCCCCAGACATAATAATTTCGTGTCATGGGTTGACTTATCTTTTATTTTAATGTAATTTTTTATTATAAAAATGTATAAAGCATCTTATAAATTTATTTGTTTACCATACTAAACTAGATGAGTCAATTTTTTTTTATGGAGCGAAGCTTCTGCGTTGCGTGCTTGGTTCATTTGCACCATTATATATACATTTTGTCTAAACATTTGTGTAGTAAGGCAACCATATTTACACGTTTTCCACATAAATTCAAGTGTTCGAACAAATATTGACGTGAAATAAGTTATCCGAGGCATAAGGTTTATCCGGTAACGATTTCCACGTCGATACAACATCGGACCATAATTTATAAGAATATATGAAGAAGTTTCCATCCTGTTGATCGTCAGAAAAGGTCTAATCACAATATAATCTGAGATTTCGTTTGGACCCCCCAAAACATACATTTATCGATGTCTTATCTTTCTTAATATTATTATTATTATTTTATCGTACCAGCAGTGCCCTAGATTTTCGGACAATCAGTCCCATCCATTCCGTTGACTTTGACGCCTGGTGGGTCCCACGGTTTCACGGCACCGCCCGGATAAATATCCGTCTAGCGCCGTGAATGAGTCCATCTGTCCTACTCTAAGTCAGATGGTCTTGACTTCGATTCTCGAAACGCCAGGATCACCATGTTTTAATTTTGATCATATTTACATTCTATTGTCCCAGTCAGAATCAGTAGATTTTGAAATATATATTACGTATTAATTTTTGTTCAAAATGAGATAATAATTAATTTATGATTACTAAATTTCGATACGATTTCTTTATAATTTTATCTTTTTTATTTTACATATTTATGCAACATATTTTTTAATTTTATTTATACATACGTACTTTTTATCGGGATCGGATAAATACCGAGAGATCGAGCAATTTCGATTTCGGCCCCGATAACTTATTATAAGGTGCAAAAGCAGGTTCGAAACTTGTCGGTTTTCATCAAGATCAAGTGAGAATTTCGGAATATCGAATTTCGTTTACACTTCTCCTTCCACGAAAAAGTGGACTTGTTACTTTTTTGGACCATATTTTCCCACAAGAAGTAATCTTTGTCGAGCAAGTTTTTGGTTCGGTTCAACCCGTCGAATAGCTCAATTCTGTTTCGAACTCGCAGCTCGATCCAACTGATTCGAAAGGCTTTCGAACCGAACTACACGATAATATTTATTTTAATTATTCATAACTTAAAATTCAACGTACATATACGTGTGTAACAAAATAATCATTTTAAATATTTTATCTAATTTTCACCCCAAATCAAATCAAATCAAATTCAACCGGTTTGGTTCAATCCTATCGGAGCACTTGCTTTGGTCCGGAGAAAATAGTCACAAACCCGATCAAACCAGGAGCACACATAAGGAGTGGTGGATCTGAGGTAATGATTTAGTGGGTCGCTTATAAAGTCAGGGACTCAGTGGGAGGGGTCACTTATCACTTACTTTCTAAATAAAAAAATAAACTTTAAAAAAAACAATAAAAAAATTCTCAAAGGCTGGTGTGGTGAGGTCACTTTATCCCCCATTGAACAATACTTGGGTGAGGGTGGTGATCAGGACCCTTCACCTTCCAAGGTGCTGGCTAGGCCACCTTTTACAAGTGACAAAAGGACACTGCAGTGCACCCTGCACACATGAGAGACAACCAAGCATGCTGTGGGCTGCAGATATATAGCTGCCTACCCTTTGAAAAAAAAAAATGATGCTATTGTTTTTCTATTGTCCCTGCTAGAATATTCTCATATTAGATATTTGGAAAGAATCAAAGTACCTATGTCACATATTTTAAGATTTCGAGTTGGATGACCTGTTTTTTTTTTTGTTTAACATGATATCACGGCTCGTTAGTTCAATTCAGGCCTTGTTTGTAAATACCCTTTATTTTTTATCCCGTGGTCGTGTCTAATCAAAAAAAGATATCGGCCCGCGCACACGAAGGGGCGTGTTAAAATATTCTCATATTATGGGGTGTTCGGTTGCATGATAATGAAGGTTTTTGTTTTAATTTTTAAAATTGTAAGAAAACTTGTTAAAAGAGGTGTTTGGTAACCATGATAATTTTATGTTTTGAAAGTGATTTTCTTCTTGAACAAAAAAAGAGGGTCTCACCTCTTTCTTTTTTCTTGTGGTCCCCCACTTTGTTTGGTCATGTGTGGTAGTTACTCTTTTTTTGTAATCACATCCCTCCAAACATGATAATTTTATGTCATGAGTTGGTTCACTTTTTATTTCAATACAATTTTTTATCATGAAAGTGTACAAAAAATTATCATGCAACCAAACACCCCATTAGATATTTGAAAAGAGTTTGTGAACATAAAAAATCTGTCTTACTTCACTTGTTGTCTTGGAGATGGTTTGGTACACGATTAAGTTGGGGATAAACTTGACTTATCTCCGAAAAAAATTTGGTGTCAGATTAAGTCGTGAAGATTTTGAGTTGGATGACCTATTTGTTTAACCCCGAAGTTGTCAAGAGAATTTGAATTTTCAAAATTTGATTCGATTCCAGCATGAATTAACGGATTGAAAACCTATAATTCATCCCTTGATTGCTTTCAAAAACTCCATGCGTATGACTACATAGATAAATTTATATAATTGCTCACAAGTAATAATTGATAATTAATCACTGTAATTCATCCCTTGATTGCTTTCAGAGTTGAGAGATATAAGATCTTAGATTATTATTTTATCTCTCTCTTCTTTAAAAAAACATAAACTTAATAATTAAAATCTAAGGCATGTTTGGGTGGGATTAATGCCCCAATAATTAATGTCGAATTGTCTCAACCATCATCAATGAATGTTGTATGTATGAGATTATGGGGCGCATTTGGTTGGGATTATAGAAAGAAAAAAATTATGAAACAATCTTTATGCCTATTCTCTTTTCTAAAATCTAGATTTTGTGATAATTGATAATCCACATCTCTTGATAGCCTTTGAAAGTTAAGAGAGAAGAAAATATATGTCTTTCTCTCTCTCTCTTCTTTAGGAATATATGCTCAATACTTACGATCTAAAAGTCAGAAGGAAATGAGAGATTTGAATGGTATTATGTGACATTAGAGATTTTAGTGATTAAAATCTCTTTCATTATATCAACCAAACACCCGCTAAGAGTAAGAAGAAAAACAAGTACATTTATGCCATGTTTGGTTAGAGTTTCATTTTTGGTACTATATCAATATTGATATTAATATTTTCAAATGTTGGACTATCAATATCAAAACTAATACAAGTGGACACTTGTATTACATAATATGCTTTGTTTGCACTACAAATTTTAAAATTGATACAATTAACCAAACACTTCTTAATGGTTCCTATCAATATCAATTTTAAAATTGAGAGTGATAGAGATACTTAATAGTGTTACCAAACAGGGCGTTAGGTCTCATTTGTTACATATTATTTAGGAGATAAACTTAGTTTTATCTCCAAATTAATCTTGTGCCGAACGACCCTTAACATTCATTTGGCAGGGATTATGGGATAAAATTATGAAATAATCTTTTACCCCTCTCCACTTTTTGAGAATCAAGATTCTATAATAATTGACATAATCTATAAGATCCAACTCTTTATAGTTATAGGAAGGTGAGAGAGAAGATGATATACAAGCTTATCTCTCTTTTCTTTACAAAATATAAAATGAATCATTACAATCCAAAAATTAAAATAAAATCATTTATGTTTAGATAATACTATGTGACGTCCAAGATTTTAATAATTGAAATCTCTGTCATAATTCAAAGGGAGCACCTTAAATGAGATTTCAATGATTAGAGAATATTTTGGGCAATCCCAACAAAACACGTCCAAGTGGTAATGACCCCAAAATATTGTCATAAACGGCATCATTGCTCTCTTAATCTCTTCCTTCTGTGTACGTTTTTAACATCCTCTTCTTTAGTTGTTTCTCTTTGTTCTCTCGCAAAATATTTTTTTTCTTGATGATCCTTCCATATAGGACTCGTAGGATTAGAAAAACAGGCTCAGAACTCGTTAATTTCTATCCAATCGAATCAAAACTTCTCGCTGGATCCTTCGTCGGACATTGCAGTTCTCGTGGGCATTCTTGCTGGATCCCTCGCCGGTGGCGGCAGCTTCCCCATCAGCGTCCTCGCCAGATCCCTACAGCGCCCCCCCCCCCCAAATCGGAGGTCTCCCCCTCTTGCCCTCCCCCTCTGGCGTGCCACCCCCTGGCTTCTCCTATCGCCCCTATTCCGGCTAGCATCTCCCTTCTCCAGCTCTCGATATCCCCGTTTTCGACTAGCTTTCCCCTGATCCCACCCCCTGGGCCACCCTCGACGCTTCTCCCCGGCATGGGGTGTTTGGTTGCATGATAATTGAGATTTTTATTTTAATTTTTAAAAATTATAAGAAAACTTGTTAAAAGAGGTGTTTGACAACCATGACAATTTTATGTTTTGAAAGTGATTTTCTTCTTAAACAAAAAAAGAGGGACTCACCTCTTTCTTTTTTCTTGTGGTCCCCCACTTTATTTGGTCATGTGCGGTGGTTACTCTTTTTTGTAATCACATCCCTCCAAACATGATAATTTTATGTCATGAGTTGGTTCACTTTTTATTTTAATACAATTTTTTATCATGAAAGTGTACAAAAAATTATCATGCAACCAAACACCCCGGTAGCTTCCATCCCCCAGATCCCATATCGTCTCCTTCCCTCTGGCTCCCAATATCTCCTCTCCGGCTAGCCCCCCAGATTTCCCATTATTACGCCCCTTCTCCTGTAGGTTAGATTCCACTCCCCGCTAGTTCACCCTCGCCCCCTAGTTCCCTTACCGTCCCCCCGTAAGGCTCCCTCTCAGTCTGTGGCGCTCATTCGAGGTGGATTTTAGCTGTTTCGACATTTTTCGGCAACTTGGGGGTGAAGCTCGTGTGCGAAGGGCCATCGCCGCATTAGTCAAAGGCGATCTTCGGTAGTTTCGGTGGTTCGTGGTGCTGTTTGGAGGCAGATTTTAGTTGTTTCAGCGTCGGTGATTTTTCTTCCGGAATAGTTCGAGTCATTTTATCGACTTATCTTCCGAGGAGTGTTTTGATTGGGGAGGGAGGAAAAAATCTTCACATTCACTTCGATGTTCGTTCTTAATATCCATTTAGACGTTACGCTTTTGTTGTTCGTAGAAGTGTGTGTCGTCGGACTTATTATGTTCCTCTTTGTTTTAGTTCTTATCTATTGTCGTGTCTCAGTCGTGTCTTCTTTACGTGTCTCGTTGTGTTTCCTATTTCCCTCTTTAGCTACTTTGTTAACCGGGAGATTGTTAATTTGGGTATTTTTCGTACCTACGCAGCATGATCATCCGATCTCCTTGCATGTGTCAAATTTTTTGAAAGTTTTATAATTTTACTTTCCGACCATCTATACACGTTATCGCGTTAATTGTGCTATTTTAATAATTTCTCTCGAATGATTTGATCAAGATCTCGAGCTTTATCTTTGTTTTTTGTCGAATCTTGTTAGAACTTTCGTGTTGTGTCTGTTTCTGTGTCTGTTGTAATGTTGTACGTCAGTTTTAATATCCAGTAAATTCTTTGTCGTTAAAAAAAAAAAGAATCAAAACTTCTCGATATCCAAACCGCTTTCTCATCTCCCGTTTCTTTGGAATCTTCGCGCCAGCTCGGACGCGGGGAGGAGCCCCGGCCACGGCGGGAACCGAGGCCCGAAGCACGTGCGCTCGTGATGCCGACGACGTGCGCGTGCGGTTCACACGTGCCCGCGGAGCGTGCGGCCTCCGCCCGTGCAGCGGCTACCTTGGGCTGCCGTAGAAGCCAAGCTTCGGATGCCCGCACGCAGACCCCTCCTTTTGGAGCGACGCCCCCCCACCCCGGGCGGTGGGCATCATTTTGCTGTGTGTCGCATTATTCAGGCATTTTTCTTCTTCTTCTTCTTCTTCTTCTTCTACCACCTTCCATGCGCACCCAGCTGCAGCACAGGTACACGGCTGTTGGTGATCGAGTAAAACATAGTCTTAGTTTCACCTGTGATCTTACCCTGTGGCCTATTTATATTAAGAATTTAACCCAGACTTGTTATCTAATAAGTCGAATTATACATCTGTCTGACCGTTTCGGTGGTTAGCCTTCAGGTAAGGCCAATCAGATGTGACCCAAGTTATTCCAACGTCATTATTTCTTTTTAAAATTCAGACGAAGGCTTGGGCTTGGGCTTGTGTATATATATATTTTTTCATGAAGTTGAAAAAGAAAAAAAAAAGAACGCAAGCATGATACCGCAGGCACCGTTTTAAAATATACTTTCTCAGGCATAAGGCCCTGTTTGGTTAGAGTTTCATTTTTGATACTATATCAATATTAATATTAATATTTTTAAATGTTGAAATATCAATATCAAAAGTAATACAAGTTGACACTTGTATTACATAATATGTCTTGTTTGCACTACAAATTTTAAAATTGATACAATTAACCAAACACCTCTTGATGGTTCCTATCAATATCAATTTTAAAATTGATAGTGATAGAGGTACCTAATAGTGTTACCAAACAGGACGTAAGGTACATAATGGTTCAGTTATATGTGCGCATCCTAAGTTAATTTAATTAAAATCAAACTTCGATTTTTTTTACTTATGGGATGTTTGGTTGCATGATAATGAAGGTTTTTGTTTTAATTTTTAAAAATTGTAAAAAAACTTGACAAAAGAGGTGTTTGGTAATCATGACAATTTTATGTTTTAAAAGTGATTTTCTTCTTAAACAAAAAAAGAGGGTCTCACCTCTTTCTTTTTTCTTGTGGTCCCCCACTTTGTTTGATCATGTGTGGTAATTACTCTTTTTTGTAATCACATCCCTCCAAACATGATAATTTTATGTCATGAGTTGGTTCACTTTTTATTTTAATACAATTTCTTATCGTAAAAATGTAAAAAAATTATCATGCAGCCAAACACCCCACTAGTAAATAAACCGGTCCGACCGGAGTAAAAAAACACCGTGGCAGGTGACGTCATTCCCTTGTCGGCATGCCCTTCCCCAGCCTTAATAGAAGCTCTTCTCCGTCTTCAGTCGTCGGCGGCCTTTCTTCCTGCTCTCCGGCCGGTGCTCCTGCAGCCGCCGCCGCCGCGACCCCGCTGTCATGGTTGCCGTCAGAGCTCCTGTTCAGTGAAGCCTCTGTGCAGATAAAAGAGAGAGGGGGGGGGGAGACAATGAAGGATCTGGGCGCACTGGGTCACCTCTTCGTCTGCGTCTTCCTCTACCATTTCTCCGCCTTCATGGTCGTCCCGGCCATCACCGACGTCACCATGGCGGCCCTCTGCCCCGGAAGGGACCAGTGCAGCCTCGCCATCTACCTCAGCGGCTTCCAGCAGGCCGTATGTTCTCCCTCTCTCTCTCTCTCTCTCTCTCTCTCTCGTTCTCCGCCGGGAATTATAGCCGGCGGAAACCTAGATTTCAGCATGCCAAGCGGCATCTCGGCGGCCATCTTTCGACGAGCAAGAAACAAGGCCTTGCTGCTACGCCACCCCTTGCTTCGGCTCCACGCCGATAGCGCCCAGCCGGAGGAAGCCGGGGGTAGGGTGGCGCCGCGCGACGGCCGGCTCCGAGGAGATCGGCGGCCGCCGCGCAGCGGCGGGAGTTGTGCGCTTCCGACGAGCTCTGATCCGACGGCGTCTTCTTTCTTCTTCCTCTCTTCCGTTCCCCCTTGCAGGTCACCGGGATGGGGACGCTCATGGTGACGCCGATGGTCGGGAACCTCTCCGACAGGTACGGCAGGAAGGCGCTGCTCACCCTCCCCATGGCCGTCTCCATCCTCCCTCTCGGTAAGCTCCCCCGTCCATGGAGAGCGCAGAGAGCATGAACAGTGAGGAAATCCGGTTGATCGGATGTTAACGGTAACGGATAGTAATCAGGATGAAAACGGTTATCCTTTCCTTTGATCAATTCCTCTCTGATCATCCGGTTTCCTCCACTCCTCGCAAATATATATATATATATGTATTTTACAGGTCTCAAATAATATTATTTGCAAATAACAACTCGAAAAATTGTCTCTGAATTAGAGAATTCAGGATATATGATTGCAATTTCTCTCTCACTTTCTCTCTCTTTCTCTTCATATTGTAGATAACTTAAATTTGAAGTATATATTTAGCGTCTTCCCTGCCATAAGATATTCAGGCCATCATGATGAAATGCATTATACGTACTATAGAAAACTAATCTTTCTTCTTAAGGTTTCAATAGTTATCTTCACCCATCCCAGTTCCTTCTCTTCGATCGCTCCTTGATCCTACAGCTGTCTTCTTCCCCCCCCGTCAAAACATGCAACATGTTTTTATAAAGTTAGAGAAGAATTGTGCTTCAAATAAGCCAAAGTACAGATGGAGCTAGCTAGCTTCATGATTATATATATATATAACTATATATATATGGTGAGCTTGTCATGGTCATATAACCGAAGAAAATTATTCAGTAAGGTATGTCATGTGCTTATATATGATTATATGTACCTTCTGTTACATGGAAAGTGATAGGTAGTGTTGGGTTTTAATATCTAGCCCTCACAATTTTCTTAGTTGTGTAACTAACCGATGCAATCTTTCTCTAATATTTTAAAATTCTAATTTGATTTCAATAAATAATAATGCTTTTAATTTTTTTTGTATCGTATAAGTTACCAGAATTGCAGAATTGAAGTTGAATATTTCAATAACTTAGCAGAGTTGGAATCGAAATCAATTAATTCTATTTCTATTTATCCCATTTTGATAAAAAATAAATAAAAATAATTAGAATGAATAACGAAGTATTCAAAATTACATAAAAATTAGAATATAGTGATTTTGAAATTATCAAAAAATCAAAACTCAGTGTCCCTAATCCAACCCGTTCGCCGCCCTAATATATACCAAACTTTACCATAAAAATGGTTCCTAATCTGCATGTGCGTATATATATATATCAAGTGACAAATAAGAACAGAAGATTTTTTGTGCTCCTGATCTTAAGAACGGAAGATAATCTAAACCCAAACAAGAATCAATATGATCAAAATCAGAGGATGGCGACAGAGTTCCAGTGAAACTCCGTAAGAGTCTGCATCTGTGTTCACGGTTTTGCCGAGCAGAATGCATAAAAAATGTAGCTTGTCTCGGAGAGCAGAGAGGCGACGTCGCCGGAGAAGAGGACGGCGCTCTTGTCCTCTTTCCTCCGCCACGCCGCTGCCGTCCCCCCTCCGCCGTGCTTCCGGAAGCTCCGTCCGGGGAGGACGGCGACAAGCGCGGATGCTGCCTGCCGCTGCCACAGAGAGAGAGAGAGAGCCGGAAGCTTCCTCCTCCACGTCGTCGTCGCCGCCGGGGACAAGAAACTGTTTTTTTTTTTTTTTTTGGACAACATGGCCCCGATGGCCAAACGTGCGCAGCACAGCGCACCGGCCAGGGTTCGAGCGCTGCCGGTGCAGTGCTCGAACCCCACATAATAATCACCCCTGGGGGGTGGTCCCGGCTGTTCACGGCCGGGATCGACGGTGTCTTCACAGATATTCCGACCCATTATGTTTGACCTATATCTTCAACTATTTTTCTATATTTATTTGTATTTCTTTAAACCCAACATGCATCATGCATCATCTCGTGTATTATCATACTTATGCCGACATTTCCTTCATAGTTTTTCTATGGCTTTCAAAGAGGTTTTGGTCTGTCCGGAAGACCCGATTTTAACCATGTTTCAATGATAATTTCATCAAAACAAGAAGATATTCCATTCAAACCACACCAATATTCCTGAGAAAAAACCCAATGAATTTGAAGAACCCAACCTTGGTTGATTACTGGTTTCATCTTTACTTTTTCGCAATTTACTTTCTACCGAGTCCAGCACACCATGCAGTTTGGGTCTTGGCCGGTGATAATTCTCCCCCACGTGGATTTTAGTTATAGTTTTTCGTACAATCAACCAAAGGGAAGGTTCCGATAAGACAAAAGGCCACCTCGGAGTCCGGTAAAGTTTCATTCCACCCAACTAAGCTAAGGAAGGCGTGTCTAAATCTACACCTTGGCGTCACATTTTCAGTCCATTACCACTTCATTCCGCCACACCTCACTACGTTTCACTACATTCGCCTACGCTACATCCAAGTCCTTCCCCTACAAAACCGACGCCAAGGCGAGGCAAGCTGTAGACACGCAATTTTGGCCTAGTTGGAGAGTATAAATTCTTGTTTTCAAGGAGAATATTTAAAGCAAATCGTGTTTTCCGGACGGATCAAGTTTTTGGGACATTCCGAAGGGGATCAATATAACAATCAGCCAGGCCGAACACCCTATATATAGGGCACCTGGCACCCTGTATATAGGGCACCTGGCACCCTATTTATAGGGCACCATACGCCCTATATACAGGGCGCCTGGCACCAAATCAAATCGATTTGACTGACTGATTTGACCCCCCCGCAGTGACTCGTCTTGTCGATCTAACGGATCTCATAATGCTGGCGCCCCATATATAGAGCGCTATGCCGCGTGGCACTGCTTTTCGGAAATGGCCAAAGTGCTCTCTTTTAAGCTATAAATAGACCTCCATTTCGAGTTTGGAAGTGGTTCCAAGTCCGTGCCATCTTAGAGCCCATCCAAGACTACGTTTCCAAGCCACTCTCACCTCCCATAGCCTTTCAAACCGATCCAAAATCGTCAACCAAAAACCCGAAAAACTTTCTGTTTCTGTCACCCAGAAACATGTTTTTTCTCCAACTTTCAGAGCTTCTATCCGTCTCTCCTCTTGCATCTAGCATACAAACCACCTTTCATTAGCTTCATTTGCATATTGTCTACAAGGAGGAGCCCCTACTTCGTCCCGGAAACCACACAGCACTCCGGAGCGACGTCGCAAAGAATATACTATATTTATACAGAACTTTAACATTAATGTCATTTAACACCATTATTATTATGACTGCTATATTTATAAGTCTAAGTAATATACTCAGACTTTGTTTGAACGACATCACTGTTTTTGAGTCAAGTCATGACACAAGGATGTTGTATTTTAACATCCTTCGTTGGTAAGTCGAAGTCGGTGTCTATTACACCGGCCTCATTTGCAACTTTATTGACTTACATTTTGATTGACATTAGACTGAGATTTTTTTAATAAATTTGACGTTAAAGTCGGAGTCATAGAAAAAAAGTGTGTTATTTGCTTGATAAAAAGTTTTATCTTGATATTCTTGCCATTTTTAAAAAAAGTTATGCTATTTTAAAAAAACGGATGAAACTGAGGGGGGGGTCATTGTCATATTTTCCACATCAAAATACATTACTGTAAGAAACGATAAATATGTCGTCATATGATTTTCTTATCGAACATGACAATTTTTTCTATCCTCTCAAATGTAATTCAAATTTATCATTTTACAACAGTATTAAAGATAAAATTTAAAAAAAAAACGTGGTTTGCACATCTTTCTTTCTCTTTGGAAGTAGTCATACCGAAGATTTCTTGCTTGCCCTTTAAATTTCATATTTATGTATATGCCCCGGCGCAATGCTCACCCCGTCTCCTTCCTTCCTTCCTCCCTCCTCCCCCGACGGGGCTGCAGCCATCCTGGCGTACAGCAGGTCGAAGACCTTCTTCTATGTGTACTACGCCGTCAGGATCGTCGCCGGCATGTTCTGCGAGGGCAGCATGCAGTGCCTCCCCATCGCCTACGTGGTTGGTACCCCACCTCCGGCGCCGCGCACGGCGGCTCCGTCCCGCTCCGTCAGTCTCTTCTCTGTTCGGGCTTCTGCCCTCCTCAGTGAGCTCTACTGCAACAGGCGGACAAGGTCGGGGAGCGCCGCCGCGCAGCGGCCATCGGCATCCTCTCCGGCGTCTCCATGGCCGGATTCGTCTCCGGCACACTCACCTCCCGCTTCCTCTCCACCACCCTCACCTTCCGGGTCAGTAACGTCGCTGCTCTCTTCGGCCCCCTCCCCATCCTATTCGCACTTTTAGGGCAGACCGTCTCTTTCAGAGATGGGGATATGCTTGTTCCGTCACAGCCAATGCTTCCGTGGCGCCAGGGAGCAGAAGATCTCCCTCTTCTTCTTTCGGATGCCGTCCATTTCGGCTGCCTGGCTTATGCATATCTCCTTTGGTCGCCTCGTGATCTCCAGGTTTCCGCATCGGTGGCGGTGTCGGCGGCGTTGTATATGAGGGTGTTTCTTGTGGAGTCCAATAAGGGCGGAGGGTCGGGAGCCGACGCGGATCCTTCTCAGCCTACAGAGAAGTCCACCTTGGAGACCGCAGCTCGTGAAAAGACGCCGCTGCTTTCCTCTCACAAGGGTGCTGCGCTGCTGGACATGATGCGGTTGCTCCGAAGCAGGTTGGATCCGTTTGTACATTTTTTTCCCGCATATAGCTGAGATGGAATTATCTGAGAAGGGATGCTTCATTATCTCTTCCTCTCATTTCCACCTTATTAGAAACAAAGATTACATACAGGGTCTTCTTTTCTTGTCGAGATTACTCGTTCCAGTTTTTTTTTTTAATTAATTGGCTTTGATTCAGTTTTTTTTAATTAATTACCTGCACCCAATGGCTGTTGGAAGCCTGTAGCTGCTTGGTGTAATTTGTATATTCCAAATGGTTCAGTTTTACGCTGGAAATTGTCTTGTGGAGCTATTCTTATTGGTCTTGATATGGAGCCACACTACATGCAGCCGTACAGTTTCAAATGCAGCAGTTCTTGCATTTTTGAGCAGTCTTGGGGATGGCGGGCTCCATTCTTCGTTGCTGGTACTTCCTATCCCTTTAAATGGGAACTTGGAGGAGTTCCTATTCTGTAATGTCTCTTTCTCACTGTCTTATATAAGAATTTGACAAAGATAAACTGGTTGTTTCTTTCCTCAAGATTCTTATTCCTCCAATGGCACCTGGTTGTCCGTTGCTTGGGTTCTGTTAGCCTTAGTTTCGTTTCAAGTATTTATAGCTTGACTTCAGGGTTTTTAGAAGCATGCCTTCACAAGGATAAAGGGATGGGAAATTGGGGGGAAGGAGAAGCAAAGATTATCTACCTAGGAATCTTCTTTTGATTTTTGCTTGAATTTTCTTTACATGTTATGTCATCTCTGGTGCATGGAATGCCATCTCGCAAGATCTCGCCGAGATCTCGCGAGATCTCGGTCTCGCCAAGGAGGCCGAGAATCGAGATCGCCGAGATCTCGCCGACCGCGCAGGTCGATCCGCGACTACTCTGCGCCCCGTTTATAATAGTGTAAACACATTTAATATATTTCACTATCACTTATGCTATCACATAAAAATGTGTTACAAGTTTAATACCATGTTAGTATTTAAATAAGATTACATACATGTTTAAATCTTTTAGAAGCACAAAGATTATCTTTTTGGTATTGAAAGTGCTTGTAATTGTTCATTCACATAGTTGATGTACAAAATGTGTTATATATTTTCATGTAAATTCATTTATGTACTCCTATTTTTATAAGATGTTATGCTATGTTTCATACATATATACATTTTGATATGAGAATCCGAGATCTGATCTCCCGAGATTTTTTCGAGATCTCTCCGAGATCTCTTCTCTTTCACCCCCCCGAGACGAAGCCGAGATCCGAGATGGCAATCCTTGCTCTGGTGGATCTAAAAGTAGATGTGTTTGGCACACACTGTTCAATTTCTACCCTTTAGAACATTTATCACAATTGGGTGATTGGGATGGATATCCACAAGAAGATGAATAAATATGCTTGTGCATTACACTCAGCTTACTAGTAGCTTTTAGACTCACACCTCTTTGTAAATCAATTGACCATGATTCACTAGTTAGATTAGTGGCCCAAGGAAATTCTCAACCGTTGGAATTGGTAAAAGATTAAATCTTTTTAAATAAGTTATAATTTTTACTCTTTTTCTCTTCAACAGGGACCATTTTTTTTGATTTAATGAAACTTCATCCAGTGAAAACTGATTGCCATCATGTTTTCTATGAACAGTACTATCTAAAAGCTCGATTTCACTTCAACAAGGACCAATTTGCTGATTTACTACTGATAGCTGGCACTGCAGGGGCCTTCTCACAGGTATATCAATATGTTCATTGTGCAGCACATTACTCCTACTTGAAATTTTATCTAAAAAAGTTCATTTTGGATAGAAACATTGTTAATTGCTATTGGCAGTACGAATGTGCTAAATATAAATTAGTTTTATTAGAAAAACTTTTTATCTAGTTTGGGCTGGCATCAGAAGTTTAGTCTTCGTTTCGACTCACAAGCAAAGCTGTAGCCATTTGTGTAATGCCATATGAATTCTGTATTGGCAGTTGCTTCTAATGCCCATGTTAGTCCCGACAATGGGAGAGGAGAAGCTTCTTAGCATCGGGCTCTTGGCTAGCTGTACTCATGTACTTCTCTTATCTTTTCTCCTCTGATGTTTGTGCAAAAGTTTAAGTTTTGACTTTGAAACGGTGATTTCTAGGTTGGGATCAGATCGGCTGATTTGCTGGAAGCCCAGCATCAGCTGAGATTGGGTCGATCCTTGCTTGACTTGGCTGTGATTCTGTCCGAGTCAGCCTGAGTTCGGCTGGAATTCGATAATCTGTTCCAATTCCAAGTGAGGATAGGCCAACCAATGGATACTGATTACTGGTCCAACTGGATTGGCCGATTCTGGTATGTGATCAGCCTGGATCAGTCTGAAATTGGTCAAAGCAGCTGGATCCAGGCTGAAAATTGTACCGATATTGGCCTCCCCCCACCCGTGGATCAGATGGGGGGTGCCAATGTCTGATCTCAATCTGGATCAGCCAATATCGTAAATCATGCCTTGAAATAAAAGGCATTTTTAAATTTTACGTGAACTAATACATCACATACTTTGTGCAGATTTTTCTTTACAGCATAGCATGGGCCTCATGGGTACTTTTCTTGACCTCCACCATCTGCTCATTCTGGAGCTATTTGTTTTCCTTATATTTTGTCGTGGAAAGTTTTTACCTGAATCTACATCCTAATGCTTTTCTTCATGGATATTATATTGTTTGCCTTCCCACCTAATCATCATTTTGCAGTTTGCCTGACCTAAATGTCAGTCCTCTGCTCTCCTTGGCATTTGCTTTCTCAGCAAGCTAATGCTTCATTTTATTTGACTATATTATTTTTCTTGGTATTTGACTGTACACTAGCATCTTGGCATCAATAATGGAACAGTCTGTAAGATGGTAATTGAGAACTTGACATAGCCATTGTAGGAAGGACAGAAGAAGTTTCTGTGCCATTTATATTACAGTTTACAATTTACATTGTTTCCAGATAAATTTGGGATGTGACTTATGGGACTTATATTGATTCAGATTGGCCGATCTTGCAAACCATACACTTATCAGTAATGATGTGGAAATTGATTAATATGTGCTTCATACGGTAAATAATTTGTAGGACGAACTATCATTCAGTTTAACTGCAAATTAAATTGAAGAATTTTTAGAATTTCATGAATAATCTACAAGTCAACCTATAACATCTTGCTACTAAGTTCATCAAGTTTAAGATGCAAAACCTTGAAGGCTTGGAACTGAAGATTCCAAATGGATTGCACATAAGCTTGGCTTCAGCTGGCAGATACAAAACAATGTGACGGAGAGGGAAAAAGAGGGATATACATGATCTAAGAAGGTGGATCAATGAGGATAACCACAGCTAAGTTGGTCTCTTACATCAGCTAGGTGGCATGTCAAACATGATTCAAGGATAGCACACGGATCATTCGATAAGGACACAAGGACCTATTTTCATACCTCTAGGCTTTAGTGATTAAATAAACAAAGGAAACATGCTTGTTTTTTTAAATATCTGTGTTTCTTTAACTAAGACAATAACTATATATATTCTTATTTTTGCTTAAGAAGACTTGTTACATCTTAATAAGGTATTGTGTCAATGATTTCTACTTACTGTATCTGTATCCTGGAATCATGTAGATTGTAGAGTTGACCAAGAAAAATTGCCTTTTAAAATTGATTACTGAAAATTGAATGTTCACGAGTTAACCATGAAAAAATTGAAACTCTTTCAGTAACAAATGACCTATTAATGTATTCTTTACTGTTAACGTATTGGATAAAAAGTGTTGATTGATCTTCTAGCGTCCGCTGGATGGAATTGACTTGAAACAGAAGTGAAGGACTAGAATGACAAAAATGCTAAACTGAAATTAAAATGCTCACACCTCTGCCAAAATCTGGATTCACCAGCATTGTGTTGGCAGCATCCAGTTGGTCCGATTTAAGGGAGGGTTCGTGGCCAATTGGGAGTGTGGGCTTGTGTGCACATATCCAGAGACATGGCCCATCAGGTGGTTTTGGGGTGGACATGTGTGCGTGGGGATTCCTGGGAGGCTGGGGCTCGTGGCCTCCCGTGGGCTGTCCGATTGCACTGGCGACTGGTGTGAGTGTAGAACATCCGGAAGGAAGAAAGGGTCGAGTCAGGGGGCTGCGGAGGTGGATGCCCGCGAGGGGTCAGCTGGGTGACCGCTTGGCTCGAGGACGTCGTGGCAGCTTGCGCAGAAGCAAATTCTGAGGATGTGAAGGCCTGTGTGCGTAGGCATCATCTAAAGGATTCCTCCGGAGGGTGTGACCATGAGGGGCTCGACAGGGAATTGTGGCATCGTGGCCATTTGCGTGGAAGCAGCTGGGAAGGGGGGAATTGAGGAGGCTTGTGCGCGCAACCGGAGGAAGCTTCTGGTTATTGGTCGTTGTCTTCCTCAGATCGAGTGGATCAGGTCACTGAAGACGAAGCAAAAGGAAGACATTGTTGAAGAAGGGTTCGCTGGAAGTACACCTTTAAGCTTCCTTGCGTGATTGACAGAGGATTAAGAAGAACTACCATTGGATAAGCCCTCGCTGTTGATTGGTCCACATCACTGGAGTTGAAGACGAGGGCGGCTTCTTCCCAAAATCGAATCACCAAAACAGAACATTTGCGAGGTTGCCGGAAACACCGGGGATCGTTGGTTTGTTGACTCTATCTACTTTGGATCGGGAAGAAGTAGATGGTGTTGACTGCCGTCTAGATCTAAGGTCGTCTGACGAAGTTGGTTGTCAAAGTGCGCTGTTGTAGTCTTCAGATTGGGATATTCCTAGTCGCTTTCCAGACCAGAGATAGTCTAGGAAGGGGAAGCTGATCTGGAAACCACCATTCGCGATGTCAGCGGGGATGAAGAACCTATGAAGGGAAATGGAGGACGAAGGACATAGAGGTCGGAAGGTAGAGGAGAGAGGTAGATCGGCGACCTCGCCGGAGAAGGGGGAGAACGGTGGGAAGGCCCTCGACTGATTGGAGAGACGAGGAAGGAGATGAGGCCGCAGCCCCGCCGCGCGGGAGAACAATCAAAAAGGGGATAGTCTAGGAAGGGGAAGCTGATCTGGAAACCACCATTCGCGATGTCAGCGGGGATGAAGAACGTATGAAGAGAAATGGAGGACGAAGGACATAGAGGTCGGAGGGTAGAGGAGAGAGGTAGATCGGCGACCTCGCCGGAGAAGGAGGAGAACGGTGGGAAGGCCCTTGACTGATTGGGGAGACGAGGAAGGAGATGAGGCTGCAGCCCCTCCGTGCGGGAGAACAATAAAAAAGGGCTTCCCAAAAATTTCAAATGATATTACTCACTAACTGGTTAACTGTGCATACATTGTTTCTCATTTTATAGAGGAAGGAGAAAATTTAAACAAAAGACCTGGCTAAACTTCTAATTATAGACTTGCCCATTAAGTACTTAAACTTAAAAAGAACTCCTAAAATATGAAATTTTATCTTTATCATTCTCTCCGTCTGAGAGAAAACTCGACCTAGAACTTTGACTTTGCAATTTATTTATGTGCGGCAGGAACACCCAAGAGTCAACTCTTGAGAACAAGTCGATCTCAGGCTCTGATATCAAATTAATGCTAGACAAAAATGACTAAAAACGGGCTAAAATGTCTAAACACTCAAACTGAATTTTAAACCAGTAAGACCAACTAAAATGCCTATAACTTAACGTTTATTTCATCAAAACCAAATCCTTGCGATCAAGGCGGTCGACTGGGGAGTGCAATCAGGGTGACGGGGTGATGTGGTCCCCTGAAGACACTATCTGGTGGTTGTGTGGTAGGTTGCGGTGTGAAGAAGATCACCATGCGAGGAGTCCTCAAACCATAGGGGATGTGGCAACCAAGCGGCACACGCGAAGGATGCGAGCGTCGGGTAGAAACTTCTGGAACCCTGATGGGTCGTGGCAGCCCCGCAGAGGCTGGAACCCAATGGCGTGACCAGCATATGTTCGCGGTACTGTGAAGACGAGTTGGTTGAGGCTGAATCCAGATCTGGCGTCCACGTGCAAAGGTTGAGGGGGTCTGTAGCAGCACACTACTGTGTCATTGTCGTCATCTAGATGGTAGTTGTGATAGGGGTGGCAGACAGCGAAGCTGCAGTAGAGGAGATTAGAAGGAGGTCTTCCAGTTGCATGAGTGCGGAGGAGACGAAAGTGATCATCGCGAACCGTGCGTGCTGGAAGGGGAGACAGAATCTAGGCCTCTATGGCTGTGTGAAGGTGAATGGTGGGAATATGGCATGCCGAAGTGGCATCTTGAGCTCCGGCCGCATCGTTCGTTTGGAAGGCTGCAGTGTAGGAGATGAAGACAACATGGTCACCATGTCGTCATCCAATCCTCCGAGGATCGCCGGAGTTGAGGGATGTGATGATTTGAAGGACTGCGCACGTCGCCACCAGATTGTCGTCAGCCAGATCCGAGCTTTGCAACGGGATATTCTACAGGAGGAATCTAGAATTGAAGACGCTGAAGACAAACTGAGGAAGAAGTTGTCAGAGAAGAGTCTGTTGCCATCGTCTTCAACTGCATTGAAGACGATCCAAACTGAGGAAGACCGTCGATGTCGTTCAGAAGGCCCAGTGACGGAGGAAATCGTTGTTGCAATAGCGATGAGGAGGAACGGAGATGATGAAGGAGGATGACGGCTCGGAGGCCAGAGGGTGAGGAGAAAGGATAGATCAGCCACCTGTCGGGGTATAGGAATGGGAGGGAAACGACGCTCCTCGTCGCGATTGGAGAAGGGGAAACTCACCTCGCGCTGGGGTTCCTAGGAGAGGAATGGTGCTATTTGCCAGAGAGGAAAAGAGGAGAACCCGAAAGCAGCGAGAATGGAAAAGAGAGGAGCGGGCAAAAGCCCACCTTGTGAGCAAACCAACGCACAAGATTTTTTCAATCCAAAATCTTTTTTCTATTTCAACTATGTTACATGTTGGAATGACACCCCTTTTATAGGAAGTAGCATATTACAAATAAAGACATCCAAAAGTGACATTTACAGATCTGGATGGACCTAAAAAAATTGAAAATAGTAAAATTCTATTTAAAAGAGTATTTATGGACTCATTGACTCAATTTAAAAACAATCTAACAATTGATTTAAACTCTTAAATTTCGTTGTCATCATTCTCTCCGATTGGGAGAAAACTCGACATTGAGTTTTGGCTCCTATTTATTTATTTACAGTTGGGAACATCCAAGACTCGACTCGTGAGAACGAGTCGATCCATGCTTTGATATCAAACTAATGTGGGATGGAATCAACTTAAAACGGAATTAAACGACTAGAACAACTAAAATACTAAACTGAAATTAAAGTGGCCACACCCTGTTTATTCTGCCAAAATAGAGTTGTGTACATTTAGCTTAATTCATACCGAGAGAATGAATATGTAACATCTAATAGGTTGGATAAACTTGTGCTATGTCATTACAACATGTGGTTGAGGATAAAGAAGATCAAATATTGTTAAAAAATTGCAAGAGAGAGATTCACAATATTTACAAGTGGACCATATGAAGAAATAGTTGAAGCACAAACGTGACAAGGAACTATTAACAATGTTGATATAGACCGTCTCTTCCAAGAGAAACACTTACTACATGGGTGGAGGAGAAGACAGGTAAAACATCTCCAGAATTCAATCTAGAGAATCGTAGATGGACTGAGGGAAACTAGATGACATTCAGTCTAAAGATGAAGAGATGGAAGAGGAAGTCCCCACTATTTTAGCTCCAACCTCAGTTTTAGGCACGGGCCTATCTTCAACCTCGGCATCACAAACAACTTCTCAGAGGATAAAGACTATGGGAAGTATGTTGGGATGATTTGATGCATTGAAAACGATCTATCAGCATGACATGGAGATTGGGAGTTCTTCATCACAAGCTGAAAAACAACAAATAAAAAAATAAAATTATGCGAGGACCTGTCAATCTACCAAATAATACACATGCACCCTCCTAAGATGATAAGAAAGAGTTCATTCTATGTATACAAAAACAAAATATAGGAGGTTTAAATGAGAGTGGAGCTAGAGATGGAGGACGAGAAGGAGATTCTTCCAACCGTACATGTACCTGTGAGGCAATGACTGATGATTTGAGTCAAATACAACATTTAATTGGCAGAAGTCAGTGCTAGAAATGTGATTTTTTTTATCAATATGTGGCAACCCATTATTTAGAACTCTGTGATAACTTCCAACCATATATTCCACTCATAGCTCTAGTACAAGACAATGCTTATGATTTTAGTCAGATGACCAATTCGTTATTTTCATATAGATACGGACCTATTTTATTCAGATGGTCAATTTATTATTTTCATATGAATATAGACCAATTAAAATTGACAACTCAATGGAGCATCTAGAAGAATCAAGAGAACGAGTAAGAATGTCAATGCCATAGATATTGGTGAAATGCAGGTGTAACATTGTATTGCATATCAATGTTTCATTTGTACCATGCTACATTTGTTTTTTTGGAATGATCATTGCCATTAACTTATATTCACTTGTCTTAAACTCTCTTATAATGACATAAAGGTGTGCTAGTTATTTTTTATTTTTTAAAGAGGGTTTCCTATTTTTAATGATTTTTATGACTTTTTTACAATGCAAAAACCTAAACCGATCCGAATCAGCTGATCCCATCCAATTGGAATCGGATCGGTACCCATCGATCCAAGTACCAATTCTGATCACCTGCGTGAAACCTGAAGGGTAAATGGAAAATGAGAAAAAGCCAGTCCAGGGCAGCACCAGATGTGGCCTTATGTAGCACATTCTTTTATCCTTGAAACTCTGGTTCTCAATAAATGGGTGCAGCTTAGATTGGCTTTTCCCGATTCATCTTTTCACGCATGTCTTATTGCCAGTGAAATTGGCTTCATCTAGATTATGAGAATGAAAGCTGATCAATATCAGATTGGGATCGGTTTTAGTTGGACAGGCATTTGGTTGATCTGATTAGGCCAACTGTTCCTGGGAATGTTTCTTAAACCTCAGATGCAAGCAAAAGTGGGATATTTTTTCTCTAAAATTAGTCTTGCAGTAGAAAATACGAAGTCAATTTTATGGTCTTGAGGAGTTTTGGACCATCAGAGTGATTGCATTTTTCTTCTTGCCTGCATATCGTAAATGGGTGCTGTCACAAATTCGATACATCTGGAGTATTGGTCGTTGTAATTTATGTGGCCAGAATCAGAAGCTGATATTTCTCCTTTTCAGAATACAAATTCTGAGGTTAATGCCATCTGAAATGGGGGATTAGCTACTAGGGACTGCCTAGTGGCTTAGCCTGGCACTTGTAAGATGTGGTCTAGTTTACTGAAGGAACTTTTTTCTAATGAAAATGTAATATGCTTGCTATTATTCTGCTTATAGTAATGTTTATTGGAGTAGTTGTTACTTATCACGTGCAGGATGTTGGAAATATAAGATTTTCTATTGTAACCATGTAAAGAACAATTTAAAATTTCGAGTACAATATTATTAATGCCTGTAGCTACACATCAACGTTCTTGTCTCAGAATTATTTCATTTTACAGCTCATAATCGTTTTTCACATTTGTAGTTCGTTTTCTACACAATCCTTTAGTTAATGTCTTTTTATTGTAATTGTTTTGACCGAACAGGTTCCTTATTTGTCATCAATGTTTGTAGTTATGAGCATCTTCAGTCAGCCTTGTGTGAGTTTTGCTTCTACCAATTGTTACCTCTCTTTCTTCTAGATCCAGAGCATGTTGAACTAACTTTTGAAACATTTTTGTCTCTAGATAAGAAGTATTGTGTCCAAGAAAGTAGGATCTAATGAGCAGGTATAACTTGGTTCTTCACTGTTTATCATCACGTACTGTACCATGTTGGACATGTTCTGCCTTCTTTTTTTATTGCATAACCAAATATATATATATTTATTTATCTTTAAAACTGGAAATCACCTTAACACCTTTTAGAAAACGTAACATTTACCTGTACTATGTCATTAGGTAGTTAAAGCGTCAAATCTCTTGGAACTTGGAAGTTAATATTTTCAGTTTAACAATTAGTAGAGTCAACTTCCCTCCCGCTAACACCCCCCACCCACCCACTCACCCACGTTGTTTCTTTCTTCCTAGTCTTTTCTGGCTGTCAAAGTGGGGATAGTCCTACATCAGATTTCTCAGTATATGATAGTGTTCATATAACCCCCAGGCCTCAACCTTAAAGCCTTAGTTTTTTAGTTTGTAAGATGGTTTCAGAGCAACCACTTTATTATATTTAATATTTGATTATCTTACCTCCCGTTTAATTTCTCGCTGCCCATCTTGTCAGTGAGGGGCGTTGGACACAGGATAGTCTCACATTGGATATTTCAAGACGTGATATAATGTTCATATAATATGGGTCTCTCAATCGTTGAGTCACAGTTATTAAGGTTTGTAAGACTGCATACTAAAATTCTTCCCCAAATTGTGATCCCAACATAGTTTTGTTCTGGGAAAAAGTCTTTGGGCTCTTCTGCAATCAAATGATCGCATTTCATACAATTCAGAATGCCATGTATGATATATCTCAAGTTTTACCAATGAGGCCAGTGCAGTAGAACTATATAGCTTCTATTCTGCAAAGCAAATTTTGTTGCGTTTACAAAATTATGCTGGAAAGATACATATTGCTGTGTGACGTGCACACTGCATTGTGTGATAGATGTCAGTTCTTTCTGAAGGCTTACGCCATGTTTGGTTAGAGAATAAAAAATGATACCATATCCATTTTGATATTGATATTTGTAGAGGATGAAGTATCAATATCAAAATTGATACATGTGGACACGAGTATTTGTTTGTATTATAAGTTTCAAAATTGATACTATCAGCCAAACACTCCCGAAGATTAACAACAATATCAATTTCAAAATTGATAGTGATAGAGGTGTTTAATACTTTTATCCAACAGGGCCTTAGCAAGGTTTATCTTCTGTATTGTAGGGAATGGCTCAAGGATGTATTTCAGGCATACACTCCTTTGCTAACATCCTGTCTCCCCTGGCCTTTACACCTCTTACAGGTAAGTTAATGGTCAATCCTTTTTCTCACATTCTCTCTTACAAAACTGAGACTACTTTCTATGTTTCAACAGCTTTATTCTTATCTGAGAGTGCACCATTTCATTTTCCTGGTTTTAGTCTCATGTGCGTTGGATTTGTATCGGTAAGCTATCAAATTAATTTTCATCACTTTACCTTAACATTTATTTCTAACATTTGTTTATTTCCCTTCTTAGATGGCTGCCTTTATACAGAGTGTTATTATGACGAGGCCAGAGCGTCAAGTTTGTACCCATAAGTTCACCAACAACATACAATGCTAGTTCTTATGTTCTGCGTATTTCATCGCCCCCTTTTTCCCTGCCTGAAGTGTCATCAATTATTTTTAAGAAAGTACCAAGGTTCTTGATTACAGATCAAGGTGTACTGCCAATATTTTCTTTTCTTGGCATCTTGATGAAGTAGAAGCACAGATGACAGCTATCTCTCAAGTTGAAATGACATTTTCATTTCATTCTTAGCTCAAAGGAGAGAACTTCAGAAGCACAAAGATGGAAGCTCTTTTATGATTTTACCTTCTCCAGCAGCATTAGCATATGCAGTTCTTGTAAATGATATGCTGTATATTTTTCATTTGATGGCTCATAAATGCCTCAAGCTTAGTCATGCTCCTTTTCATCTGTGTTTGAGGGGCATTTACATCATATGAAAAACAAAAGTTGTTATCAGGTATCCTATCAACTTGCTGGATCATCTGGTGGCAGAAGCTGAGAAGGTTAATCAAAAATTAATTCTTGAAACCTTCTAACACATAAAAACTTTGCATGAAAAAGGTGTGCACCGTTGTAAGATTCGTAGGCTGATCATCTTCTTAACATTACCATATATCCACAACATCTTGGAATAACCGGATATTTTATAAAGAGGGCAATGAATGTATCTTTTTTTGACTGACGGTGGCCCAGCGGCCAGGCGCCTGCAGCATAGCAGGCAAGCGGGGGTTCGAACCCGCTCAGACCCCACAGGTCACCCCCCCCCCCCCCCAGCGGGGGTGCCCGGCTTTGTCGCCGCCGAGAGATGTACCCGTGCCCTCCGCCCCCAGGCGGAGGGGCAACGCCAACCGTATTGGCCATTTTTAATTGTGTTGAGGTGATCATGATGATCGAGAAATCACTGGTTGTAAATCAGAGAGCACTTGGAGTTTTTATTTGTCAGTCCTTAATAGTTAAGAAAGTCACAATAATATACATGACATCTTGGTAATTCTGCCAAAGCTCCATAGGCGACTACTTTGTTCACAGCATGTTTGATTACGAGATGTTTGGTTACATAATAAATTTTTGTACATTTTCACGGAAAAAAAATGTATTAAAATAAAATATGACTTAATCAATAACAAAAAATTATCATGTTTGAAGAGATGTGATAACAAATAAGAGTAATTATCTTATATGATCAAACAAAGTGGGAGGTCACAAGATAAAAAAAGAGGTGAGATCTTTCTTTGTTTAAAAAGGAAATTATTTTAAAAATATGAAATTATCATGATTGTCAAACATCAAGTTTTATTTAAAAAATATAAAAAAACTCAAATTATCGTACGACCAAACACGCCATTAGAGTAATCACATTGCATTTGAATGCGATTGTGAAGGAAATTTTAATCATTTAGATCTTCAATCACCCGTAGTCTTATCCAAAGACATTTTATGTCTCTTTGACTCTTAAATTATATAATGATTAAGCTTAGATTTTTAAAGAAGGAATGGATATACTCATCTCTTCCCTTTCTGTCTCAACTTCTAAAAATCACCAAGACAGAAGATGGAAAGACAAACATTATTTTCGTACTAATCAAATAATAATCAGATACCAAAGAATTTTAAAAAATCATTTTTATTTTTTTATTTTTTTGTCACACACCAAAGAATTATGAGTAGACAATCAAAACTTGATCATACTACACTAATAACAATTTTAATGATAATATAAAAAATAATTTACAAGCAACTAACTAGCTAAATATATTTAGGAGGTTATCTACGGGTGTACCGAAGAAATCATTTTCCATGAAAAATCAACCTCACGTGAAATCCTTCATTTCTCCTCCTTGTCAACATTTTCTTGCAAGAGATTTTTACATTTAAAAAGTACTTAGGTATTTTTTATTTAACTTAATTTTCGAATATATAAATTCTTAATTTCACCTCTAATCTCTTATTTTGTGATACATACGCATATACTTAATTATGTCATTGCATTAAATAAAAATGCAACGAGTAATAAAAAATAAAGGTGCTTTTTCAGAGTTACGTGTACATTCAAACTCTGGTTCAAATATTTTAACAAGTGATAAAAAATTTAGAACTTTATGTTACTATGTAATTTTTACATTTTATAGGTCTTTGTCGAGCCAACTATTTATTTCTTAAAAAAATGCGAATTTTAAGAAATTTTTCTGCTTCTCAATTTAGTTATGTTTGGGTTATCTCGCAACTAAAAAAATTTAAAAAACAGAATGATGCCAGTGGCAATAATACAATTGAAAAGAGTTTGGGGACCAGTTTGTAATACTAATAACATGCCCGAAAGGAGATATGCCCGCTTCCCCAGGCGAGCGGGCAGGCCAAGCTTCTCGTGCCTTGCAGAAAAGAACCCTAGATCCCCTCATTCCACCCCGGGAAGTTGCTGCTGCTGGGCGATGGTACGCTCTCTCTCGCGGTTGCGGTTCTGTTCTTTGATTCTTTGATTAAACTTCTTCTCCTTCTTGATCGTTTTATAACTTCTCTCTATCTCTCCCTCTCCCGATTCTGTTTGCAGGCGGTTTCTCCGCGGAAAAGGTAAACGACGTGTTCTTGCTTCCTCCGTATTTCTAATTTACGTTCCTTTATTGTGGTTCGTCTTCTTCCGGGTTATCCTTTTTCTTTGGGATGTTGGATTTATCTTCTCGTTGGCGCTAGAAGAAGAGAAAGGAAAATAATGCTTTCTATTGGTTGTGACAGATCTGATTTGTTGAGTTGGAGCTACCATGAGAAGGTAGATCTAGAGGCGTTACAGGCGCTTTGTGTAAAGATTATACAGTCTATTAGGCGGTGCTAACTGCATCGTAATCAAAATATGTGAAGTGCAAGAAAGGATCAAAAATCGGTTTTCTTGTCAAGAGCTTGATATTTCCTTGTGTGTTTTGAAGTACCGCATCTTGTGGAACACGGAAGAGTCGTATGCTACTAGGTTATTGTTCTGTTTCTTTCATGCCTAGTGTTAAGGGCTTGCGTGGGGTACCTTTTCCATTGAATCGTAAGCACTTGTTGGTTTCCACTCCAATGCAAAAAATGTTTTTGTCGACCAGAAAACAGCGATTGTCATTCATGAACTGAGACACTGCGATGTGGGTTCTGGTGCTACATCTTTAGGAAGATAAACAAATTGAGTGGTACTGAAATCATTCTTCTCTTGTTTGGGTGCCTAGGTTCAGTTTCTATCCAACTATGTCCCTAATTTTGTTGGTACAGGCGTGGAATGCATTTTGCACAGAATCTCTCGAGATCTCCCGAGAACCACTCTTTCCAAACCTCCGAGAAATAGATCACTGAAATCACAATATCTATATAAATATATCCGACCCTTAATTTTTCAACACTTGTTGATAATTCTACATCTCCATAAAATATTGATGCAAATTTTCTATAGTTCCCATTTTCTCACCCCATTTTGAATTGTTATATTTGTATGACCCTATTAAGTTTGCTCCATGTATTAATCACTATATTATTGCATCCATCCAACAGCCTTATCTTGGTATTGTTCTCTCATTTTCTATTAAATGACTCAATATGATCTAAAAATCACATCAATCTCTTAAGATTTCAGAACATCTCTCTATAACATCTTTTCTTAAAAAGTTGAAGTCTAGATCCATCTTAGGATTCTAAATTTCTTGATGTGTTCCTTGTGGATAATGCCCACCCTTCTTGTATTCTGGTCCTAGTTTCCTTGGTTAGCTTGTCTTTGTCTTAGTTCTCAATTTCAGTCCTTTTTTGAATAGAATATCATCCCATTTTACAATCATACAGCACTTAGTATTAACATTTCCAAAATCTAATTTCTCGAGAATTTCTCAAGATCTCTTTTCTTTATCTATCCTTAGACGAAGTTGAGATGTGAGATGGCAATCCTTGGTTATAGGCCAGCTATGTGTACCTTGTTGAAGTTTGCTATCTTCGGATTACTTGTTTCGAATATGTCAACTGGCCCATCAAAGTTCTTTAGAAGTGGATCACTTGGTGATCTGTTCTTGTGTTGATCTACTTTTGTGTGATTTCTTATTACCATTCCCATGTGCTGTTTTACTTGTCCTATGTTTCAGGCTTGCAAATTTTTGCATTCACAATGGCAGTATATTCTGTAAACATGATGTTAGTTTCTTTAGCTTGGCTTGGAGTTACTTATGCGTATGTGATGGTTGGTTTGTGCATTACATCATGTGGAACATACACCATTGGCATTTGACCAGGAGATATGTTTTTGACTGGGACCTAATTTTAACGACTTTATTTGTTGAAATTCTACAACCTAAGATCTTTGTGAAATTTGGTAGTAAGGGTTGACGACTTTATTTAAGGTTGGTAGACCTTAATTTTAGTTCAGCTGATAGCTTCCCATGATGCAAAACTCCTTTCCATCCAAAAAATGTTGAGAAGGTATGGAAGAGGACATGATAAGCAATAGGATTGGCAAACTATAACAGACCTTGAGGACCAAAAGAGCTGGGTTCCAGTGCTCTCTAAAATTTGATGTAGCATGGACAAATTTATGAATCAGAATTTTCCCATCATTTTTGCAGAATTTTTACGTTGATTATTTTTTCCTTATTTTGTTGTTTTTGAAGGTGGATGTCTTAAATACTCTTGCGCATGTAGGCCTTTGAGTGTTTGATGGTTTGATCACATTGGTTAGTTATCTTAATTATATCAGGTCTCGTTCTGCATCCCCTTATGAGGGCCGTCGTCAATCTCGATCGCCATCTCGATCTCCGTCTAGGTCCAGGGCCAGATTGAGGTCCGTGTCGCGATCACGGTCACGCTCTAGATCTGCAAGCCATGGAAGGTGTTCTTAATCTTCTGCTATATTTTTGTAATCTCTACAGATGTCTGTCTTTATTCATGAAAGCCATTTTCTTTTGTTTTTTTTCTGTGGTTCAATATGACAGGAATGTGCCAACAAATCCTGGAAATACTCTTTATGTCACTGGTCTCTCTACGAGAGTAACAGAAAGGGACCTTGAAAATCACTTCTCCAAGGAGGGAAAGGTTAGTCTCTGCAACGACCCTCCCTTGTACTGCAATTGCCCTTGTTGGAAGCTAACTTTTTTGTTTCTGTTAGGTTGCTGGATGCTTCTTGGTGGTTGAACCTCGCACACGTATCTCTCGTGGTTTTGCTTTTGTGACTATGGACTGTGTTGAAGATGCAGAGCGCTGTATCAAATATCTTAATCAGTCGGTTCTACAAGGTCGTTACATAACTGTGGAGAAGGTAAACTCTTATGCACTTCCCTTGTAATGTCGTATGGGTCTTCCATGTGGTTAACCCTGTTTTTTTGACTAAGGTTTCTGGTTATATTCAGAAGACAATTGCGTCAGTTTTGTTGGCAGCAATCAAGATGACGAGTTCATCCATGTCAACTTTAGTCATACAGCTTGATGAATGGCCAGCCTAACAGTTCTTCCATGCATCACCTCAACTATACACATCAAATTTGTCCAACCAAACAACCTCAGCATTCACATTCAACTCTGAACAACTAATCAACGGACATTACAACTCTCTAATGGGGGAATTATGGTATCTCAACCTATGCATTCATATGAAAATGCTAATCTATAGTGTTACCTGGTCTGCCCCACTTATTTTTCTTATTTTTTCTTGGAAAGACATGGTTAATGGCGTTGTAAAATTCTAGTTGTTTCTGTTACAAACCATTTACTTTTGCTGATTCTTTTATATGGGCGTCCAGATTTTGGCATTCCGTTAGAAATTTCTGAAGGTCTCTCAGAGAAAATTTTGAATGGGAAAATATACCAAAATTTTGATTCTTTTCAGTCGAGGAGGAAACGGCCTCGGACACCCACACCTGGGAACTACCTCGGACTGAAAAGTACCCGAGAGCCCAGTAAGTTTGGTGGTCTCAAATTCCTCCAGTAAAGTTTACCATGCTAAGTGCTCATTCACGTTACTGTTTTTTTTTTCTCATCATTTTCTTTATTCCAGGTCATCGGTATGATCGGAGCAGGCACCGTGGCGGTGGCTATATGCGGGATGATTATGGAGGCGATGGCGGGTATCGTGGGCGCTCGCCTTATCGTGGTGGCCGTGGCTACTCTCCGCGACAATCCCCGTTCGGAGGGAGACCAAGAAGAGACCGCTCCCGGTCACTGCCCTACTCTCCATACGGTGGCGGCCCTGAAAGAGGATATGGGCGCCGTCCAAATATGTACACTCGATAAGATGGTTCAATCTTCTGGTGCAAGTATTCTACTAGTTATTTTTAGCTTTCCGGGGGAAACTGTTCCATCTCTGGCCTTTATTTCGTTTGTCTGAGATACTGTGTGTGAGATTTGCTCTCGACTTGTGTCTGCTGGGTCTTGCCCTGTTCAACTCGTTTGTGTAGCTGGGAAGTCTGATGGTTGCTTGGTCTGTGGCTGCTGTTTGAGAAGAAAATATGATCTTGCCACAAAAAGTCATTGTGGGAAATTCTTGAGGTATATTTTTCATCTTTAAGCGTGTACTCTTCCCCGGTTTCATGCAATACGGCAGGGTATCGTTACTTGAGTCCTTTAATCCGCGACCTTCTGTATTGATTTTCATTTGCATTGGGACATCGAATCACTTCAATTTATATGTTTAATTACTTTGCACACCGTTGTTCAAATCATCATGGGTTTCCTTGCCTAAAACCGAACTGATGTGTTGCATAGTTCTTTCGCAATGCCAACTTCCAGTCACATGATACAAGGAAAGATCAAATTGGGTCCAGTGATGTCAGGAACTAGATCCGTCGGCCTCAAATCTTCTTCGTCACTCTGCTCTACTTTCCCCTCGATGACCTCCCTTACTCTTCGAAGAACCCCAAACGAATCCTTGGATTTCTAACAAAATTAACAGAGCAAATGAAAGTATGCGGGGGGGCAAGGAGCATACTGGCGGGAAAACTCTGCCCTCTTTGTTTCTCATTCATTTCTTCATCAGATGACACTCCGAAGGCTTTTGAGCTTCAAGCTTCGTTCCTCACTCTGTTTTCTGATCTCTTTCTCCATGTCGACCACTATGGTTGAAGTTACATGTATCATCGGCTGAGAATCGGAGAGCAGAAGAAGACGAAGGGAATTGGATAAAGAACATCACGTTGCATGTCCACAAGAGAGGAGATTTATAGGAAGATCTTCCTATAAATCTGCTCTTTTGATGAGAGCATAGACCGCAGATTTAGTCAGAAAGCCTGTCTGCCCTATTCAGAGGGCAACCCGTTCTGCACCCACGCTGAGTATCCGCCGGCGACATCCGTGACGCTGCCAAAGCCCTGAATGCGCACGGGCGGTATAATCATACTCTGACAAAGACTTAAGAGCAATTCGGTGATTTAAGAAAACTCACAAACAGTAATCAAGTGAAGAACAAGAGGCAATTTATCTACAGATCCAGAAGCTATTAAGGAGACCCAAAGCATTTCATCATTTCCCGAAGTAAATTGACTTCTTAAAGATTCCAAGTGCATTTTGTACGCTTTGCCCAAGTTTAAACACACATTGGAAAGATGGGTTTTTATGGCTTTCGTCATGGGGAACTGATCCTCTGTATCCAAGATCTCCATCTTTGAGATGAGGGGAGGCAAAGAGAGGTTTGATTGGATGTTATTAAGATAGTCATGAAGTGGCCCTGCCAGCATTATGAACCTACTAGACACATGGCCGTGTGGACGGAGAGGGTTGAGACGCAAGGATCGCGGGATCGGAATCGGCCACCGGATCGGTGGGTACCGATCCGATCCGGATCGGATCGGATCGGTCCGATTCTGAGCGATCCGCCAGAAGAAACAACGATCCGGAATCGTTCCGGATCGGTCCTTCAAACAGTGGTAAAACCTAAAAAAAATACAAAAATAACACTATGCAAGATTCCGATCCATCCTAGAGCATTTTGGGGGCGAAATCGGCCTGAAATCGCCCCCAAAATGGTGCCGCGGCGGCCCTGCGGCCGCTGCGGTCGTCTTCCCCGCCCTATCGGGCGGGGAAGACGGGGCTACCGGGTCCATCGGGACCCGGTAGCCCGGATCCGGTGACTTAAGTCACCGGACCGGACCGGTCCGGTCCAGTCGATCCGGTGACTTAAGTCACCGGATCCTGGGCTACCGGGTCCCGATGGACCCGGTAGCCCCGCCCGATAGGGCGGGGAAGACGACCGCCGCGGCGGGTTGGCCGCCGCGGCGGTCTGTGGGTCGATTCCGGCGAGGGAATCGATCCAGAATCGACCATTTCGGTCGATTCCGGCCCCTATTCTACCTACAAACATCGATCCGGACCGATCTTCGGTCCGGATCGATAATTCCGCCGGGAATCGGATCGGAGGGGTCCGATCCGATCCAAGAATCGGCCGATTCCGATCCGGATCGGCCGATTCTGCAATCAATGTTGAGACGTGAACGTGGTCGGAGCAGATACTTGATCTAGACAGGGCACAGGCCCTCGAACCTCATGTTAAATGGTATTTGAGCAGGTCTTAATCTATTACAAATACATTGCCGGCTGACTCGAGAGCATAGTTTTCAAGGAACATTTAAATGAAAATTGTGCAAAGTACAAGGCACATCCATAGACTTACAGCAGACAGAAGATCAGATGCAGCCATGAGTGACCTTTTACCACTTCTACATCCCTGCGAAAAGATGCTTGCATCTGGGTTGGAAAAAGAAGCTGGGAGCATATACAAAATAAACAAAGATAAACAAAAATAGAGCATACCACAATGATCTTTTCGTCTCTTCCAAAAGCTGTAGAGACTTCCTCCAAGAATTTTGGGTTCTTCACCATTTCTGCATCAACATGAAAACATGCATAGCTTGAAAAAAAAAATTTGTAAGAAGTTATCAGATACAACCTCACAGAGAAATGATCACTGATGAAGGGATCTTAGGGCAAAGTTCATGATGATGGTTGAGGGTGGTAGTAAGAGGAGTGAGAAGTGTTTGGAGAATCTTATTTTGTCTCTTAAATTATTTTTTTGTTGTTACTTGTATAAAGGAGGGGAAACTTACTGAGTGAATAGCTATAAGATTTTGACTAAAGGATTTTTTTTTCTGAAGTTCAGGAAACGTAGGGAGCACTTCCAAGTAAATCAGTTTTCTCTGAAATTCTGATTGAAAAAGTGACACATTTGTCCTATCGAACAATACACCCTTAAACCCTGTCAACAGCAAACATATAAAGATACCACAATTTCTGAAGCAAGATGTTAAGCCCAATACATGACTCTACACTAGGAGCTGCCTCCATAAACATTACGTATATACAGTTCAAGACACTACACAGAAAGTAAAGTCTTTGACAAGGTCATATGCATGGCAACTATCATATAGTAATATTAAGTTGCATAGAGTAGAATCAAAATGTTAATGAAATGGGAAATAGGAAGTAGGTAGCAAGCAAGATAAATATTAAACTTTTTGGGCCATCCAACTGAAAATTTCATGCCAAAGAGTGGAGTACACACTTACGTAGTTTGAGAAGTGAGACACTTGAGGCGAAGAAGGGGTTGCCTTGCCTCAAGCGCACTAGGCGAACACTTTAGGCGATAGAGGTTAATGGAGAGATAGAGGGCCAAGATAGGGTCCTAGAAGGATAGAGGACTCAGGAGGGGAGCTCGACAGAGGCCGGAGAAGCAGCTGGATGCGTCGCACTACCGTCATCTCTCTTACTAGGTGGGAGAGCCGGGTATACAGGACCCTTAACAAGTCCTGGGATCCGTTCATTTTAAACTGAACTGGTTCGTTCAATCGGATCTGGAACTGATCCCAAGGGGTCCTGTTTTCCCTGCCTGATAGGGCTTGCAGCGGTTTGGGAGAGAGGGGGCACTAGAAACTGTATTGAAACTCCACACAGCCGCTAGAGGTGTCTGAAATGGCCATCTTGTCTGCCACGGTTGTAGTGACGAAAGGGGCTGGATTCATCATTTTGGATCCCGGACCCAACAGGCAGTCATGAATTGTACAACGCTCCAGTTTCAGAATATGTCGAGACTTTAAGAGATTAAACCAACAAACTACCACCAACAAAGTTCGGTTAACTATTTTTGGGAAATTGAACTGAAAAGAAACTCTAAAATTAAGCGAGCTTGATTGGTTGTAGCAGCAGTAGTCCCACTATGGATGACTTTACTTCAGAGGACCACCCGTCAACATGATTGTTGGGTTAGTTAGCTGGCTGATTCATCCTTAATCAACCACCTTAGTAGCATAGCAAAAACGGTTAACTTCGGGTTCTAATGGTTTACAATCCATTATACTTTCAAGAAGGCCCCATACAAGCTCACCTCGTTGAGGGAGGGAGATACTCAGAAAAGGTGCAATGCATTTTCAAGGGTGCCCATAAAAGGAGCACTTGATTATAGGGTGAGGATCGTTTTGAACCAGGTTAACAGGGTGTTTGGTTGTACAATCAATTCTCATACATTTTCATGTTAATGGCATGAAATTATCATGTTTGGGGAGACACCATAACAAAAAAAAGGGGTAAGAACCATGAGTGACCCCAAAAGAAGTGGGTGGGAGACCACAAGATTAAAAAAAGAATGCCAAAATCTCTTCAAAAACATAAATTTGTAACGAGGTCGAATACTTATTTTAACATAACTTTTTATTAAAAAATGTATTTTTGTAGCAAAATCTGGTAGTGCAAGCGAAACCGAACACCACACAAGTCCAGAGCTTTGCAGTACCTGATCCAACCTTGAGCATGTAAGGGATGTTGGTGGCGCCCACGGCGTGCCCGGCGTCGAACTCCTCCGGCGTCCTGCGGAGGCGACAAAACCCTGAGAAAACGGCCGGCCGATGCCCGTCGCCATCGACACTCCAAAATCTCCCCCTCACCTGACGTCCAGGTATCTGTGCCCGGCGCGGAGGAGCTCGCGAGCGATGATCGCGGGCACAGATCCCGGCGATCCCCTCGCTCTCGCTTCGGCATCCCCTCTCGTCGCGACGGACCTGAGGCCCCCGTCATCGTCGTCATTGAATCGGGGACAAAAGGAGGGAGGAGCGATCGCCGCCGGCTCTTCCGTCTCCGGCGACGACCGCAACCTGTTTGCCGTTTTGCCGCAAGGAAATCCCCTCACCTGACGAAACCGCCTGGAATCCGCGGAACCGTCGGCGCCCGCGGCGCGGATGGGGGCGTCTCCGGCGACGGTGCTAACCTGACGATTCCGGGGGACAACCGCCACGCCGACCCCCCGGAGAGAAGCGGAGACGAAAACCGAGAGAAGACCCGGCGTGCGGCCGCCATCTCTCCGTCGTTGTATGAGAGAGAGGGAGGTAGACGCGGGGGGGAGCTCTGGTAGCGTTCTCCGCCGACGCCGGATCTCGAACGCCGGAGGGGGGAGGGGGAGCAGCACGCAGCAGCTGCCACCTGCTCCTCTTAAACGGAAGCGTGGCTGGCACCGGCACCCGTCCAGGCCGAGAGCGGATCACCTCAGTCCCGGGGTGGAGGGAGAAGCCTCAGTTCCCAATCAGAGACGGCCACATACTCCCGTCACTTAAGTGAACCGGACCGGTTCAGTTTCAGACCCCGGTTCGGTCCGGTTCATCGAACCGGTTCACTTAAGTGATGGGGGTATGTAGCCGCCTCTGATTGGGGACTGAGGCTTCTCCCTCCACCCCGGGACTGAGATGATCCGCTCTTGTCCAGGAAAGGTGCTATCTTTCTTTCCCTTCGGTTGCTGTGGTTCAGTACAAAAGATTGCAGCTCCCCTTGTGTATTCGACAGGAACTCCTGAACCTTCCTCACAAAGTAGTCAAGGATCTTCGATGTTTCTTAAATCACTGTATTATCCTTATTATCTCAATTTCTCTGTGAGATACATTGAAAAACTCTCCTCAAATATTCATCCGGAGAGAATCACGCTCGACTATGAAAACATCACATCTTTTATAGTTTCGTGTTGTTGTAACAAAAGTTGTTAAATGGAATACTTTTATTTTTATTTTTTTTAAAAAAACTTTGTTCCTGGACAAAAACGGACGGTTTAGTTTTTTTTTTTTTTTTGCGTCTTGTGATCTCTCACCTTATTTGATCATATATAACTCTCACTCTTGTATGTTATCACATCTTGCCGGTGTCCATTTCATGTCCTTCGATAGTTTACACTTTATTTTGATGTATTTTCCATCGTAAAAATATATCAGAAATCATCACGTGATCAAACACCTTATTAAACAATTTTGGCATGCAGAGTTTATTTATCCATCGTCTACTCTTATATATATATATATATATATATATATGGCTGGATTAAGTAAAGGGGTGTAGAATACTCTCTTGAGGTGTTTTATATATTATTGGATCAGATGTTTGATGCTAATTCCTCCAGTTCCAATGTTGAGAATTTATCCTCATCTCTCTCTATATATATATGTTGATTTTTTATGTGATTCTCTTGTTTCTCGGTTAAGGATTAAATTTTTTTTTAATGTTGACTAATTTTGTTTCTGGTGCCTGTGTGGGGTCCGAGGGATGGCCCCTCGGCAGAAGATTATTGGGAAAATTAACGCTAGGTCCATCCGAGAAATTCACTTCAACACTACATCCGTTTATCGAAATGTTTTCACATTATAACCGTGAGCACCACATTTGGAGACTGAAATAAACGTATTTTTATACAGCACAGTACCTTACTCCCTGTTTGGTAACACTATTAGGTACCTCTATCACTGTCAATTTTAAAATTGATATTGACAGGAACCATTAAGAGATGTTTGGTTAATTGTATCAATTTTAAATTTTGTAGTGCAAACAAAGTATATTATGTAATACAAGTATCCACTTGTATTACTTTTGATATTGATACTCTAACATTTGAAAATATTAATATCAATATTGACATGATACCAAAGATGAAACTCTAACCAAACAGGGCATTATCTAACACCATCATGAAATATTAAAATTCTTGTTACATGTTTTATGTTATTGTTATTGAACAAACTTATTAGTCAGCAGACGAACACAATTATTAATGGTTCTTTTCAAATATGGTTAGATTCAGAAGAAGAAATTGTGGATAATCAATGGAGACTTGATCACAAACTTCCTTGATGTAGACTTGTTTGTCATATGCAGTAGTAGGGGTGGTGGTAATAATAGTAATAATAATAATAATAATAATAATAATAATAATAATAATAATAATAATACTAATAATACTAATAATAATAATAATAATAGGTATGCAACATATATACCCCTTAGTTTTCTTATGCAACAAGCTTGGGGCCATTATTTGATGGGGACTTGATTGAATCCCTGCATTAAGCAGAGCAAGTTGGAGTATTATTGGAAGTACCTGCTGTTGCCCCCTCCAAACAATCCACAGTGCAGGTCACTGAGTCAATATAAGAAGAACTATCTATATAATAGAGAAGAGGATTGGATGCAATGAAGTGAAGAAATGATTCTTTCTCTGTATCTCTCTCTCTCTCTAAAGTCCTTTGAATATTGATCTTTTTATAATTCATGTCTTCAAATATCTCATCATGAAATTGAAAATTTAATTAATACTTAATTTTTTTTGTTTATAAAAGAAGAGTTTTCTGTTTGAAAATTTGTTGAACTAGAGTTAGTTCAACACTGTTTGACTTTACGAGAAAGAAAATACTCCTCTCTAACACTATCACTTCCTTGTGTCCCGGTCATTTTTGTACAATTTTGGGATAGTTTGAGCAGGGGAAACTATTCTTCAAAAATTAGCATTTCAAAATTTTTAAGATTTTAAAATTTCCAGGGACATGTTTAGAAATGCAAACAATTTGAGATTGTCCAAGTATGACATTGCATGTATAGTATCAACAATATTACAATCGATATTGAATGGCTTTTAAAATTATAACAAAAAAAGCCCTAGCATTTTAGGGTGTCAGGATGATGCACAATTTAAGAGCTTGTTTAAATACAATATCAAGCAACTATATTAGTATTTAACTTTTGTGTATTTGATGTCAATTTTAAACATGATGTCATATTAGTTTCTAAGGATTATTGTGTTGACTGCTCCATGACTATGTTTTAGTTCATTGAAGATGACTTTCGACAGAATTTTGATTATCTTCAATGTAGTGGTGTCTTCTTGTTGTCTTTTCTATCAGTGTCTTTGTAATCTCGCCTATATACTCCTGGTTCTATTATCAAAGAAAGTAAGTTGTGGTGTTTGTTAAAAAAAAAGTTTCTGAGAATTCGTTTGGTGAAAATTTTGTGTTGGAGATTTCTCATAAAATCTTTAGAAACTCATGTCGACTAGATTTAAGAGATTTTCCAACATAAATTATGTTTCTATCCCCCTCTAATTCTTAAAATCTCATCTCAATTTTAAGCATGGAAGTCGGCGCAAATCTATCATATTTGGTTGAAATTTTAAGTTGTCAAATATTCCTGCGAAGAATCTCTCTCGTAATCCCAACCAAATGTCACCAAAGAGTTCATTTGGCGGAGATTTCGTGTCAAAGATTCCTTCTAAAATCTCCAAAAACTCGTGTTTATGAGATTTGAGAGTTTCTTTTTTTTTGGACAGATTTTCCACTTCTAAGCATAGAAGCCAATGCCAATCCGTTGCATCCGGTTAAGATTGAGCTACTCGAGATGTCTAACCAGAATCCCTTCTCAGAATTCAAACCAAACATGACCTAAGACAAGTACACTATGAAGTTCTATTTTTTAGGGTGTATATACAAATATCAGTATTTATAAGATTTGGCATGCATTTTAAAATACAGAAAAACAAAGAAAGTAAAAACATAAACAAGATTCCCATGCGCTCCAATCCAACGGTCAAGAATTATGGTGTTGCTTGGGCTGTGCTTCTCATCGAGGCCCACGTCCATTATGCGTGGGGTCCATCAAGCCGCGCACATGGCGGGCGTGACACCTGACGTGTCACGTCACGTGGACCCTCCCCATCAAACCGTCCGTCCCGCATCACGATCAGGGCCATCCATGCCGATCATCACGGATATCTGGCAAGAGCTTGCCCCAAGGGTACACTCAGTCACGTCCGTCTGATCGAGATCAGACGGTGCACCGACGGGAGGAGGAGGACCGGGCACGTTTCGGGCCCGGCCAGGCCCGGCGCCGCGCCGGTCCAAGGAGGAAGATGCTTCAGAATATTCCGCCGGAGGGGGTTTCCGCCTTGAAACCGGGGCGGCGGCTGCCCCTCCGGCACCCCAATCCGGTCACCACCGCCGGGAAATCAACGGTCTGCCCGGCGCCCGCGCTGCCCCCTTCCTCCCCCGGTATAAAAGGGAGGCCTCCGGGGGGGGTACTCTCTCCTCCACGGATGGCTCGGGCTCCGTATCCCCCGCCGCCGGCACCGCCCCTTTCTTGAAAAAGGAGCGATCTTTTCCTCTTTCCGTTGGTCGCAGATCGGATAAGATCCAGGGAGGAGGATCGGAGGCGGAAAGATGAGGTCAAGCGTCGCCGCCGTGGTGCCCCCTCCGCGGGAGGAAGAGGGTCATGGGGAGGAGGAGGCGATCTTCCGGCTCCTGGACGAGCTGGAGGCCTTTAGGGTGGAGGGCAGGGACAAGCGCCGCCGCAGGATCCTCCGCGTCGTCGGCAAGTTCTTCCCCGGTACGATTCCCCCCCTATCACCCCCGCTAGCTCGGCCTTCTCCGGCAGGATGATGCTGAAGGGTTTGCATCTTGACGCAGCGAGGCTGGTGAAGCCGGCGGTTCTGATCAGGTATCTGGAAGAGAGGGTCTTCCCGGATCTGCTGGGGAAAAAGGGGCAGCCTTTCGTCGTCGTCTACGTTCACACCTACGTGCAGAGGCCGGAGAACTTCCCGGGGGTCTCCGCCCTCCGCTCCATCTACGAGAGCCTCCCGGCGGCGGTTCGCGATAACCTGGAGGCCGTCTATTTCGTGCACCCGGGCCTCCAGTCCCGCCTCTTCTTCGCCACCTTCGGCCGCTTCCTCTTCAGCGCCGGGTAAGCAGGCGCCGGGCGCCGTCTTGCTCCGCCGGCGGCCGGGCGATAGGAATCGATCTCCGACGTGCTCTGTTTGCGCGCAGGCTGTACGGGAAGCTGCGGTACGTGAGCAGGCTGGAGTTCCTGTGGGAGCACCTGCGGAGGGGCGAGGTGGAGGTGCCGGATTTCGTGCACGACCACGACGAGGAGCTAGAGCAGCGGCCGCTGATGGACTACGGTCTGGAGAGCGACCACCACCACCACCGCGCCTACGACGCCCCCGCCATGGACACGGCGGCGTCCATGTACTCCCTCCGCTGCATCTCCTAGCTAGTGTGTGGTACCACATGACATCCCATCATCTGCCTTTGCGGCTGTAGATATATATCTATATATCTCTTTCTCTCATGGTGAGGGAGTGGCCTTAAAAGGGGGAGTATTGTATATATAAATATCAGGAAGTAGAGTAGATCTTGTAGAAATCCGCAAGATGATAATCCTAAGAGAATCTTGGGTATCCTCTGTCTTGATCCTACTTTTCTTGGATCCATGTGATGATTCAAGTCCATGTATGTTGACATGAAGACCCACCTGTCTAGCAAGTGGGAAGAGTGCCTCATGAATATGCCAAAAAAAGGGCCTTCTGGTGGTATGCGGATGTTGGGCTTCCATTGGGTTCTTGAGTTGAAGAAAAAAAAAAGAATTAATCAAGTGATCAAATCAATCTATCAATGGGAGTGGGCGGGGGGGATATGTATATAAGTAAATCTTAGGAAGGAGGGTAGATCTTGTGGAACTCTGCTTGGTTGATAATTCTAATAGAATCTTGGGTACCCTTTGTCCTTGATCTTACCTTTCTTGGATCCATGTGTTGATTCAAGTCCGTGTGGTGTATGTTGACATGATGACCCATCTGTCTAGCAAGTGGGAAGTGCTTCATGAATATACAAAACAAAAGGGCCTTCTGGTGGGTATGTGGTTGTTGATTTTTTTTTTTTTTGGTTCTTGGGTTAAAGAAAGGAATTTTTCAAGTAATCGCATCAATCAATCAATGGGTATATCTTATGCAGGAGAGTAGATCATGTGGAGATCCGCATTGTGCTGAATTTAAGAGAATCTTGGATACCCTGATCTTGCTTTTCTTGGATCCATGTGATGATTCTAGTGCATGTTTGTTGACATGAAGGCCTATCTTTGTCCAGCAAGTGGGAAGAGTGCCTCATGAATATGCAGAAAAGGGGCCTTATGCGGATGTTGGGTTTCCATTGGCTTCTTGAGTTAAGAAAGGGATTAATCAAGTAATCAAATCAATTAATCAATGGGAGTGGGAGGGGGGAGGTAGTAGGGTTGGGAACGGATCGGATATGCCATTTTTTATCTATATTTTCGATCTGGATACTGGATATTCACTCTTGCTACAACTAGGATACAGAGTGACTCTGAAACGGATGATTTAGATTCCAACTTTATAGGATTGTAAAATTTCTGAAAAAATGCGGAAAAATAGTGTTTGCTGCATTTTGAAAGCTTCCTCAAATCAAGGTAGATGGAGCTGGGGTCGGAACCGGGTTTGATTCAATCCACATTCAAATTTAAACTATGTACAAACTTATTTATAAAATTTAAAATCAATGAAAAGTTATCCGTAAAACTCTAGTTTTAGCCTGTTTATGAAACTCGATCTAAATTTGAACTTAAAATTTAAATTATTTAATATATTTAAGTGATAATATATAAATATTAGAATTCATAATCAAAAATTTTAAAAATAAATATTCAATAGAATATTTAATCAAGTTACTCACGAGTTTATCGAGTCGAGTAAGAATCTATTCAAATTCAACTCGTTTAATGAGTCGAACTTTATTTGTTGTTCAGGCGTGTTTAATAAACGAGTCGAGTCGAATTTTTATCGAGTCGAGTCTCAAATTACTTGTCGAGTGAATCGGTTCGTTTGCACCCATGTTTAACTCCATAATAATTATTTATACACCACATAATGACGCCAGCG